>OY882859.1:62916707-63516707 GCA_963693515.1 Pipistrellus nathusii | reverse complement strand
TCTAGACCCAACATGATGGCCCCCATTTGCCTGGTGGAAAACATCAATGAGCGTCTGTCAGTGAATCAGAAAGCTCTAGAGATTCTTGACCAGATTTTTCAGCCAGTGGTGGTTGTGGCCATTGTAGGACTGTATCGTACAGGAAAATCCTACTTGATGAATCGGCTTGCAGGACAGAATCACGGTGAGTGGTGTCTCAGGCAGAGGACAATTCTTTGACTCCAGCTATATCACAGTTTCTTAGTTTTCTTCACTAGTCACATGAAAATAAAAAGTGCTAAATTCCTTTCAATAAACAACCTTCTAATTCTAATTCTTTCTGATAAATTATGACCTTAATTGGTGTTATCTCATGCCCGGGCCAATTTTGTTACTCTAACTAAATAACAGCTTTTTTTGTTTTCTTCCCTGATTACATGAAGAGAGAACTAAACTCCTCTCAATAAAACAAACTTCTAAGTCTAATTTTCATCACTAAATCATTACTTTAATATATTCTATTGCCATATTTATAGTTTTACTTATGTTAAGGAAAATTCTTTCTAGTAATGCATAGGATCCTTTTTTTTTTTCTTACCAGTGCCAAGATGGAGATGTTGAAATTATGCCTTCTCTCTTGCTCAAAGTATGTTTTACTCTCTATATAAAATTTTGCTTTTCCTATGAACATATAAAGATAATTGCATATCTATCACCATGTTTAAAGATTTTTGTGAGTTCACATCCCATTGTTGTTAACCTCTCCCACACCATTTGCCATTTTTATTTTTATCACTTTGATTGGAAAAATATTATCTGAATTTTGAATTTCTTTTTCTTTAGATGTCTCTCTTCTATCCACTTTTATTTGTCCTTTACTGGACCATTTTTTAAAAAGCTCTTATTGTGGTATTCAGTGACATTTATTATGTCTGATTCATGGATGCACTTCACCTCCATTTTTGAGCTCTTGCTGGGTATCATTTCACAGTTAACATTCCTCTCCTCCTTTGAATAGATGACATACAAAGTAAAGAATTCTTACAAAATAGAGAAAGCACCATCTACTATTCTGGGTACTTCCATTCCAAAAGTCTGATTTTGTAGTCCCTTGGCTACTTAGTTTGTCTATTGTCACTGTGGGTTTGGTCTCCCCTTCATTTATAGGTTTCCCTCTGGGCTCTACAGTGCAGTCTGAAACCAAGGGCATCTGGATGTGGTGTGTGCCTCACCCCTATAAGCCTGGTTGCACTCTGGTCCTTCTAGACACCGAGGGCTTGGGAGATGTGGAAAAGGTAAGGCAGAGAGTGACAAATAAGATGTATTCAACCTGGATAGTCTCATAACGAACTCTTTAACTGCTTGATCTATTTGTGAAATCTAAAATCCAATTACATATCAGGCAAATGCTTGCTTGTTTGACTCTTATTTCTAGGTAAGGCGTCATGGTACACTGAGTAAATTTTTTCTATTTCTCAGCAATGCATGACTAATTTGATTCAATTGCTGAACACCATATTCCTGGGTCTCTAAGTTAGTACTGTAGATACCCATGTAAAAGCTCTGCCCTCAAAAAGTCTGCAGTTCTCTGGTGAAGTTCATTAGTACTCACCAAGCATTCTGGAAGACTTTCTGGAAGACTTTGAGATAGCTCTGAATGAGATGGTTCTATAAAAGCATGTGTTTGTCCTACAACATTTTAAGATGTGTCTTAGATATTTTAGTTTTCTACTAAAGGATGAATTGAATGATTTCTCATTTTCTTCTTTAGTTTGAGACTTATTATGATAGTAGAGGCCTGGTGCACAAAATTCATGCACTAAGGTGGTGTCCCTTTTGCAGTCAGGGACCCTTTTCTTCTTACCATTGCCATTGCTTCTTACTGCTTGGCTTGCTGCTCCTTAGGGCTGCTGCAGAGGCAAGAAAGGCTTCTGCCACTGCTGCTGCTTTCGCCAGTTGTGAGCCCAGCTTTTGATTGAGCAGCACTTCCCCTGTGGGAGCAAACTGTCCACCAGAGGAGAGCTCTTCCATTGAGCATCTGCTCATCGTGGTCAGTGTGCATCATAGGGGCCAGTCATTCTGATCATTCAGCTGTAATGGTCACTTAGGTTTTTATTATGTAGACAGTATCTAAATTTCTACAACTTCCTATTTCTACCCAAAGAAGAGTTAGAAATTTTGTGTTTATTTTTATGTATATATCAGTCTTGCTGTCTGTATAACCTATTGTTTGTCATAAGTGCCACTTCTTATTGTAATCATTTTTTAAATCGGGGCTTGGAGTATAAATGTACAAATCAACATTTCCCTCCAAATTTTTCTAGGTATTTTTCACCTTTGCTCTGGTGAAATTTTAGATACTGTTTATAATAGAATGATAATGCCATATTATGCTGTTATTTAGATCTGCTGTATTTATTCAAACAAATTAACCCCTCCTTTAAGCTCCTTCATCTGTTTGCCAGAATCCTGTATGTGGCCATGTCTACTTTTGCTTATGTGGGTCTTTCTATCCTCAGGATACCTTCACTTATTCAAATTCACACATTGCTAAGTCTTTAATTTTCAATCAAGATGCTGAAAAAGACTTTATGTTATGTAAAATTTTACAACTTTCAGAGCTCTGGTTCTTATATGCTAGACTTGTAAATTTTAATTTAATACCTCTTAAAATTTATATTCATTATTGAAAGTATTTCATATTTTTTCCTTCTTCCCATCCTATTGACCAAGTCTTCCTCACATCTATCCCCTCTGCAGACCTTCAGCATACTGTTGTCAGTGTCCATGTTTTGTGCATATATGTATATAAGTTCTTCGGTTGATATTATCTCTCCCTCCCCCAAAGCCCTTAATTTACTATTATAGCTCCAGGTTCCAATGCTTATATACATTACTTTGATGTAGCAACCTACAGATATTATCCTTGTTATATTCCTTGCTATAGATGTTCATCATGGTTTTGAAATTGTCACCTTGAAAGCAATATTTGTCATTTTAAACTGATTTCTATTTTAACAATAGTGGACATATTCAGTAGTTTCTCATAAACACTTCTTGGATATATCCCCAGTTGTTTAACTATGGAGTATTTTATATAGCCCATGACCAACAAATATATGCAGAATAAATATGTACTAACCCGTTCATCCAACATAATAAAAGAGTAATATACAAATTATCACTCTGCTACATCCAGTAGCCACACCCACCAGCCACACCCACCAGCCATTCAGAGCAAGCATGCAAATTAACACCAACTAAGATGGCTGCAGCAACAGAGAGCAGGAGGGAGGCTTGGTTTTCCTAGGCAATAGAAAAAGCCAAGCTTTCTGCCTGCCCTTGCCAGCCAAAGCCTCCACTCAAGGCCACAAAGTTTCAACTATAGAAGGAAAACAAATCCAAACAGAAGTGGCTGCTGCCACTGAGCAAGTAAAAGGCTTGGCTCTGCTCCAGGCTACAAAGTTTCAATTGTAGAAGGTAAATAAATTCCAGATACCAGGTCCTCCACTTGGGTCACCAGGGGGCATGGCTGGCCTGCAAACCACCACAGGCACCTCGTTCAGGCCACCCCAAGCCCCAAGGGAACCCACACCCTGATCTGGGACACCCTTCAGGGCAAACCACCTGGCCCTCACCCATGCACCAGGCCTCTAGCCTATTTAATTAAAGAGTAATATGCAGATTGACCATTACTCTAGCAAACAATATGGTTGCCCAAATGAGGTCAAAGATCCTGTCCATATGTGGACACAAAATGACCAGCACAAGATGGCCAGCAGGGGAAGGCCATTGGGAGGCAACAGGCCTGCAAGGGAGGGCAGTTGTGTGTGATCAGGCAAGCAAGGCAGGGCAGTTGGGGAGCATCAGGCCTGCAAAGGTGGGAAGTTGGAGATGACCAACCCTGAAGGAGAGGGCAGTTAGGAGTGACCAGGCCTTAAGGGGAGGATAGTTAGGGGCAAACAGTCTGGCGGGGGAGCAGTTAGGCATCAATCAGGCTGGCATGGGAGTACTTAGGGCGTGATCAGGCTGGGAGGCAAAAGCAGTTAGGGGCAATCAGGAAGGCAGGCAGGTGAGCAGTTGGGAGCCAGCAGTCCTGCATTGTGAGAGGGATTCCAGGTTGGAGAGGGTGCAGGCTGGGCTGAGGAACACCACCCTCTGTGCATGAATTTTATTCACTGGGCCTCTAGTTTAACATAATAGCATACCAGGTGCTGCACTAAATTACTTTATATGTTAGTTATTTCATCCAATTCATTAAAAAGAAATCCCTGTGATGACAAAAATCACATTCACAAGTAATGTTTTTGTAATTTTAAAGCTCATTTGTATATTTATTTCCATCTTCAAAGTTACTTGTTTGCATGGTGAGTACATTACCTGAAATAAAAGGAAGTACTGTTAGACTTAGTGTCTGAATGGATTTCTATAGGGTAAATCCCTGACTGTCTTGCCCTAATGTACTTCCAGGGTGACCCTAAGAATGACTCATGGATCTTTGCCCTGGCTGTGCTGCTATGTAGCAGCTTTGTCTACAATAGCATGAATACCATCAACCACCAGGCCCTGGAGCAGCTGCAATATCCTTCCAGGAACCCCACCTCCATGTGTCATGGAGACTGTGGGAATGGAGATCCAGTCAGTTTTTCTTTTCCTCTCACTTAGTTGCCTTTGGTGGACCCAAAGGAACCAGAGTAAAAGAGAGTGTTTGTAATACTATTCTTTTTTAATGAGAGAAATATGGGAATTGTGGATAGAAAGTTTATTTTCCTTAGCCAGGTTCTAGTTATGTGACAGAGCTGACAGAACTCATCAGGGCAAAGTCCTCCCTTACACCAGAAGGAATTAAAGATTCAACAGAGTTTGTGAGTTTCTTTCCAGACTTTATCTGGACCGTTCGGGATTTCACCCTGGAGCTGAAGTTAAATGGTCTCCCTATCACAGAAGATGAATACCTGGAGAATGCCTTGAAGCTGATTCCAGGTAACAAAGCATGGCTGGGCAGTGGATGGTCCAATACAGGGTGGGAGGTACTAAACATCATGTCTGGAGTTGCATTTGTACTAGAAGTTTGTAGAAATGGTGGCTGGGAATGAGTTAAAAAGCTCTATGGACTGGAGTCTGAGTTCACAAAAGAAAAGTGGAGCCTAAAGTAGAGTAAAACTATTCATAAACCATTTGTTCTTCACACATTGTAATTTAAAATCCAATTGTAACTTTTAAAATGGTGGTGCTAAAATCTTCTTAAAAGCAGGCACTTATTTTTATTATTTTGCCTTCTGATTTTCTGTTTTGAGGTAAACAGCTGATCAAATACTACTTTGGCATAAAATTACAAAGCAAAGTCATTAATGAAAAAAATCTCTTATGTAATTAGACATAATTCTTCTAAAATGGGCATATAATTTTCTAATATCTTTATACCTATGTTATTTATAAAAATGACTATGGTCTCATAAACCTGATGTAGTATATTTTTCTTTTCAATCTACCCATTGGTGTAATTTTGATAATTATCAGAATATAATTTTAATTTCTATATAAGAGATTTCCCCCACATTGTAATGCATTTTTTTAAATAACTCATCAATGAACTGAATCCAATAGATATAATAATTTAACATAAAGCATTATTTTATTTATTTATTATTTTAAAACATTCTTTTATTGTTATGGTATCACATAATTATCTTCTTTCCCACATTCTCATCCCAAAGCCCTCCCCACATATGCCCCCACCCTCCTGTTGTTTATGACCACTAGTTAGGCTTATATGCATGCATACAAGTTCTTTGGTTGATCTCTTCTCCTTTCCCACACTTTCCCCTACCTTCCCTCTGAGGTTTTATAGTCTGATTGATGCTTCCTTGTCTCTGGGTCTGTTTTTGTTCTTCAGTTTATGTTGCTCATTATTTCCCCTAGATGCCTGAGGCCATGAGATACAAGAAATACACTTATAAGAACCAAAAAGGAGACAAGCCATAATGGTTATGCTGAGAGGCAAATGAATCAGTCTGTAGTGAGTTCCTTTCTAGACCAGCAGTTCTTTTGAGTCCCAATTTCAATGTCATACAGTTCCTTGTGTGTACATGTCAGCCACAGAATTTCCGATCTGGTTGGTGGACAAATGGTGGTGTCGCAGGTCCAACCGTCTCTGAATTGGTCCTGGGCATCCTTCAGTGAAGCACAGCTGCTGTCTGTTAGTATGGCAAGGTGTTGTCAGTTTCTTCCACCTCTGGACTGCTTCTCTTTTGTCATCATGGCTGGAGCAGTCATATCAATTCCTCTCTGTTGCAGGAATCCACATACTCTCAGAGTTGTTTTCTGAAAATATACAAACATATCCTCGATCAAATGTTAATAAAGGAATATTTTCTATAAATTTGACTTGGAATCCTTTTTTATTTTTTGTCCAAATGATTTTCCTCTGGCTCGTTTTTACACCTTGTGCATGTTTCATGTCATGGTGTCCTGCTGTTAGCATTACAAATGAAAGTTAATTTTCTTAAGTACAAATTTTATGGATGTAATTTACTCACAGGATATTTTTCCTTACATCATATTCTTCTACTATCATGCCCTTTTTTAATTTAAATATTAGGAGGCTTTTGGAAATTTTATAATATATTCTTGATAGCTTTTACATTTTAATTATTTGCTCTAAAATATGACTGCTTCAGGTTCATTACATGTTATGCAATTTTATCATGAGATGAACTGCCAATAAAATTTTCTGTTAACACTTTAGAAACAGCTTTTTGTGCAGTACAATCAATTTTTTTCTAGAATATTTGCTTATTTCAACTAGCCAATTTAAATTACTCTGAAAACTTGACTACTATTCTATTGTCAAACTCAACACTCTAACAACAATCTTATTTTACCCTGTGTATATTAGTGGAAGGGATTATTTGACTTTTTGAGTAGGCCCTGAGCATTCCTGGTACTAGGCTGGATTTGGATATCAAAAACCCACTTCACCATACCATGGGTATAAGACATCTTAGACAAGTCTTGTTGCAGTGAGAGGAAGCTGCTGTTGGCCAAGGCTCTGTCTGTTACCAGGGTTCCAATTTTAGCTGTGTATGGGAAGTGAAGCAGCCATGGAGTCAGGAGACCTCCCTCTGAAGGGGTGAAGGTTCAGGCCCCTGCAAAGTGGGGTGGGGGGTAAAGGTCTGTGCCCCACCTCTGTTGACCCCCAAGGTCTCTCCTGCTGGCCCCTCTGCGACTGTGCCTGACTTAGGTTGTTCCATCTCTGAGGAATCTTACCCGTCTCTGGGTAACCAGCCATCCTCCAGGACGAAGCAGAGTGATGTGAGGTTCGTACATGCCTTTGACAGGAATGGAATCTGGGACCTTTCAGTCCCCAGGCAAATGCTCTATCCACTGAGCAACACTGGTCTCGGCCAGTTCTGTCTCCTTAATAGCCTATGCCCCCTGGCCTCCACGCCCAGCACCTGCCTTGAGATACCCTCGCTTGCTGTAGAGGCCCTGGCACTGATCACATATCTTGGGGAACCCAGGTTTCTTCTCCAGGGAGAGCTCAGCTCACCCCACTGGGCAAGAGACAGATCCAAGGTACATGATGCTTCCACATTGGCATGGACTGAAAGCTCAGGCAGCAGCTCTGGGCAACTGGATCATGAGAAGAGGATCCCTTTTGGCCAAAAGGGCAAGAGCGGACAATTTAAAATGCTCAGATGCATTCCCAGGGGGATCTCTATACAGTGGAAGGGATTAAATCCTTTCATGTAATTTTTAAGTTACTGCTAGACATTCAAACAATTGGTTTGCAAGTTTGTTTTGGATAATTGTACATTATGCTGTTGTAATTCAAAACTATCAAGAGATGTGTTACCTTAGTCTCAAAACACCAAAAAGATTATTATTTTTTATTTATTCTGAAGGGTTTGAGGTACTATTATATTATAGGTATTGAGGGTAACACAAATCTGGGGAGAATTGTAATGACATTATAGAATAATATCATGTAAGGATATTCTTTGCTCTAGGCCATGGAATTCCATTTCAAACTGGCTGTCAATTTCTTTTTGTATAGACAAGGTCTTAGTTACATTTTCTGCACCTCTCCCAGGAGCAACTCTCTTTCTGCACCCCCTCTCCCTTTTCCCTGAGAATCGTCAGTCCACTCCACTTCCAAATCCCTGATTCTATTATATTCACCAGTTAATATTGTTCATCAGATTTTATAATTCCCTTGGTTTTTAGTTTCACTTGTTGATAGTTACGTATTTGTTGTTCATAATTTTTATCTTTATCTTATTCCTCTTACTAAAGAACCCCCTTCAGCAATTCATATAATTCTTGTTTGGTGTTAATAAACTCCTTTAGCTTTTTTTTATTTGTGAGGCTCTTTATCTGGCCTTCAATTCTGAGTTATAGCTTTGCTGGGTAGAGTATTTTTGGCTGTAGGTTCTTGCTATTCATCACCTTGAATACTTCTTGCCATTCCCCACTGGTCTGCATGGTTTCTGTTGAGAAATCAGCTGACAATTGTATGGGTGCTCCTTTATAGGTAACTACCTGTTTTTATGTTTGTTTGTTTGTTTTTTGTTGTTGTTTTTTTTTTTTTTTTTTTTTTTTTTTTTTTGCTGCTTTTAATATTCTCTCTTTGTCTTTTGCTCTTGGAATTTTAATTATGATGTGTCCTGGTGTGGTTCTCTTTGAATTCCTTTTGTGTGCTAGGCGTTCTCATAGAGCCCAGTAGCACAGCCTTCCCAGTCACCTGAGGTGGACAGTGTTGCTGTAGCCCTTTGTGGGCTGTATGTGGAGTCTTGTTGTTAAGCCTTGCTTGTTGTTGGTATCACTGGGAAGCATTGATCTTCAACCCAATTGGCTGTGAGGATCAACAGTGTCTCAGCTAGGAGGGCTTCTGTATTCCTCTTGGATGGGGCAGAGTCTCAGGGTGGCTCAGACAAACTTTGGTGTGTCCCACAAGATTGGTTGCAGGTGCACACACCTCTTTGTTATAGGTGCAGACAAGCTTAGGATTCGACCCTCCTCAGGAGAGTCCAATTTGCGGGTAACAAAAAAGCCAACTTCCGGGAGGGGTTTTGTGTTCCGCTTGGATGGGGCAGAGTCTTGGGTTGGTGCCCACAAGCTTTGGTTTCTCCTTGGCCTTTCCCTGAGTCCCTCAGTAATGGCCACTGGCTTCACACACCTCAGAGAGATCTCTGCCCATTGCCTAACAGTCTGGCCTCTCCCTGACTGATGCTATCTATCAGAGCAATAGGATAGTTCTGTTTTCCTCCCTAACAAGAAAGCCAACCGTGTATTAGCTGTATGTCCTCTCTGCGTGCCTGGAGTAAGCCAGCCACAAACTCAGCCAGCATTTCCATGCCTCAAGTAAGCCAGTATTGAACTCGGGTGGCCTCCTTTTTTCATGCACAGATCTCTGCACCTTTACATTTCTCTAGGTTCAGCTGCCTTCTCTCTTCTTCCAGGATGGCATAGCCTCCTCTCAAACAGCCATCAGGTGCTTCAAGGCGATGTTTCCCCTGTTTTCCAGTTCTAAATTCAAATTGTTGTGGTAGGCTGCATCCAGGTGTCTATCCTATGCTGTCATCTTGGTTTCTCCTCTATCTCTTTTTTAAGTGTCCTGTTGTTTTCCATCTATATGTCTTTTACTTCCTTAGTTAAGTTTATTCCTAGGTATCTTAATTTTTTGTGTGCAGTGGTAAGTGGGATTGCTTTTTTAGTCCCTATTTCTGTAAGCTTATTATTGGTGTACAGAAATACCACAGATTTGTTGGCATTGCTTTTGTATCCTGCTACCTTGCAGGATCAATTTATAAAGTCAAATAATTTTTTGATGGAGGCTTAGGGTTTTCTATGTACAGTATCATATCATCTACAAATAAGGATAATTTTACCTCTTCTTTTCCAATTTGGATGCCTTTTATTTAATCTTCTTTACTGATCACTATGGCTAATATTTACAGCACTATTTTGAACAGGAGTGGTGAGAGTGGGCAACCCCATCTTGTTCCTTTTCTTAGAGGAAATGGTTTAAGTTTTTGCCCATTTAGTATGATATTGGCTGTGGATTTATCATATATAGCTTTTCTTATGTTGAGGTATAATCCTTCTATTCCCACCTTGCTAAGAGTTTTCATCAAGAAATGGAGTTGGATTTTGTCAAATGCTTTTTCTGCATCAATTTATATCATTATATGGTTTTTATTTCTCAGTTTGGTTATGTGATGTATCACCTTTATTGATTTGCAAATATTGTACCATCCTTGCATCCCCAGGATAAATTCTAGTTGATTGTGGTTTATGATCTTTCTGATGTACTGCTGGATCCTATATGTTAGAATTTTTTGAGGATTTTGGCATATATGTTCATGAAGGATATTGGCCTTTAATTTTCTTTCATTGTGTTATCTTTATCTGGTTTTGGTATTACGGTGATGCTGGCTTCAGAGACGGAACTTAGTAATGTTCCTTCCTCTTGAATTTTCTGGAGTATTCTGAGGAGGATATGTTTTATTTCTTCCTTGAATGTTTGGTGAAACTGCCCTGTGAAGCTGTCTGGTCCTGAGCTTTTGTTTGCTGGAAGCTTTTTGATGACTGCTTCAATTTCATCCATAGCCTATTGAGATTCTTAGAATTTCATCATTAGCCTATTGAGATTCTTAGAATCTTCCTGAGTAAGTTTTGGAAGGTTGTGTTTTTTTAGGAATGTGTCCATTTCCTCCAGGAAGTCTACTTGTTCATAGTATTCTTTTTTTAACAATCCTATGTATTTCTGTGGGGTCTGTTGTTACTTCACCTCTTTCATTTCTGATTTTGTTTATTTGGGTCCTTTCTCTTTGCTTCTTGGTGAGCCTGGCTAGAGGTTCATCAATCTTGTTTATCCTTTTGAAGAACCAGCTCTTGGTTTTGTTGATCTTTTGAATTGCTTTTTTGGTCCCTATGTCATTCACTTTTACTCTGATCTTTATTATTTCCTTCCTTCTACTCACCTTGGTTTTTTCTTGATTCTCCCTTTCTAATTCTTTGAGTTGTTGACTTAGATGATTTATTTCCATTTTTTCTTGTTTTTTGAGGTTGCCCTGGAGAACTATAAACTTCCCTCTCTGGACTGCTTCCATTGTGTCTCAAAGGGTTTTTCAATGTTGCGTTTTTATTGTCATTTGTCTCCAGGATATTTTTAATTTCTTCTTTGATCTCATTGATAACTCAATCATTGTTTAGTGTCATGCTATTCAGCTACCAAGTGTTTGAATATTTTGGAATGTTTTTATTGTAGTTTATTTCTAATACTATGCCATTGTGACATGAGAAAATGCTTGATATGATTTCAATCTTTTTAATTTGGGGAGACTTTACTTGTGACCCAATATGTGGCCAATTTTTGAAAATGTCCCACGTGAATTTGAGAGGAACGTATATTCTGTGGCTTTGGGGTGAAATGCTCTGAAGATGGCAATTAGGTCCATCTGATCTAGTGTGTCATTTAGAATTGCTGTTTCTTTGTTGTTGTTTTTTGTTTGTTTGTTTTGTTTGTTTGGTGTTTTTTTTTTGTCTAGAGGATTTATCCAGTGATGTCAGTGGTGAATTAAAGTCCCCTACTATGATTGTATTGATGTTGATCTCTCCCTTGATATCTTTCAGGAGATTTTTTATGTATTCGAGTGCTCCTGCATTGGATGCGTATATGTTTACCAGTTATATCTTCTTGTTGTATTGCTCCCTATAGTACTATGTAGTTGCCTTCCTTATCTTTTATTATGGCCTTTACTTTGAGGCCTATTTTATCTGACATAAGTATCACAACCCAGCTTTTTTCTCATTTTTATTTGCCTGAAAATTGTTTTTCCATCCATTCATTCTCAATATGTTTGGATCCTTTGATCTAAGGTGGGTCTCTTGTAGACAGCAAATATATGGTCCATATTTTCTTATCCATTCAGCTACCCTATGTCTTTTGATTGTTGCATTTAATCCATTGACATTTAATGTTATTATTGATAAGTACCTGTTTGTTGTCATGTTTTTCCTTAGTGTTTTTGTTTCTTCTTACCTTTTTCTTTCTTCTTTTTATAACAGTCCCTTTAGTATTTCTTGCATTACTGTCTTGGTAGTGATAAACTCTCTTAGCTCTTTTTTGTCTGTGAAGCTTCTGAATCCACCTTCAATTTTGAATGATAACATTGCTGGGTATAGTATTCTTGAATTCAGTCCCTTGTTTTGCATCACATTGTATAGTTCATTCCATTCTCTTCTGGCATGGTGTATTTCTGTTGAGAAATCAGTTGGTATTTTAATAGGAGATCCCTTGTAAGTAAATTTTGTATCTCTCTTGCAGCCTTTAAGATTCTTATTTTGTTGTTGGTAATCACCAATTTAATTATGGTTTGTCTTGGTGT
Source organism: Pipistrellus nathusii (assembly GCA_963693515.1). Lineage (NCBI taxonomy): Eukaryota > Metazoa > Chordata > Mammalia > Chiroptera > Vespertilionidae > Pipistrellus > Pipistrellus nathusii. The sequence goes on along the minus strand of OY882859.1, from coordinate 63,504,333 downwards.
GGGTCTTCTGTGGTTCAACTTGTTTGGAACTCTATGGACTTCTTGGGCTTGGATAGTTTTTTTCTTGCCAATATCAGGGAAGTTTTCTGTCATTATTTCTTCAAACAGGTTTTCTATCCTTTGCTTCTCTTCCTCTCTTTCTGATATCCTTATTAAACAAATGTTATTTTGTTTTGTGTTGTCCAAAGCTCCCTTAGGCTCTCCTCTTGCTTCTTAATTCTTCATTTTAGATGCTGCTGTGTTTTTTTTTCTTTTTTTTTTTCTTTTTTGTTTTTTCTACCTTGACTTCTAATTTGCTGATGCGGTCCTCAGCCTCTTCTAGTCTACATTTTAAGCCTTCCATTTTGTTCTTTATTGCAGTTATGTCATTTTTCATCTTCTCTTGGTTTCTTTTCATGTTGTGACATTTTCATTCAGCTCCTTATAGTTCTCATTGAGCTGTATGAATTTGTCATTCAGCCATTTAAACACCATTATAACCATTAGTCTGAATTCTATCTCTGATAAGCTGCTAGTCTTGAATTCATTTAACCCTCTTTCTGGTCATTCCTCTTTTTCTTTACTCTGGGGTTTGCTTTTTTTGTCTTCCCATGTTTTCCCATAATGTTTTTATTGTAGATCCAATTGCTTTGCTGCCCAGGTTCTTTTGGGGATGGTGTTGCTGGAGTAATCACTCAATTCTCCTGGGCTTGTTTATCTAGTGTAGCTCCCTAGTCGAGCTATTTGGGTTCCCTTGATGTAGGTCTGTGAGCTTGGGAGGCACAACTGTGGTGTCTAGAATTCAGCCACTGAGGAGGGGAGTATCCTAATCTTTGCTGCCTTGCACCCTGAATTGTAATAATGTGTTCCCAGCAGGGACACCCTGGAACCATCTGTTGAGGTGTTGGCACTCAGGGAAATGGTCTTTGGAAAGGCTTGACTGTGGTGCCCAGGGTTCTGCAGTTATGAGGTTTGGAGACTCAGCTTTTGCTGTTGTACCTGTGGTGGATAGGTGCTTATTCCCAGCAGCAGTTCACTGGAGCACCTTCAGTACTTTTGCCAGTGAGGCACACTGAAGGACTCTGAAGGGCCCTGGCAGTGTAACTGCACAATTGAGGTGCCTGTGGGCCAGTATCCAGGCTAAATGAATCCAAAGCTTCTATTGCTGGAGAGGAGTGTGCCCCCTGCTTGTTCAAGATCGCCCCAAAGGAGAGCTCACAGTGGCTTCCACTAGCGCCCTGTCATTAGTTGGGCTCAGTGTGCCTGGCTGCTGGAACCTCGCATTTGCAAAGACGCACACTCTAGGCACAGAGCTCCAATGCACTCCGAGGGATCCCTGCTCCATGGTTGAGCAGTTGGGGTGAATGTGGGCAACCCTCCAGGAATAGAAAATTCAGAATTTCCACTGCAGGGCTGCATGCCCCCATCTGCAGAGAACCACACCCTTGGGTGCTCTCAGTGTCTCCCAAGCGCCGCCCAAAGAGAAACATGCAAACTCAAAGTAAAGTGTCCAGGCGTACCTATGGGGTTGGGAGCACATGCACGAATACGTGCACACTTGCAAACCCAGGGTTCTACTGCTGGGGAGGGGCAGTTGCACTTACAGCTGCGGAATGTTGTTTCTTTGGAGGTGGAGGTCCCAGAGTTTGCAGGTCTGCAGATGGGGTAGCAGGATATTGGATGGGGTGGGTGCTGGATCAGGGGGCAATTCCAAGGCTGGTCTTGTTGGTGGTGTTGGTGGGTTTCTACAAAATGCCATTCTCCGCTTCAAGATGGCGTGGGCTCTGTGCTGGAGTCCCGCCGTCCTTGGAGTGCCCACAGTGGTGGTAGTCTCTCCTTGTCAACAAAACGCTGTCTGCCAGCCCCTGCTGCTCCTGAGAGATTTAATTTTCCCTCACTCATTCACACACATCCCACACACATCCACATATACTCCTTTCATACCCTCACTCACTGACTTCCTCACTCTCAGCTCTGTCCTTCAAGCTACCATCATTTCTCTCTAAATATTTTATTATTTTTAAATAGTTTAATTTTTAAAAATTTTATTTTATTTATAGTATTACAAATAGTAGTACTTATATTCCTTTTTCCCCTCATTGACCTCCCCCTAGCTTCTGCTATCTTCTGGCACATTCCTTCATCCTCACACAGAGTATCTTGTGTCCATTGGTTATGCATATATGCATACATACAAGTCCTTCAATTGGGCTCTTATTCCTCTCCTGTAACCCTACCCTGCCTTCCTGATGTAGTTTGACAGTGTGCTGGATGCTGCTTTGCCTTTGTATCTATTTTTGTTCATCCTATCTAATAAAAGAGTAATATTCAAATTGACCATCACTCCAAGACAGAAGATGGCTGCCCCCATGTGATCAAAGATGGCTGTCCCCATGTTCACACAAGATGGCCAGCAGGGGAGGGCAGTTGTGAGCAGTTAGGGGTGACAGACCAGCAGAGGAGGGCAGTTGGGGGAGACAAGGCCAGCAAGGGAGAGCAGTTGGGGGAAACTAAGGCCTGCAGGGTAGAGAAGTTGGGGGAGACCAGGCCTGCAAGGGAGGGCAATTGTAGGGGGACCAGGCCTGGAGTAGAGGGCAGTTGGGTGGGGACCAGGCCTACAGAGGAGGACAGTTGGGGGGGGGAACCCAGGCCTGTAGGGGAGGAAAGTTGTGGTGACCAGCCTAGCAGGAGATGACAGTTGGGGGTAACCTGGCCAGCAGAGGAGGGCAATTGGGGGCAATCAGGCCTGCAGGAAAGGCCAGTTAGGGGCAATTGGGCAGGCCGATGAGCAGTTAGGCATTGATCAGTCTGGCAGAGGAATGGTTAGGGGATGATTAAACTGGCAGGCAGAAGTGGTTAGGGGCAATCAGGCAGATGCAGGCGAGTGGTTGGAGCAAGCAGTCCTGATGGGCCTAAACAGGTGGTCAGACATCCCTCAAGGGGTCCCAGATTGGACAGAGTGCAGGCTGGGCTGAGGAATCCCCACCCCCATGCACGAATTTCTTGCATCAGGCCTCTAGTGAGTTTATAATGTTATTTATATTCCACAAATGAGTGAGATCATACTTTATTTATCTTTCACTGACTGGCTTACTTCGTTTAGCATAATGCGCTCCCATTCCAAACATGCTGTTGTAAATAGTAAGAGTTTCTTCTTTTTTATAGGAGCATAACATTCCATTGTGTAGATGTACCACCGTTTTTTTAATCCACTCATCTCCTGATGGGCATAAAGGCTGTTTTCAAATGTTAGCTATTGTGAATTGTGCTGCTATGAACATAGGGGTGCATATATCCTTTCTGATTGGTGTTTCTGCTTTCTTCGGATTATATTCCTAGAAGTGGTATTGCTGGGTCAAATGCAAGTTCCATTTAATTTTTTGAAGAAACGCCATACTCTTTTCCACAGTGGCTATTCCTGTCTGCATCCGACCAGCACTTGTCATTTTTCTGCATCCTAACCAGCACTTGTCATTTGTTGATTTGTTGATGATAGCCATTCTGGTAGGTGTGAGATAGTACCTCATTCTTGTTTTGATTTGCATCTCTCTGATAATTAGTGACTTTGAGCATGTTTTAATATGTTTCAATTTTGTATATGTCCTCTTTCAAAAAGTACCTATTTACATCCTTTGAACATTTTTTTGATTGGATTGTTTACCTTCCTTTTTTAAAATTATATGAGTTCCCTGCAAATGTTGGAGATTAAACTCTTAAATCAGATATAACATAGGCAAATATGTTCTCCCATGCAATGGGCTTTCTTGTTGTTTTATTGATGGTTTCTTTTGCTGTGCAGAAGCTGTTTATTTTGATGTAGTCCCATTTGTTTATTTTCTCATTATTTTCTATTGCTATAGGAGGTCTATCAATAAAGATATTGCTATAACAAATGTTTTCTACTTTAGTGCCTATGGATTTTTAAAATTTTTGTGATTCCCCATTTTATGTTTAAGTCCTTTATCCATTTTGAGATTATTTTTGTGTATGGCTTAAGTTGGAGAACTAATTTAAATATTTTGCATGTATCTGTCCAATTTTCCCAACATCATTTATTGAAGAGACTATCTTGACTCCATTGTATGTTCTTGCCTCATTTGCCAAATATTAATTGAGCATAGTGACTTGTGTCAATTTCCTTGTTCCTTTCCACTGGTCTGTTCTTATGTGAGTACTAGGCAATTTTGAAAACAGTGGCTTTGTAGTATAGCCTGATACCTGGTATTGAGGTCCTTCCAACATTGTTCTTGTTTCTCAAGATTGTTGCAAGATTGTTGGGGTCTTTGAGCATGTTTTCATATGTCTCTTGAATTTCTATATGTCCTAGGTCTTTGAAGTATGTAGTTGGTATTTTAATGAGGATTGCATTGAATTTATAGATTGCTTTGAGTAGTATGTTCATTTTAATGTTGATTCTACCAACATGGTATATTCTTCCATTTGTTCATGCCTTCCTGTATCTTTTTTTTCAGTGTCCTAAAATTTTCTGAGTACAGGTCCTTTATCTCCTTGGTTAAATTTATTCCTAGGTATCTTGATTTTTATGTTGCAATGGTAAAATTGATTGCTCTTTTAGTTTCCCTTATTGTGAGTTGATTAGTTGTGTATAGAAAAGCCATATACTTCTAGGTACTAATTTTATATCCTGCTACATTGCTGAATTCATTTATTAAATCTAGTAGTATTTTTATGGAGTCTTTGGGGTTTTCTGTATACAATATCATTGTCATCTGTGAATAAGGACAGTTTTACTTCTTCTTTTCTAGTTTTGATGCCTTTTATTTCTTCTTATCTAATAGTAATGGCTAGTACTTCCAGTACTATGTTAAACAGGGGTGGTTAGAGTGGGCATTCCTGTCTTGTTCATGCTTTTAGGAAAAATGTTTTCATTTTTTGCCTATTGAGTATCATCCTTTTATTCTACCTTGCTGACCGTTTTTATCAAGAAAGGGTGTTGGATTTTGTCAAATCTTTTTCCGCATAAAGGAATATGATTATATGAATTTTATCTCTCAGTTTATGTGATGTATCAAATTTCCTGAATTGCAGATATTGTACCATTCTTGCATCCTTGTAATAAGTCCCACTTGGTCACGGTGTATGATCTTTCTAATGTAATTGCTAGAATTTTTTGATAATGTTGGCATCTATATTCATGAGGGATATTGGCCCATAATTCTTTCTTTTTGTTTTTCTCTCTTTCTTTCCTTCTTTCTTTCCTTCTTTCTTTCCTTTTTTCTTTCCTTCTTTCTTTCCTTCTTTCTTTCTTTCCTTCCTTCCTTCCTTCCTTCCTTCCTTCCTTCCTTCCTTCCTTCCTTCCTTCCTTCCTTCCTTCCTTCCTTCTTTCTTTCTTTCTTTCTTTCTTTCTTTCTTTCTTTCTTTCTTTCTTTCTTTCTTTCTTTCTTTCTTTCTTTCTTTCTTTCTTTCTTTCTTTCTTTCCTACCTATTTTGGGGATTAGGGTAATATTGGCTTCATTGAAATAGCTTGAAAGTGTTTCTTCCTCTTGAATTATTTGAATAGTTCCTTCCTCTTGAATTATTTGAACTATTTAATAATAGTTCTTGAGGAAGAAAGGTTTTATTTCTTCTCTGAATGTTTGATAAAAGTCCCATCTGAAGCCCTCTGGTTCGTGGCTTTTTATTATTGGAAGTTTTTTGATTACTGCTTCAATTTCCTCCATAGTTATCAGCCTATTTAGTGGTATTTTTTTTTTTATTTCTCCTGGTTGAGTGTTGGAAGGTTGTATTTTTTAGAAATATGTACATTTCTTCTATTTGACCAGTTTGTTGGAATAATGTTATTCATAATATTTTTTTTTGTAATCCTTCATATTTCTATGGTGTCTGTTGTTACTTCACCTCTTTCATTTCTGATTTTGTTTATTTGGATCCTCTCTCTTTGCTTTTTGGTGAGCCTGGCTAGAGGTTCAGCAATCTTGTTTATCCTTTCAAAGAACCAGTTCTTAGTTTCATTGATCTTTTGTATTTTAGTTTTGCTCTGATCTTTATTATTTCCTTCCTTCAGCTCAATCTGGGATTTTCTTGTTACTCTTTTTCTAATTCTTCAAGTTGCAGAGTTAATGGCTTATTACCAGTGTTTTGAAGTAGGCCTGAAGTGCTATAAAAACTTCCCCCTCAAGATTGCTTTCAGTATGTCCCAAAGATTTTGGATTGAATTTTCATTGTTGTTTGTTTCCAGGATGCTTTTATTTCTCTTTTTGGCAACCCACTCATAGTTTAGTAGTATGCTATTCAGTGTCAAAGTGTTTGAATTTTTTTATTGTTTTTATTGTAGTTGATTTCCAATTTTATGCCATTCTGATCTGAGAAGAAGCTTGATATGATTTCAATCATTTTGGATTTGGAGAGTCTTTGACTGTGTCCCAATATGTGGTCTATATTGGAAATGTCCCATGTGTGCTTGAGAAGAATATATATTCTGTGGTTTTGGGGGTGGAATGTTCTAAAGATGTTGATTAAGTTTATCTGATCTAGTGAGTCATTTAGGATTGCTGTCTCTTTGCTAATTTTTTGTCTAAAGGATTTATCCAGTGTTAAATTCTCCTACATTGTGTATTACTATCAATCTCTCCTCTGATATCTTAACGAAGTTTTTTAAAAAATTTTTATTTATTAAGTTGCTCCTGTATTGGGTGCATATATATCATATTTACCAGACTTATATCCTCTTATTTTATCGATCTTTTTAGAATTATAAAGTGGCCTACATTGTCTCTTGTTACGGACTTCATTTTGAGGTCTATTTTGTCAGATATAAGTATTGCTTCCCCAGTATATTTTTCATTTCTATTTCCCTGATAAATACATTTTCAACCCTTTTCTTTCAGTCTGTGTGAGTCCCTTGCTCTGAGGTGGGTCTCCTGATGACAGCATATATATGGGTCATGTTTTCTTATCCATTCAGTCACTCCATGTCTTTTGATGAAACATTTAATCCATTTAAGTTTAATGGTATTATTGATTGGTACTTGTTTGTAGACATTTCTGGACTTTATGCCTGTGTGTTCTTCCCTGTCTATTTCTTCTTTTCACAGCATTCCCCTTAGCTTTTTTACATTTCTGGATTGCTAGTGATAAACTCTGTTAGCATTTTTTTTTTTTTTTTTGTCTGCAAAAAGCTCCTGATTTCCTTTTCAATTCTGATTGATATCTGGATAGAGTATTCTTGGATTCAGTCCTTTGCTTTGCAAAACTTTGTATTCATCATTCCATTACCTTCTAGTTTGGTGTGTTTCTGTTGAGAAATAATTTGATAATCTGATGGGGAATCTTTTGTAAGTAACTGTCTGTCTCCGTCTTGCAGCCTTTAAGATTCTCTCTTTGTCATTAACATTTGTGATTGTAATTATGACGTGTCTTGGTGTGGGTCTATGTTGGATTCATCTTGCTTGGGAATCTCTGTACTTGTGTGACTTTTTTCTTCCCCATATTAGGGAAGTTTTCTGTCATTATTTCTTAAAATAGATTCTCCAGTCATTGCTCCTCTTCTTATCCTTCTCGTACCCCTGTTATGTGTATGTTAGTTCATTTTGTATTGTCCCAAAATTTCCTTATGTTCTCCTTCTGTTAAAAAAGTTTTTTTTTATTCTCCATGTGGAGTTCAGATTGGACTTGTTTCTCTACCTTATATCTTAACTCACTAATTCAGTCATTTGATGCTTCTGGTTTACCATTGAAACCTTCCATAATATTTTTGATTGTAGCTATATCATTTTTGATTTCTTCCTGATTTTTGCATAGGTTGTTGATTTTCTCATCCATCTGTTTATGAACTGTATGACCATTACTCTGAATTCTTTTTCTGTATATTACATGTCTCCATTTTATTTATTTCCTTGCTTGGTGATTCCTCATTTTCTTTCTTCTGGGGATTGTTTCATTTTCTATCTATTCTATCATCAGAAGGTCCAAATGCTAAGTTGCAAGGGCCTGAGCCATGTGCAGTGGGAACGTCACACCACCAGAGTGTCACTGAACAGCTCTGAAACCGAGATCTGTGGCTGCCATAGGTCAGTGGGTGCCATGTGTGCCAAGTTTCAGAGTTACTGGTGTTCAGTGCAGCCTTATGCGTGCAGCTAGAATAGGGATCCCACATGCACCACACTGAAAAAAGTAAGGCTCTGTAGTCATGCACTGAAAATCGAAGTCCTCTGGCTTGTGCCAGGAGTCAGATCACCTTATGTACATGCCGAGAATTGAGTATCAGAGTCTCTGTCATTGTTGTGACTTTGTGCCGAGAATCAGGGTCCCTGTGTGCATGTGTGCCAAGAATCAGAGTCATTGGAACTCAGTTTGCATACATTGAGAATTAGGGATCCCATGTGCATGCAATGAGAAACAGAGTCCCAGCATGTGAGTGCTGAGAGTCAAGTTACTGGTGTGCACAGCTGCCTTTTCCTATGCATTGGATAGGCATGACTGTGGTGTCTGGCGGTTGGCAGCTGTGGATTGAGAAGACTCAGTTTTTGCTGCTGTGCTCTTGTGCCCTTGTGCCCTTGATTGGATTCACAAGCCCAGCAGTGTCTCACAGAGGCACCCGGTGGTCCTTTGTCATGGGAGAGCACTCTGAAGGTCCCTGGCAGTGAAGCTGTGTTACCTCCTGTGCCTGTGGGCAAACAGCTAGGAAGGAGGGAGTTCCAATTTCTATTGCTAGTTCATTTTCCCTTGTTTGATTAAAGTGCACCCAGTGGGGATTCACACTGGCACTGAAAAGTCACTTTTGAGGTGGTGGGCTCAGGAGACTTGCACAATGGAAAGGCACAACTGTGGTGTCTGGAGGTTGACAGCCAGGGAGAGGGAAGTCACACTTATTGCTGCGGGACCTGTGCACCCTTGGAGACAGAAGTCCTAAGGATCTGCAGGTCTGTGGCCGGGACAACAGGATTTTGACATGTATGACTGCAGGGTCACGAGCATTTTTCTAGGCCAGTCTAGGTGGTGGTGCTGATGAGTTCCTTGAAGTGGCTGCTCTCCTCTTCAAGATGGCAAGGGCTTTGTGTCCAAATCCCACAGCCCAGGGAGTGCCGCTGGTGAGGGTAGGTGTTCCCTGTCCAGGAGAGCCTGGTCTGCCATCCTTTGATATTTCTGCGGGATTTAATTGTCCCACACTCACTGATACCTATTTTCAATTTTAGTTTACACTCAATATCATTTTGTATTATTTTCAAATATATAGCACAATAGTTAGATAACACATACTTTACAATGAGATTTCCCCCTATATTTCAAGTACCCACCTGGTACCATACATATATATTACAATATTATTAATTATATTCTGTATGCTGTTTTTTACATCCCCATGAATATTTTCTAAATACCAACTGGTATTTGTTAATGCCTTCACTTTTTTCACCCCCACTCTTTCCATGTAGCCATCATTTTTTTCCTCTATATGTATTAGTCTGTATTAATTCTGTTTATTTTGTTTTTTAAGAATCGACAAATAAGTTAAGTCATATGATATTTTTCTTTCTCTTTCTAACTTATTTCACTGAGCACAGTACTCTCTAGATTCATCCATGCTATCTCAAATGGTATGATTTCATTCTTTATTATGATTGTGTAGTAGTCCATTGTGTATATTACTACCTATACTTTATCTACTTGTCTATTTTTGGGCACTTAGGTTACTTCCATATATTGGCTATTGTAAATAATGCTGCAATGAATATAGGAGTCACATATTCTTTTTGAATTCGTGTTTTGGATTTCTTCAAACATATAACCAGAAGTGAAGTCACTGGGCCATAAGATAGCTCTATTTTTAATTCTTTTTGAAACTTTCATTCTCTTTTCCTTAGTAGCTGCACAAATCTGCATTCACACCAACAGTGCACAATGACTCCCTATTTTCCACATCCTCAGCAACACTTATTGCTTGTTCATTTATTAATGAGTGCCATTTGGACAGACATGAGGTGATATCTCATTGTTGTTTTTACTTGCATTTCTCTGATGATTAGCAATGTTGAACAGCTTTTCATATGTGTATTGGCCTTCATGTTGGAGATTATACTGTCCATGTTTTATTCTAATAGATGTATGGTTTTGAGTCTTACATTTAAGTCTTCAATCTAGTTTGAGTTTATTCTTATATATGGTGTAAGAAGGTGGTGTGGTTTCACTTCTTTTGCATATATTTGTCCAATTTCCCAACTCCATGCACGAACTAGGCTGCCTTTACCCCATTGTATGTTGTATATTGTTTTACATCTTTTATCTTCTAATAATTGATTGTATTTACATGGGTTTATTTCTGGGCACCCTGATGTTTCAATTTATCTGTATGTCTGTTTTTATTCCAGCTCTATGCTGCTTAGATTACCACAGTATTGTATTATAGTTTGGTATCAGGTAGCATAATACTTCCAAGTTTATTCTTTCTCAGTATGTCTGTGACTATTCAGGGTCTTTTATGGTTTCATGTACATTTTTTGGATTATTTATTGTAGTGATGTGAAAAACACCATTGGTATTTTAAGATAGATTGTGTTGAATTTACGGATTTCTCTGGGCATTATAGACATTTTAATATTGTTAATTCTTTCTATCTGTATCTTAGATTTTTTTTCAATTTCACCATATTTACTCATGCTACAATTTCAAAATAATAAAAATATTTGAATGGATTAAATTTACATAGGCATGTAGGTATCTGATGAACCCTTGAAAGAAATTCTACTTCTGACTCATAGACTCTTGATTTCATGTTTGTATTTATGGCTTCTCAAAACAATGAGAAATGGACTACACAGAACAGCAAAGCTATGAAATGAATATAATTATTTACCTTAACAAGTTTAGAAACTAATGGTGATATCTTAAAATTATGTTTTAACTACATTTGCACTTCACTCTTCAGAGTATTTTATTTTTTTAAATGCTAATGCTGTACACATTATTTTTAGCATCTAAACAGTTTTCTTTAGATAATCTGGTGTTATTTCCAACATTGCTTCATTAAGTATTGTTTGAGCTCTTCATTTTGATCCACAGCTTCATTTTCCCATGGGATCAAGTAGACCAAAAACTGACATTTAACCCAACTTTCTGTTACTCATTCAGTAGCTAATATTGACAATATAAACATTTCTCTACCATTTTAGGTCCGACAACAATAGTAGGCTGCTGTAGTTGTTTTTTAAGCATATTTAATCACTTCCAAAAATTTCCCCAAAGTTGTATCATCAGAAAATTTGATGTTAAAGAAGCTTTTGTGTGTCCATCCAAAGGAGATATAACCAGAAGTTATATATGGAAAAGATACACAATTCCCTGCCATAAAAATCTTTAGATCCCTTGTCCTCAGACTGCTCCTACTGTAATACTTGTTTTTGTTTTTGTTTGTTTTATCTTTCAGGCAGGAATCCCAAAGCCCAAATATCCAATCTCCCCAGAGAATGCATCCGGAATTTCTTTCCAAAACGAAAGTGTTTTGTCTTTGACCGACCAATAAATGACAAAGAACTCCTAGCCAATATTGAGAAGGTTGCAGAATACCAACTGGATCCTAAATTCCAGGAACAAACAAAGAATTTCTGTTCTTACATCCTCACCCAGGCGAGGGCCAAGACCCTCAGGGAGAGAATCACAATCAATGGGAAACGTGAGTCTCAATTTCACATTTTGTGGGGCCTAATAATTGTTGAATATATTATAGGATGTGTTGTCCAGGATTTATTTTTGATTCTACATAGAATTTTGGGTCCCCAGATATTCATACTCCATGAATACACGTGTATATTTATCCTACTTTTGGATGTTTATAAATTTCTCTCCAAAATTACAACCATTGACAGCAAAATCTATAACATCCATACATATAAAAAGTGTTCTGCTAATAATGAATCACTAACTGGTGTAAAAACAGAATACCTGATTTCCTTCATTGAAGTCATTTATAATGAATAAGATTTGCAAGAAGAATACAAAAGAGATTTTGGAGGTTTAGAGAAATTTTACAATGCACCTAAGCCCATAAAGCTCTCATAATTTACTGGAAGCTTCAGAATTCAGAAAAATATAGGATCACATTTACTCTGCCTCATCTTCTGTACATATGTAAGCAATTTGCTTCTAAGATTTTCAATGGGAAATTATGTTTTCCAGATACCATTTAGTATGTTAGATAAAGGAATATATTGAATTATGTTAGCCTTGTGGTCTAAAGAAACATAAAAATTAATAGTCAATGGGACAATAGTGTTACTGGAGGAAATACGTTCTGTGGTGTTGTGTGAAAGGAATTTAAGGGACCCTTGATGCAGGAGGAATTTTATGTGATAATGGCAAGGGTTATTAAAGTGAAAAGCAATGTACACTCTCAGGAAGACAGAGAGATGACAGACTAGAGAGCAGCTACTGCCCTGACGTTTTTGTTAAGCTTCCCCATATTAGGGTTTGGGAAAGAGCAGGCTTTTTAAAAAAAAAATGATCCAATCACTTTCCTGTTTTCTTCAGGGCTTGTACCCTTCCCCTAGGCAATCATTTCCCCTAGGTTTTCCCAGGCTTGTACCCTCCCCCACATATGGTCCAAATTTAGCTCCTATTGCACATGCTTCTTTTGGCTCCTATTGTGCAGGTACTTAGTAGAGGAATTCTTTCTGCATCATTTTCTCCCATCTTGGTTTGTTGGGTGGACTCCCCAAAGTGTTTGTAAGACTATTTTTCCTATTTAATCAGGCTTTATTAGATGTCTCATTCAATTAGGCCCCTAGTCTCTTGTTAATATTTAATTAACAGAGTAGACCAATCATAGTAGATGGAAGTAGTGTGTGTGTGTGTGTGTGTGTGTGTGTATGTGAGTGTGTGTGTGTGTGTATGTGTGTACATGCCCGCACATGTGCATGCATTTGTGTGCGTTTATATGTATGCACATATATGTGTTTTTGGTTGTGAGATACATACAGACGGAGAGATTTAGAAATGTAGTCTGTGAATCATAGATCCCGTTGAGTGATATCCCTTAAATTTCCTGGCTTATTAGGTCTAAGGACTCTAGTGGTGACTTATGTGGATGCCATCAATAGTGGAGCAGTGCCTTGTTTGGAGAATGCAGTGACAACTCTGGCCAAGCTTGAGAACTCAGCGGCTGTGCAGAAGGCAGCCAGCCACTACAGTGAGCAGATGGCCCAGAGAGTAAGCTTCCCCACAGACACCCTGCAGGAGCTGCTGGACCTGCATGCAGCCTGTGAGAGAGAAGCCATCGCAATCTTCATGGAGAACTCCTTCAAGGATGAAAACCAGGAGTTCCTGAAGCATCTTATGGTACTTTGTCTTAGTATTTATTTACCCTTTGTTTCTTTCCCTTGAAAAATGAAGCCTAGAAGAGCTTTTCTGACCTGAGTCCTCCTCTCTCAATCCATTGATTGAGTGGATTCTTATGAAGTATAGAGTTTCAAAGGATTGCATTTTCTTCCTCTCCCCACCAAACCTCAGGCACTTTATGTAAAAATTTCTCTGGTCCCTGATGCATTATTCAGTATAGATGTCTTTCAGAAATGAATACTTATATTGAATTCAAGCCTGCCCTGAACACCCAAAAGTCATTCCTCAGCTAGTCACTTTTGTGAGGGACTCTCCTACTCTCAGAACCAAATGTCTCTAAACAGACCCTTCATACCAGGTATTTTCAGCTCCTTTGGCTCCTTGATGTATCTATTTAATCAGGCTTTATCAGATGTCTTATTCCATTAGGCCCCTAGTCTCTTGTTAATATCTAACTAACTGCCATTGAAGATGGAATTAATAAAAGTTATAGCTGTAGGGAGCCATAGAGATAAGGGAGTTCAACACCAACATTTTTTATGAGGAACCTGAGATCCAAGAAGGTTGGAAGTTTTTCCCTGGCTCACATGGAATTACCTACCTTGTTGGTAAAGGAAGCCTTGTAATTCCTGTTTTATTCCATGTCCTTCTCCAACAGAATGCTTTCTCATGAGGACTACAGCTAGACTTCCTTCCACCAGATTCTTTGGAATTTTTTCTCCTCTGATCCTATCTCCTGGTGACAGCCCTCTATATTTCCCTTGCAGGAAATCATAAAGGATAAGCACGATAAGTTCTTGCTGCAGAATGAAGATGCATCCGTTAAATACTGTCAGGATAAACTGGAGCAGCTTTCCAAGTCCCTAATGGAAGCTATTTCAGCAGGCATGTTCTCTGTTCCTGGTGGTCACAAGCTCTACATGGAAACAAAGGGAAAGATTGTTCAGGACTACTGGCAAGTGCCCAAGAAAGGAGTGAAGGTGAGAAATAAGGGGAGCATAGGGATCCTACAGATTAAAGTCAAGAGGGTCTCCTGCAAATTGGTCACAGCACTGGTTGTGGGTAATATGAGAGCATGGGGATATCATAACTGTTTTAACGTTAAAGGCACTTAATTTTGTCTTTCTTACTAAAGAGAGCCACAATGTCCATTCTCAGAAAAGAATATGGATTTCTGAAATCCATAAAATTCAGAAGAGAAATAATCATTTTCCATCCAACAATATAACATTCAGTGAGTCAAAGGCAAAGAATTTACAAGTTAAAATCAGAGTTTTTGTATTCAAAACTTATCGAAAGAGGAAAGGAATTCAATCATGAACATAAAAAATACTTATGAATCTGAGATAGTTGGCTATTTAGGTGGTGGTACCAATTAATAATATTAAAATAATAATCATAAGAATGCAATTAATGTTTATTGAAATCTTAATGTTAAGACCTAATGTTGAGTACTTTTCCTAGAATTTTAATTTTATCCTTCAACTAGAATTAACAGGCATGTATACATTTTATAAAAATTTCACACATCTGAACTGAGAGCCAGAGATGGATTAAAATGACTTCCATAAAGGTACAGTCAGCAAGTGTCAGAGGAGAACAGCAACACTAATTGGAGAAAACATTTCTCCCTGGAAGGTAAATATACAAAAGCACTAGAGCCAGTGGTTTTGCAGCACTGAAAATGGTTCTCACTGGCTGGAATGTAGAGTGAGTAGCAGAATGGAGCACTAGGAGAGAGAGTTCAGGGCATATGAAGAACTTCTGATCTCTCTAATGAGACTGGTAACTATGGAGATATTATTCAGTTTTAATCAGGCAGGAAAAATTACATAGACACAGTTTTTTTGAAGCCTATTCTTCCCAGTGGAAATCAAAGTTCTTTGTTCCTTCTTGTCTCCTCAGGCAAATGAGGTTCTCCAGAAGTTCCTGCAGTCCCAGGCAGCAATAGAGAATTCCATTCTGCAGGCAGACAAAGCGCTCACAGATGGGGAGAAGGCCATGGCAGGTAAGTGGCAGGGCTGGGCTCACAATGGGTGGCAGGTACCTGCAGTGTCCTTTGACAGCTGTGAGAACAAAACCTCCTAAAACAAGGAGCTTTCTGTCCTTCTGTGGGAGATAGTCTCTAACTCTGAAAACTCCAAGGCACCTCAGCCAGCCAGGACCTTTCCCATCACTCTCTGAAATGTCCTCCTGATGGTGTGGCAAAGGAAGCAATTCAGATTCTTCCACTTCCCCTTCCACTTTGGCTTGTTCTCAGAGCTCAGGAGAGTAGAGATCAGTCCTCACCTAATTTTCTTGCCTCTCTCAAACCTCCCTGGGGCAGCGGAGCGGGCAAAGAAGGAGGCAGCTGAGAAGGAACAGGAGCTGATGAAACAGAAACTACAGGAGCAGCAGCAGCAGATGGAGGCACAGAAGAAAAGTTTCGAGGAACATATATTGCAACTGAAGGAGAAGATGGAGAAGGAAAGAGAGAATATAATAAAAGAGCAGACTATGATGTTGGAGCATAAATTGAAGGTAAGTCCTGCCGTGGTTTCAGTAGTGCTCTATGGTCATTGTCCTGGTATGTCAGGTGGAATGGAGAATGTTACAGCAAGACCATGGAGGCAACACCATTGCCATTTACTATTTGTGATTGGCTAAAGTATTGAATCTTCCCCTTGTTCTTTTCCTTTGTAAAAAAAATTAATTTTGAAATACACTCTGGGCATAGACTCTGCAGTGGTCAGGACAAGCACCTTATCTCTGAATACTTAGACAATATAAATAGGTTCTGAGCTGTGATTTTAGGTTATTTTAAAATGCCTTATTTTGAAAAACATGTATTTATTGTGACTACCAACTGGTTTATTTTACCAAGATCATTGCGTATTATCAGGAACCCTGCTACCATCCAAAGACTCTGAGGTAGATCTATGCTGACAATAAACAATCAGAATGTCCAGATTAAAAATATCGGGATATGACAGCTTCAAACTTGCTGTTTTCCAGATATGGAGAATCTCCCCAAGACATCTGATGGCAAAGGAAGAATTCCTGATTGGCTATCTGATCATGCTTATAATAGGGTTCTAGAGCAATGTAAATTTCCCATTATTTCTACATTGGGTTGGCCATATTATCCTAAGAGGGATTGAGAATTGGTGCCAGCAGACCAAGGTTACTGCTCACCTTATATTGTGACTAGCATACATTACATTTGTCCTCAGGCTAAGCTTAGCATCCTATCAAAACACTACATATGTGTGAATATTTGTAAGAATGTAAATTAATCTTTCTTTCAAAGTTTAGGTCCATGACAGAATTATTCTTTTTGGAAAATTATCCTTGATTGTGTAAGAGAGAACAATTATAAAAGTGAAAGGAAAGAGTTATTAAATATAAAATTAAATTATTGAAAAACATGTGAATTTAAAATGTTTTATTTCCCTTCTCACATTTTTTAGGTTCAAGAAGATCTACTTAAAGAAGGATTTAAAAAGAAAGCTGAAGAGATGAATGCAGAGATCAGTAATTTGAAAAATAAGATTGATAATGCTAAAGAAGATTCTTCTCACTGGATTGAAAAAGCCATAGATGTCTTTACAATGTTGTGTTTTCCTGGTAACCCTATTATGAAAGGCATTGGATTACTGCTTAGAATAATGAAATAATTCTCCTTTGAAATAAATTATAGACTTTGGATATATGCTATGAATTGTTTATAGTGTGTATTCTTTTTAATTTCATTCATCCAATTCTTAAACAAAAAAAGGTGCCTACTAAAGGATATCAATGCCTAGCCCTCATTAGACAGAATTAATGCTCCTATGCTTTAATATAGTATGTTTACTTTATGAAATATGCATGTTGAAATAAATATACTTACAAACAATTCATCTACTTACCACTTTAAGTGACAAAAGATTGGAAACTACTAAAACATTTATGAATATAAATTGGTAATATAATTTAACATGTGCACATGCTGGAATAATATGCAGCCATTAAATTCAGCTCTATTTTTTTATAAATATACAAAAATGTTGAAAATACACTGTAAAGTGAAAAAAATGTAAGTACTGTGTGCAATCATAGGTATGTGCACACATTGAATACCTATGGGAGCCCTCATAGAAGTAATATCAGTTTCTACTCAAGAGAAGTGGGTGGGATCAATGTAAACATGTCACTTGCTTTTTAGTATATACTCTTTCTTTGGAATCATGTAAAAAATCATTAATAAATAAATAACAAAGAAATGTAAAGTACAATACAAATAATGAGTATAATAACAAGAAAATGTAAAAAATGGCTATTGCATCATGAAAGTTCTCACTGCTTCTAGAAATGACACCAGCTTGTAAAAATAGGGGTTTCATCTTAAGTCAAAGTATACAAAGTATAAAATTTGCATCCTCATCTTGTGTCCTTTTAGGCCTGGTTCTCAATTCATTATATTTGCTTCAAAACTAAGACATACACAGAAGCCGGTTTGGCTGACTGGATAGAGTATCAGTCTGCAGACTGAAAGTTCCCAAGTTCGATTCCAGTCAAGGGCATGTACATTGGTTGCGGGCACATACCCCGTAGGGGGTGTGCAAGAGGCAGCTGGTCGATGTTTCTCTGTCCTCGGCGTTTCTAGCTTTCTATCTCTCTCCCTTCCTCTCTGTAAAAAAAAATCAATAAAATATATTAAAAACAAACAAAAAAGCTAAGATATACACTTGCCTGTCTCACTTAGAAATCAAATCTCAGCTAGAATAACTTCTACTTCCTATCCTGAATTACAATTATAAGGTTTTAGAAACAAATTACCAAACATAAGAACATGGTCTGGTGAGAGAGATCCTGTCATCCTTAAAAGTGCAATGGTGGCCTCTATGCTCTAATCAAGGGCCAAAGAGACATGAGCCACTGCGGAAGTGGATGGTCTGCTGGTATTGTCACAGGGAGGCCACGTTTTGGCACGTATATGCCATCAGTATCATGGTTTGCCTTGGCTCAGGCTGCTAGAAATAGTTACCATTTATTGTGTGTCTTTGAAAGCAAATATTTCTTTCTTCTAGTTCTGGAGGCTGTTAGAGATCAGTGTGCCAGCATTGGATGTGCTTGGTCTGAATTCTCTTCTTGATTTACAGAAGGCTGCTTGCATGTTGTGTCTTCACATGGTGGAAAGGGTCTGAAGGTGTTTTCATGATCTTTATAATTAGGGTAGTCAAACTACAGTGCAAGAACTAGAGTTTAAGTTTCTGAAATATAGTTGTCAACCTAAATGTATGGTGCCAAAAAATAACTTTCAAAACTGGGTGCAAAATTTATATTAGGAGGGTCATTTTTCTTGAAAAAGTCTGTAATGTTCTAAATATTTTAGTTCAGGCAAAAATAAAGATAGCCTAAATAAAATGTCTGCAATATAAAAGTGGATGCAGATCCAAAACTGTAATATATATGTGAAACAATAAATATTTACTGTATAAAAAAATAATAATGTACTCTGGGATTAAAAGAGAGCAGATAAAATTAACATAAAAAATTCCCATAGAGTCTGGATATCAATCAAGTATTACTTGGTCCTTGAATTGTTTTGAAGAGGCTAAGGCCTAAGGTGAGTAATTTTGGGTTTCATGATTTAAGCCTAAAAATTGCCATTTACAACATAATCAGAGAACAGAGAAAGTTTCCATTATACTAGAAGATATAAAAATAATTTTTATACAGCTCAGTAAGTAAAAAAGCAAAAAACAAAACACCACAAAAAATGAAAAATTTAAAAAAATGTTAAGTAAAGTTAGAAAATATTTTGAAAACATGATGATCAACTAAGCCTAATGTATGAATGTAGAACCCTAAAGCCAACAATAGTGGAATATGCTTTTTTTGTAAAGCACACTAAGAAACGTCAGATGAATTTTACCTGCACCAAACCATAAAGCAGAATTAGTTGTCTTATGTCAGATTCTCTAGAAGCTGAGCCCTGGTGTTCACGTGATTTTTGACGGTGTGCTTTCAATAGAAGGGGCCTAAGGGAAGCAAGAGAGGGCAGGAAGATAGAAATGAAAGGAGATTATGGTTGCAGGCAAAAAATGGCTTAAAGCTAATACACTGGGGTTTCCATAGCACAAATAGCATGAGAGATTGTTCTTCCTTAAAACAAAATGCTAGATACTATACCCCATCAGGCAGTGTGTAGGGGCTATCCATCTTAGGCAGAGTAGCCACTGTGCTGCTAAGGGAAATTTTCCAAAGAAAAGAGCAGCTGTGAGCTTTTTTGCAATGAACACATACAATGACTTGTAAGATGATCTAACTTGGGCACTTACAGCAAACAGTTCCCGTATAAAGATTAATATATGCATACCTCCCTTGTGCCATGGTCTGTGTATGCCACACTAACCACTACTTGTAGGGTCCTGTCATCTAGGCAGCCAGTTACCTAGTTCTAGAATCCCTTTATAGAAACTTATTTTTCAGACCTCTGTGGGTACAATCTACTGCTGGTTGAATTCCCTAGAAAGCAAATTCTATGACTGAAATTTGTATGAAAAAATTTTGTATGGAACACTACTGGATAGAGCATTTATGAAAGGATGTCGAAGGAAATGGGACTGAGACGGAAGGGAAAATTAGCCACATTCTTAACAATTCCTTCACCCATTTCAATGGAGAACTCTGGTCATCAGTAGTTCTTTCTTTTCCCATGTTTTTAAGAGAACAGTCATGGAATGATGAAAACCCTAAGAAGAGTCAAGACTTTGGGCAAGGGAGCTGAAAACTGAGTTACACGTGTTTGTAGGAGAGGATGTAGTTTAGAACCAAGGTATCTGAGAAAGTTAAGGGACATTGGAGAGGTGAAAAGTGGTGAGAACAATGGATATATATATATACCCCCAATGAGGTTCAAGAGCATTCATGTAGGGTTGTAGAAGAAGGGCTCACAATACAAAAGAGAATGTCAGGAGGAAAGAATTGAATTTGTAATGGCAAGTTTCATATACGGAAATTTTATTGTTAATTCCAAAATTTGATCCTGTGTTGTAGTTAAGGTTCTACAAAGAAACAAACAAAACAAAACAAACAAAACCGCCCAATAACAAAAGGATGTGTGTATATATAGAAAGAAATTTATTGAAAGTTATTGGCTTAAATTATTATAGAGGTTATCAAGTACAAAACCTGCAAGGTGGGCCAGCAAACCCAGAAGAACTGATGTTCCATTTCTAGTCTGAAGGCCAGGAAGAGCCAAAGTTGCAGAGGAAGTTCTAAGTCTACTGGAGATTTTAGTATAGAGGTACCTATTATTTACACATAAATGCATCATTGAAACTCCCACCCAGATAAAAATATAAAGCATTAATTTAATCCCAGTAATGTTTCTACTTCTCCTTACCCATGATTAACTACTCTGACTTCGATCACCAAGCAAAGTTTAGTCTGTCTTTACTTCATATAACACAACTTTATGTACTCTTTTCTGAGTTTTTTCCTCAATGTTTTGTTTGTGACTGTCATCCTTGTTGCAAACAGAAGTACATTCTCTTCATTGCTCCACAAACATTATTCAACCTTAGCACTCTTGATATTTTGGGCTGGAAATATATAAATATATATATCACACACAAGGGGCCAGGTGCATGAAATTCCTGCACTGTGAAGGGGTCTCTCAGCCCAGCCTGCCCCTCTCACATACTGGAAGCCCTCAGGGGATGTGCTACTGAGGCGGCCTGGCTGATCAGGGGAAGGCACCAGCCCCATCACCCTGCTGCTGCAGCCACTGCCAGTCAGCATTGCCATCAAGGTGTTTTCATAAATACAGACTCCAGTACCTTCCCCATGGAAAAATGACAACTTTAGGCATTTTCAAAATATGACTTTCATAGGATATGACATTTCTTTCTTTCTCTCTCTCTCTTTTTTAAATCCCCAATCTGAGGATATGTTTCCATTGATTTTTAGAGAATGTGGAAGAGAAAAGGAAAGACAGAGACATCAAAGTGAGAGGAACAATTTGATTAGTTGCCTCCTGCATGAGCCCTGACCTGGGCCCTCGCCAGGGAGGATTCTGTAACCTAGGTACATGCCCTTGATCAGAATTGAACCCAGACCCTGTGGTCAGCAGGCCAAGGCATTATCCACTGAGCCAAACCTGCTAGGGCAGGATATGACATCTCTTAGCCCTCCAGAAGCAGACCTTCATTTTTTTTTCTCCATGAGTGTGGTGGAAAAACCCTAGATGACATTTTGGATTCTTATACCCAAGTTACTAATATTACCAGTGGCATACAGAGAGCTTAGCCAATGAGCTGTCAGAAAAGGTACTTCCTCTGCAGTTCACACTGATCACCTCTGATCTCAGGCTCCACCTCTGCCAAGGCCTAAAGCCTCAGGGCCTGGGCATGGGCTCCTCAGCTCCCTCCAAATACCCAGCTCTGCCCTTGCCCAAGCCCCAAGCTTCTGGCATGGACAGGGGAATCCTAGTTCCCTCTGATCACCTGGCTCCACCCCTGCCGAGGAGCCCCCTGGCTCTGATCCTTCCCACATTGCTCAGGACCCACGAGGGGCCAACCTCAGAGTGCTCTGGGTACTGAGAAAGTTCCTGGGACCCAGGCTGCTGGGCACCTACTTTTGCAAACTAACCTACATCTTTGTTGGGTTAATTTGCATACTCACTCTGATTGGCTGTGGGCATTGCAGAGGTATGGTCAATTTACATGCTTGTCTATTATTATATATGATATATTATATATATTATGTGTGGGAGCTGGCATTGTAGTATGTTGAACAGGCAGCCCTGGCCTCTAACCACAAGATGCCACAGCATCTGTACTTCTAAACAACCCAGTTGTGACAACCAAATATGTTCTAGTCATTACTAAATTTCTGTTGGGTCAGATCATCACCTTTAGAAGCTATTGATTGGAATCATTAAAACTGTCTCTATTCAATCACATCCCAATCTCATAATAGGTATTCCAAAGTCTAAACAGACATAAGGACTGAGAAAACTATGGAAGAAGGAACCACTTAACAATGCCTAAGGAAGATGTCTTTTTATCTCAAAATATGTTTAACTTGCCTGACTCTCTGTGGGGAATCTAGAAGCAGCATGATCCAAACCACTGACTCACTTATAGTTTAACAGGTTTCAGTTCTGTTTTTGTTGTGGCTTTATTACTGAGTAAGGAAGTATGTGCTACTTCATTAACATTTTTAATGTGTTTTATTTTGTTGTTGTTGTTAATCCTCACTTGAGATTATTTTTTCTATTAATTTTTAGGGAGAGTGGAAGAAAGAGGGAAAGACAGAAAGAAACATTGATGTGAGAGAAACACATCGATTGGTTGCTTCCTTCTGCACAAGCCCTGACCAGAACCCACACTAAGGAGGAGCCTGCAACCCAGCAAATGCCCTTTATTGGAAAGGAACTCAGACCCTTTGGTGTACAGGCCAATGTTCTATCAATATCTGAAACTACCAAAGGCATTTTTTAAAAATTTTAATTAGAACTAGAGGCCCAGTGCATGTTAGGGGATGTCCCTCAGTCCAGCCTGCAACCTCTCCAATCTGAGACCCCTCAAGGGATGTCTGACTGCCCATTTAGTCATACATCCCTCTCGCAATCCAGGACTACTGGCTTCCAACTGCTCATCTGTCTGCCTTCGTGATTGCCCCTAATGGCTTCTGCCTGCTAGCCTTATCATCCCCTAATCACTCCCCTGCTAGCCTGATCGATGGCTAACTGCTCCCCTGTCAGCATGTTTGCCTCTAAATGCCCTCCCCTTCAGGCCTGGTCTCCTCTAACTGCCCTTCCCTGCAGGCTTAGTGCCCCCTAACTGCCCTCCCCAGCAAGCCCGGTGCACCCTAACTGGCTTTCCGCGCAGGCCTGGTCACCCCTCACTGCCCTTCCCTGTAGGTGTGCTTTCCCCCAACTTCTCTCCTCTTCAGACATGGGTCCCCTCCAACTTCCCTTCCCTGAATGCATGGTTAAACCCAACTTCCCTCCTTTGCCGCCTGATCACCCCAAACTGCCCTCCCCTGCAGGCTTGATTGCCCCGAACTGTCTTCCCTTGCAGGCCTGTTCCCTCCCAAGTGCCCTTTTCTGCTGGCCATGTTGTGGTAGCCATTTTGTGTCCACATGGGGGCAGGATCTTTGATCACATGAGGGAGCCATCTTGTGTGTTAGAGTGATGATCAATCTGCATATAACTTTTATTAGATAGGATAGAGGTGGGGGATGGGTGGGGACCAGCTGGTTTGCCCTCAAGGGTGAACACAATCAGGAAAAATGTTTGGGAAGAGAATTTCACTCAGAGAAGAGTTTGTGTACAAATGTCCTCTTTGGTGGTGTGTTGGGTGCATTTGGTATCTGGAGCTGAGATAACATGTGATGAGGAGAGAGACAGGCAGGGTCAGAATATGTAGGAGCTTTCAGCCATGATATGGAGAATGCAAGCTTTTAATGCTTTAGGACTCTGTAGAAAAAAAAAGTGAGAAGATAATTTGTTTTAATAAATTTATTGTGACTACTGTGTAAATATGAATTAGGACTACCAATACTGATAATTCCCAGCTATGCCTTAGTACCTAAAAATAGGCCAACTAGCAGCTTTTCAAAATTACCAGCATGTTTTTTAAAGATTTAAAATGCTAAAAGCAAATAAAGAAATAATGGATATATATACATATGTTATGAAGTGCCACACATAATGAAGTGCCACATATACCCTGTTTCCCCGAAAATAAGACAGTGTCTTATATTAATTTTTTCTCCCAAAGTTACGCTAGGTCTTATTTTCAGGGGATGTTTTATCTTTCCATGCACTAGGTCTTATTTTCGGAGGATGTCTTATTTTCAGGGAAACACAGGTACATACATACATAAATACATATATACATAATGAAGTGCCACACAATGAGAGTTGTTGGAACTCTTAAATATAATGATGGTCCCTTTCTCTTTTCTAATTTTATCCCTTTATCATCATTCTCACTCCCCCAGCTTTAATAAAATATAACTGACATATATATAGCACTGTATCAGTATATGGTGAATAGTAATAAGGTTTTAAAATGTTGTAATCTAAAGGCTTTCCAGCCAGAATAAGCAATGTTATAGGTCAATTAAGGCCACTGGGAATGGAATTTACTGGAAACATAAGGAAAGAGATGAAAGAGAAAGCAGGAAAGGGCAACTTCCAAAATATCAGCTGCCTTTCTGTAGGAACAATAATTGAGCCTGATTTTGACAATCTAAATCCATTGCAAAAAATACAGAAAATGTCAGTGGAGTAAGTGGAACTTCACAGACATGCTCCCAGGACACAATTGAAATTATAACTAAATTACAAAAAAACCCAACCTGAATGACCAACTGAAGACTAGCTAGAGAGAAGTTTGGTAACCAAGAATGGAATGTGGAGCCCACATAGAGACTGAAAGGAAAGCTGGAGACATTGAAGAGCTGGCCAAGTTCCGTAGAGCTATCTCAGCTTTACAGGTTTGCCACAGAGAACGCTCAGGTCAAATCCCCAAGCTGGGCCCCCCAGCAGAGAGCACCAGAACTGAGAAAGCTGTACATATAAACTCTTGCTGTAAAAAACAGCAGATTTGCTGTCTGCAAGGGAGTGTTTGCTGGAAATGCTGCCATTCTCTTAAAGAGCCAATACACAACATTTTGGGTGCAGTCACTCACACCCAAAATTGGGCTCAGAGTGGACAGAGTTGACTGGAACTGTAAGAACATAAATCAGCATTAGGGAATCTGAGGTTAGAGCTCAGAAGGCAGGCACCTCCGTTTCATGTGCTGAGTTATCCCCTTATGCTATGGAGGTCATCTTTCCCAGGCACACATTTAACTCTCCTTCCATTTTTGTTTAGATGGGAAACAGTTGACCACCCTATTGCAAAATCCCTTGCTTCACCCTGTGGTTTCTGGGGAGCATTAAAAAACTGTGAATAACAATTAACATCAAGGTAGAAGCAGTTGTCCCTTCCTATTGGGAAACCTATCACCCAAACTGTGATGATTGCTTGAGGCTACTCCAGACTGAATCCAGTATGTAGGCATTGGTGGTTTCCTGGAGGCTTTGAGTCTTTGCCTGATTAAATTGGTCAAAAACATCAGTGTGGGTCCTTCCCAAAAACACCATCCTAGACAGTACAGTGAGTGAAAGCCAGTGGGACCCCAAACACTTGTAACTGACACCTGTAGCTGACACCTGTAGGACCAGTTCCATGGGGGAAAGAAGTACAGCTTAGAACAGAGTCAATCAAAGTGTGAGACTCAAGGCAGACTCAGCTTCTGGGCTAAGGAGTCCTCAATCACTGGACAATTGGAACAATGACATTGGGATTAAATCTTATTGGAAGCAAGTCAAAGGGTTCAACTATGCCATACATGGGACATCAGCAATAGAGCCCCAATTACAACAGGACAGCCCAAACCATACATATAGGGCCATTCCTAGAGCATCTAGCTCAGAGACTACACCACTGGACCCCTCAAAACACCTTCTACATAAATCCATTCCACAGAGACTGGGAGGTTTAGCAGTTCTCTTTAATACATAAAATCAAATACAAAGAGACAGCTAAAATGTGGAGACAAAGAAACAAACCCCAAATGAGAGAAAAGAGGAATCTACAGAAAATAACTAAATGACATGGAAGCAAGCAACCTATCAGACATAGAATTCAAAGCAATGATTATAAACATGCTTAAGAAACTCAGTGAAAATTATGACAGTGAAAAAAGGAAATTAGAGGCCATTAACAAGAACCATGCTGAAATCAAAAATGATATATCTGACATCAAGGACACATTGAAAGGGTTTAAAGTAGATTGAATGAAGCAGACGACTGAATCAGTGATTTGGAAGACAAGGTAGAAATAAATACCAATTATAACAGAAAATAGAAAAACCAATAAAAAAAATTAGGAAGATAGCTAAAGGGGGCTCTGGGACACCATGAAACATAACAATATCTGCATTACAGGAATACCAGAAGAGGAACAGGATGACCAATGAATGCATCATAATCTGGCCACTCGACAAACTAAAGTGCTGATGAGGATGTGAAAGGGAACCCTAGTTCACTACTGGTGGGAGTGCAGATTGGTCCAGCCACAATGGAAAACAGTATGGAGTTTTGTCAAAATATTAAAAATGGAACTTTCATTTGACCCAGTGACCCACTCCTGGGAATATGTCCTAAAACCCCCCAAACCCCAATCAGAAAGAATATATGCACCCATGTATTCATAGCAGCATTATTTACAATAGCTATGATTTGGAAACAGCCCAATGCCTGTCAGTAAATGAATGGATAAAAACCTGTGGGACATTAACACTTTGAAATACTATGCAGCTGTTTGCTGTTAGTACCTTAGTGAGATCACCTTACAAGACTTTGCATCCATCCTTCTATTGCTGTGCATGTTCATTGCTAAAAAGCTTACAGCTGCTCATTTCTTTGGAAAATGTCCTTTAACAACATAGCTGATTTGATTAAGAAGGATAGCCCACACACAATGCCTTGATGGGTTTCAAATGTCTAGTACTTTGCTTCAAGGAAGGACAAACTCTCATGCTATTTGTGCTACAGAAATCTCACAGGATCTGCTTGAAGCCATTTTTTGCCTGCAACCATAGCCTCTTTTCATTCCTCTTTTCTTGGCTTCTCCCACTTCCCTTAGACCCCTTCTGTAGAAAGCACTCTGTCAATAAATCACATGTACACAAACCCATCACCAAGGCCCTGTTTTTAGAAAATATGACATAAGACAACTATCACTGCTTTGTGGTTTGGTACAGGTAAAATTCATGTGACATTTGTTAGTGTGCTTTTAAGAAAAAAAAAAAAAGCACATTCTACTATTGTTGGCAGTAGGGTTCTACATTCATATATTAGGCTAAGTTGATCATGTTTTCAAAATATTTTCTATCTTTACTTAGCATTTTTCTTGTTTTTCTTTTTTTTTTTACTTACTGAGATGTATGAAATCAATTTTATGTCTCCTAGTATAGAAATTGAAAGCTTCCTCTGTTCTTTAACTGATTACATTATAAATGGCAATCTTTAGACTTAATTCATGAAACCCAAATTACTCCCTTTAGTCTCCTCAAAACAATTCAAGGATCTTATAATACTTGATCTATATCCAGACTCTTTGGGAATTACACTATATAATAAAAAGGTAATATGCAAATTGACCATCACACCTCAAGATGGCTGCTTACAACCAGCCTGCAGGAGAGTTAGTGAAGGATGATCAAATGAATGAACAGCAGGCTGTGTGAGGCAATCAGGCTGGCAGGGGGACCGTGAGGAGTGACCAGGCCAGCAATGGGGGGCCAGTTGTTGGTGACCAGGCTGGTGGAGGAGGGGGAAGTAAGATATAACCATGCCAGTGGGGGCCAGTGAGGGGTAACCAGGCCAGCAGAGGCTAGCAGGAACATCACTTTGGGGTTACCAGGTCAGCAAAGGGGGGGGGGTTTATGTTAATTTTATGTACCAAACCTCTAGTTTTATGTTAATTTTATCTGCTATTTTTAATGCCAGAGTACATTATTTTGATTTTGTAGACAGTCAACACTTATTGTTTCACATATTTACTACAGTTTTGGATCTGCATTCACTTTTATATTGCAGACATTATATTTGGGCTATCAAATATGTGCAACCATCACCACTCAAGTTTAGACCATTTTCATCATCTTGAAAGTGAAACCTAGTACACTTTAGCTTTTACCTCCCTGCTCCCCCCATACTCTTACCCAACCCTAAGCAGTCACCTCTACTCTCATGTCTATGAATTTGGCTATTTTGGGCATTTCATATGAATGAAATACTAAAATACATTATTTTAGTAATGGCTTCCTTCACTTAGCATAATGCTTTCAAGGCTCATCCATAAAATGAATTTCCAACATGACTCTAAGCATGCCCTATAACCATCAAATTCTCCACCTGCCTGCACAACATTTTCCATGAACCAGGTCCTTATTGATTTTTCTACTTTATTCTTAGTGAGCCCACTAACTGGCTACATTGGGCTTAGCTGATATCTAGGATTTACCTCCTACTTTTGTATATTTTCTCTTTCCCTTCCTTTGCCTTAAAATATCTTTCCTCCAATCACTCTTTTTTCACAAGTGAGTCATTCTCTAAGATGAATAAGACTTTTTTACGAAGTCATCTATAAACTGTTCTAACCCTTCCTAATAGAAATAATTATTGCTTTTGTCGAGACAAACACTTTTTTTCTACCATCATTTATTAATACTGATCACTTCTTGTTTTATTTTATATTTACCTCCTTTAAGCTTTAGATTATCAAAAGGTGAGACCCTTACTTTGTTCACCTTTAAATTTGCAAAGGCAATGGGCCTCACAAGTATATTACATGTACCATTGAAATATACCACCATGTATTGCTGAAAAACAATAGCAGTGCCAAAATTAAAAATCCCAAATATAGACAAATTATAAAGACTGATAAAACTAATATTACACAATATGGTTACATTACAACCCTGAAAGTAAGAAGTCTAGGTATAATCTCATATTAAAAGACAAAAATTCTCATGAGAACATAAGTAGTATTATATCACATATTAAAGGAGGAAATTTAAATTTTCAGATTTTAATTTATGTTATGATAGTATATTCAATGTAACAGCTTTCTTGGAACACATATTTCATTTTAGTAATCTACTTATGATAAGTCTATAAAAATAAATCTAACATCTAGCTGCTGCTGCTTTATTTTTACTATGTTATCAAAGAGCCGATTTCAACCAAACATACTGGTGAACGTGGAAATAACATTTAAATGTCTTTGAAACCAACTCAGAATATTCTAGGCACAGAAAAATAAACAAGAAACTCACTCAAAATTATTCTAATAAAACAGTTCCTACCTATATTCGTCCAGAAGACAACACTTATAACAAAAATATTTTGATTACAGTTTTTCTTTTAAAATAGTCTATTAGAGTGGCATCTTGTACAATTACATATTTTTTCTGAATTATTATTCAGATGAAAATGCAAATATAGGGAACAAAACTTAATAGATGATAAAACCAGAAAGAGACTATATTTGTGGCACTTGTGAACTTTTAAAAACTTGTTGATGGTTATGACGTCTTTGTTCATTTTGAATGTTCAGTTTTGAGTTATTTTGTGTTTTTATATTATTTCACTGAAAGAAACACTCGAAATATAAACTCAGGACTCATACTCCCCCACAGAGCCCCCACAAAGAGAAACAACAAACAACAGTAAGTTGGAGCATATGCTACAAAATACTAGGGTCTATCTCTTGATAGGGAAAATAGGAGTTTTATGCACACAGTTATTGATAATGAGGAAGGATAAATTAATAATAAGTTGTTTTTTTAAAACAGAAATGAAAAGGCAGTCTTAGCATAAAATTACAACAATAAGAAAAACCTCATTGGCTTTCCAAAGTACTTCTGAGAGAGTCCCTGCAGACCTGTCAGCCTGCTGTTACTGGCTCACTTCAGCCCTGCAGCTCTGTGTTCCTATGGAGTCAGGAAACACAAGCCCCTTGAGGGGGAGGTGCCAGACAGGGATTTCCAAGCTGGGGTGGAAGAAATGTCATCCACCCTGCATGCCTTTGGGGGATGGAGAAGAGGGAGAGCAGGGGTGAAGGTACAACACCTAATTTCCCAGAAAAGGATGTGTTCTTTCGATTTTGGTTTTTCTCAACCACACTGAAAAACAGCTTCGCTTTCATATTCGGCTTCATTATCAGCTTCTAAAGAGAACTGTGAGCACCCTGCGGAGCCAGACTCAGGAGGAGCAAGGCAGAAAGAGGCAAGAACTTATCCATTGTCTGCAGCTTAGGAGACAGGTAAGTTGGCTCAGAGACTTGGATTTCCATGCACATGTTCATTAAGTAACATCAACAAGAACAATGCATGCTCCAGTGCAGCACACCTGGCTCTGGAGGCAAGAGTCTTCACTGTCAGCTCTGGAGGCAGCAAACTGATGGTGGGGGCAGAGGAAGGGTGGACGCCCAGGGCTATAAGCTGTTTGGATGGAAGGCTGCTGCAGGGCAAGGGGCACAGCTTGTTTATGAGATGCCCAGCTCCTTCTTGGGCACCCTCCCAGGCTGCACAAAGAGCTCTGCCCAGAAGGAGAGGTGCACCCTACATCACCTCCTGGAAGGGGCTGAAATCCTTTCTGTGACTGAGGAACCAAACCTGTTCTTTCCTAAGAAGTGCTGGTTGCAGTCACTTCCTTCATCTTCCCTTCCCCATCTCAGACATTTCTCTGGTGTTTGCGGAACATTGAAAAAACAGAGAAGATGATCATTAACATACAATTTAAACATGAAAACATTCTTAATTACATTAACTAGATTTAGTCTTCCAAACATTCTATAAAGTGGTATTTAGATGAAATATTTCATTCTCACACATTTTAACCAACTATTAAAAATACCTATTAAAAAAAAAGCCAAAATCAGTTTGGTTCAATGGCAATGGGTAAAGCATCTATCTGCCTGCGGACTGAGGGGTCCCGGGTTCAATTTCGGTCAAGGGCATGTACCTTGTTTGCCGGCATATCCCCGGTGGGGGAGTGTGCAGGAGGCAGCTGATCTATGTTTTTCATCAATGTTTCTAGATCTCTATCCTTCTCTCTTCCTCTCTGTTAAAAATCAATAAATTATATGAAAAAAATACCTATAAGTTCTAAGCCAGGTTTTCATTCTGCAGTTTTAAAATGTTTAGACTCTACCAAAAAATTACATCAATTATTGTTTTTTAGGTTCAGTTGTTTTGCTGAGTCCTTTGTAAGAATGAAAAAACAGTTTCTCAGCTTTTTTTGTTTGTTTTAAACTTCTGTAAACTAGCAACGGAAAAGTGGGAGGAGGAGAGGGAGCAAGGAGGAGTGAGAAGGATCTGGGAGCTTGTTCTGGGACACTCTGACCAAGGATCTGTGGGACAGAAGTGGGAATTCAACTTCTTTTGCAAGCAACTTGGTCCTGAGCTTAAACCTCTCACTTTCTGATGCAGAATGGACTGAGGAATGGAGAGGTAGGGACACCAGTAGTCTGGTAGCTTGGACTGTAGGGCTCAGCTACTGCCTTTAGCTTCCCCATCAGGGGCAGTGGCAGTTGTGAAGTGACAGTTTAGTAGGACTTCTCCTAACTGGGATAGTAGATGGTGGAGCAGAGCATGTGGGTGCATGGAGAGATGAGAGATTCAGGTGTTCTCCTGGCTGCTTAAAGGAATGGGGTGGGGCATGGAGACAGCTTCTTCATGCATGAGCTCAGTGTTCCTCATTGTAATGTGCACTAGTTTGGACTTATGGCCCTATTCTAATTCCACCTTAGAATCACTGCTTTCACAAAATGTTAAATTTAAATTTTTAAAATTTAATTTGTTTCTCAAAAGTAGACTTGGCTCAGAGAACTCTGATTTGCCTTTATTTGTTGAATGGAAAAAGAGAAAGAGGAAGAAAAAAAGAATGAAAGAGCGAAAAAAAGGAAGGAAGAAAGAAAGGAAGGAAGGAATGAAGGAAGGAAGGAAGGAAGGAGCCAGACACAGATGGGCTGCATTATGATTGTGGCCTCACCCCCAGCTCCCAGTAACATCTTTAACAGTTGGGAAAGGAGTAATTCACTGCTCAGGCAAACACTTGCTTAGGACACCACCCAGCTCAGCTTCATTCTTGGTATGTTCTGAAAATGAGGAGGTATCAGCTCAGCACTTCCTGAAGTATAGGAAGTATACTTTCTCTGCCCTAACAAAGTCTTTTGTCAGACATATTCAGGAATTATACACACCCACTTGATATTTTCTCATGAATATTTTTTATAGTACATGGAAGATGCAGAATTTGTGATGTCTTCTTGATATTTTTTATTGACTGTTTCATTAATATATGATTTTTATTGGTTTATAACATAAGTCTGTTTTTAAATTTTGATGCAGACTTCATTTTTAAAAGTCAAATCATATGACTCAATTTCTCTGGACAAGGGATGGCTATTAACTTTGTGGCCAAAAGAGTTTTGAAGACTTCTGAAAAAAAAGGGGAAAAATCAAAAGCTGTTTCTTATTTGGAACCTCAAACTCCTTCAGTATCATAAATGGAGCCATAGATATTACATTTTTTTGGTCTGTCTTATGTCAAACAAACTTGTCCAGCTCAAACCTCAGATTGTGATGAATACTAGTCATACTCATCACTAGTTTTATAGCTGTTCTCAACAAATAGGACCATGAGATAGGGAGATGCATTGTTGCAGTCTTGTCTTTTTCTGCAACTGCTAGGGTTCAGGAATCTGGATAAGGACTATGCATAAATGAATGAAGAGACTACAAAAGAAAGATGAATTTGAAAGGCATTTTGGGGAAAGCCAGATGGAAACCTTAGTTCTAGTGACTAACCTCCTAAAATCTCTGGACCCAGGACTTTTTATTCCCACATTTTCTCCTATAGCAAAGCAGATATACACATCAAAGGCAAGGTTTGGTAAACAGTAAAGGATTATCAGGTTAGGGTAAACGCATACAGCTGTTCAGCAGCAGGTAATAACATGCAGATTTTCAGCCCTGCTAAAGCCCCAAGTTCCATTATCCTTCTGATGAACTTCTTGCATAATTATGACCTGCTGGAATTAGCCTCTAGCAATGTATGAAACCTGCGACTTAATATTTCTTGGCTGTGTCTCCAGGTCATTCTGGTCCCAGGTCCTTCCACAGCATCCTCTTAGTAGCTGGTTAAGCCTTTAGTTTGGGGAGAGGATGTTCACATGAGGTGATGGATTTTCTTCTCAGTGTTGACCCTGGCATTGGGTAGAGCCACTAGACTGCATTGCAAGATGCGGCTGCCAAGTGCTAGCAATAACATCCAATCTGAGTTCCTCATAGCATTAAGAACACTTCGGCCCTTGCATAGATTCACTGTAAGTATAGAACCAAAAATAGATGAATTTTTACTGCAGGGCTGGCCTATGCTTACTAAAACAGGAACAAAGTAGGACACGAACACTGTCATTAGATGATGGCTGCTTTGCACAACCTTGTTTCAGAGAATGACATTGAAAGCTTATTTTCAATGGGATGTTCTTCTAGGTTGACAGGCTGCCATGGCATCTAAATCCAACATGATGGCCCCCGTTTGCCTGGTGGAAAACAACAATGAGCATCTGTCAGTGAATCAGGAAGCTCTAGAGATTCTTGACCAGATTTCTCAGCCAGTGGTGGTCGTGGCCATTGTAGGACCATATCGTACAGGAAAATCCTACTTGATGAACCAGCTTGCAGGACAGAATCACGGTGAGTGGTGTCTCAGGCAGAGGACAATTCTTTGACTCTAGCTATTTCACAATGTCTTAGTTTTCTTCACTGGTCACATGAAGAAAGAATGAAATTCCTTTCAGTAAACCAACCTTCTAATTCTAATTCTTACTAATAGATTATTACCTTAATTAGTATTATCTTAGGCTGAGGCCAATTGTTTTTACTCTAACTATATCACAGCTTATTAGTTTTCTTGTCTGGCTGCATGAAGTGAGAACTACACTCCTCTCAACAAAACAAACTTCTAAGTTTAATACTTAACCACTAAATCATTACTTTAATATATTCTATTACCATATTCAGGTTTACTCCTGTTAAGAAAATCTCTCCTATTAATGCATAGACTCTTTCTTTTACCTGTGCCAAGACTGGGGTCTTGAAAGTGTGCCTCCTCTCTTGCTCATAACATGTTTTACTCTCTCTATGGAATATTCTTATGAATGTATAAAGACATTTTCATATCTATCATCATGTTTAAAGATGTTTGTGAGTTCACATCCCATTGTTGTTAACAACCTCTCCCATACCATTTGCCATTTTTATCACTTTGATTGGAAAAATATTATCTGAATTTCTTTTTCTTTAGACATCTCTCTTCTACCCTCTTCTATTTGGCCATTATTGGACCATTTTTTTGAATGCTCTTATATGGTATTCAGTGACATTTATTATGTCTGATTCATGGATGCACTTCATCTCCATTTTGAGCTCTTGCTGAGTATCATTTTCACAGTTAACATTCATCTCCTCCTTTGAATAAATGACACACAAAGTAAAGCATTCTTACAAAATAGAGAAAGCACCATCTTATATTTTGGGGTATTCCATTCCAAAAAGTCTAATTTTGTAGTCCCTTGGCTGCCTTGTCTGTCTATTGTCACTGTGAGTTCTGTCTCCCTTTCATTTACAGGTTTCCCTCTGGGCTCTACGGTGCAGTCTGAAACCAAGGGCATCTGGATGTGGTGTGTGCCTCACCCCTCTAAGCCTGATTGCACTCTGGTCCTTCTAGACACCGAGGGCCTGGGAGATGTGGAAAAGGTAAGGCAGAGAGTCAAAGACAAAATGGTTTAATTCTGGATAGTCTCATAACAAACTCTTTAATTTAACTGCTTGATCTATTTGTGAAATCTAGAAATCTAACTCTATATCAGGCAAATTCTCCTTTGATTGACTCTTATTTCTAGTTAAGGTGTCATGGTACATTGATTAAATTTTCTTTTATTTCTAGGCACTCATGAATAATTTGACTCAATTTAGTAAACAATTTCTGAGCACCATATTCCTGGGTCTCTAAGTTGGTACTGTAGATGCTAGTGACCCATATAAAAGCCCGGCCCTCAAATAATCTTGGTCCTATGGTGAAGTTCACTAAGTACTGACCAATCATTCTGGAAGACTTTGAGACACTTCTTACTGAGATAGCTCTATAAAAGCATGTTGTTATCCTACAACATTTTAAGGTGGGTCTTTGGTATTTTAGTTTTCTATTAAAGGGTAAAGTCAATGATTTCTCCTTTTCTGCTTTTGTTTGAGACTTATTTGGAAATAGTACCTAAGTTTCTACAATTTTCTATGTCTACCAAAAGATTTAAAATTTTGTTTTTACTTATTTATTTTATTTTTAAAATATATTTTATCAATTTTTACAGAGAGGAAGGAAGAGGGATAGAGAGTTAGAAACATTTATGAGAGAGAAACATTGATCAACTGCCTCCTGTACACTTCTTACTGAGTATGTGCCTGCAACCAAGGTACATGCCCTTGTCCAGAATCAAACCTGGGGCCCTTGAGTTTGCAGGCCAACATTCTATCCACTGAGCCAAATTGGTTAAAGCTGTGTATTTCTATACTAGATTCCTGGTTCATAAAATTTCATGCACTGGAGTGGTCCCTCAGCCCTGCTTGCACCCTCTCCCAATGCAGGAACCCTCAGGAAGAGATGTCCACCTGCCAGCTTAGGCCCACTCCCTGAGGGATGGGGCCTAATCTGGCAGTCAGACATTCCTCTCGCAGCTCACTAGCCCTTGGAGGATATCTAGCTGCATTTTAGGCCTGCTCCTCTGCAGCCACCTTTGCGGAAGGCGTGGCACCACGACTAGACTGGCCCACACCACCACCTCTCCCACCACCTCTGTGGAATGGAAAGGGGGCTGCCAAAACCACCATGGCTGGCCTGGAGGCGCAGGCTCACTGGCCCTGCCCCCCAACCTTAGGTCATTCTGGCAGATTGTTCTGAAAGGTCATTTCACTGTCCAGCCTAATTGGTATATTAGCTCTTTATTTTGAAGTATCCTATCTAAAAAAGAGTAATATTCAAATTAACAATCATACTGTTATACCCACAAGCCACATCCATCAGCCAATCAGGAGCAAGTATGCAAATTAACTCAACCAAAATGACTGTGGCCATGGAGAGAGCAAGAGGGAGGCTTGGGTTTCCCTGGTGATGGAGGAAAACAAGCTTTCCACATACTCTGGCTGGCCCAGGCCTCTACTCCAGGCTACAAAGTTTCAATTATAGAAGATAAATAAATCACAACATAAATGACTGCAGCCAAAGAATGAATAGAAGGCTTGGCTCCCCTCCAGGCTATAAAGTTTCAATTGTAGAAGATAAATAAATCCCAGATAACAGGGCCTTTATTTGGGTTGCTGGAGGGTGTGACCAGACTGGAAACCACCACAGCCTCTTGCCCAGGCCTCCCCATGCCCCAAGGAAACCCCTACCCTGATCTGGGACAACCTTCAGGGCAAACCAACTGGTCCCCACCTATGCACAAGGCCTCTATCCTATCTAATAAAAGAGTAATATGCAAATTGACCCTCACTCCAACAAACAATATGGCTGCCCCCATGTGGTCAAAGATCCTGCTCTCATTTGGACACAAGACGGCAACCACAAGATGGCCAGCAGGGGAGGGCAGTTGTGAGGGACCAGGCCTGTATGGGAGGCCAGTTGGGGGTGATGAAGCCTGCAGGGAATGGCAATTAAGGGTGACCAGGTTGGCAGAGGAGAGAACTTTGGGATGACCAGTTCTCCAGGGAAGGACAGTTTGGCAGGGGGTGAGGGGGCCGGCTCAGGCCTGCAGGGGAGAGCAGTTGGGGGGATCAGGCCTGTAGGGAAGGGCAGTTAGGGGTGTCCAGGTCTGCAGTGGAGGGCAATTAGAGGCAAACGGGCTGGCAGGAGAGAGGTTAGGCATCAATCAGGCTGGCAGGGAAGTGGTTAAGGTGTGGTCAGGCTGGCAGGCAGAAGCAGTTATGGGCATTCAGGAAAACAGGCAGGTGAGCAGTTGGGAGCCAGCAGTCCTGTATTGTGAGAGGGATGTCGGACTGCCTGTTTAGGCCCAATCTCGGTGGTCTCAATCCTGGTGGGATCAGGCCTAAACGGGCAGTCAGACATCTCTGGAGGTGTCCCAAATTTGAGAGGATGCAGGCTGAGCTGAGGGACACCCCCCAGCATCCTTCATGAATTTTGTGCACCAGGCCTCTAATATCAAACAATCATGCTGACTAAATAACCTATTGGGTGTCATAAGTGCCACTTCTTATTATAATCATTTTATTTAAATTGGGCTTTGGAATGTAAATCTGAAAATTTCTGGGTATTTTCCACTTTTGCTCTGGGCAACAACTTTAGACACTGTTTATAATGAAACAAAAATTCTGTACTGTGCCGTTATTAGATCTGTTGTATTTTATACACACAAATTTACCTCTCCTTTAAGGTCTTTTATCTGGTTGTACAAGGCTCACTATCCAGCTTTAACTTCTTGATCTACACTCTGTTCCAGTCAGATCAAATAACTACTTTTATTGAAAAGACTTCTGTATGCTGCCATGTCTACTTTTGCTTCCTGGATCTTCCCACCTGCAGGTTACCTTCATTTAATCAAATTCACCCTGTGCTAAGCCTTTAATTTTCAATCAAGGTGCTGAGGAAGACTTCATGTTATGTAAAATTTTCCAATTTTCAGAGCTCTAGTCTTCCATGCTAGACTTGTAAATTTTAATTTAAAACTTCTTAAAATGTATATTTATTATTGAAAGTATTACATATTTTTTTTCCTTCCCCTCCTATTAGCCATGTCTTCTCCCATCTATCTCCACTCCATGCCTTTTGCGTGCTATCGTCAGTGTTCATATTTCATGTGTATGTGCATACAAGTTTTTTTTTAAATAAATCTTTATTGTTCATATTATTACAAATGTTCCTCATTTTTCCCCCCTCCATTGCTCCCCTCCACCAGGTTCACACCCCACCCTCTACCCTTTCCCCACCCACCATTATCCTCATCCATAGGTGTATAGTTTATGTTCAGTCTCTTCACATACACCCTACACCCCTTTTCCCCAAGAATTGTTCACTCCCCTTCCATAACACTGATTCTATTATATTCACCAGTTAATATTGTTCGTCAAATTTTTTTAATTCCCTTGGTTTTTAGATTCACTTTTTGATAGTTATGTATTTGTTGTCCATAATTATTATCTTTATTTTATTTCTCTTCCTAAAGAACCCTTTTCAGCAATTCATATAATTCTGGTTTGGCAGTGATGAATTCCTTTAGCTTTTTTTTATTTGTGAAGCTCTTTATCTGGCCTTCAATTCTGAGTGATAGCTTTGCTGAGTAGAATATTTTTGGCTGTAGGTTCTTGCTATTTATCACCCTGAATGTTTCTTGCTATTCCCATCTGGCCTGCATGGTTTCTGTTGAGAAATCAGCTGAGAATTGTATGGGTGTTCTTTTATAGGTAACTACCTACTTTTCTCTTGCTGCTTTTAATATTTTCTCTTTGTCTTTTGCTCTTGGAATTTTAATTATGATGTGTCTTGGTGTGGTCCTCTTTGGATTCCTTTTGTGAGCTTCCTGGACTTGTAAGTCTATTTCTTTCCCCAGGTGGGGAAAGTTTTCTGTCACTCTTTCTTTCAGTGTGTTTTTGGTATCTTGCTTTCTCTCTTTCTGGGACCCCCATAATTCTGATGTTGGTTCGCTTGAAGTTGTCCAAGAGGTTTCTTACATTATCTTCAACTTTCTAGATTGTCTTGTCTTCTTGCTTCTGCAGAGGAGTGTCTTCTGGCTCTTTATGTTCCAAATCTTTGACTGGATTCTTGTGATCTTCCTATTTTTAGGACTCTGTATAATATTTTTTATTTCAGACAATGTATTCTTTATATCTTGTTGATTCCTTATTATTTCTAGTTGATCCCCTTTCATCTCCTCATAGGTCTTATTTATTTTTTTGGCCTTTTCTAGGAAATTCTTGAAAAACCTTATAAACCTGGTTTTAACCTCTATATCCAGTCTCTTTTTGTCCTTCATTTCTTTCGTTTGTGATCTGTTTCCTTGTCTCGGCATTTTCGCAGCTTCCCGAGTTGGTAGCCTTAAAAGTCTGTGTTCATCTTGGATTGGAAGGAGTTTCAGGGTGGATCCTACAGTCTTTGCTTCTGTCAGCCCCACCCTATGAGGCTCCTAAGTCTCAGTGTTCCTATGTATCCTTCAGTACTCTCTGCTTTGGTACTCACTGCAAGCACCTCTGGGAGAAAGGTGCCCTTGAGTTTTGCCTGCTACCAAACAGTGTGGGCTCTCCCCCAATGAGCCTGGAACTGGGGTTCAGTTCAGTTGGAAGTGGGGTTGAAAGTGGGGTTCAGAGCAGTCTGGAGCTTTTGTCTCCTTTCTGGTAGGGAAATCCAGTGGCACAGTCAACTATCCATTCTCTCCACGCAATGTGCACACCTCTCAGACTTCCTTTTGCCACTCCCCTGGGTTTCCGCCTTACAGCCCAGGCTCCCTCTGTATGAGCCTGGGTCCCCAGGGTCTGGCCTAGAACTGTGGTTCAGTGCAGTCAGAACTGGGGCTCAGCACAGTCTGGAGCTTTTGTCTCCTTCCTGCTATGGCAATCTAACAGCAGAGTCAATAGTCCATCTTCTGCGTATAATGTGCACGCCTCCAGGACTGCCTTTCGCTGATCCCCTGTGATTCTGCCTTACAGCCCAGACTCCCTCTGTGTGAGCCTGGATCCCCAGGGTTTGGCCTAGAACTGGGGTTCAGTGCTGTCAGATCTGGGGTTCAGCACAGTCCAAAGCTTTTATCTCCTTCATGCTAGGGAACGCCGGCCAGGCACTCAACCTCCCCCTCCTCTCCGGCTCCATCTTCTCAGCACATGCAACATGTCTCTGTGCCTTAGGCTTTTACAGCTCCTCTGATTTTCCTTCTGGTTTTCTCTTTCCTTCTCATTGTAGAATTTCCAGTCAGTTGACTTTCCTGTAGTTCTGGGTAATGTCCATTTTGTATTTTAGTTTTATTTTATTGAAATTGTTGTGTGAGGCTGCAGTTAGGTGTTTACCTATGCTGCCATTTTGGATTCTCAAGAGTTGTCTGCATACAAGTTTTTTTTTGTTGATGTCTTCCCACCCATCCTTCATTTACTACTAAAGCTAAAGTTTTCAATATTAACATAAGCATTGTGTAGATATTATCCTTGTTATATTCATTGCTTTAGATGTTAGTTATGCTTTGAAATAGTCGTTATGAAATTAATATTTGTCATTTTTAACTGCTTTTTAATTTTAACAACAGTGTAAATATTCAATAGCTTCCCATAAATATTTCTTAAATACATCCCCATTTATATTAACTATCGAATATTTTATATAGTCCATGACCACCAAATATATGTAGAATAAATATGTGCTAACACCATTCATTTAACATAATAGCACACCTGGTGCTGCACTAAGGTACTTTATATGTGATTTATTTCATCAATCCATTAAAAGAAAACCCTGTGATGACAAAATCCTTTCATATATGAAAGAAGCAAAATCACAACAAATGTCTTTGTAATTGCTAAAGCTCATATGTATATGTATTTCCATCTTCAAACTTATTTGTTTGCATGGTGAGTGCATTACCTGAAATAAAGTGAAGGACTGTTAGACTCAGTATCTGAATGAATTTCTATAGGGTAAACCCCTAAATGTCTTGCCTTAATGAACTTCCAGGGTGACTCTAAGAGTGACTTGTGGATCTTTGCCCTGGCCGTGCTTCTGAGCAGCATGTTTGTCTACAACAGCCTGAATACCATCAACCACCAGGCCCTGGAGCAGCTGCAGTATCCTTCCAGGAACCCAACCTCCATGTATCATGGAGGCTTGGGAATGGAGATCCGGTCAATTTCTCCTTTCCTCTCACTTAGTTGCCTTTGGTAGATCAAAGGGAACCAGAGTGAAAGAGAGTGTTTATTTCTAGATATTTTTTAATGAGAGAAATGTGGGAATTGTGGGTAGAAAGTTTATTTTCCTTAGCAAGATCCTAGGTATGTGACAGAGCTGACAGAACTCATCAGGGCAAAGTCCTCCCTTTTACCAGATGGAATAGAAGATTCAACAGAGTTTGTGAGTTTTTTCCCAGACTTTATCTGGGCTGTACGAGATTTCTCCCTGGAGCTGGAGTTAAATGGTCTCCCTATCACAGAAGATGAATACCTGGAGAATGCCTTGAAGCTGATTCCAGGTAACAAAGCATGGCTGGGCAATAGATAGGAGGTACTAAACATCATGTCTGGAGTTGCATTTGTACTTGAGACTAGAAGTCTGCAGAAATGGTGGTTGGGAATGAGTAGAAAAGCTCTATGGACTGGAGTTTAAGTTCACATAAGAAAAGTGGAGCCTAAAGTAGAGTAAAACTATTCATAACCAATTTGTTCTTTACACATTGTAATTTAGAATTCAATTGTAACTTTGAATACAGTAGTGGTAAAGCCTTCTAAAAACCAGATACTTATATTTATTACTTTAGTTTCTGCTTTTCCGTATTTAGGAAAACAGCTGATCAGATACTTGGTAGGCATAAAATTACAATGAAAAGCCTATCTAATTAAAAATATCTTTCATGTAATTAGATAGAATTCATCTAAAATGGGCATATAACTTTTTAATGTCTTTATACATATATAATCTATAAAAGTGATTTTATATTCTAATAAACCTGAATAAGTATATTTTGCCTTTTAAATCTATCCTTTTGTGTATAATTTTGATAATTATAAGAATATAATTTTAATTTATATATCATAGATTTTTTATTTTAAAAATAATTTTTTTCAATTGTAGTTTAAACTCAATATCATTTTGTGTTATTTTCAAATATACATAGCATAATGGTTAGATAACACATAGTTTATGACTAGATCCCCACTATATTTCAAGTACCCACCTGGCACCATGAATAGTTATTACAATTTTAGTAAGTACTAGAGACTCGGTACACAGAATTCATGCACTGTGGTGGTGGTGAGGGGGGTTGTCTCTCAGCCCAGGGTGCACCCTCTTTAATCTGGGACCAATTTATGCATTGAGCCTAAATCGGCAGTTGGACATCCCTATCACAAACTGGGACTGCTGACTCCCAACCACTTGTCTGCCTGCCTGCCTGATTGAGCCTAACTGCTTCTGCCTATCAGCCTAGTCACCTCATAACCACTCCCCTGCCAGCCTGGTCGCCCCCAACTCCCAATCCCCAATCTCCTCATCCTGTGCTCCTCTCTTCATGCAGGGATCAGTTTTTTTCTCTGTATCTATTAATCTGTTTCAATTTTGTTTGTTTATTTTGCTCTTTAGAATCCACATATAAGTGAAATCATATGATATTTGTCTTTCTCTAACTTATTTCACTGAGCATATAATTTTATTCTTTTTTTATGATTGAGTAGTACCAGTATTCCATTGTGTGTACTTTATCACTACCTATTCTTTATCTACTTGTCTATTCTTGAGCACTTAGGTTACTTCCATATCTTGGCTATTGTAAATAATGCTGAAATGAATATAATTAGTGTTTTGGATTTCTTCAGATACATAACCAGGAGTAAAGTCACTGGGCCATAACATAGTTCTGTTTTTAATTCTTTTGAGAAACTCCATTCTCTTTTCTAAAGTATAATAACTGTACAAATATGTATACCCACCAACAGTGCCAACACATATACTATGTTGATTTATTGACAAGAGCCATTCAGACCGGCATGAGGTGATATCTCCTTCTGGTTTTAACTTGCACTTCTCTGCTGATTAGCAATGTTGAACATCTTTTCATACCTATATTGGCCATGGTATGTACTCTTTGGAGAAGCTTTTATTAAGGTCCTCTGCTCACTTTTAAATCAGATTGTTTGTTCCTATGGTGAATAATGTAAGTACTTTATAAATTTTGGTTATTAACACCTTCTCAAATGTGTCATTGGAGAATATATTCTCCCATTCAGGTGGTTGTTTGTTTGTTTATGGCTTCCTTTGCTGGGCAAAAACTATTTAGCTTGCTGTAGTCCCTTTTGTTTATTTATTTTGTTACCCTTACCAGAGGAAAGATATAAAAAGAAATACATTGCTAAGAAAAATATCTGAGATTTTACTTCCTTTTTTTCTTATAGTAGTTTTATAATTTGGAGACTTACATTTAAGCCTTTAATCCATTTTGAGCTTATTCTTGTATATAGTTTAAGAAGGTCATGTAGTTTCATTTTTGTGTGTGTATTTGTCTAATTTTCCCCACACCATGTATTGAATAGACTGTCTTTACCCCATTGTATATTGTTTTGCCTCCTTTGCCATCTATTTAAAATATATATATATATATATTTTATTGATTTTTTTACAGATTGGAAAGGAGAGGGATAGAGAGTTAGAAACATTGATGACAGAGAAACATCGATCTGCTGCCTCCCCTACTGGGGCTGTGCCCAGAACCAAGGTACATGCCCTTGACTGGAGTCGAACCTGGGATCCTCGAGTCCGCAGGCTAATGCTCTATCCACTGAGCCAAAACGGTTTTCGCTGTCATCTATTAATTGATCATATTTGTGTGGGTTTATTTCTGGACTCTGCTGTGTTCCATTGATCTATATGTCTGTTTTTATTCCAGCACTATGCTGTTCTGATAACAATAGCATTGTATTATAGTTTGATATCAGGTGGCATGATACCTCCAACTTTGTGTCCTTCTTTCTTAGTATTTTTGGGGCTATTAAGGGTTTTTTATGGCTTCATATACATTTTTGGATTATTTATTTTAGTGATATGAAAAACATCATTGGTATTTTGAAAGGGATTGTGTTGAATCCATAGATACTTTTGGGCATTATAGAAATCTTAATTATACTAAATCATTTTTTCTATATCATAGGTTTTTTCCATTTCCACATGTTTACCCATGCTATAATTTCAAAATAATAAAAATATATGAATGGGTTCTATTTACCTTGACATGTAGGTACCTGATGAAGCCTTGAAAGAAATATCACTTCTGATTTATACATTCTTGATTTTATGTTTCTATTTATGGTTTCTCAAAACAATGAGAAATAGGCTACTCGGCAAAGTTATAAGATGAAATATAGTTCTTTACCTTAAAGAATTTAGAGACTATTGGTGATATCTTAAAATTACGTTTTAGCTACATTTACTCTTCACTCTTCAGAGGTTTTTATTTTTTAAAAAGTTAATGCTGTACACTTCATTTTTAGCATCTAAACAGTTTTCCTTAAATAAATCTCATGTTATTTATAACACTGGTAAATCTGATGTTATTTCTAACACTGCCATTAAGTATTGTTTGGGCTCTTCATTTTCATCCATAGCTTTGTTTCCCCATAGAATCAAATAGACCAAAAACTTATGCTTGACCCATGTTTCTGTTCTTTATTCTGTAAGCGATATAGACAATATACACAATACTCTACCATTTTTAGGTCTGATAGCAACAACAGGTCATTGTTGTTTTTTAACCATATCGATGTCTTCAAAAGATTTTCCCCAGAGTTGTGTAATGGTAAGTTTGATGTTGAAGAAGCATATGGATGTCCATGCTAAAGGAGTTATGAACAAGTTATACAGAGAGAATGCCACAAAAATACAAAAATCCTTGTCATGGAAATCTTTAGATCCCTTGTCCTTTGTCTGCTTCTACTGTAATACCCGTTTTTGTTT
This sequence comes from Pipistrellus nathusii, assembly GCA_963693515.1. Classification (NCBI taxonomy): domain Eukaryota; kingdom Metazoa; phylum Chordata; class Mammalia; order Chiroptera; family Vespertilionidae; genus Pipistrellus; species Pipistrellus nathusii. The sequence goes on along the minus strand of OY882859.1, from coordinate 63,459,753 downwards.
GTTTTAATCTTTCAGGCATGAATCACAAAGCTCAAATATCTAATCTCCCCAGAGAATGCATCCGGAATTTCTTTCCAAGACGGAAGTGCTTTGTCTTTGACCGGCCAACAAATGACAAAAAACTTCTAGCCAATATTGAGGAGGTTGCAGACAACCAACTGGATCCTAACTTCAAGGAAGAAACAAAGAACTTCTGTTCTTACATCTTCACCCAAGCAAGGACCAAGACACTCAGAGAGGGAATCGTGATCAATGGGAAACGTGAGTCTCCGTTTCACATTTTGTGGGGCCTAATATTTTTTGAATATAGTATAGGATCTGTTCTCTAGGATTTCTTTTTTATTCTTTATGGAATTATGAGTCATAGATGTTCATACTCCATAATGACAATTGTATACTTATCATACTTTTGGGTGTTTATAAATTTGTCTCCAAAATTACAACCTTGATCAGCAAAATCTGCAGTATCCATACATATAAAAATCTTCTAATCTTAATGAATCACTAACTGGTAATAAAAAAAAAACAGAATATGCTGTTTCCTCAATTGAAGTTCTTTGTAATGTACTAGTGGCCTGATGCACAAAATTTGTGCACATTAAAAGGGAATTAATTAGAGGAAACCTTTTAATATTGCTATTTGCCCTTTATAATAGACGTTTCAGAGATGAAAGAAAATTAGTAAAATGTATATGAAAATCTTTCTCTTGTCAGAGTCTGGTGTGTGATGCGGGACCCAGAGTCAAGTCCCTGCCTAAAAGTGTGTGCCTCAGACCTGGCTGGTCCCACCCCCATTGGGCAAGATCCAGACCCATCAAGCCCTGCCAGGCAGGGGGCGGGGAGGGCACAGCCTTAGGGTACCCCTTCAAGCCTGCCGGGGGCTCAGACTTAGGTCCCCCAGCCTGGGGCAGGGTGCATGACCTGAGGTTCCCTGGCCTGGGCTGGGACAGGGGCATGCCTTGAGATCTCCATTAAGCCCTGCAGGGTGGGGAGCACAGCCTTAGGTCCTCCAGCTTGACACCAGGTTGGGGGGCACAGCTTGAGGTCCACTAGCCTGGTGCAGGGACAGGGGGCATGGTCTGAGGTCCACTGACAAGCCCCACCAGGCAGGGGTGCAGCCTCAGGTCCCTTGCTCCAGCCCAAACCCAAGTAGCCTCAGGTCCCTGCTGACTGCTCTTTAAGAATTATTAGAGGAACTCAGCCTCTACTGTGGGCACAGCCATCTTGTGTTACTAAATCCCTACCTCCAGTGTGGGAGCAGCCATCTTGACAGTTACAACATGATGGTCAATTTGAATATTCCCTCTTTTTTAGATGAGAGTTACAAGAAGAATACAGAAGGTATTTTTGGCATTTACAGTAATTTAATAATGTACATTAGCCCATAAAGCTCCAAAAATTTATGGGAATCTTCAGAATTCAGAAAAAAATAGGATCACATTTACCCTGCCTCATCTGTCTACAATTTGCTTCTAAGATTTTCAGTGGGAAATTATGTTTTCCAGATTCCCTTTAGTATGTTAGATAAAGGAATGTATTGAATTATTTTAACCTTAGGGTCTAAAGAAACAAAAATTAAGAGTCAATGGGACAAAAGTGTTACTGTAGGAATATGATCTTCTGTGGTGTTGTGTGAAAGGAATTTCAGGGACCCTAATGTAAAGAAGTTTTACAGGATAATAGCAAAGCTTATTAAAGTGAAAAACAAAGTACGCTCTCAGGAAGATAGAGAGCTGGTAGGCTAGAGGGCAGCTACTGCCCTGAAGTATTTGATAAGCTTTCCCATATATATTTGGGTTTGGGAAAGAGCAGCCTTTCTTTAAAACTATCCATTCTGTTTCATGTCTTCTTCAGGGCTTGTGCCCTTCCCCTAGGCAATCTTTTCCCAGGTTTGTGCCCTCCCCCTCCCCCATTTATGGTCTGCCTTTTGGCTCTTTTTGCACTTGCTTCTTAGTTCTGCTTGGTTATTTGGCTCCTACCTCACAGGTACTTAATATAGAAATTTTACATCTGTGCCATTTTTCTCCCATTTTGGTTAGTTGGGTGGACTATCTGGAGTGACTGTAAGGCTATTTTTTTCCTACTTAATCATCCTTTATAAGGTTGTGATTCCATTAGTTCCCTGGTCTCTTGTTAATATCTAACTGTGTACTCCAATAATAGTTTAAGGAAGTTGTGTGTTTGGGTGTATATGCATGTGTGTGTGTGTGTGTGTGTGTGTGTGTGTGTGTGTGTGTGTGTGGATATATGTGTGTTTGTGTGAGAAAGAAAGGGACAGAAAGAGAGATTTAGAAATGTAGTTTCACATAAATGGATCCTGTTGAGTGATAAATTGATATTTATCCCTTAAATTTCCTGGCTTATTAGGTCTGAGAACTCTGGTTGAGACTTATGTTACTGCCATCAACAATGGATTAATGCCTTGTTTGGAGAATGCAATGACAACTCTCGCCCAAATTGAGAACTCTAGGGCCATTCAGAAGGCAGCCGACCACTATAGCGAGCAGATGGCTCAGAGAGTGAGCTTCCCCACATACACCCTGCAGGAGCTGCTGGACCTGCATGCAGCCTGTGAGAAGGAAGCCATTGCAATCTTCATGGAGAACTCCTTCAAGGATGAAAACCAGGTGTTCCTGAAGGATCTTGTGGTACTTTGTCTTAGTACTTATTTACCCTTTGTTACCTTTCCATTGTAAATGAAGCCTAGAAGAGCTTTTCTGACCCCAGACCTCCCGCACTCATGGATCCAGTAGTCTGAATTCTTATGAAGGATAGAGTTTCAAAAGACTGCATTTTCTTCTTCCTCTCCCCACCAAACCTCAGGCACTTTATGTAAAAATTTCTCTGGTCCCTGATGCATAATCAGTATAGATATCTTTCTGAACTGAATATTTATGTTGAATTCAAGTCTCCCCTTTACACCCAAAAGTTATTCCCCAGCTAGTCACTTTAATAAGGGACTCTCCTACTCTCAGGAACCAAATGTCTCTAAACAAACCTTCCATACCAGGCTATTTTCAACTCCTTTGACTCCTTGTTGTAGCATTGTGTCATTGAAGATGGAATTAGCAAAAGTTATAGCTGCAGGGAGCCATAGAGATGAGGGAATTCAAAACCAACATTTTTTATGAGGAACCTGAGACCTAGGAAGGTTGGAAGCTTTTCCCTGGCTCACATGGAATTACCTACCTTGTTGGTAAAGGAAGCCTTGTAATTCCTGTTTTATTCCATGTCCTTCTCCAACAGAATGCTTTTCTCATGAGGACTACAGCTAGACTTCCTTCCACCAGATTCTTTGGAATTTTTTCTCATCTGTTACTTTCTCCTGGTAACAGTCCTCTATACTTTCCTTGCAGAAAATCATAAAAGATAAGCAGAATGAGTTCTTGCTGCAGAATGAAGATGCATCTGTTAAATACTGTCAGGATACACTTAAGCAGCTTTCCAAGTCCCTAATGGAAGCTATTTCAGCAGCCATGTTCTCTGTTCCTGGTGGTCACAAGCTCTACATGGAAACAAAGGGAAAGATTGAAGAGGACTACTGGCAAGTGCCCAAGAAAGGAGTGAAGGTGAGGAATAAGGGGAGCATAGGGATCCTACAGATTAAAGTCAAGAGAGTCTCTTGCAAGTCGGAGAACACAGCATCAGTGTGGGTAACATGGGAGAATGGGAATATCATGACTCTTTTAGCATTGAAGGCCTATTATTTCGTCTTCCTTTCTATAGAGAATCAAAATGCCCATTCTCAAAAATCAAAATAGATTTCTGAAATACACAAGAGACACAAGAGAAATAATCATTTCCATCCAACAATATTATATCCAGTGTGTCAAAGGCAGACGATTTAGAAGTTAAAGTCAGAGCTTTTGTACTTAAGGCTGATCAAAAGAGAAAAGGAAGTCAAATATATAGACAGTTGCACACAGGGTTATCATACTATAGAGAATATCTGAGATAATTGGCTATATGGTGATGGTACAAGTAATAACATTAAACAACAATGCAATTAGTATTAATTGAAAATTTACTGTTAAGACACAGTATTGAGCTCTTTTCCTAGAATTTTAATTTTATCCTTTATATAGCATTAGGGAGCATCTATAATTTTTTCAATGTTACACAAGTGAACTGAGAGGCAGAGATGGTTTAAAAACGACTTGCCTAGAGTTAAAGTCAATAAGTGGCAGCGGAGAACAGGAGTACTAATTGGAGACAACGTTGCTCCCTGGTAAGCAAGTATACAAAAGCAGAGACAGTGGGTTTGTAGAACTGAACATGGTTCTCACTGTCTGGAACTCAGAGCAAAGAATAGAAAGTAACACTGGGAGACAGACTGCAGGGAGTATAAAGAGCCCCTGTTGCTCTAAGTAGCTTGGAAACTGTGTGGAATCATGATGCAATTTTAACCTTGAAGGAAAAATTACATGGACATAGTTCGTTTTTCCCCAGTGAAAATCAAAGTTTGTTCCTTCTTCTCTCTTTAGGCAAATGAAGTTCTCTATAGGTTCCTGCAGTCACTGGCAGCAACAGAGGATTCCATCCTGCAGGCAGACAAAGCGCTCACAGATAGGGAGAAGGCCATGGCAGGTAAGTGGCAGGGATAGGCTTACAATGGGTGGCAGGTACCTGCAGTGTCCTTTGACAGCTGTGAGAACAAACCCTCCTGAAACAAGGAGCTTTCTGTCCTTCTGTGGGACATACTCTCTAACTCTGAAAACACCAAGGCACCTCAGCCAGCCAGGGCCTTTCCCATCACACTCCAAAATGTGCTCCTGATGGTCCAAAGGGATCAATTCAGATTCTTCCACCTCTCATTCCACTTTGACTTGGTCTCAGAGTTCAGGAGGGTAGAGATCAGTCCTCACCTAATTTTCTTCCCTCTCTCCTGGGGCAGTGGAGCGGGCCAAGAAGGAGGCAGCTGAGAAAGAACAGGAGCTGAAGAAGCAGGAACTACAGGAGCAGGAGCAGCAAATGGAGGCACATAGGAGGAGTCGTGAGGAAAATATATTGCAACTGACAGAGAAGATAGAGAAGGAAAATGAGATTATAATAAGAGAGCAGAATATGATGTTGGAGCATAAATTGAAGGTGAGTCCTGCCCCGGCCTCAGTAATGCTCCATGGTTATTGTCCTGGTACGTCACGTGGGATGGAGAATGTTACATCAAGACCATGGATGCATACCATTGCCATTTACTACTTGTGATTTGCTAAAGCCTTGAATCTTCCTTGCCCCTTTCTTTGTAAAAAAAATCTTTGAAATCTCTGCATAGACTCTAGAGTGGTCAGGACAAGCATTTCATCTCTGAACACTTGTGGAATATAAGTAGGGTTTGAGGAGATATTTTAGGCTATTTAAAAGTGATCTTATTTGGCCTGGATAAATAGATATTAGAAATATATATATATTTATTATTACCACCAACTGGTTTGCTTTATCAAGATCATTGCCTATTATCAGGAACCCTACTACCACCCAAACACTCTAAGGTAGATCTATACTGACAATAAACTATCATAAATTTCCAGATTAAAAAAATCAAACCTGCTGAGTTGTTCCCAGGTATGGAGATTCTACCCAAGTTATCATATGGCAAAGGAAGAATTCCTAATTGGCTATCTGTACAGGTTTATAATAGGGTTATTGAACATGGATAGTTTCCCATGTTTTTCTGCATTTTGGTTGGCCATATTATTCCAAGTGGGACTGAAAATTAGTACTAGCAGATTAAGTTTACTTCTTAACTGGTATTATGACCAGCACATAGTATATTTGTCTCAGTCCAGGCTTAGTATTCTAGCAAAACCCAATAGGTATGTGAATATTTGTAAGACTATAAACATGCTTTCTTTCTGTGTTTATTCCAAGACAAGATTATTTCTTGTTGCAAAATTATCTTTGTGTAAGAGAGAACAATTTTAAGAATAGAAGGGAAAAATTCTTAAATATAAAATGTAATTTTTGAAAAACATAGGAATTTAAAACATTTTACTTCTCTCCTCATATTTTTTTTTTTTTTAGGTTCAAGAAGATTTGCTTAGAGAAGGATTTAAAAAGAAATCTGAAGATATGAATGTAGAGATCAATCGTTTGAGAAATATAATTGATAGTAGTAAAAGTGACAATAGTCCCTATATTACAAAAATCATGGAAACACTTGCCAGTGAGATTGATTCAATATTTTGTAGATCTGGTAAATTTTTTGGTAATGTTTTGAGAAGCTTTGGCTCATTATTTAAAGATAAATAGTTGTTTGGAATACAGTACAGAATATGGTTATATGTTATGGCTTGTTTTTGGTTTGTATTCCTTTTCTTTTCATTCATCTAAGTCTTAAACATGAAAAGTGCCTACTAAAGGATATCAATATCTTGCCCTCATTAGATAGGATAAATGTTCATATGCTTTGATTTAGCATGCTTACTTAATGAAACATATATTTTTAAATAAATATACTTACAATTAATCAAGTTATCACTTTAAATGGCAAAAGATTGGAAACTCTAATAAATTCATCTATATGAATTGGTAATATAAATTTAACCTTTGCAAATGGTGGAATACTATGCTGCCAGTAAATAGAGAATTCAGCTCTATTTTTATAAATATTCAACAATCTTGAAAATACATTGTAAAATGAGATACACAAGAAGGGTATAATGTGTTTATAGGAAAAAATGTAAGTACTGTGTGCAAGCATATGTATGTGTACACATTGAATATATATAGGAACCCTCAAAGAAGTAATATCAGCTTTTACTTGGAAGAAGTGGATGGGATCAGGGTAAACAAGTCACATGCTTTTAATTATATGCTCTTTCTTTTGAATCCTGTAAAGAAATTTTATAAATAAATAAATAACAAAGAAAATGTAAAGTGTAATACTAATATAATATATGATACATATTATAAAATATATGTATGAATATATATATATATATATATATATATATATATATATATAGTGCTAAGTGGTGTCCGGCCGTTCATTTGACAGGTCATGCACTGACCACCAGGGAGCAGATTCTTCTACTGGTAGATTAGCTTGTTTCTGGGGTCTGGTGCTTGGGATTGGGTGCCTTGGAGCCCTCCCATGTTCCCTCCCTAGCCCCAATCATGCACCAGTTGGGTCCCTCGACATGGACTGTGCCCTCTTGCAATCTGAGCTCCCTGGAGAGATGTTGGAGAGCCTGTTTCAACCCAATTCCTTCAGGTCAGGCCAAGGGATCCCCACTGGTGCACAAATCCATGCACTGAGCCTCTAGTAATGATAATAATGACAAGAAAATGTAAAAAATGGCTATTGAATCATGAAAGTTCTCACTGCTTCTAGAAATGATACCAGCCTGCACAATTAGGAGTTTTAGGTTAAGTCAAAGTATAGAAAGTATAAAATTTGCATCCTCATCTTGTTTCCTTTTAGGCATGGTTCTCAATTCATTATATTTGTTTCAAAACTAAAATATACACTTTCCTATCTCTCTTGGAATAGCAACTAAAAAAAAAATTCAGATAGTTTCTACTTCCTATCCTGAATTATACTTTTCAGCTATTTGAAGCAAATTACCAAACATTAGAACATGCACTGTTGGGAGAGATCTTATCATTCTCAAAAGTGCAATGGTGGCCTCTGTGCTATAAGCAAGAGCCAAAGAAACATGTGCCATTGCAGAACTGGATGGCCTGCTGGTGTTGGGAATGATAAGCCTTGACACATGGAGACCAGTGGTGGCACTGAAATACCCAAAGCCAAGCACATACAATGATAGTAATCAATATCATGGCTTGTCTTAGCTCAGGCTGCTGCAAAAAGTTACCATATATTGTGTGTCTTAGAAATCAAATATTTTTTTCTGGAGGCTGCTAGTTCCAGATTAGCATGCTAGCATTGGGAGGTTCTTGATCAGAATTCTCTTCCTGATTTGCTGAGGGCTGCTTTCTTGTTGTGTCTTCACATGATGGAAAGGGTTGGGAGGAGCTCTCATGATTTTTATTATAAGGTTAGTCAAATAATAGTGCAAGAGAGAGGATGTAAGGTAGTGAAATATCATTTTTAACCTAGCTGTATGGCAGGAAAAAATAACTTTCAAAAATGGGTGCAAAATTTATATTTGGAGGAGAGTTTTTTCTTGAATAAGTCAAGAAAGTTCTAATTGTTTTAGTTTAGGCAAAAATAAAAAATAGCTTAAATATAAAGTCTGCAGTACAATAGTAAATGCAGATCCGAAACAGCAGTGGATATGGTTACAATAAATATTAATCTAATAAAAACATCATAATAATGTACTTTTTATTAAAGAGAGGAGATAAAATAATTCAGGAAGACTCTGGATATAGATCAAATATTAGAAGCCCCTTGAGTTGTTTTGAGGATAATAAGTTGAGTAATTTTGAGTTTCATGATTTAAGTCTAAATATTGCCTTTTATAATGTAATCAATTAAAGAACAGAGAAAATTTTTAATTTCTATATTGGGACACATAAAAATGATTTTCACAGTAAATAAAAAATATAACATGAAAAATGTCAAGTAAAGTTAGAAAATATTTTTAAAAGATGAACAAATTTGGCCTAATGTATGAATGTAGAACCCTACACTCAACAATAGTAAAATATGCTTTTTTGTAAAGCATACTAAGAAATGTCACATGAATTTTACCTGTACAAAACCACAAAGCATGGTTAGTTGTATTATGTCAGATTTCTCTAGATGCAGAGCCTTGGTGATGGGTTTGTGTTCATGTGATTTATGAGGGTGTGCTTTCAACAGAAGGAGTCTAAGGGAAGTGGGAGAGGGCAAGAAAATAGGAATGAAAAGAGGCTATGATTGCAGGCAAAAAATGGCTTCAAGCTGATCCACTGGGATTTCTGTAGTACAAGTAGCATGAGAGATTGTCCCTCCTTGAAACAAAGTGCTAGACATTTGCACCCCATCAGGCATTATCTGGAGCCCATCCATCTTTAGCAGAGTAGCTACCATGCTGTTAAGGGAAATTCTCCAAAGAAAAGAGCAGCTGTGAGCTTTTTAGCAATGAACAAACACAGCAATAGAAGGATGGATGCAAAGCCTTCTAAGATGATCAAACTGAGGCACTAATAGCAAACAGCACCAGCATAAAGATTAGTATTTGCATACCTACCTTGTGCCATGATCTATGTATGCCTACTTACCATCCCACACTGATGGGGTTCGTGTCATTCAGGCAGCCAATTATCTAGATCTAGAATCCTTTTGCAGAAATGTAATTTTCAGAGTCCTCTGGGTACAATTTACTACTGACCAAAATCCTTAAAAAGCAAATACTGGGATGGAAATTTGCATGTAAATTGTTTATTAGGGAAAACTCCAGAGATAAGCACTTATAATAGAATGTGGAAGGAAACGGGTCTGGGTAGAAAGGGAAGTTTAGCTATAGTTTTAACAGTTGCTTCACTCACTTCAATGGAGAAGTCTGGACTTTAGTAATCCATCTCATTTTCCCCAGTTTTTAAGAAATTAGTCAGAATAATGAACATCCTAGGAAGGGCTTGACTTTAGGCAAACTGACTATTCAGAAGAGAGTTGAAAACATGTGTTTGCAGGAGAGCTTGCATTTCAGAACAAATGAATCTAAGAAGGTTAGGGGACATGGGAGAGGTGAAAAGTGGTGAGAATAATGGATATATACTTTATTGAAGTTCAAGAGAATTTGTGTAGGAATTGTGGAAGAAGGGCTCACAATACAAAAATGAAACTGATGGGCAAAGAATTCAATTTGTAATGGCAATTTTTCTAAGTGAAAATGTTATTATTGTTAATTCCAACATTTGACCTTGTGTAGCAGTTAGGGTTCTACAAACAAAGAAAACAAAACAACAAACAAACAAACCCAGAACCAATAGGATGTGTATATACAATATATATAGAAAGAAAATTATTTGAAGAGAAGTGGCTGAAATAATTATGGAGGTTATCAAGTCTAAAAACCTGCAAGGTGGGCCAGCAGCCCCAGGAGAGCTGATGTTCCAATTCTAGTCTGAAGGCCAGCAAGAGCCAAAGTTACAGATGAAGTTCAAAGTCTACTGGAGACTGTAGTACACAGGTACCTATTATCCTATATAATAAAAGGCTAATATGCAAATTGACTGAATGGCAGAACAATAGTAGCTATGATGCACACTGACCACCAGGGGACAGATGCTCAATGCAGGAGATGCCCCTGGTGGTCAGTGCACTCCCACAGCGGGAGTGCCACTCAGCCAAAAGCTGGGCTCATGGCTGGTGAGCACAGTGGCAGTGGTGGGACCTCCTCCTTCCTCTGCAGCAGTGCTAAGGATGTCCAACTGTGGAGTAGACCTAAGCTAGCAGTCAGACATCCCCTGAGGGCTCCCAAACTGCAAGAGAGTGCAGGCCAGGCTGAGGGACCCCACAAGTGCACAAATTTCATTCACTGGGCCTCTAGTTTACAAATAAATGTGTGTTTTTTTTGTTTGTTTGTTTGTTTTTTGCAATTTCCACCCAAATAAAAATATAAAGCATTACTTTAATCCCAGTAATGTTTCTACTTCTGCTTACCCCTGATTAACTAGTACACTGACTTCTATCACCAAGCCAAGTTTAGTCTGTTTCTTAAGTTCATAAGACACAATTTCATGAACTCCTGAGTTCTTTGCTCAATGTTTTGTTTGTGACAGTCATCCTTGTTGCAAGCAGAAGTTCATTCTCTTCATTGCTTTACAAAACATTTTTCAACTTTAGCTCTCTTGACATTTTGGGCTTAAAAGTTCTTTTTGTGTGTGTGGGAGCTGTCTTGGGCATTGTAGGATGTTTAATAGGCAGCCCTGACTTCTAAACACTAGATGCCATAGCACCTGTTCTGCTAAACAATCCAGTTGTGAGAACCAAATATGTTTCCAGTCATTGCTAAATGTCAGCTGGGGCCAAATCACCACTGTTAGGAGTTACCAAGCGTGAATAATTAAAACCATCTCTATAAAATCACATCCCAATCCAATAATAAGTATTCCTGAGTCTAAAGAGAAAAGTATGGAAGAAGGTGCCACTTAACAATGCCTAAGGGAGATGTCTTTTTTTTTTTTTTATCTCAAAAGTAGAGGCCTGGTGAATGAAATACATTCACTTGGGGTGGGGGGGCCAGCCATCCTCCAGCCTGACCTATGCCCTGTCACAGTCAATCACTCTAAAAAGGTAGGCCCCACCCACCCATCCGGGGCTCCTCAATGGATTGCTCCAAAGAGGTAGCCTGGAGCTGAGCCAGGAGGTGGGACCCCCGGGACTTCCAGACTGGCCTCACTGTGCAGAGCCAGGGGACCAAGGCAGGCCTTGCCAGACCCTTAGGCATTCCTCGCCACATGGAGATGGGGGACCCCCAGGCAGGCCTCCCTGGCGGAGCTTGGGGACTTGCCTCCATGAAGCGCACACAATGTCAAGCCCAGCCCCGTCCACCTGTGTGTGCCCACTGGTCACACAGTATGACGACGTGAGGGCATCACAGCGTGATGGCCACTTAGGTTTCATTAACAAGGATCTATTTAACTTGCCCTACACTGTGAAGAAGATAAAAGTAACATAATTGAAACTACTGACTCACTTGTACCTTCTCAGGTCTCAGTTTTTTTGTCCTTGTTGCTTTATACGCGAGTAAAGAAGTGTGTGCTACATTATTCAATTTTTAATGATTTTGATTTTTTATTCAGAATGATACTAAGTAAATAATTTAACCCAGAATAAAACCCAAATTCACAATATTAATACAAAGCCAATGTAAGCATACTCTCTAAAGTTCCTTGGTTTGCGTAATACATTTCTTGCTTAGAGATAGGAGCTTTGTTTGAGTGACAAAACCATCAAAGACAAACCTAACATAGATGGTGATGATGATAACGATAATGATGATGGTGATGATAATGATGACAGGAACAAATATAGTATTAACAAGAACTCACCTTCATCAGTTCATATATTATTTATTGTTATTGAATTTTGATAATTTTTACAAGGTTACAATGTAGAAAAAAACCTCAAATATAGTCCTGACTGACATAAAATGAGTACTTTTGCTTTTTTAATCTTTATTGTTGAAATTATTACATATGTCCCTCCCTTTCACTCCCCTTTGACTGACCCTTCTAACCGCCTACAGCCCAGGCCTTACCATCCCATTGTCTGTGTCCAGGGGTTATGCATATATGATTACAAGTTCTTTGGTTGATCTCTTTTCCTCCCTGCTCCCACAACCCCTGTCTTCCCTGTGAGAGGGTACTTTTGAACATGGCCACATTCAATCACTCAATAAATATGCACTGACCACTGACCATTGACCACGGCTGAGCATTGGGAAGGCATTGGGGAGGCATTGAGGATTCTATGATCAGCACAGCAGCCATGGTCCCTGTGCTCATGCAGTATTTTTTTTTTTTTTAATCTCAGAAAGAAGACATTAAAACAAGTTATACCAGCAAATGTAATATTTGAATGCCTAATAGGCATTGTAAAGGCATCATACAGAGCGCTGTGACTAAGTGTAGAAAGGAGACTGAATTTGGATTACTTAGTCGGCAATCCTCGGGAAAAATGAGAGATAAGAGGCATTTTTGGAGAACACAACTTGGGAGGAAGATGAAGGAAGAGTTTCAGACAGAGTAGAGTGTATACAAAAGTCCTGATTGGTGAAGAGTTGGGTGTGTTTGGTATTTTAATGAAAGTCCATGTGCTGAAGCTGAGAGAACATATGATGAGGCCAGGGGCAGGCAGAAGCCTGACTGTGTAGGAACTTGCAGCCATGGTATTGAGAATGAAAGCTTTTAAGGCTTTAGGACTTTGGGTAGGAAAAAAGTGACAAAACGATTTGTTTTAATAAACTCATAGTAACTACTGTGTGAAGATGTGTTAGAACTGCCCAAACTGACCATGCCTTCAGACCTAAAAATAGGTGAACTAGCAGCTTCTTAAAACTACCAGCCTGTTTGTGAAAGATTAAAAATGCTATAAATAAGTAAATAAACAGACAAATGAATAAAATGCTAAGTGCCATATATTTGCTCTAGAAAACGACAAGGAGAGGTTCTGGAACTCTTAAATACAATATTTTCCTTCTTCTCTTCAAATTTCACACCATTACAGTCATTGTCCCCTACCCCAGCTTTAGTAAAATATAATTTATATATATAAAACACTGTATGAGTTTAAGCTGAGCAGTAAGTAGGTTTTAAAATGATCTCACCTAAAGGCTTCCCAGCCAGAAAAACAATGTCTTAGGTTATGTGAGGCCACTGGAAATGGCATTTCCTGGAAACATAATTCATACTGAAATTGAAAGCGGGGAAGAGCTACTTTTATCACAGGCTCATTTCCAAAAAATCAGCTACCTTTCTGTAGGAACAATCCTTGAGCCTGGTTTTGCAATCTAAATCCATATCAGAGTCTGTAAAAGTATTCAGACAATTAAAGCTCTCTCCCTAACGTGCTTTGCACACTCTCTTTGGACTCCACATTCTTCCACTGGGGTCCACTTGTATTTCATGGGCCAAAAATTCATGAAATGTGCAACTGCTGCTTGTTTGAGAACTTGACTAAAACTCCAGAGAGCTCTGGGGAATTTAATTTACACTGCATGCGCCTGTTTTCCTGTGGAACAATTTACTGTAGAGTTTATAAAACAAAAGTGTCTGGGCACTCTTTGCACTCTCAGAGTTATTCACACTCTTCTTAAAAATTAGTTTGAGAGAGAGAGAGGAAGGCAGAGTGATATAGAAACATTGATGTGAAAAAGCTATCCCCCAAATGAGCCCAAATCAGGGATAGAACCTATAACTGAGTATGTGCCCTTATCGGGAACCAAACCCACAACTCTTCCATGCCTGAGACATTGCTCCAACCAACTGAGCCATACTGGCCAGAGCTGATCCCCAATTCTTGATAGAGAGCAAAATGTGTGTGTTTTCAAAATCCATTCATGTCTGTTGGAGAAGAAGGGGAGAATACAAGGATGTAAGTGTCCAAATACAAGGATGTAAGTTTAATTGCTCCTAAAAGCAAGGTAGTGAGTTAATGATGGACTAAGGTAGGAAGAGGAAGGAGGAACCTGTAAGCTAAAAAGGGGCTGGGCTTCAGTGGGTTGAAGAGCTCATGGTTCCCTTCAAAGCCACGATGGGCAAAGAAATCATAGGGCAAAAGATGCCTTTTCCCATTTTCACCATAATCTATTACACTCACATAAGCTTTTTGGATAATCATGCATTTGGCAATGAGGTTATAGGAGGTGATATATGCAGTTTTATCTCTGATTGAAGTACAATCAGGAGAGGTCATTTCTGCAAAAGTCATGCTGTGAGGAATGAGATAGTGACACAGCATGGTCTCAGCCAATCCTTGAAATTCCCCAAATGTCACAGGAAGTAATGGGAAATCATTCCTTGGTCTGCTTTGCCCTTTGGGATGCCACACAGTTTGAGACTTATGTTTGTATCAGATAAATGGATTTTTATTCCAATGAGTAACTTAAGCAGAATGAAGTTCAACGTGAAGTAGCAAACAGGAGTTTTGAGAGTAGATGCCTAAGGAAGAGAGTGGAGGTTCAGCCACATATACTTGGACTGTTCCAAGTACTTTACTATGTCCCATGTGTTCAGTTAGGGGCAGAAATAGAATATTAGAAATTAACTTAAGAAATTTTAATCATGCTCCACTAGCTATGATTGCTCTTTTTTGATACAGAAAGCATAGTCCAGCCTTACTAAAATTTGTATGCCCCAGGACATGGGAGATAACATCGAAATGTGGTCATCCTCCTTCTGATAACTGCCTGTCATTATGGAAAAATTTACAACATCATAACACCTAGTCCTGGAGGCACTTGCTCTTTACAACCCCCAGTCCCTTTTACCTGTAATCTGGTCCTGCTCAGGGTACCCGGAGGTGCACCCTCTCTGTAATTCTCCTCCAGCCCACATGACCTGTAATGATTATCCCATGCCTACTTTCCCATATTTGTAATTCCTACTTTCCCACTTAATATGTTCCTTCCACCCAAGATAAGCAGTTTTATGATGGTGGAGTGGAGAGCAGATTTTTGTGGCTGCTCTCCCATTCTGCCAGCATTATAGAAATAAATGCTCATATATGATTCAATCCTGTCTCTTTTTATTGGATGAAGTAGTGACCGTCTGACCGGACCCCTTTGTTGTCCAGTTACCAAGGGAATGGAGTCTAAGTAACTAAAGTCAGCCACTGAGCCCTCCACACCTACTTGACTGCCTCCAATTATAGTACTGGCTAGGAAGGCTTGGGTAGGCTGTCCCGGATGACAATATCTCATATGTGCTGTCACACGTGGTTTCTGAGAGAACTAGATGCTGTTCTAGGAGAAGACAATTGGAAGTTTGTGCCTGGCCTTTTCTGGACTTCAAGCTCTGCCACTTTTGCTTTGGTTGGCTTTAATTTCTAGCCTTTCACTGTAATGAACTATTGTTCCTCTATGAATAAATCTATGAATAAAACTTTAAAAGTTGTGAGTGTCATTTTAGAAATCATTGAACTGGAGGGTTGGGCTTGAGGACTCTTGAGTCCAGTTTTTCCTTAACATGGGATTTTCTGGAGTAACTCTGACTCACTGATACATGGCAAAAGCAAGGTTTGGGAAAAGAAGAATAAAATACTTTTTTTGGTTCTTGCAAATCTATCAAATGCCCAGCTTTGTCCAAACCACCAGGACCAATACAATTGCCCATTCAAAGCCACTTAATATAAAATACATAAATATATCCAGTTTTATCCTAATGGGAGACAGAGTTCTGGTTGTAGTCAGTGCTTATTAAATACTTATCTGACCACTAAATAACTGTTGACTTGCAATAGTGAGAAAAAAAAAGTTTTCTTTTTTAAATGGAAAATATTTTATTACATATCTGTACTTTTATGTTGAAAAAAATCACATTCATTGAAAATAAATTCATAATGCACACAAAATTATAAAATAACTTTAGTAACCCAGAAATACTGTTAATTTTAGTACACATGTTGTAGGATTTTATCTACAACTTATTAATTATATCATTTTTAAAAGATAGACTTCTACTTTACATACAACTAATTAAGTTATTCAGACAGACTGTTACAAGTTTATGTGCATGCAATAAAGAACTTTAGCTTATCTGGAAAGTGGTTCAAGGATTGGCAAGAATTTCAGGTCACAAAGTTCATAAAAACATTCAAATGTTTCTGGAGCTCTTTTTGCTTCTCTGACATAAACACTGACTTTATTGGTCAGAAGAATAAGCAGCTGATTTCTTAGAATTAGTTTGCTTTCAAAGTAGCTCTTGCTTTCATTTTCACTTTTATTAATAGAAAGTTAAGTAACAACTTTTGTCCTGAAATTGACACCAGAACCTTGAATTCACACAAGTTGAGGATGAGCTTTAGACCTTATCCTTTGCAAAATATTAATCAGTATTGGGGAAGGCAAGAGAAGAGACAGGCAGACTTGATAAGTTTTCCCCCAATTTCCCTCAGATGAGAGTTGCATAATGCCCCAAATTTTACATCTGAGACTATGTTACTGAAAGCTTGGGAAAGAATCTCAATTTTAGATCAGATTTTTAATTATATAGTAAACTTTTGATTAGTATAAGAATTTTTACTATAGTATTTCACCTTTTAAAGTATAACCTATAACCTTGAAAGCTTAAACACATGCAGTAAATAAAACACACAAAATGAACACATCCTTGTAATTTTTATCTTGGTTTTTGAAAAGGAGCACTCGCACCTGGCCAGTGTGGCTCAGTATTTGAGCATAGACTCATGAACTAGGAGATCACGGTTTGATTTCAGTGCACATGCCAAGGCTTTGGGCTCACTCCCCAATAAAGGGAATTCAAGAGGCAACTGATTGATGATTCTCTCTCATCACTGATGTTTCTCTCCCTCTCCCTTCCTCTCTCTGAGATAAGTAAAAACAACAACAAAACAAAACATTTTTTTTAAAAGGAGCACTCTCACATCCTGGGCTCATTTTGTAATAACCACTCCATCCTGATCTAAGATGGTCACTATTATTACTTTTCTCATCAAATACTAAGTCTGTCTATTTGCCAATTTTATATAAATAGAATAAAATAAGATGTATTTTCCAGTGTGCAATTTATTTTATTCACCATTATGACTATCAGATAAATCTATGTTGTGTTTAGGTGTAGTTTGATTATTTTTATTACTATTATATATTCCACTATCCAATATAACAAAGTTTATTTAGCTATTTTAGATGGACATTTAATCATATTCAGTTTGGAGCTTTTATCCACATTGCTACTATGACCACTCTCTGCAAGTTTTTATGCACATGTATCCACATTTCTGCTGGACCTAAACTTAGTTTGAAATGCCAAGTCATATGGCACTTCAGTTTAACTTAAGTCTATATTTCCAAATAGTTTCCCTGAGAGTGCTTCAAATAATCTTGACTTTTACAATGGTTTCTAAAAGAGAAATTGCTTTTCTCGAGCCTTACTAGTCTGAAATTATTTGTGTATATTTAATGATTCCACCACTTCATAGTGGCAGATAACTAATGCAGTTTATATTTGTTTGAAGAAGCCATGACAACTAGCAGAATAATGTGTGGAATGCTTGGCTGTAAACAGAAATGTTTAATTCGCCAGGCTCTGCATAATATCCCAAGAAGCGGGAGATGTAAAAGGGCTGGAGAAGAGAGAAGAAAAGGACAAGACAGGAGAAGAAAAAGCAACAAGTGGAAATGAAAAGAGAATGCTGCTTCTGCCAAACTTTGGTGAAATGAATTAGACATACAATCTTAGGAAAAATTAGCATCACGTTCAAAATGACAACTCCTCTCAATTATAAGACTTGATGTCTGCTGGAGCTGACCAGCAGACCCTGAGTGATGGGTGAATAATTGCTCTGACACATGTTTCTCTGAAAGAGAGGGATAAGGGACTAATTGGCTTGAGAAGCCAAAGAGCCCCATTTATACCTGCCTCCTTAAGCTTTTATTGTAGCAACAGTTTGAACTAAAATTAACTTCTAAATACTATCAGCAGGGTAAGCATCCTTGAGGAGACACATGCGTCTGCAGTGTCCTTTTCATAAGAATGCCCAAAGACTAAACATAGAGATTCCAGTAAAACATCCAGGGCTCAGACTTGTTCAAAAAAGTCAAGGCTGGGGTTGCCACCTTTGGCAAGTTCCCCATAGAGACCCCACACCTTTTGGAATTCCTCCTTACAGACTTTCCAACCAAATCCTGTGCTTCCCCACAGAAGTTCTTCTTCAGTTTTGGTCATATTCTACCATTTGGGAAGGATAATTCCTGGGTAGCTCTCCACTCACTGACCTAACTGAGGTGTTCAAATTGGGACTGAAGCACCTCAACTTTCATGGAATAAGCCCATCTACATACAGAACTCAGGACATTCGGGGATCTTAGACCCTTCAGAGAGCACTCAGGAGGAGTCTGGATCAAGAAATGCAAAGATGTGTACACTTTCTGGAGTGAACCTTTTTCTGAGATGGAGCTATTTCGCATTAGTCTTTTCAATCAACACATGCTCATTTTGAAGACATTGGACGTAGAAAAATGATAAGTACAAGCTATGTAAGTCAGGAGCTTTTGCCAGCAGAGCTACAAGTTTAAAATTTCTTTAGCTTAGCTCAGCCGGCTTGTCTCAGTGATTGAACATCAACCTATGAACTAGGAGATAATGGTTTAATTCTGTGGTCAGGGCATGTGGCAGGGTTGTGGGCTTGATCCTCAGTGTGAAGCACATTGGAGGCAGCTGACCAATGATGTCTCTTTCAACATTGATGTTTCTTTCTCTCCCTTTCCCTTCCTCACTGAAATCAATAAAACTATATTTAAAAAACAATAGTTAGCTTAAAATGAATTATCCTTGAAAAGTTTTGGGCACATATATTAAAGGGCATTTCAAGCAGTAGAATTTAACAGTCATTGAATATATACTTACCATTAGAGGCCTGGTGCACGAATTCGTGCATGAGTGGGATCCCTCAGCCTGACCAGCCCAGTGGGTCTTGCCTGGGGGAGGAGCCACAGGAGTTTGGCAAGCCGGGTAGGGAAGGGACTGTGGGAGGTTGACTACCAAGCCCTAATCAGGCTTCCTCCTCCCTCCTGTCTGGGTCCAGGGTGCTGGAGAACTAGATTTGGGGCTGTCAGAATCCCAGCAGCAAGCTAACCAATGGCTAATTCCATGAGGAATTGGGGTCCCTCTTCCTTCTTCCCTCCTGTCTGGGTCTGGGGTGGGGGGAGGGTGTGTGAAACAGATTCAGGGATGACAGGGCCCCAGTAGCAAGGTCTGGGCCAGTGCACGTCATAGCTACAGGCTGGTCGTCCTGTCATCCAGTTGTTCCAGTCGTTTTGGTCATTCGGTCGTAATAGTCACTTAGGCTTTTATATATACTGTATAGATTATCTCAAACCAGATAGCACAGGCACTGGAGGGAAGCCAATTTGTTGTTTTAATTTCACAAATTGGAACTTTGACTCAGGAATGAAGATACTGCACTCAATACAAATTTTGAACTGAAACTGCTTTCAGTTTGTGTTTCTCTGAAAAGACTATTGGCAGTTTTATGGGCTTCCACCAAGCTCTGTGTACAGCATGTTAAAATGAGACTCTTCCTGTCTGAGAATTCCTACCAATCCCCAAACCCAGTATACTTGATGCCAAATAAACATACATTCTAAAACAATTGCAGATAAATTAGAAGAAATGAAAAAATTTCATTTCAGTTAAATCCAGTCTCATTAACCTCCATCAGTTTTGGAAATCATTTTAATAGTTTTTCCTTCACCAATATTACACATTGTAACTTACACTTTTAGAATATATTGTTAAAGATTTTTTTTTCTTGAAACCATGTACCACTATAGAAAGAAAGTCTCCTAATATATTTTTCTTCATTAATAATAGGAGTAATAATAACATTTAAAATAATATAAATTTGTTAAAAACATTAAAAAGGATGAATAATAACAATGCTAAAATAGTGATTTAAAGGTCAAAAAACTAACTAATCTTATATTCTTCATCACCTCTCATCCCATGTCATCAATCAATCTCTGTCTTAGTAGTACCATGTTTCCCTGAAAATAAGACATCCTCCGAAAATAAGACCTAGTGCATGGAAAGATAAGACATCCCCTGAAAATAAGACCTAGCGCAACTTTGGGAGAAAAAATTAATATAAGACACTGTCTTATTTCGGGAAAACAGGGTATATGTTCACTATACTTAACCCAGCTTACGTTCAACTCAAAAATTCCCAAGTTAAGTTAAGGTCTTTTAGTAAAGCTCTTTCTGATATTAGTGTATATACTTTTAGAGTTATGACAGAATTTTTGGCTCCAAATATTATATTATTCCATATAATAAGATGAGCTTACAGCTATCTGAGTAGTAGGCATTGCACCTTTCTAGCTGCTCTTGCATCTAGGTGTGGCCATGTGAACATGCAATATAACCAGAAGTATATGTATATTACTTGTGGGTTCTCAACCATTCACTTTTTTTCCCATCTGACTGTCTGGATATCGCATTCAACCTCTGACCTTGCATATGTGTACAATGCCTTTGTGGATATAGAACAACAGAATGGAAGAAACCCGAGTCCCTGAATTCCTTTGAAGAACCTAGAATGGGGGGGACTGTGATATACTTTCTAAGCTGTAGCACCAGCCTCTTAAGTGATCTTGTTCTCCAATGTTCTCAGTTTATTCACTCTCTACTCCCGCCATCAAAGAAATACAATTCAAAATGGTTGAATATGTCTAGTAATCCTTAAAGTTTCTACCTGCTTGTGCAACATAGTCCATGATCCAGGTCCCAATCAACCTTTCTACATTATTCTCAGTGAATCTTTCAATACTGGCTGCACTGGACTGGATGGATTCTGAGCATCTAAGTTCCTATTTCAGTATATCTGCTCGTTCCTATACTTTGCTTTAAAAAATCTTTCCTTCAATCACACTTGTTTCTTTTTAAGATCTAACAGAAATGGGACCTTCTCTATAAAGCCACCTATAATCCTTACTAATATAATTATACTATTGCTTTTGTAGGGACCAACACTATCTGTCACATCATTTTAGCACTCATCACTTCTGTCTTTATTTTGTATTTGCATCCTGCAAGGTGTAGATTGTCTAAAGGTGAGAATCTTATTTTATTCCTCTTTCAATATGCAAAGGCAATGGGCCTCGTAGTTGTAGTAGTTGTGAAATGCACCACCATGTGTTGCAGAAACATCATACTACTACCCAAATAAAAAATACCAAATAAAGACTATTTATAAAAATTGTGCAGCAGCATGACAAAATAAGAATATATATTAACTCTGAAAATAGGAAGTCTTGGATATAAACTAATACTAAAAGGTAAACATTCCAATAAAAATATGATTGGTAATATTACCTCAGATATTTGAAGAAATAAAGAAATTTAAAATCTTCATTTTTCAATGAAAATACAATATTTTCTGATATTGTATTCAATGTAACAACTTTCTTGGAACAAGATTTTCATTTTAGTAATATATTGTTGATCATGCTATACTAAGTAAAAATGAATATCTGACATTGAACAGTTTTACTTAATTCTAACAATGTTTTCAAAGAGCTAATTTCAACCAAACAGATTGATGAGAGTGGAATTAACATTTTAATGTCTTTGAAAGCAACTCAGAATATTCTAGGCAATGAAACTAGCCCCAAATTGGTTCCATAACAGAACCCTTGCTTATATTAATCTAGAAGGCAACAGATGAAGCAAGTGACTAATATGAATATACATTGAATTAAATTACAGAGTTTAATTCAATGCAATGCCTTAAAATTATATATTTACTTTTCTGAATTAATTTATTTTTTGAATGACTAAAATTCAAACATGAAGGGGAAATCTTAACAGGGCACAACAGAACCAGAAAAGTGAGAGAAACTATGACATTATCAGCTTTTAAAAGTGCGATGATTGTGATTTCTTTCCTCATTTTTAATAAATACTCACTTTTGACATTTTTATGTTTATAGTATTTTACTTGTTTAAAGCAAACACTCAAAATATATAAATTCAGAACCTTTCTAATCCCCCACAGAGCCAACACACACACACACACACACACACACACACACACCACACTAAGAAATGGAAGAATATGTTTCAAAGTAGAGGTGATCTCTGGACTGTAAAATTCTTTAATGAAGCATGACGTGGGCTAACAATAGGAGTACTTAAAATGAGAGACAGAAACGAAATAGTCTAAACGAAAGATTAAAACAAACAAAACAGCCATATTGCCCGCACAAAGTACCCCTGTGAACCGTGGACCCCTGGCAGCCTGCGGTCACTGGCTCACACTCAGCCGGCTGCTCTGCGTCCCCCGCGGGGCGAGGGGGACACAGCCAACCGAGGAGGAGGGGGGCCGGGAGGTGGGTTTCCCAGGGGTCGTCCAGCTCGGCGCGCCTCCACACTGGGACCTCTAGTCTCCCTTAAATGTTATAGTGTAGGCTGAAGAAGAACCCTTAACAGTTAAAACCTTTAGACACTCGCGTGCTTTCGATTTTGACTCTTCCCCAGCCCGACCCATAACGGTGTGGCCATAATATTCCCAGGACGCAAAGAGCACCGTCTGTACCAGGGGAGCCAGAAGCAGAGGCGCGCGCGGGGGAAGAGCCAGGGTCCCCGGGCCGGGGCACACGCGATCCAAGTAAGTTCGCTCCTGCTCTTGGTCTTCCGCACCCATGTTCGTAAAACCGCCACCACGCGTGTCCAGCCCTGCACCCCGTAAACCTGCACCGGCCCCGGAGGCGCAGGCTGGGCGGGCCCAGGGTCGGCGGGGTAGCCACGGGAGGCGGGGGCGCCGGCGGGGCAGGCCTCTGGGGGATGTGCTCCCAAGTCTCAGCTTTTGTGATAGGACAGGGCAGCTGCAAGGCGACAGGGCTCTCAGTGTGTCCCGGGAGTCACCGCTTCTCCCTGGGCACCCACTCAGGGCTGCACTGGAGAAGGGTGTCTGATCTCCTCGTGGGTGGAAAGGAGCTGAAGTCCCCTGGGACTGATGGACTAAACCTTAACCTCTTTGCAGAGGTACTGGGTGGGATGCATTCCTTCCCCTTTCCCCTCCTTGCTTCAGACTGGCCCTTGCTAGACACTGGAGAAAAAAGGAAAAGGTGGTCCTCAACCTACACTATAATATTTAAAAATTATTTTTTGTATTAACCATATTTAAAACATTCTAACACGCTCTATTTATATAAAATAATTCATTCTGTCTCTTTAATCAACTGTTAAAAACTCGAAGGTCTAAGCCAGTTGTTTTTTGTTTTTTTATTTTTTTTTATCCTGCACTGTTTC
Source organism: Pipistrellus nathusii (assembly GCA_963693515.1). Lineage (NCBI taxonomy): Eukaryota > Metazoa > Chordata > Mammalia > Chiroptera > Vespertilionidae > Pipistrellus > Pipistrellus nathusii. The sequence goes on along the minus strand of OY882859.1, from coordinate 63,436,365 downwards.
TGAATGTGTGGTCCCTACCAAAAAAAAATAATAAAAAATAAATTAAAAGACAAATTAATTTTATTTTCAAAATTTTACTCCGTTTTCTTTCCATCTCCTTTAAACTAGCAATAGAAAAGGGGGAGTAGGAGATGGAGCAGGGAGTGAGAAACAGCTGGGAGCTTGATCTCTGACCTACTGGCCTGAGGAAGCTGTGGGGCAGAAATGCTAATCCTTTAACATTCCTTTGCCTGCAACTTGATCTTGAGCTTAAACCTTTCAATTTCTTATTGAAAACGGTCTCTGAGGAACAGGGAGGTAAGGGCCCCTGTAGCGGGACAGTCTGGATTGCAGGGATCAGTTGCTGACTTTCATTTCATAGCAGCAGTAGCTATGAGGTGACAGCCTCCTGGGATATCACATAACCAGGACAGCAGCAAGTGGAGAGAAGAGAGATTCTTCTTCTCCTGGCCTTTTAATGGGATGGGGTGGGGATGGGATGGGATGGAGGCAGTTTCTTCATCTGTGTTCCTAATTATAATTTGCATTAGAATGGATTTATCACTGGTTCTCAATCTTGACTCTACATTAGATTAGATTCACCTCCTGTACTCCTTTCCTGGGGAAGAGCCCACTGACTCAGAGAGCCTTTATTTATTGGGGAGGAAAATAATAAAGGGGAATCTGAAACAAATGGGTTGCCTATGGATTGCAGCCACACCCCCACCCTCAGTCTCATCTTTTAAAGTTGGAAAACAGACATTGGCTGTAAATCACTGCTCAGGCCTAAGCTGGCTTTTGACTCTAGGGGTAGCTTCTTTTCTGGTACATCCTGAAAACTGGGCAGGAGCAAGCTCCCAGTTGATTCTCACTTCCTGGAAAACAAGTAGTTCCTTCCTTCTCCCTTATAAAATTATTTGGCAGACATTTCCACGAATTATGCAGACACACCCAAGGGCAGCTTGGTTCTGAGTCATGCACATGGTTATTTTTGAACACTTACAAGGAGAGTGCAGAAATTGAGCAGTTTTCTTGTTATTTTTTATTGACATTTTATTAATATATACTTTTTATTGGCCTATAACATATACTCGTTTCTTTATTTTGATGCACAAATCAATCTCCCAGTGACTCAATTTTCCCGCATGGGGTAAAATTTGAATTTTGTGGGGGAAAGGATTTTAATGACTTCTTAAAAAGGAGAAAAATCAGAAGTTCTGAAACCTAAATTCCTCAGTCCCTTTAGTATTATAAATGGCTCTATAGTTATATTTCATTAACCTGTCATATGTCAGGTTGAATTGTCATTTTAAAAATGCAGATTTTGATGAATACTTGCCATACTTAATTGCAAATTTTATAGCTGCTCTCAACAACTAGGACCACGAGACACAAGAGATACATGAAATCTTTGGCTTAACAATTAAGTTCATGGCTGTGTCCCTAGGTCATTCCAGTGCCAGGTCTTCCTTCCTCAGCATCATAAGCTTCGCTACTCTCTTAAGACCTGGTTAAGCTTTAGGTGTTAGAACATTGGTGAGGTCATGACTTTGCTTCTCACTGATGGTGATTCCTGCTTTGGATAGAGCCTCTCTACAGCATTATAGATATTCAACCTGAGATCCTCACAAAGTTGGGAGCACTTTGGTCCTTGCAGAACCAAAAATAGATGATTTTTTTAATGGCAAAATTTTTATGATTTTTTTTAGCCTACACTTACTGTGCCAGGAATGTGGCAGAATAGAACAACTGAACTCAGTGCCTGCTAAAGTATGGCCTACATATGAAAACCTTATTTTCAGAGAAGCACAAGTGGTGATTATCACTGTTCTTGTTGGAATGGTGATTGGGGAGCCCCCCAGAAGAAGCTGTTGATATTAGCAATCCCTTTTGGTTAGTAATTTTGTGTCTCTTTCCTTATAGTTTCCCTGAAAAATAATTAAAAATAATTAATAATTAAATAAATAATTAAATAATTCCAGGACCAAATTGTGGGCTAAGAAGTCATCAGGGCATAGGTGGACTTTATAAGGGAAAGAGGCGAGCATTTACAATTACCCGAGTCTTGCTTTAGTAAGGATGCTCTCCTTTTGTCAGTCTATGGCTGAGACAACAGACTTCCCCACTCCCTTTGGGTCCTTTACACATGAAGATGACCAAGCAAAAATCCTGTATTTGGAATAGCTGAGATTCTCTTAGGTCCTTTCTCTGCCCATTTGTTTCATGACAGCAGCACCAGCAGAATAAATATCTCAATAAAGGTAAATGCATGGCCAATTATAAATGATAGTGTTATTATAACAACAGTCTGTCATGCCAATTTTTGTTTTCAACTATATTTAAGAGATCAACAACCAAAAGCCACGGAAATGGCTTAAATGAGAAAGTATTTGTATGTTATTGAAGTTAAACTGGTTTAAATTTAAATTAAGGTGTGATCATTTTAGGATGTTAAATATAATTACCATGGTAACAAAAAATATAATAGCTATAAGATATACACAAAAGGAAATGATTGGAGCATTAAAACCTTTTAGTACAAAAAGGTTAACTAGACATTTAAGAGGGATAAAAAACTATAAGGCATATAGAAAACAAATAGCAAAATGATAGAAGTAATTCCTCTTTATAAGTAATTACTCTAGGTGTAACTGAATTAAAGTCTACCATCAAAAATAGAAATTGCCAGAATTCATTTTAAAACAAACATGAAAAACTACATGGTGTCTATGAGAGACTTACTTTATATTCAAAACACAAATAGTCTGAAAGTGAAATGGTGGAAAAAAATGTTTCATGAAAACAGTTACGAAAGGAAAGCATGGATGATATATGAATATCAGACAAACTAGACTTTAAAAGTCACAAAAGTTACCAAAAGCATAGAAGAACATTATAATATTAACAAGAGGTTCAATAATCAATTTTTGTTTTTAATCAATCTAGCTAAAGGTTTGTTAGATGATTGTTGGAATGGTGATTGGGGACCATTCAAGTATAGTAAGTGTAAGCACTTATGCAACTAATAACAGAAATTCAAATCATACAAGGCAAAAATTGAATAGAAATGGAAATAGACAGTTCTACTAAAGTGGTTGGAGACTCCAATATCTCACTCTCAATAATGGATAGAAAAATCAGGCAGAAGGTAATTAAAGAATCAGAGGAATTGAACAATGCAGTAAACCACCTAGGTCTAACAGAGCCTTCTATAAATAACAGCAGAATACACATTCATCTCAAGAGCACATAGGACATTTTCCAGAATTGAGCACATATTATCCAAAAATCAAGTCTTAATAAATATAAAAAGATAGATACCGTACAAAGTACCTTTCCTGATTAAAATGGATATAGTTAGAAATCAGTAACAGAAGTAAAACTGGAAACTTAACTAATTTGTGGGAATAGACAACACACTCTTATATAACCAATAGATCAAAGAATAAATCACTTCAGAAATTGAAAAAATACTTGGAGACAAATGATAATGAAAACATAACATACCAAAACTTATGGGATACAGTGAAAGCAGTATTAAGGGGGGGTGGGAAGGGTGGGGTTAAAACTCAACTTTTTTTTTTCTAATCTAAATAACTAGAAAAAGGAGAACAAACCGAACAGAAGGAAGTAAATAATGAAGATTAGAGTAGAGAATAGAAAAACAACAGAGAAAATCAAAAAACCAAAAACTACTTATTTGAAGTGATCAGTCATCTAATAAACATTTAGTTAGATTGATTAAAAAAAAGAGAGAGAGAGAAGACACTAATACTGAAATGAGAAAAGTTACATAAACTCTTTCCTTTGAGATAATCCCAGAATGGAGATTAATACCAATTCTGTAGGAAACAAAGATAAAAGAGAGTACTATGAACAGTTGCAAACCAACAAATTAGATAACTTAGATGAAATGGACAAATTCCTAGGAAAACAAAACCTGCAAAGGTGAAATCACAAAGAAAATTATTTTTGACCCACAGTTGGCAAGGATATTTAATTAGAAATAAAAAAATGTCCTGACAAAAAAAAAAAAAGAAAAACACCTGATGGCTCTACTATTGATTCCTACCAAGCACTGAAGAACTAACACCAATTCTCAATCAATTTAAAATAATTGAAGAGGAGGAAATTCTTTCTCAATCATTCTATAAGGTTAATATTATGCTGATACCAAAAATACACAATGACACTACCAGAAAGGAAACCTTTTGACTAATGTCCCTGATGAATATCAATGCAAAAATCCTCAAGAAAATACCAGCAAATCAAATTTAGTAGCACATTAAAACAATTATGTTCCATGATCCTCCATGACCAAGTGGTGTTTATCCTTGTAATGCAAGGATATAATAACATACAAAAATTGATCAATGTAGTATAGAATAAATTAGTAGAATAAGGTTAGGGTAGAGGGGGAGGAGCACATGATTATCTCTAGCTTTGCAGAAAAAACGTTTGCCAAAATTCAACACCCTTTCACGCAGCAAAATAGGAATTGAAGAAAACTACCTCCATGTAAAAAAGTCATATATGAGAAATCCACAGCATACATCATAATGGTGAAAGATTGAAAGCTTTTTCTCTACAATCAGGAGCTAGACATGAATGCCTGTTTTCATTTCAACATTGTACTGAAAAATTATAGCCAGAGCATTTAGCAAGAAAAAGAAAGACATCCAAATTGGAAAGGAAGAAGTAAAATTATTTCTGTTCACAGATGATTTGATTTTATGTGTAGAAAACTAAAGATTCCACACATAAAACATTAAAATAAACCAATTCACCAAAGAAGTAGTCAATATGCAAACATTAGTTGCATTTCTATATACTAACTATGAACAGCTGAAAAGGAAATTAATAAAACTATTTGTAAGAGTATATGGAGTAATCAATATTGTTGAGGAAGTTTATTCTGCGAGATAAGTGATTGCAAAGCATTCATAGTGACATAGTTTTCCTTGATTTCACATCCAGGACCTAGCACTTGTTCACATATAAATTTGAGCATATCCCTCAGTCTTTCTGAACTGTATTGATTACACATGCAAAGTGGGTATAATAAGTCCAAATTTGCAAGGTTTTTATAATGAGCAGTGAGGTCAGCTTTGTAATGAATGCATCTGTCACAGATCTCAGCAGTGAATGAGAATCATTGCTTGAATTTTTTTTTTTATTATTATGGAAGTAAAACTTAGTATCTAGTGTTTCATCACTATCATCAAATGCTATTCTACATTTTGTGCCATAGAAAAGTACAGAGGTCTCACAGGCCCTTTGCTGATGTGCACATGCTTTGACTAACCTTGAAGCAGAGAGTGAATTTGTGATGTTATTACTACAGAGAAATTACTTTGGCTTTGCAGGTTGCCATGGCATCTGGACCCATCATGTTGGCCCCCATGTGTTTGGTGGAAAACAAAGATAAGCAGATGTCAGTGAACCAGAAAGCATTAAAGATTCTTTATAAGATTTCTCAACCAGTGGTGGTGGTGGCCATCGTTGGGCTGTATCGCACAGGAAAATCCTACTTGATGAACTGTCTTGCAAGAGAAAAGTGTGGTGAGTGAAGTCCTGTGACAGAAGCTGTTTGCTTAACTCCAGCTGAATCTCAGCATCTCACTACTTCTCTAGGGTCACAGGAAGGGAGATCCCAGATTTCTTATTAGACACATTTTCTAATTCTAGTTCTCACCAGCAAACTTGCACCTTGATCTTTTTCTGTTCCTAATTCTTAAGTCTATGTTTCTGCTTCCTATAAAAGGAAAATCTCTCAAACTAGTGCTCTCACACATCTCTTCTAACCCACCGGGCATTAAGCTCTTGGAGTTACGTCTCCCACATGAAATTTTGCTTTCATGTGATATTTAACTATGATATTCTTATTAACTAACCAACATGCTTGAATATCTGTCATCTTAAAATTTTTCTCTGAACTCCTTATCTCATTATGACTACTACCTCATTTTTTTCTTTTTACTCCTCTTCAAGCTAAAATACTTTGTCTTAATTTCCTTTCCCAATTTTACTCTTCCCACTTCTCTTTTCAATTGACTTCTCATTGTTTTCAACCTTAACTGTCCACTGAATGCTCTTATTATGTTTACCAATGAACTTCATTTTGTATGAGAATGGATGTTTCTTTAGATCCATTTTAGTTCCCTGTTTGACATCTTATCTCATAGTTGATATCTCTCTGCTCCTTGAAATTCTTTCTTTACTTGGCTTCTGTGGCACCACACTCTTCTGGGTTTCTTTTTATCCGTGTGTCTAGTTCTCTTCAATCTCCAGTCTCTTTACCAGCCTCAAACTTTTCGTCCACTCCTCTGAATTGTACATCCCTCCAGGGCTTGGCCCTGAGATCTTTTCTCTCCTCTGTTTATACTTTCTCAATTTGACTTCATCCAATCTCTGGGCTTTAAATGCCACTTTTATTCTCATATCTTTGCAATGGATATTTCTTGCTTCAATATCTCTTCTGACATTCAGACTCATTAATCAAATTACTATCTAACTTGTTTTTTTTGTTTTTTTTGAAAGTTTTCCACTTAAAGTTATGTTCATAATAAAAGTCTAGATCAATCCCCACTTTGACACCCAAATGAAACCAAACAAAACAAAGCAAAATAACAGCACACTTTCTGCTTTCTCTACATTTTCTTCCCACTAGTGTACCAACCTTCTAGTTTTAAGCCTCTAACTTGATAAGCCCTAACTTAGCTTATCTCCCACATCCAATTCATACATCCACCCTCTTGTTACTTTTACTAAATATATCTCAAATCTGTTTTTCCACTTTTATCTTACCATTTTTATTTATTTTTAAACCTCAATGGAAGACATGCTCAGTGAATTTAGGGAAAGGGGAAAGAATAGAGGTGGGGAAGGAGGGAAGAAGGGAGGGAGGGAGGGAGGGAGGGAAAGGGAGGGAGAGAGAGATCTATTACCTTTCAGTGCTTGCTCCAATTGGGGGATCTAACCTGAAACCTAGGTATGTATGTACCCTGACCAGCAATTGAATCCACAACTCTTAGGTGTATAGGCTGACACTCAAACCAACTGAGCCTGGGCCACACCGACCAGTACTATTTTAAGATTTTTATTTATGAGGCTAAGTCAGTTTAATCTTTTGCCTGAAACTGCCCCTCCCTTTTTTTCCTGAAGTGTCCTTTTACTACTTTGACCCTCTCTAATAAATTACTTTCAAAGCAAACAAGCAAAGTTTCATCTATCATAGCTGCTTTTAATGCCTTCCTTAAGCTTGCATTAATTCTTACATAAAATCCATACTCCTCAGAGGCCCACTGTGACCTAGTCTTTCCTATATCTTATACATTTTCTCCATCGCTGATTATGATACAACTATCCCAGCCTCCTTGTTGCCCTTGCAAATTTCAAGTCTTTTTTTTATTTTCAGCTCATTGACCCTGTGGTTCACTCTGCCTGCAATATTTGCTTCTTCTTGTTTTACCCAGCTGGCTCCTTTTATTCAAGGATCTGCACAAATATCAGTTATCAAAGAAATCTTCCCTGCCCATCCTATCTCATGTTGCCTTTCCATTTAAATTTAACACAATATGAATATATCTTATATAATTATATATTTACTTATTTTTCTCTTTATATTAAAATTAAAATCAGTAGAAGAAAAAACCTTTCCTGAAGTCTTTGCTGACAAATTTGCAGCATCAAGTATAGTGATGTATAGAACATAGCAAGCACACAGTAAGTGCTTCTTTAATTGAGTAAGAGAAACATAAATCAGAATGTATATCTCTTAGGTCACTTATAATTTTATATGACTTTAGCCTTCATGAAAATTCTGATTAGAGCACTGTACATTGGTGTTGCAGAATATATTGTAGACTAGTATATCCAAATCCTACAAAGCCCATGAATATGGTTTACTGTAAAGAGAATCTGACACAAGGAATATAAAATAAGTAATAAGAAAATAGAGGACAACATACTGAAATTCATGGGCAGGAAATGAAAATATAGAAATAGCATCAACCACACATCAATATCTTTCTTTTCTGGTTCATTGTGGGGGCTCTCTGAAGTTCTGTTTTCCCTCAAAATAGAAAAAAAAATCAGAATAAATGTGATGTGATAATGTTTCTCTTAAAGAATGTTTTAATTGTTTCTGGGATTCCTTGAATTAGTTGTGATTCATAGCATCTTCAAAACAAGTAAAAGTTGAGATGCAGCCACAATCTTTTATGAGGGCTTATAAAGTATGCTTATTAATTATTTATTTACTTCTTATTTATTTATCTTTCCATTCCTGTCTGTCCATCTCCCCCATCCATTAAGATCAGATTTCATCTTCCTGCCTCATAAACCGATTATAAATTATCAGGGTCATAGCCTTCATTGACTACAAGACTCCAAAGAGAAGTCGTTTCTATATATTGTAGCTATTGCTGTATCCACTGAGCCTTGAACATATTCCCAATGCCAAGAACATAATGGGTGCTTAATAAATAATATTGAATAAGTTATCCTGTTCATTCCTCAGACTATTGAAAGGTCTTGATCTAATTACATTCAACTCACTTCTTTAGGGAGTCGTGATTGTTGAATGGATAAAAATCAAAGCTTTCTTATGTGTATGATTTTCTCATCCAATGTGTGGGTAGGGTCTCATAGACATGAACAGGGATATATTTTACATTGCAAAATGGAATTAGCAGTTTGAATAAACCAAACTTATGTGAAAAAGTGCTACTGCTAGTAAAAGTATGAGTAGTTAGATGGTATACAAATGTGGACACCCTTGAAATGGAGAAAGCACTACAGTATGTTGTATCTTTGAGCATTTATAACCCTGTAAGACTCATTTTGTGGCCCATGGGCTTCTTGGACGCTCTGTTGTCACTCTGTGTTGCATTTCCCATTCCCTCGCAGGTTTCCCTCTGGGCTCCACGGTGCAGGCTGAAACCAAAGGCATCTGGATGTGGTGTGTACCCCACCCCTCAAAGGCAGGCCACATCCTAGTCCTCCTGGACACTGAGGGCCTGGGTGATGTAGAAAAGGTAAGGCAGAGTCACAAACAGATTCTTTTTATTCTGGATTTTCTCCTTATCTTTTCATGTTCCTTTGTAATTTAACTCTTGTGATCTATTCTTGAAATGCTAAAATCTAACTATATTGAATGAGGCAGACTGGCTTCTTTGAAACTCATTTCTCAGTTAAATAAAATAATTTGATATATTAGATAAGACCCTTTATTTCTGAGCACTGAAGTGAAAAATTTTACCCTTTTTAGTAAGCCTTTATTGAGAAACCGAATTCAAGATCCTGAACTGAGTTATACATTGTTCATACTACAACTAACTGCTGGCTTCTGCAATAATTTAGGCAACCAAAAAATTTTGGCTGTCTTCAAGGCTCTTCATTATTCTTCATAGTATTTGCTTTTGAGCTTTATCTTCTCTATCTACCTCTGCTCTGTGCCAGTCAGAACAATAACTCTATGTATTACATTCTAACTCTCATTCTGCTTCTGCAGGTCTTTCTACTTGCATTTCTTCAAGTCAAGATTTTATAAATCCTTTAACATCCAGCACAAAACTTTTAGGGATGTTTTATATTATAAATCCACTCTTTCTCTAACTCCAGTAAATTTTGTTCCCCTTTGACCTATTCATCATTTTTAAAAAATATTTTTTATTGATTTCTGAGAGGAATGGAGAGGGAGAGAGAGATAGAGACATCAATGATAAGAGAGAATTTTTATTTATTTTGATATAATAAAAAAGCAGCCAATCAATTGTTGTTTTTATTAACATTTACTATCACTGTGTAACCTTTTAATTATACTGTTGTCATCTTCATTGCATTTGTTTTCAAATGTTTGTAAATACCATGAAATAGTTATCTCAAGTGTATCAATTATATTCATCTTTGCTTCCCTGTACCTAAGAAAACTATATAACATTTAGTGGTAGTTCATAAATATTTAATGTACTTGGTTTTATTTTGAGAGTTCGATTGTGACTAGCATAGTAGATATTCTATAGTTCACTTTTTGTTAAATGAACATGTGGTGTCACTTATGAACAATAAATTGTTAAAAATTATTGTATTTACTCACACTTAGAAACACTTAGAAACTCACAATTAGAAACACTTTAGGGAAAAAATAATTATACTTCTTTTATAGGTGAGGAAACTGAGATCACAAGAAATGTCAATGCAATTGCCAAAGCTGAGATTTGTCTTTAATTCTGATTTCAAGGTTTTTTTCTATATACCAAACACACTAAGATCTGAAATAATAAATTAAAAACGATTGAACAAATAACTGAATGAGTTTCTGAAAATAAGACTCCTAAATGTTTTTTCTAACATGTTTTCTAGGGTGATCCTAAGAATGACTCATGGATCTTTGCCCTGGCTGTGCTTCTGAGTAGCACTTTTGTGTACAACAGCATGAGCACTATCAACAATGATGCCTTGGAGAAACTGCAGTATCCTTCCAGTTTTATTGAGAAATTGATGGGAATGGAGACAAAGCTGAGTTCTCCTGCAGCTGAGTGGATTTTGGTGGAGTAGGGGGCTCCCAGGGCAAAAGACAATGTTTATAATAATTGTTTTGAGAGAAGTATAGGAATTGTGGGTAGAAAGTTCCTTTTCCTTAGCCAGGTCCTAGTTATGTGACGGAGCTGACAGAACTCATCAGAGCAAAGTCCTCCCCTAAACACCTTGAAGTAGAAGATGCCACAGAGTTTGTGAGTTTCTTTCCAGACTTTATCTGGGCCGTAAGGGATTTCACCCTAGAGCTGAAGTTAAATGGTCACCCTATCACAGCAGATGAATACTTGGAGAATGCCTTGAAACTGATTCCAGGTAACAGGTTGGCCAGGCAATGGATGGTCCAATACAGGGTGGGAGATACTAAACATTGTCTATTATCTCTAATAGTTACATTTATATTTTAAGATTAGATCGAGCCCTATAGAATTGGTTTTTGGAAACTAGGTTGCTATTTGTTGGTAAGTTCCAGTAACTACATAGTTAAGCTCACCCAAGAAGACTGGGGCTTAATGTAGAGTGAAAATTATTCAAAACTAAATTTCACCTAAGATAAATTATACCTTAACCTTAAAATATAATGGATGCTAAAACTTTCCAAAGACCAGACACTTCTGTTCTTTATTATGCTTCTTTTTTTGCTGATGAAAGCAATGACCTACATAGTTGTTAGCCATATTGTTAGCTAGTGAAGTACGTATTTCACTCAGTTCTTACTTTTCTCAAGGTGAAATATAAATTTCTAGTGTGAGAATAGTTGGATCTTGCACAAAAAAATTTACATCCTAAATAGAGCTGAGGATCTACTATCAGTGCATATATTTTCATTATATCTTTCACATTTTTTTTTGGTAAATTGGGGTATAATTGGCATACTACCTGGGTAGAATTTTTAGCTGCACTATCCAAGTGCAGGGAGAATATGAACAATGGCACACCTGGCTCCTTCAGCGCTAATAGGTTCTTTTAGATTTTGGGAGGCTCATACATTTCCCCTATCTGTTCTGTATGGTCTCTCTCTCTTCTATGCTGCACAGAAGCTTTTCAATTGTCCTTCAGTTGTCTCTCAGGTGGAATTGCTCTAAATATAGGTGTACATTTAGTGTGTTCATGCATCTGCATCCTTTTCTAGTTTCTTGAGGTTGTAAAGTTAAGTTGTTTATATTAGATTTTTCTTGTTTCTTGTGGTAGACATCACTATGAACTTCTCTCTTAGAACTGCATTTGCTGAATGCCACATTTTGTTCAGTTGTATTTCCATTTTCGTTTGTCTTAAGGTATTTTTTAAATTTCTCTTTTGACTTCTTCATTGACCCATTGGTGGTTTAGAGGCATGTTGTTTAATCTCCACATATTAGTGAAATTTTCAGTTTCTTCTTGTAATTGGAATTTTTGTTGTTTTCTACCATTGTGGTCAGAAAAGATGCTTGATATGAATTCAATCTTTCCGAATTTGTTAAGACTTATTTTGTGACCTAACCTATGATAGATCCTAGAGAAGTCATGTGTGCTTGAGAACAATGAGCTTTCTGATAATTTTGGGTAAAATGTTCTGTTTATACCTGTTAAGTCTTTCTGATTTAATGTGATTGTTTTTGTATTAATTTTTTGTCTCCATGAGCTCTTTATTGATATAAGTGGGACATTAACATCCCTTACTACTATTGTATTGCTGCCTAGTTCCCCGTAGGTCTGTTCGTGATTGCTTTATATATTTAAATAGGGGTGTATATTCTCTGTTCTGGGTGCGTAAATAACTACAAATCTATATCCTCGTGTTGGATTTATTCCATTATATGTCTGACTTTTTTGGTTCCTTATTACATTCTTTGTCTTAAAGTCTTTTTGTTTAATATAATTATCACTACATTAGATTCCTTTTTGTTACCTTGGGGTGGAGGGGCACCAGTCAGGGCTGCAGCATAAAAACCAGAACACTAGGAATGTTTAGAAGCTCTGTCCTGGAGATGATGGTAGTGTGGAGCACAGCAGAGGGAGAATACAAAGATATTGTCCACTAGAAAAGGGAAAAGAAACAAAAAGAGAAAAAATGATGGTACCCATTGGCTTTAGGAAGGTAGAGGGAGAATAGGAAGATGGCATCCACCAGCTTCTATCCCCAGAGAGTATCCCAGCAGCTCCTGTCCCTCAGACCAATGCTTTAAAATTAGCAAATAATTCTTTTTCTGTTTTCAAAGAGTTTCTGCACTGAGCTCTGTGGGTCTGCATGTGAACCCTTTAAGAACTCACCACAGCCCCATGTGTCTTGTGAGTGTGAAGCCTGCTTGTTTTCAAAGCCAGATGTTCTGGGTCTCATCTCAAGTGCTGCTCTTAAACATTGGATTGCCTGGTGTGGGATACAAACCCTTCACTCTTCAGGGAGAAGCTCCAGGTTTTGAGTTCCTTCCACACCATGGGTTGCTGTGCCGGAGGGGGAGGGGGGTTATGGTGATATTGTATCTTAGCTTTTCTACCCACTTCAACCATCTCATTTGCCTGTTGTAAAGGGATTGCTCCATCAGTTTTTAGTTTGTTTGTCCCCCCCCCCCCAAAAAAAAAAAAAAGAAATTGCTCCATATATAGCTGTAGTTTCAGTGTGTCTATGGGAAGTGAGTTGAGGATCTTCCCAGATGGCCATCTTGAACTGAAACAATTTTAAAAAATTGTTTCTGAAAACAGCCAGATTCTTATTTTACTTTCCTCATTATATCCTCCTTTTTATACTAATCTATTTGTTAACTTTGTCACTATTTTAAGTTAATAACTTATTTTAATTAATTGTATTTTTGTAAATGAGTCCTTGACACAACCAATGTTTTTTTAGAGTAGTGGTGAGTTTTTCAGATTACATTAGGTAGAGTTTAGTCTTTAGATTTTCTGCAAAGAAAAATTAGCTAGTCTTATTTGTAGTATGTGAATTTAATCAATGCCTTTTTTCTTAACTGAACAAGGTGTCATACGTCCTATGTTAATTATTATTCCATTGTCTTTGTAACTTCTCTTTATTTTGTTCCTACAGTTTACTTCCACCATGGATTAGAGTAGACCAGAAATTGAAATTTGACCATCATTCATTAGATAAACATCTGATAATCTAGTCACCATGTTTGATTTTGTGGATACCAGCCATAACTTTATTTTTCTTGGGCATATGTTTCCTAAAATTTCTCTTCAGTAACATATCATTCATATGAGTTTAATTTGTAATCATATGAGTATGTTAAAGGAGTCTATGAGCATAGAAATCTCCAAAGATCAAAAATCTCCAGTCATAAAAATATTTAGCTGTCTTGTCCCAAGACTGTGCTGACTGTAACTATGCTTTCCTTTTCCTCAGGTTCAAATCCAAAAGCGAAAATTTCCAACATACCCAGGGAATGTATCAGGCATTATTTTCCAAAACGGAAGTGTTTTGTCTTTGACCGGCCAACACAAGACACAAGTCTCCTAGCCAATATTGAGAATATTTTGGAAAGTCAACTAGATCCTAAATTCCGGCAACAATCAGATAATTTCTGTTATTATATCTTCACCCATGCAAAGACCAAGACTCTTAGGGAAGGAGTCACGGTCACAGGGAATCGTGAGTCTTCTTTTCTAAAACCGTATTTCTGAGTGGTCTCATATGTGTTAATTATTTAATTACTAGAGGCCTGGTGCATGAAATTCATGCACAGGGGGTGTGGGGGAGGTCCCCTTCAGCCCAACCGGCACCCTCTCAATCTGGAACCTCTTGGGGGATGTCCAGTGGGATAGGGCCAAAAGTGGCATTTGAATATCCTTCTATAATCCTGGATCTCAGGCTCCTAATTGCTCACCTGCCTGCCAGCCTGATGGCTCCTAACTGCTACCTCCACCATCCTGGTCATGCCTTATTGCCCCCCTGCCCTCGCTGCCAGCCAATTTTCCCCCAACTGCCCCCCCTCCGCCAGCCTGGTCACCCCTTACTGCCACACCCCCACCCCCCACCAGCCTGGTTACTTCTCACGTGCCCCCCTCCACTGGCCTGATTGCCCCACTCAGCCTGCTGTTCAGTTGCTTGGTCGTCTCTCACTAACCCCCCCCCCTGCCTGCCTGGTCATCTCACTCAGCCTGCTTGCTCAGTTGTTTGCTCATCCCTCATGAAACCTCCTGCTGGCCTAGTCATAGGCAGCCATCTTGTGAGGGCCTGCCTGAAGGTCAATTTGCATAATACCTCTTCATTAGCATGTATAATAAAGAGGTATTATGCAAATTGACAATCATTCCAACACACAAGATGGCTGCCCCCATGTGGTCAAAGATGGTCATTCCCATGTGGACATAAGATGGCTGCCATAAAATGGCTGGCAGGGGAGGGCAGTTGGGGGTGACTGGGCTGGCAGAGTAGGGCAGTTGGGGGATCCAGGGCTGCAGAGGAGGGCAGTTAGGGGCAATCGGTCCAACAGGGGTGCAGTTAGATGTCAATCCGGTTGGCAGGGGAGCTCCTTAGGAGCTGATCAGGCTGGTATGCAGAAACAGGGGCAATCAAGCGGGTAAGCAAGTGAGTGGTTGGGAGCCAGCAGTCCTGGATTGTGAGAAGGATTCCCAGATTGAAGAGGGTACATGCTGGGCTAAGGGACACATTACTGCCCCCCATGCACAAATTTTGTGTACTAGACCTCTAGTATAGGATAATATGTGTTTTTAGTCCTTTTTTTATTTGATATAAAAATGTGTACTTATAAATATTCATACTCCATATAGAAATATGTATGTGCTTTATAATTTTCTCTTGTCATATGATTAAAAATTCCTTTCCCAAAACTCCCAATATTATCACTTATCTTAGAATCCCACATTTAAGAAGAACCCCACTACTGATGGTAAAACCACTAACTGGGTATCAAAACAGACTATGTTGTATTTTTAGGGGAAGTCCTATATAGTAAGTGTTTTTCTCAAAGAAACTTCTTGGGAGTTTAAATAAATACTTATTTCCCGGTACCTGAAATCTATTGAAGCTCAAGAATTTGGAACAATTATTATCTGAATTATCCTTCCTATCTTTTTACTTGTGTACTATATTATTCTTTTATTTGTGTAACGTGTAATAATTATTCCCAGACAACTCTGATTATGTTAGATAAAGGTAGGTATTTAATCTTTTTTGTGATTTCCTGTAGAACACTAGAATAATGAGTAAATGTAAAAATGAAAGTGTGATAGAAGTAAGTGTGTGTGTGTGTGTGTGTGTGTGTGTGTGTGTGGTTTCAGAATTATAATCTCAGAATCTTGGATCTCATTAAGTGATAAATTTATATTGATCCCTGTTTCCTATTTTATTCAGGTTTGGGAACTCTGGTGGTGACTTATGTGGATGCCATCAATAGTGGAGCAGTGCCTTGTTTGGAGAATGCAGTGACAACTCTGGCCCAGCTTGAGAACTCAGCGGCTGTGCAGAAGGCAGCCGACCACTACAGTGAGCAGATGGCTCAGAGAGTGAGCTTCCCCACAGACACCCTGCAGGAGCTGCTGGACCTGCACACAGCCTGTGAGAGGGAAGCCATTGCAATCTTCCTGGAGCACTCCTTCAAGGATGACCAGAGGGAATTTCAAAGGAAGCTCACGGTACTTTGTCTTAGTATTTGTCCTTACTAATTCTTGCCCTTCTGGGATGATGCCTTCAGTTCTTCAGATTCACCTCAAAACTCCTATTCAACATAAAGTAGTCTGGATTTTTCAGAGAGGGAGAATATTTATTTCTTTTTCTTCAAACTCAGGAATTATATTAAAGATCTGTCTCATCTCTCAAGAAAATCAGAATTGGTTTCTCCTTTATTAAATTGTGGCATGATTCCTGACTTCCTCAGAGTCACTTCTGAGCTGGTTGATCTCCAGAAATATTCACTCCTATTTCTAGATACTTGATTTCCTTAGCATATTCTCTTAACAGGTAATTATTTATATTATTTTAGTTGTATCATTTTTATCAAAGATAGAATCACAGGATACTACGGTTACTTGGAACTACAAATAATATATAATGCAATCTCAACATTTCACAAGTGAAGAGGAAGCCCAGGGGTTAAGAAGCTTTAACAAGGTCTTGTAGAGAGTTTTGAGTCGGAAATAAATTTGATCCTTGCTACAGTGACTAAATGCTTTTATTAAGAGGACCACAGAGTACACAGCTAATAAATTCTTTGTAATTTTATCTTCTATGTCCCTTTCTTTGGTGACACGCATCTACATTTCCCATACAGGAAATAATAAATAATAAGAAGGAGAGTTTATTGCTGAAGAATGAAGAGGCTTCTGAGAAATATTGCCAGCATGTACTTGATCATCTTTCAATGGCCCTAGTGGAAAGTATTTCAGAAGGAACTTTCTCTGTTTCTGGAGGGCACAAGAACTACAGCAGAGCAAAGGAAAAGATTGAACAGCGATATTGGGAAGTACCAAGAAAAGGAGTGAAGGTTAGAATTAAGGGAAACGTAGAGATAATACAGATTAAAATCAAGAGGATCTCCTGAAAATATGAGAGCACAGAAGTAGTTGTGGGTAATATGAGAGTATGGGAATATCATGACTGCTTTAGCTTTTAAGTCCACCATTTTCTTTCTTCCTGAGTAGAAATGTCCATTCTCAAAAATGAGTATACATTTCTAAAATTTATGAGAGAGAACAGAAATTATGCATTTCATTGTCTAACCTCATGACATTGAGTGTACCGTGTTTTGATTGTGATGGAAAGCCAAAATATTTGCATTAAAAACTGATCAAAGTGAGAAAGTCAAATAAATGGACAATTACATACAGTGGTGTCATGCATGTACTTGTGACTCTGGGGTACACTGGTGATAGTAATAAATGTAATAATAACAGTACATCTAACATATCGAATAACTAATAATAGTTACTACTTATAGGCAGAATATTAAGCTCTTTCTCTTAACATTTTAATTTGACCATCCAAAATGTTACAAAACATTTCTTTTCTTACCCACATTTTATAGATGTGAATTAGGAGGCACAGGCAGGTTATTTAATTTGCTTAAAGTTGCACATCTAGCAAATGCCTAGGAAGAACAGCAACATAGATTAGAGTCTACATTTCACACAGAGGATAACCTATATAATAAAAGGCTAATGTGCAAACAACCAATGAAACGACCAGTTGCTATGAGGTTCACTGACCACCAGAGGGCAGATGCTCAATGCAGGAGCTGCCCCCTGGTGGTCAGTGTGCTCCCACAGGGGGAGCGCCACTCAGCCACAAATTGGGCTGATGGCTGGTGAGTGCAGCGACAGGAGCTTTCCCCCTCTCTGTGGCAGTGCTAAGTATGTCTGACTGCCTGCTTAGGTGCACTTTCTGTCATCAGTAGGACATACCCTGAGGGCTCCCAGACTGCCAGGCTGAGGGACCCACCCCCTTCAAGTGTACAAATTTCATGTACTGAGCTTCTAGTAGTCTATAAAATCTCCCAAAAGAGGAGGGGATGTAAAGTTTGAAATATTTGTACATGGTGTCCAGGTTGAATGTTATTCAAAGGGAAGAGCCTCAGGTAAACATGCAAATCCGTAACAGAACCTAAGGGTTATGGGTTTGTGCCACAGCACATAATTCTGACTGGCTGACCTAGAGCAAGTGGAAAGAAGTAGTGCTGGAAGAGGAAGTGAGGAAGACATAGAGAATCTTTGGTCACAGTGAAGTGCTTGGACACTTTGTAGAGGATCTTGGAGCATTTTAAACAGAAAGTAAAAATGACACATATGGACTTGCTTGCACAGAAGAAATCTCCTCAGTGGAACTCCAAGTTCTTTGTCTCTTCTTGGGTCTTCAGGCAATGGAGGTCTTCCAAGAATTCCTGATGTCACAGATGACAATAGAGAAATCCATCCTGCAGGCAGATAAAGCCCTGACCCAAGGGGAGAAGGCCATAGCAGGTATGGAGCATGATGCAACTCTCAGTGTGGTGTGCATTTCCTGCAGTACAGATCACATTAAGATCTTTCTGAAATAACAATCCCCCTCCCTTTTTTTCTGTGGAATCCACATTCTGCCAAATTTGAGCATAACAAGCAGAGTATGGTTGTATGTCAGCCAGACAGCCAAGGTCTTTTTCATTACATTATCAAACCTCCTCTTAATGGTGTAGCCTTTGGGTGAAATCAGAGATTCCCCATCTCGTTCAAATTTGATTTGTTCTCTGATATCAAAATGATAGAGTTTGGGCCTGATCTTGTACTTCCTTCTTTTTTAAAAAATTGTCATGGGGCAGAGGAACGGGCCAAGAAGGAGCAAGTTGAGAAGGAACAAGAGTGGCTAAGACAGAAGCACAAGGAACAGCAGCAGCATATTGAGGCGCAAAATAGGAGTCTGGAAGAAAACATAGTCCAACTGAGAAAGAAGCTAGAGAAGGACAGAGACGAGACTCTGAGAGAACAGACAAGAATACTGGAACACAAGCTGAAGGTAAGTTTGGCCATGACCTCTAAAGTTGCTCATAATCATCACTCTGGTAAATGAGAAAGGAAAAGGTGAAAATTAATGCAAAATTAAAAAGAATACAACTACTGTTATTTACTGCATTTGATTCACCAAAAGTACCAAAACCTGGATTTCTAAGAGGTCTTTGAGTTTTGCTCCACACTGAGATCCTGGAGAGTCCAAGATGATCTTGGGTTCTCCAAGTCCTTGGAGAATATAAATAGCCTCTCCAAAGTTTGAGTCTTTACATTAGTGGGATTCTAGGGTGATCTCATGAAGCCCTAATTAAACAAGGTCTTTCATAGATTATCAAGTAGATATTCTAACCAGGTGTTTTAAATATAAGCAACAACTGGTACTTCACCAAGATTATTGTCAATTATCCAGAACTCTACTACCAGCAAAGACCCTAATTTGGGTCCATGCTGGCCTAAAACTATCACATATATGTAGATTTAGAAATATGGGGAACTGACACCTCCTAAACCTGCTTCGGTTGTCTCCAAGTATGGATAGTTTGCCTAAGTCACCACATAGCATTGTGATAATTCTCTTTTTTTTCTATCTAGAAGTGTTTACATCAGATTTTTTTATTAGCTTATATGCTACTATTATTATTTCTACAATATGGGGGACCATGCCATTTGTACAAGGGCAATAATGGTTCTCTCCTAATGCTTTTGGTTGGACCACATTATTGCATCTTTCTTCATGCCTGGCTAAGTAAGGCTGAAAAGTATCCTTCCTCTCACTGATCAGGTCTAACCCAGAAGATATTGTCTGCTTCAAACATTATCCTCTAATAATCTAATAAGAGAGAATACTTTTATGTAGAAAATAAAGAAAATTTAATAACATTCTTACATATAAAAATTTACTATTTAGAAATCAGGATTTTCAAGTTTACTTTTTTCTCTCTCCACACCCTTTATTTTAGGTCCAAGAGGAATTGCTTAATGAAGGATTCAGGAAGAAATCTGATGAGATGGAGGCAGAGATAAATCGTCTGAGAAATTTGATTGAAAGTACTAAAAAGGATAAAACTCCTTGGATTGCACGAGCCGTGGACACACTTGCTGATGAAATCTCTACAATCCTAACTTTCCCTGGTAAACTAGTAGGCAAGGGTCTGAAAGCCCTGAGCTCACTGTTTAAATAAAATTAGTTTTCTTTAAAGGAAATTATAGAATGTGCATATATGCTCTGTCCTATTTTTGGTGTGTATGGTTTTTAATTTTATTCATGAAAGTTTTAAACATAAAAAGTGCCTACTAGAGGATATCTGTGCCTGACATACATTGATAGATTAAGAGTTGGTTTTATTCACTTAAATTGAAAAACAAGCATCAATTTATAACAAAAGTTGGCAAACTTGGCCTATAGGTTAAACCTATATGTAAATATCTGCTTTCTTATGGTTTCATAACAGCAACGAAAATAATTTTATGATTGGGGGTCACCACAACATGAGAAACGGTATTAAAGGGTCATGGCATTAGAAAGGTTGAGAAACACTGTTCTAGAAGGAAAGCATCCCTGCCAACCCATTTTTGACCTTTGGTTTTCAGAATTGTAAAAAATAAATTTGTGTTATTTTTAGACATTAAGTTTGTGATAACTTTGTATAGCAACTTTAGGAAATGAATATATCATGAATTAAAAAAAAAGGAAAATATTTTTATTTAGTTAATTTAATACACTTATTAAATATTAGAGTTATTTATTTGGACTGTTTGTTCAATTATCATTATGTACCTACTGGGGGCCCAGTGCATGAATTTGTGCACCTTGAAAGGAACTGTGGGCTTCAAGGCTGCAGTTGAGCAGGTCTTGGCCCATTCTTTGTGCCCTCGCCCACATGCCCCTGGTCCCTTGTCTGCCTGCAGCCCTGCTCCCACTGCCACCACCCCACACACTGATTGTACCAGCCCTGCTCGCACCCACTGATGGCACGGAGCAATTGGGGTTGGCACTGTCAGTGGATGTGAGTGGGGGCTGCTGCCCCAATCGCCCCTTAGGAGCAGAGGGAGGTGGAGAAGCCCTGAGGGTCTATTGTGGCCAACAATCACCACTCATACCCATTGACAAAGCCAAGCAATCGGGGCTGGCTCTGGGCCCCAGCAGCAGGTGTGATTGGTGGATCCAGTGCTGACATTGAGTGTAAGCAGGGTGGTGCCAGCAGCAGGTACGAGTGCTGGGCAAGACCACAGCATATGGGAGCAAAGAATTTTCAGTAACCACCAGAGGCTTGCCCTGATGACAGCGACCTGTTGTGCCTCGCCTTGGTCTGGCACCCCACTCACCTCTTCCACCATCCCGCCGTGGTCAACACCTGCCATATTCCACATTCTGCCTCTTGCTGTGGATGCCTGCCATGTTCCATGTGTGCCCCCTGGTGGTCAGCACACATCATAGTGACCGGTTGCTCAGTTGTTCCACTGTTTGGTCTGTTTATTATATAGGATAAGGACCTTAAAAAATAAATAAGACTACATAGGCAGTAATAAGTAAATGAAAATAAAAAATTTGACTAGTGATTAAGAACTTTTGGAATAAGAACCAGCAGTCTTTCTTAACTTTAGTTTCAGTCTAATTTATATTTCCTTGAAACAAAATTACTTCTTTAGGGGATACTCATTATTGACTAAGGATCCAACACATAAATATTAAAGGACATTAAAGCCCAGGTTGGGCTGATGTGGCAAAGCATGGAACTTGGTTGGACAGTTTATAAGGAGGAATCTCTGAAAGGTCAGGGGCCTCTAGGGGGAGCTGCCCAAAGGTGGCAGCCCCTGCCTTGACTTTTACAAATATGTCTGAGTCCCTGGGTGTTTTACTGGAATCTTTATGTGTAGTCTTTAGACGTTCTTGCTTAAAGGGCACTGCAGATGCACGTGTCTTCTCAGGGACACTTACTCTGCTGATAGTATATAGAAATTAATTTTAGTTAAAGCTATTGCTACAATAAAAGCCTAAGGAGGCAGGTGAACAGGGTTGATTGGTTTCTCAATCCAAGCAGTCTCTAGCCCTCTCTTTCACAGAAACGTGTGTTAGAGTAATCATTCAGTCATGCTCAGGGTCTACCAGTCAGCCCTGGCAAGTGGTTCACTGTGTGAGGACTGAACGCAACAATGAGGCAGAAACCTTGAAAACGAAAGTAACTGCACAGTAAATAATTGGAGCCAACTTGTTATTTCCAAGTTTGAGGGGATTGTTTCTCAGCTAAGGTTTCACAATGGGATAACAGCTGTCCACAGAACAACATCAATATATCATAGTGCTTAAACAGTTATTAAAAGCAAGTGGTGCCTCTGTTACAGAACAACTAAAGAGCCTGTTACAGATTGTTATAATTTACAGGTAGGATTGGGCCTAAACGGGCAGTCAGATATCCCTCTCACAATCCAGGACTCTGGCTCCCAACTGTTCACCTGCCTGCCTTCCTGATTGCCCTTAACTGCTACTGCCTGCCAGTCTGATCACCCCCTAAGTATTCCCCTGCCAGCTTAATCGATGCCTAACTGCTCCCCTGCTAGCCTAATTGACCCTAACTGCCTTCCCTGCAGGCCTGGTCACCCCTAACTGCTCTCCCTTGCAAGCCTGGCCCCTCCGAACTGCCTCCCCTGCTGGCCATCTTGTGTCCACATGGTGTCAGTCATCTTTGACCACATTGGGGCAACCATCTTGTGTGTTGGAGAGACAGTCAATTTGCATATTATTCTTTTATTATATAGGAGGATAGAGGCCTAGTGCACAGGTGGGAGCTGGCTGGTTTGCCCTGAAGGGTGTCCCAGATCAAGGTGGGGGTTCCCTTGGGGTGTGGGGCAGCCTGAGTGAGGGGCCTGTGGTCACACCCCCTGGCAACCCAAGCAGAGGCCCTGGTATCTGTGATTTATTGATCTTCTATAATTGAAACTTTGTTGCCTTGAGCAGAGGTCAAGGCAAGCCAGGGCTGTGGAAACCTGACTTCCTCCATCGCCAGGGGGAACTCAAGCCTCTTGCTTTCTTCAGCTTTGTGACTGCCACCATTTTTGTTGGGGTTTATTTATCTTCTATAATTGAAACTTTGTAGCCTTAAGTGGAGGCCAAGGCAGGCCAGGGCAGGTGGAAAGCTTGGCTTCTTCTATTGCCAGGAAAACCCAAGCCTCCTGCTCTCTCTGTGGCCACAGCCATCTTGTTTGGGTTAATCTGCATACTCATTCCTGATTGGCTGTTGGGTATAGCTCTTAGATGTAGTGGAGGTATGGTCAATTTGCATATTATTCTTTTGTTAGATAGGATAATCCTTTGTTCCTTGGTGTTGGAACGCTAGAACTTAATTTCTGGGAACAAGTAGGCAGGAATTTAAAGAGAAATCAAGCCCAAGGAAAATGAGTGCTTTTATCATTAACTATGTGAGCTCTTATTCCAGCTGCACTCTGCCCACTTCATATTAAGGATCAAAAGCCTACAGAATGCCAGGAGGTTTACCACCACCCACTCCTCCTGAGGTAGAGCCTGTAATACCTAAGGCCCTTCCGGCAGAGGAACCCTTTCCCGACCTCCAACTCCAGTGTGGGAAGGCTCATCAACTAGATCCTTAGTTATGGGATCATGTGTTAGGCAAGCTATGTTAGGAGAGCTTTTGGCTTGCCCCGTTATGCAAGATCAGCAAGGTAATCAGATATATGAACTACTCTCCTTTAATACCTAAATAAGGAAAAGTGTTAGAGGAAATGGGTTTAAAAGTCCATTTATAAAAGGACGCCTTAATGCCTTGTCTGAAAATTATCCTATGTTGCCTTGGGATTGGCAGATTTTGACCAAAAAAACTCTGTATGCCAGTCAATATTTATTACGGAGAGCAGAATATGATAAGATGTGTGAACAACAGGCTGTTTGTGAGTGTTCACTGCCGACCCCACCTGGGAGCCCACTTGGTGATCAGGGAAAGGCACAGCCCCCATCACCCTGCTGCTGACACTGTAGGTCCTTGATCCTTGCTTCTTAGGGCTGGCCCTGCTGATCTGCGTCTACCCACTACCACCACTGGTGGGTGGGGGGCGATCTGGGGCCAAGCTGGCTGGGGGAGGAGCACAGCAGGTCACACCCTGTCCAGCCTCTGTGGAGGCATGGCACTGGGACCAGCCCTAGCCAGTCCTCTGTGGCTGCCTCTGCAAAAGGGGCAGCCCTGGAATTGGGATCCTGCAGCCCCCTCTCTAGCTACCTTTGCAGAAGGGGCCATGGCACTGGACCGGCCTGGGTGGAGGACTCTCCTGCGCCAACTCTGTGAAATTGGCTGCAGTCCCACCCTCTCCCACTGCCCAGGTGACTTGGGCCAAATGGGGCTCTCCTACAGCATGGCCCTGATCCAGCAGCCTATGCTGCCTCCTCTCCTGCAGAGCTGGCCCTTGGCCCTCACAACTGTTGTGGCTTTGTCTGGGAGGACGTCTAGTCTAGTTAGCATACTACCCTTTTATTAGTGTAGATATTATTAAAATAATTATGTTAATCAGGAACTTGACAACTTTAAATGAATAGATTACTTAATACTGTTTGATAATAATAATAATAATAATAATAATAATAATAATAATATATAATCTTTTAGTCTAATGTATCTGACTACCTTCCCAGGGTTTGAATTTTAAGAAAATTTTCTTTGACCTAGAATTGGCTTTAGATCATTCCAGTGGGCCCTGGAATGCCTCTAGGTATATGGAAAGCTCTGTCAAATAAGGAAATAATTATATTCTATTGATACTAATATATGCATATTAAATAGATTCTGATATGCTTTCATTTACAACTAATTGTTATTAGTCATAATATTGTGAAATATTTTGTTTTACAGAAAGGACAAGACTCCATGTCACTTACATTACTCTATATAGATTTATAGAAGTACTGACAGGAAAAATGAGGAAACAAAAATTTTATTATAAAGCTGAATGCATAGAAAATAATTATATAGTTTTGATAACTTTTGTTGAAAGTATTGCTAATTCTTAAACTTCTTGTTTTTCAGATATAAGGATTTATTTTTAAAGCAATTTGGTAAATTATATATTTCTCTCCCTACCTGTCCCTCCAGAATTTAGCAATTCTTAATAAGTGGCAATACATTTCTTTGCATGAATTCAATAAGCCCTGTTTCCAATTGTAGATATACTAACCAAGATAAAAACTATTAATGTGCCTATTTATAGTAGCCATTGCCACCTTTTGCAGGACTTGGTCCATCCAGCATTCCATAGGAATCCCTTACAATCCACAAGGGCTGGCCAGTCATTAAACGTGCCCATTTAATATTAAAGAGCATGCTAGTAAAACAAAAAAAGGGGGAGATGTGGGGAAGCATGGGACTTGGTTGGAAAGTTTGAAAGGAGGAATCTCCAAAAGGTCAGGGCTTTAGAGGGAGCTGGCTGAAGGCAGAAACCCCTACCTTGACTTTTCCAGGGCTCATTGGAATGATCTGAGCTTCTGCGTATTTTATGTTTTAGTCTTTAGATGTCCTTACTTAAAGGACACTGCAGACGTATGTGTCTTCGCAAGGATGCGTACCCTGCTGATAGTATCTAGAATTTAATTTTAGTACAAGCTACTGCTACAATAAATGCCAAAGGAGTCAGGCGAACAGGGCTGTTTGGTTTCTCAAGCCAAGCAGTCCCTTAACCCCCTCTTTCACAAAAACAAGTATCAGAGTAATCTTTCAGTTGTCGTTCAGGGTCTGCTGGTCAGCCCCTACAGGTTGTGATTGAAAGAATGAAGAAATAGATGAATAATTGGATGAATTAAAGAATGTAACATTTGTTTACAATTGTGAGGAGTAATACTTTTTTCCCAGTGTAATTTGTAGTCAACAAAGTAAAGATATGCTGAGAACCAAAATATAAAAAGATCCCAAATAACATTATATTTTACATTCAGGAACTGGTGCTAGGCTCTTGATAAATGTATTGGGAAAAACAACTACGAAGTGCACCATCTCTCACAGAGCAGGGATTGAGCTTTGCAGCTCTGTATCTCTGAGTCACAGAATGAGTTTAGTGAAAAAGCCTTTTGATTTTAAATAAATATTCAAAGTGATTTTCCATCTTAGGGGACTGAGTGTTTTATTAGAAGTAAATAAACTTGTTTAAAATAAGCCCAGAGACTCCACAAAAACAAAGGAAGTTACTATAACTCCCAAATATAATGTTTCTCTTCTTACCTTCCAAATTGTACATACTTTCAGCCATTGCTTTTTTATTATCTTTACCATTTTTAAGTTTACAGTTCAGTAGTGTTGAGAACAGCCACATCGTTCTATGACAGATCTCAGAACTTTTCCCATCTTGCAACACTGAAACTCTATACCTATTAAACAACTCACCATTTCCCCTTCTCTAGAACCTCTGGTGACCAACATTCTACTTTCTTTTTCTAAGACGTTGACTAGTCATTATATTTTTGAAATGAGCTACCATAAAGAATTTGGAGCTAGAAGAACAATCTCCTAGGCCATTCAAGTCCACTTGAAATGGTATTTCCTGCCAAAACTGGTTTGGATCAGTGGATAGAGCATCGGCCTGCGGACTAAAGGGTCCTGGGTTTGATTCCGGTCAAGGGCATCTACCTTGATTGTGGGCACATCCCCAGAGGGGGATGTGCAAAAGGCGGCTGATCGATGACTCTCTCTCATCGATGTTTCCAACTCTCTATCTCTCTATCTTCCTCTCTGTAAAAAATCAATAAAAATATATTTAAAAAAAAGAAATGGCATTTCCCATCATTGTAATTCAGATTGAACCTGAAAACAATGAAGAGCTATTTGTACAATAAGCTTAATTCGTGGAAATCCATTATTTTTCAGTTCTAGAAAAATAAGAACTAATTATTTTAAGTTCAAATTTATAAAGACTGCATAAAAAATGTTCAAGGACAACTGAACCATTGTACCTTAAGGATGCCTTTGCAGATACCTCCTTCTTCCATTGGGACTGCCTGTTTCATGGTCTAGAAAAATCTGATGGCATGGGCAGCAATGGCTTGGCTAAGAACTTCATCAGGCACCAATGCCAACAACATGTGTATTTAATTTTACTCTTGTCCACCTATGGTACATTTTGCCCCAGAATTTCCAAAACAAGGGTACCTGTGCACTATTTGCAATGCTCATTTTTTTTTAATTTCTTTATTGATTAAAGTATCACATATTTGTCCTCAACACCCCATTCCAATCCCCTCGACTCATGCCCCCACCCCCCTATTGTCTTCGACCACTGGTTAGGCTCATATGTATGCACGTAAGTCCTCTGGTTGATCTCTCCTTTTTATCCCCACCCTCCCTTTAAGGTCCAACAGTCTGACCCATGGCTCCTTATCTCAGGGTCTGTTCTTGTTCATCAGTCTATGTTGTTCACCATTTCCTCTAGATGAGTGAGATCTTGTCCTACTGGAAATATACTTATAAGAATAAAAAATGAGACAAGCAATAATCGTTATGCAAGGCATGTGAATCAATCTGTTGAGAGTTTCTTTCTGGGCCACCAGTTCTTTTGAGACCCAATTTCAATGTCACACAGTTCCTTATGTGTACATGTCAAAATTTTATATAAAGCCTCTTTCTCTGTTGCAGCAGAATAACTACTGGGTACCATATTATTAAATGATAAAGCATTATTATTTTAAGAACAGGTCCAATAATTCTTGATAGAGAGGAATATGGGTACTGGTATGTTTATGAAAAATAATTTGAAATGCCTGCTGAAGCAGAGGTCCAGGCTGCAAGTTGCAGCAGAGAGATAAACCATGAAAAATGACTTCTAACTTGCTTTGTTAAACAGTTAGATTTGCTCTTAAAAGCAAAGTAATGAATAGAGAAAAGAAAATGGAGTAGGTGGAGGAGAGAGAATGGATTCATATTCTAGATGGAGAAGGCTTTGGAGGAGTAGAAGGTTTGTCGTTCCCAACAAAACTAATAGGCAAAGATATATAAAGAAATATCTACCCCTACCTCACATGCTTAGTAAAATCTATGTTTATAGCTGAATTTTGAATAATATTAAATTTGGGAAGAGAATTATAAGAGAAGCTATATCTAGCTCTGTCTCTGATTCTTTACATCCCAAAACCGAGAGATCAGCATCATACTGTAAGTTCCAGAAAATGACAAAATATAGTCTTAGCTAGCCCTGGAAAACCACTTAAGTGTTGTGGTGAGTGGAATCAGTCCTTGGCCCATTTTCCCTTTTGGGAGAGCATGCTCTTTGAGGTAATATGTTTGAGTTAGAGGAATGTATTTTGGTACAATGAGTATTCTCAATACAGTGAATAAGTCTATCATGACTTAGAATGTGAAATGAGCTCTGGAAGTGAATTCCTGTGAAAAGGAATGGAGGTCCTTTTCAGATATTATTGGACTGATTTCTGTTCTTTATCATGTCTCATGATAATTCCTTTCATAAAGTTGAAACAGATGTTCCCTGGATGATGAACTAGAGGTGATGTGTTACCAGAACTAGAAAAAGTCTTAGAAAAAAATGAGTAATTGTGAACAACCTGTGGCAACAGGGCTGTGGCAGCAGCTTGAGAACTGGAAAGGAGGGCTACCCATCACTCATGGTGACTATTCAAAAAGGAACACAAGAGGAATTCACAAACTGATTGAGCGTGCACTCAGCAAATTGGGTCTACAACAGAACAGGACATAGATGCCCACCTCAGATTCAGGAATGAGCCAGATCACAAGGACTAGCCCCAGGAAAAATCGGAAGCCAGAGGTGCAGCACAGTTGTATGACTGCTGCCAGTGAACCTGGACATCACAGAGTGGCACAGTAGGACTTAACCATGCATGAGCCTTACATATGTATGTGGCAAATCGACAGCACTAGACTACTAGTTCCCAATCACAGTTTCATGGTACCTAACTGCATATTTTGGATATGTGACTGCTGCCATTCCAGTGTATTATGTTGATGATTATTGTGGCTTTAGGAAAACAACTCTGCCATGAGTTCGTATATCCAGCATATTCCAATCTAATCAATGTATTGTATTCTCCGCACAATCTATTCAGCAATGAATGTGAGCCCTAGAATAAGATGGGCTTTTCATGGTCCTAACATCTTCAGGCAATGTGGTGATAAAATGATAACATGGATTGCTCACACAACAGCTATGAAAGGCCATCAGGTAGAAAAGTTTTCTAGGTGATATTCTTGTCTTTGAAAAAAAAAAAAAGCATTTGGACATAAAACACAGTACTGCAGTGCATGTTGGGAAATACTGAGCTTGAAGGACATAGAGGGCTGGTTAATCACCTGATTAGCCTGTGCCTGAAAAATCTCTCTCTCAACCATGTCTTTCTCTCTCTCTCTCTCTCTCTCTCTCTCTCTCTCTCTCTCTCTCTCTCTCTCTCTCTCTCTCTCTCACCATTCTTTTTCTTTTTATCCAATAAAACATAATACCCAAGTGTGGTTTGTGGTCCAGACACCATTAAAAGGTCTCCTAATTCAAACTTCAAGGAAATTCTACTTTCAGATGCTTCCTTCCTATAGGATCCAATGCTGATGGTGAAAGGGGAGACAGAATATCAACAGTCAACTTGGAATTCCTAAACCATCAATACATGTGAGTAATATTGGGTCATGTAACCGGGTCAGTGAGTCCTTATAGAAGTTGTAGCCTCAGAAGAACTTGGACAGAGAACTATAGCTATAGCTAGGCAGTCCTCACCCCTGGAGGACAAGAGAAACTGCTGCCTCAGAAGATTCTTGGAGCAGAAAGCAAGAGGGGGATCATTAATGCTTCTCCTTCTCATTCCTACAGAAGCCTTTGCCATGCATAGCAAAACAATTCCTTGAAAAGAATCAGCACAGCTGTGGTGAGAGGAGGCCAACTCATCCACAGACTGACTTCTCTAAATCCACATTGCCATTGTAATGGTCTGGCTAGTACACAATCACTTGGACCTTTTTCTCGTTTCATATATAACAAGACCATAAAACTCAGTAGCTAGGGTGGTAATGGATAGCTGAATAACTCTCAATTATATATTTGCAGAACAGGTGTTTTGTTGCCTACACCTTTGGAGTGTACACATCAACAGCTCAGAGAACATAGAAACTAAACTGCAGAAGATCAATACTTAGATGGGACACTTATCTGTAATATACCCACAGTCCCACCTAGACACTTTTTTTTTAAAATCTCTTTAATTGCTTAGTCCAGATTCATGAAGTTCTTAGTTTAGTTCCATCCTCCAGGGAGGACTGATCATGCTGCTGTGTCTGGTTCTCTTAGTGATCCCGATGAAATGCTCTCCAAATGCAAGGGAGATTCTGTGAACAAGATGTACCCATGTAAGTTGTTCAGGGACCACATCAGAACAAGCTCTGCCTCCAAATTTTGGATGGGCAGTGGTCTTCCCAGATTTGATGTGCTTTTTCTGGTATTTTAGCAGCTGATTAGGGTGTGGGGGTGGACTATTGGTAAAGGCAGTCTAATGAATACACTCTTCTGACCCCTGCACAGCTGCATAAGAGCCACCATTGGCCAAGAACATTTCATGAAACAAATTTAGGAGATCACACCACCTATGCTCAGCTTATTGCCTTGTTTGGGAATATTTTTCCCTGTTCTGGATTTGATGAGTGCTTTTTCACTATTCTTAAAGAGTGTGTCACATGGCACCTTGCCAACTCCACTGCTATCACCTGGAGGAGAGAGAAGGGAGTCCTTCACTTGCAACACTAGAGAGCTGTGTGCAGACAATCTCCCTGTACTAGCTTCAAGGCAAGGCCTGTTGGCCATGGGAGATTAGTGCTTGTTATTGAAACTGATCTCTTCTCTGTGTGAGTTATATCTTTCTTGAAGACCCTGACACCTGCAAAGCATGCAGTGTGTTGATGTCCTGGGACTGCTGTGCCTGGTGGTAGCCAATATTATGCTTTTTGTTATCATCCAGATATTGGACCACTCCCACCAGTAACAGTGTAATAGGTGGCAACAGGTGGCACATTAGTTTTGTGTCAACCTAGGTAGGCTATGGTACCCAGTTGTATGGTAAAACGTAAGTGTGAATGTGATATTTATTTTTTTAGATGTAATTAACATTTTAAGCAGGAATCTTTGAATAAAGCAGTTTATTCTCCATAATGTGAGCAGGCCTCAATCTATCAGCTGAAGTCTTCAAAAGCAAAGACTGAGATTGCCTAAAGAAGAATTTTTTTAAGATGGTAATATAGAAATCCTGATGTATTTCCAACTTGGTGCCTTATAGATTTTGAAGTAAAGAATGCACTGTATGCTCTTACCTAAATTTTTAGCCTGCAGGAATTTGTCAGCCCTACAATTGATCCAGTTCCTTAAAATAAATCTCTGCCTCTGTCTCTGCCTCTTTCCTCTCCCCCTCTCATTCTTTTCCTTTCTGTATTGGTGTGTGTGTGTGTGTGTGTGTGTGTGCGTGCGTGTGTGTGTGTGTGTGTGTGTGTGTGCAGCCTATAATATTGTCGGGAGCTGAAAAAGAATTAGTGACTACATCTTAAAAGACACCTCCATCTTAGACACTGAGTTTCTGACTTACCAGAACTCATGTGACAAGCTGCGGTGTGGCAGTTAACTAGAAACAATCTAAATGCCTAGCAGCATATCTGGCCATTGAACAAGGCACACCTGTTGTGATAACTCACCCTGCCCCTGAGAATCTTTGCTGTATCCTCCCCTGCAGACACATTCTGCTGATACACAACCCTCCCTGCCCTGGAATGTCTCCGCTGCAACTATCCCCTACAATCTGTGTACATATATTGTGACTGCAACAAATAAAATTTGAGGCTTGATCAGAACCCTGTCTTGCCTCCATTTCTCTGCGTCTCCTGTCCTCCCTCATTCCCTTCCAAGAGTCTCCTTGCCCCCACGTTACTGTCCCGCTGGCCGGGGCATAATATAAACACACATACAACTCTGGAGAATGCTGACTGGTATACTATAACTACCAAATAAATTTAACAGCTGTGTTGTGGAAGAGGAAGCAATTTTGAGTATTTCCTAGGCATATGGAAATACACGATGAGCTCGAAATATCTGCAAAAGTTAGTAACGT
The DNA here is from genome assembly GCA_963693515.1 of Pipistrellus nathusii. Lineage (NCBI taxonomy): Eukaryota > Metazoa > Chordata > Mammalia > Chiroptera > Vespertilionidae > Pipistrellus > Pipistrellus nathusii. The sequence goes on along the minus strand of OY882859.1, from coordinate 63,404,327 downwards.
ATAAAAACTGCAGAATGCATTTAAAAATGATCCTGTGAACAACTAAAATTAAAATTAGAATTATTAATGTAAAAATTCAGGAGATAAATTCCACAGCAGGTTAGAGTCAATTGAAGAGAGATTGAATGACACAAATCAGGGAAAATGTAAGAAACACCTAGAATCAAAGTAGAAAAAATAATAAATTCACACCTTTATAAATCAAATAGTCTAAAGGTATTTACATAGAAAGGATACTTTTTAAAAAATGGTAAGCTGACTCCTTGGCAGTATCAATGGAGGTCAGATAGAAGTGCAATGATGTTTTTAAGGTATTGAGAAAAATGTGATCCTCAACCTACATGTAACCAAAACTAAAATGTTTCCAGTATAAGTGCAAAGTTCATATTTGGAGGGGAGAAAAAAATGAAGGAGTAGGAGGAGCAGGAAGAAGAGGAAGAGGAGAAACATGGAAAGAAAATGGCTACTTTTAGCCAAGGAAAGAGGCTTGGAACATATCTTTTCCACATAGTCCTCAGAAGAAAACAACTCTGCTAACATCTTCCTTTTAGATTTCTAGCCTCCAGCACTGTGAAACAATAAACTTTTGTTATTTAAGTGGCCCAGTTTGTGGTAGTTTGTTATGGAAGTCTTGGCAAAATATGTAGATTTTGGTACCTGGAGGTTGTAACAAATACCTAAAAATGTGGAGGCTTTGGCATTGGATAACAGGCAGAGGCTAGAAGAGTTTTGAGTGAAAAATACAACATTTCTAGATTGTCTTAAAAAGACTATTGATAGAAATATGGACATTAAAGGTGATTCTTGTGAGAGCTCAGAAATAAGAGGGAGACTGAGGCAAGAGCTTCTGCCAACTTAGAGAATTTGTATTTTGTCATGAATAAAATGTTGTTGGAAGTGTGAATGTTAAACTTGCCTCTGGTGAGGTCCTGAACAAAATGGGGAACTTACTACTGGAAACTATAAGAAAGGCAGTCTTTGTTATAAAGTGGTAAAGAACTTGATCAAATTGTATTCTAGTGTTTTGTGGCAATTGGAACTTAAAAGTAATTAAATTAAATATTTAACTGAGGAGATTTGTAAGAAAAGTTTTTGAGTGTATGGCCTATTTTCTCTGTGCTGCTTAAAGTAAAACTAGAGGCCCATTGCATGAAGAGATTCATGCAACAGGTCTTCCTTCCCTTGGCTACCAGCACCTGTTTCCCTCCCAGGACCCAGGCCTTTGTTCTGGCCAGAGTCTGCCTTCTTTGTCGTTGATGCAGACTTTGGCTGGAGTCTGCCATCTTCCTCTTTACTGCAGACTATGGAGTCTGCAGTCTTGTCTTCGCTGTGGCACTCCGCTCCTGTAGATCCCTTTGTCCCCGCCCTCCCTCTCATAGCAGGCATCCTGCCCCACCTGGCCACTCTGTGCCTGGATCAGCTGGGCAGCTGCCATCTTTGGTCTTCTAATGTGCACACTTACTCTGATTGGCTCTGGGCTTAGAAGAGACAGATAAATTGAAGTAATCATTAAGCAAAAAGCAATGAGCACTTGATTTGGATGATTTGAATGATTCTCAGCCCATCCATATAGCATGTTCTGAAAATAGTGCCAAGGGTGTGGCTGGACAACCATTTGCTAAACATATTGGATATTCGGCTGTAGATCCATTCAACCATCTCAGTAGAAACCAGGAATTAGGATGTAGTTATCTAGGAATGCTCTATGAAAGACCTTCTCTAATGGCTTGGACCCTTAGGAGGCCAACTTTTTTTTTGAGAATTTTACACTAGCAAAACTAATGGCAGTCTGTACCAAAAGTGACATATCTATGACCAAATGGAGGAAGAAGGTCTTTGAGGGTAGAGCTACAGATGTCACAGCCAGTGGGGTTGCTACTGCCTGTGATCCCAAAAGACACAGGCCCATGTGTAAGCTGACATGGTCCTTGCATCCGAAGGGGCTAGCAAGGCTGGCCCCCTACCCACACAATTTTCCCAGACTTGTCTGGATGGTGACTATCAGTAAAATGAGAGCAATCTTTGTAGAATGAGAGCAACATTTCATGGCTTGCCAAGAAGTCTGTAACTATTTACTGAGATTTGCTGTATTGAGAATCTGCCTGATTTGCAGTATTGAGAATTTTTCCTTCTGCTCTGTCTCTCACTTAGAGATTAAAAGGAACAAAGAATACATCCCTCTTGACAGACCTCCTATTCAATGTTTTGTGTATAAAAAGCATTATGCAGTTAATAAAGTTGCTCCAGTCACTACCTGTAGTCCTCTCAACCCCACTTTCCTGTCTTTCTTTCTTTTCTCAATTCCCACCTCCCTACCTCAGCCTGGTTCAACCGGTCAGGCTGGCCCTGGCACCCATGGGTCAGGATCATCTCCTCCTCAGTTCCAGAAGGCAGGTCTGCCACCCAGTGCAAGGGCATTGGTCTGTTGCTTAGGTGGTCTTGGTGGACAGGTATACCATTCCATTGGGGCAAGAAGGACAGAGTATGGAGCCAGAACAGATCATTCTCAAACTTTAAAATCTAATGGAATTTGTTGTACTAGGTTTCTGACTTCCTTAGGACCCAAAACTTCTTTATTCCTTCCAATTTTTTCCCTTTTGGAATGTGTATGTCTATTTTACGTCTGTCCCATAATTGTATATTGGAAACAGGTAACTTGTCTGATTTCCCAGATTCACAGCGGAAAGTTTCTTCCCAGGATTATAATATGACAATGATGGTGATGATGACAATGATAGTAACAAATAGAATAGTAACAGGAGCTCACATTCACGAAGTCATGTCGAGCACTGAAGGATACATTTTTCCATATTTTATTTTACCAGGTCAAACACCCAAGGTGCTATGAACCAAACTCAAATGTAGATAAGAATGACACAAAGAATGCACTTTTAAACATTTAGATCTGTGGTTAACAAAATAGCCACGGTCCCATGCTCATGCATGTTAGACATTAATTAATTGTCTTACCAACAGGTGTAATATTTCAATTTTTGCTAAGCATGTAAAGGACTAATACAGGGTGCATAGGTAAGTGTAGAAGTGAGACAACCCAATCTAGATTAGTCAGTCAGAAATGCCTCCCTGAGAAAATAAGAGTTAAAATAAAGTTTTAATATGAGTGCAGTTGAGTTAGTAAATAACAAAGGAAGTGAATTCCAGGCAGGAGGAGATTTTGAGCAAATCTATTGATTGGGGAAGGTCCGTGCAGTGAAGCAGAGATTGTTTAAGTTTAGAGAGGGGCAAGGCAGGAGCCAAAGTATGTTATCTTGCAGATCATGGGAGAGAGTGGACTTTACAATAATTGCAAAAGGTGGTTTTTAAGATTTATTGGCAGAAAAAAATGACTCTATTCAACTTACATTTTAAAAATATCACTTGCTATTACATGAAGCATAAGTTGGAGAGAACCAGAAATAATGATTGTAAGTCATGGAATCTGCCCTGATTGTAGCCCACCTGTGAATTCTTACATTAACCATACTGTTTTAGAAAGATCTGAAAGAGATAAATGTCATATACTTGCTTTTGAAAAGCAACAAGAAGGGAAGCAGTGGAATACTCTTATTCCCTCTAGATTTCATGCACTTCTAGATATTGCTTTTAAATGTCCTAATATAAATGTTTTTTCAGTCAGGCAAACAATTTCTTAGGTTAATTCAAGGCTATTTGAAATGGCATTTCCTAAAATATAATTCAGATAGAAACTGAAAGCACAATGAAGAACTATTTATTTAATATACTCAATTTTAGGAAACCAATTACTTTTTTTGTTGTTGTTGTTCTGGCAAAATGTGAACATAATTTCTTTAAAAAAGTTAAATTCATACCACACTGCATAAAAAGTATTCAAGGACAATTAAACCATTCTCCCTGAGGATGCTTTTGCAGACTCTCTCTAGTTATCGTCTTCTTTCACTGGGGCCACCTGTTTCACTGGCTAGAAAAATTAGATGCCGGAATCTTCACTAAAGACCTAGAGTTCCCCCTTTCCTCCCCCCTCTAACTCCCACCTTTCATTCCACTGTGGATGGCAGCAGCCTGAGTCAGATTCTCAGCAGTGCTGTCCAGACAACACATCTGACTCATCCACAAGATCACAATCTGATTTCAAGATGTGTTCTACAAACCCAGGCAACTGGTCACATTTGGTGATGACCCTGCATTTCAGTCTTATCAGAAGTCAAAGAATTTCTCTCCAGAGGATCAGGGCATCTATAGACCAACCAAACTTAAGCTGAACCTTTAAGGCAGCGGTTCTCAGCCTGTGGGTCATGAGCCCTGTGGGGGTCGAACAACTCTTTTACAGGGGTCGCCTAAGACATCCTGCATATTAGATATTTACATTATGATTCATAACAGTAGCAAAATTACAGTTATAAAGTAGAAACAAGAATAATTCTATGGTTGGGGGTCACCACAACATGAGGAACTGGATTAAAGGGTCGCGGTATTAGGTAGGTTAAGAACCACTGTCCTAAGGAATTTCCCAGTGGGTCTTCCTCCACCTGTAGTACCCCTCTCCCATCTCTCATCATAGACTTCTACTTCAGTCCAGGACCTCCAAGTAACTCTCCTCTTTCTACACCTATCAAAGACTTCCCAGGAATTCCTGGCATCCTCAAAGCTCTATCCTATTCCAAAATTGTTTTCAAGCAGTCCACCCATAACACCTGGAGCAGATTCTTCTTTATTGCCTACTAAACCAAACTGTTTATACCAGGCTTCCTTATCTAATGATCACTCATGTACACCTACAGCTCCCAAAGTAGGTCTGCCAAAGTAGGTCTTCCAGATGAAGTTAGTCCTCCACAGGTAGAAAGCCTAGAGTTCCAAAGTGATGTTCTCTAGTTCCAGTATTTTTGTCAGGACTGTGCCTTTTCAAGTCCATTTTGAAAAGAAGAAAGCAATGCCTCCCAATTCACATTTGAAAAAGGGCCCCCATCAAGTGGCAAAGACATGACAATTTATCCAAAAAGCTGAAATCAGTGTTCACTCAGCTATCTCTGTAAGAAGCTTGTCCATCACCAATCAGCTGAGAACCAAGACTCATTTGGAACTTTGTCTACCCAGTGTTTGCATGCTGAAGACACAGCCTCTTCTTTTGTCCCCCGCATGCTTTTCAGAAGTCAGCCCAAACCTGCATGGTCTTTCATGTGAGAACTTCTGAAAAGAACAACATGATGTTTTCCCATCAGTGGCTACCAACTTTTAAAGAAGTCTTACCTGGAGGAATTTTGCAAATATATTATGAGAGGAGGTTAGAAAACCGATTTACAGAGTTCTCAAGTTCTGAACCCAAACTTGAGAATTTTAGTGTGGCAGGGAAAATCCATACTGTGAAGATTAAACAGGAGTCTTACACAGAAAGAAAAAAAAAAAAAAAACTATTCTAAGACAGAATTAGTTCACAAGCCAGACATAGAACATATGCTAAAGTTGGGGTCCACAGAGTACCATGACTTCCTCAACTTTCTGACTACTATAGAGGATCTAATGAAACTGCCAGCTGTTTCACAGCCAAGAATGAACTATGAGGAGCAAGAAGTTTTCCTTGAAATTGTGGACAACTTTGGAGGTAAAAATCACTAAAGAAGAAAGAAATTGTTTGAAAGTGCTGTGATAATTCAGATCTCTTGCCTCTGCTTTGTGAATGGGAACAGGAAGTGATTTTTAACACTGAATGATCTTGAGTTGCAAAAGTGAAATGAACACTATTTTGAAACTGACCCAGAAAAGAAGGGAATTGATATTTTTGAGTATAATTTTCATAAGTGTGTGAAAGCACAAGAATTTGAGCAATGGAGAATCATTAAGTTTGTATCTCTGAATTCCTTCTGGTTTGAGCTGATGCATTTCAAGACCTCATATAATGGGGAAGACCTTATATTTTCCCAAAGTCTGTAGTGGTTGTCCAGGGTGCACGTGTGGAGCTTCAGGCCTTTGTTAACCTGCCCCCATTGCTTTGTCAACCTGCCCTCATCCCATGTCAGTTCCTTGAGGTCCTTTGACAACATAATGGTACACTTTCTATCCCACCACAGTGGACCAAGGCTTTCTGGACCATGAACCTCCAGAGGAAGAAGTTCCTGAAGGCCCAAATGAACTGGAGGGCATGTATAGGGATTTCAATGAACCTGAATCTAAACTTATCATACACGTGTCACTGTGGGGTCAGCAAAATATGAGAGTGCCTACCATGGTATGGAAGATAGACCGGCTTCCTGATAAACACTGAAATCCTGATCATCCCCATTGTTTGTCATACAAACTAGAACTTGGATCATACCAAGAAATTTCCTCTGATTGGTATCCATTTGCTGCTATTCAGTTTGGGATGCTTGACCACTGTACCTCAAAGACAGAGGTTAGGTCTCTGGGGGTAGAGAGTGATGTGCAGCCACAGAAACACATTCTGCTACAACTGAGAACTTGCTACAACATCCAGGTTGAAATAGAAAAGAAGTGGATTAAAATCAATGGAGAAGATCCAGTTAAGCTGGTGACTGCATAAGTTAGTAGGAGTAGCAAGAGTTAATGATGACAACCCATTTTTCAAATATATAATTTATAGAAACCATACATAGTTATGCCACTGTATAGAGAAGATGACTTTTGAATAGAGGGCTTAGGATGGGTCCAGTGGCTGTGTTTAGATAAGTTTAGACCTAAAACCAAACAATCTATATTTTATGCTTTTGATATGTTTATACCCAAGAGTTTGATCTAAAATGTGTCCATAATTTTCATGGTGTTTCTGCTTCCTATCAAAACTCAAAGGCTGCCGAGACCGGTTTGGCTCAATGGATAGAGCGTCGGCTTGGGGACTGAAGGGTCCTGAGTTTGATTCTGGTCAAGGGCATGTACCTTGGATGCGGGCATATCCCCAGTAGGGGGTGTGCAGGAGGCAGCTGATCGATGACTCTCTATCTCTCTCCCTTCCTCTCTGTACAAAATCAATAAAATATATTTAAAACAACAACAACAACAAAACAACAACAACAACAAAAAACCTCAAAGGCATTGTTATTAAATGTGTGATCCACCAGGCAGTTTGGTTAAAGGGTTTTTGATTTTTGATTACTCAGTGGCTAATTGGTTTGTGCTTTGGATTAGTCGGGTGTCATATTCATTATCCTCCAGTCCTTATTTCTTCTTGTTATTTTAGCACCTGTATTGAAGTGTGAGACAATCAAAGGAGACATAAAACAAAATACTTAATTTTCTCACTTGCTTACCTCTGAAATGGGTCTAGGTGTAGAATAATAATGAAACCTCAAGCTAAAATGGAGGTGCGGAAGTATCTGTGACTCTGAATTATTTATCTTCCTGTCCTCTTACCACATTGTGAGTAATCATTGGCTGTATTTGGTACCTGTCTTTCCCCCCTGCTATTACTGTTTTCAAAATGTATTTGTATTCTGTTGTGTGTTACAAAGAAGCTATTTCTGTTGGTATACATAATTTAGTACAAACCATTAGGACCTACTGCTTTTTGCTTGGAGAGGTTTCTTTTAAAATGGAATCCCAGTCCTAGTTGGCTTTGCTCAGTGGGTAGAGCATCAGCCTGTGGACCAAATGATTCTGGGTTCAATTCCAGTCAAGGGAACATGCCCTGGTTGCGGGCTCAATCCCCAGTAGGGAGTGTGCAGGAGGCAGCTAATCAATGATTCTTTCTCATCACTGATGTTTCTATCTTTCTCTCCTTCTTTCTTCATCTCTGAAATCAATAAAAACATCTTTTAAAAAATGGAATCCCAGTATTAGACACCAATTAACATATTTATGAATACTAAAGATGACTTTTTAAACTTCATGACTAATCTTTCCCAAAAGTATAGTCTCTTTGAACATATTTTAATAAAGTATTCTTTGTGATTAACACAATCCTTTCTTGAGTAGAAGTCTAATTCATGATTATTTTATGCTACTTCTACTGAATTCAGAGCAAAATGAAAGATACTAAGTTGTCTAGATTTTTAAAACAAATATGTATTTTTATTAATTTCAGAGAAGAAGGGAAAGGAAGAGAGAGAGATAGAAACGTCAATGAAGAGAAAGAATAATTGATTGGCTGTCTCCTACATACCCCATACCGGGGAGAGAGCCCAAAACCCAAGCATATGTTCTGACCAAAGAATTGAACTGTGACCTCCTGATTCATAGGTCAATACTCAATCACTAAGCCACTTTTGCCGGGCAATATTTTTTATTTCTGTTCTTTAATCAGCTAAATGTTTGATTTCTAATGAAAAGCCAATAGCATTAGCAGTTATAATTTTGTTTATAATTTTCTTTCTATATTTATAGCAAAAGATCAAGTTTTAAATTCTATATTCTAGATATTATTTAGCCTGAAAAACAAAGTCATCCAATGGATATTAACATGCCTTCAATTTATGTTGAATCTACAGTATAATTAGGAGGGGTTTTTTTTTTCTATTTACTAGATTTGTTTAGAGTCAAAACTGATATAATAATGTTTTACCAAATAACATGTATTTGTTGGCCCAGAGTTTATGTCTTATGTTTTACTTAATATTATGTTACATTCATTATAATCTGTTTCAAAACCAGATTAAAACAAACATGTATGATGGTTTGGTTAAAAAGGAAGACCCAGATTCCTCAAAATATATAATTCTATTTAAGCTGCATGCCTCTGTCCTCACATAGTACATTTTCCCACAGAGTACCAAAGAAAGGGTGTCTGCACAAATCACAACTCTCACCATTTTTTTTAATTCTCACCAGATGACGTGTGATATGTTTATTGATTTTAGAAAGAGAGGAAGAGAGAGAGAGAGAGAGAGAGAGAGAGAGAGAGAGAGAGAGAGAGAGAGAGAGAAGAGAGAGAGAGAAAGAGAAATGCATAGATGTGAAAGAGAATTATAGATCAGTTGCCTCCTGCATTCGACTCTATATTAAACCTGCCACCTAGGTATGTGAACTACCCAGGAATCAAACCTCAACCTTCTGGTATATAGGATGACAATCCAACCAACTGAACAACCCAGCCAGGGCACAACTCTCCCATTTTCAATACAACTTCCTTCTGTCTTGCAGTGATAGAGGTACTAGATAATATATTACATAAATGTAAAACGAAATGTTTATTATTTTAACACTTTACTCCAAAATTCTTGCTGGAGTCATGTCAATCAATTTTAACCAAGAACTGCAAGGCAAACAAATATTTTATTTTTTTAAAATGCAACCTAGGTGACAAAGATTTGGATGAAATCCAAGGCTGAAAGGGGGACAGAGTTTATGAAGACAGAAAAAGGGGGGATTCTAAAACAAGGTGTTTTGAAAGAGCTGTGGTATGTGCTCTCAAGCAGATTCAAACTATGCTGTACATGATTGATTGCTATCTCTTTTGCGAGGTGAAAAACTTGTTTTTCACAAAGAGTTCATGTGATATAGGCCAGTTCCAAGAACTGTATCAGGATGTGGTAGCTGGTTTAAACCACTTGAATAGCTCGGTTACTTTGCTGAGTTTACCAATTCAAATGCTAACCTCATCTGGAAACAGCTTTTCAGACACATGCAGAAATAATGTTTAATCTGGGCAATCTATAGCCAATCAATTTGACACATAATGTTAACCATTACAAGTTTACTCCTTGTCAACTTGGCACTCATATGCATCTCCTTAAAACACACTTTCTCTGGTCACTGTGGCTCATTTCATTGACCGTTGTGAAATCAGTCAGACAGAGGAATCAAGTATCATATGAATTCACTTCTATGTTGCCAGGGCTGATCAGCAGATCCTGAGCGATAGATGAATAATTACTCTGATACTCATTTCTATGAAAAAGAGGGCTGAGGGCTGCTTGGCTTGAGAAGCCAAAGAGCCCCATTCACCTGCCTCCTTAGGCTTTTATTGTAGCAACCGACTGAACTAAAATTAACTTCTAGATACTATCAGCAGGGTACACCTCCTTGAGAAGATCCATGCGTCTGCAGTGTTCTTTAAGCAAGGATGCCTAAAGACTAAACATAAAGATTCCAGTAAAATACCTGCGGGCTCAGACTTATTTGGAAAAGTCAAGGCAGGGATTGATGCCTTCAGCAATGTCCCCCTAAAGGCCCCTGACCTTTCAGAGATTCCTCCTTACAGACTTTCCATCCAAGTCCAGTACTTACCCACAATATGTGGACTCTAAATAACAAAATAAATGAACAAACAAAACAGAAATAAACTCATAGGTACAGATAACCAATTAATGATTTTCAGATGAGTGAGGTGTTGAAGGAATAGGTGGAAAAAGTGAAGGGATTAAGAAGTGCATATTGGCAGGTACAAAATAGTCATGAAGATGTAAAGTACAACATAGGGAATATAATTTATAATCTCTCTCTCTCTCTCTCTCTCTCTCTCTCTATATATATATATATATATATATATATATATATATATATATATATATGATATATATAACCAAATTATGCAAATAGACCAAATGGTGGAACAACCAAACAACTGAACAACCAAACAACCAGTCACTATGACGTGCACTGGACCACCAAAAGCATGCATGAAAATTCAATTACTTGCTTGATATCTCCACCTGTATATCCCATCATCTCAGTTGGTGCTTTGATCAATAAACTTTTCCTTACTCCAAACTCTGACATGTTGAGCATTGGCTTTGAAGCGTTGGACCTATGAACTGGGTTTTATGACACAATCTCTGCTCTGACCTGGATCTAGCACCTAGTGCAGCAGTGGCCATTTCTTGAAATAGTCACAGGACTACACCAAACTAAAAACTTTCAGCAGAGCAAAGGAAGCCATCAACAAAATGAAAAGACAACCTATCAAGTGGAAGAAAATATTCGCAAGTCAATAAATGTGACACACCAAATAAACAAATTGAAAGATAAAAATCACATGATCATTTCAATAGACTCTGAAAATATGTTTCACAAATCCAACACCCATTTTTGATTTTAAAAAATCTCAGTAAGCCGAGACCGGTTTGGCTCAATGGATAGAGCGTCGGCTTGGGGACTGAAGAGTCCGGGGTTTGATTCCAGTCAAGGGCATGTATTAATACCTTGGTTGCGGGCATATCTCCAGTAGGGGGTGTGCAAGAGGCAGCTGATCGATGACTCTCTCATCGATGTTTCTAACTCTCTATCTCTCTCCCTTCCTCTCTGTATAAAATCAATAAAATATATTTTTTTAAAAATCTCAGTAAAATGACTGATCATTTTTTTAAATTGTATTTTTTAAAATTTCCATTATAGTAGACATATTATATTAATTTCAGGTGTAGAACATAATGACTTGACATTTATATACATTACAAAGTAATCATCACAGTAAGTCTACTAACCATTTGTAACCACCGCTATTACAATATCATTGACTATACTTGAGGCCCAATGCACAAAATTTGTGGAGGGGGATATCCCTCAGCCCAGCCTGCACCCTCTCCAATCTGGGACCCCTAGAGGGATGTCTGACTAAACCAGCAGTTGGACATTCCTCTTGTAATCTGGGACCTAAGTGCTGGCTCCTAAGTGCTCAATTACCTGCCTGCCTGATAACCCCTAACCACCTCTACCTGCCAGCCTGATGCCCCTAACTTCCCTCTCCTGCCACCTGATCACCCCCAACTGCCCTCTTCTGCAAGCCTGACTGCCCTCTAACTGCACTCCCCTGCAAGCCTGGTTGCCCCCTAATTGTCCTCCCCTCCCCTGCCAGCCTGATTGTCCCCTAACTGTCCTCCCTGCTGGCCTGGTTACCTCTTATTGCCCCCCTCCCATTGGACTGGTCACCCCCAACTGCCCCCCACCTGCTGGCCTGGTCACTCCCAACTGCTCCTGCCCCCCAGGCCAACTTGGTTGCCCCATAGAGCCTGCTATTGAATCATTTGGTGATTCCCTCACTAACCTCCGTTCTCCCCCCCACACACCCCTTCCATGCCAGCCTGGACATCCCACGCAGCCTGTTGTTCCATCATTTGGTTGTCTCTCTCTAACACCCCTGCCAGCTTGGTCGCCCCATGTAGTCTGCTGTTCAATCATTTGGTCATCCCTCACTAACACCCCTGCTGGCTTGGTTGCCTCCACTGCCTCCCTCTGCTGGCCTGATCACCCCTAACTGCTCTCCCCTTCTGGCCTGATTGCCCTCAACTGCTCTCCCCTGCCAGCCTGGTTGCCCCTAACCACTTCTGCCTTGGCCCTCACCACCATGGTTTTGTCCAGAAAGATGTCTGGAAGATGTCCAGTCTAATTAGTATGTTACCCATTCATTAATTTAAATTCCCTATGCTGTACTTTATATCATAGTGATTTATTTATAATTGAACTTCTGTAGCTCTTTCCCCTTCATCTTCTTATGCATTCCCCAAACTTCTTCCCCTCAATTATCTCTATGAGTTAGTTTCTATATTATTTTGTTTGTTTATCTGTGTGGTTTTTTATATTCCACATATAAGTGAAATCATATGATATATCTCTTTCTCTATCCAAGATATTTCACCTCTAAGTCCATTCATGCCACAAATGTCAAGATTTTATCTATCTATCTATCTATCTATCTATCTATCTATCTATCTATCTATCTATCTATCTATTTATTTATTTAATTGAGCAACTAGAGGCTGGTGCATGAAATTCACACACCAGAGGGGGTGTCCCTCAGTCAAGCATGCGCCCTCTCCAATCTGGGACCACTCAGGGAATGTCCAACTGTTGGTTTAGGCCCAATTCTACACTGGCAGTTGGACATCCCTCTCACAATCTGAGACTGCTGGCTCCCAACCACTTGCCTGCCTGCCAGCCTGATCACCCCTTAACCACCCCCCTGCTAGCCTGATCAATGCGTAACTGCTTGGCTGCCAGGCCGATCGCCCACAATTGCCCTCCCCTGCCAGCTCAATCACCCTCAACTGCCATCTCCTGCCTGCCTGGTCGCCCCTAACTGCCTTACCTGCAGCCCTGGTCAACCTCCATGGCCCTCCCCTGCTAGCCTGATTATCCCCAACTGCCCTCCCCTGCTGGCCTGGTTGCCCACTTTTCTCATCTTTGACCACATGGGAGCAGCCATCTTGTGTGAAGGCATGAGGGTCAATTTGCATATTACCTCTTTATAATATAGGATATTCCATTTTATATATGTACTACATCTTCTTTATCCATTCATCAATTGATGGACATATAGGTTGTTTCCATAGTATGGTTATTGTATATAATGCTGTAATAAACACAGATATATATATATATATATATATATATATATATATATATATATATATATCTTTTCAAATCAGTGTCTTTGTTTTTTTGGATAAATACCTGTAAGTGTAATTGCTGTCTGGTAGTTCTATTTTTTATTTTTTGCAGCCACACTGTTTTTCACAGTGGCTGTACCAGTTTACATTCCTACTCTAACAGCCCTCCGGCTGGCCTGGTTGCCCCATGCAGCCTGCTTGTTCAGTTGTTCGGTCATCCCTCACTATCCCCCTTGCTGGCATTGTCATAGGCACCCATCTTGTGAGGGTGTGAGGGTTAATTTGCATATTACCTCTTCATTATATAGGATTATTATATAGGATTGTCTTTTTTATAACGTCCATTCTGACAGGTATTAAGTGATATTTCATAGTGATTTTGATTTGCATTCCCCTAATGATTAGTGATGTTGAGCATATATCATGTGTATATTGGCTATCTCTATGTCTTCTTTGGAGAAATGTCTATCCAGATCCTCAGCCCATTTTTTAATAAGGGGTGTGTGTGTGTGTGTGTATGTGTTTGATGTTGAATGGTATGAGTTTTTTTTTAAATATATTTTTAGTATTAAACTTTTATTGGATATATTATTTGCAAATATCTTCTATTCAGTAGGTTGCATTTCATTTTGTTGATCATTTTCTTTACTATGCAAAAGCTTTTTAGTTTGATGTATTTCCATTTGTTTATTTTTGCTATTGCTGCTTTTGCCTAAGGAGACATTAAAAAAAATATATGGCTACGATTGATATCAAAGAGTTTATTGCTTATATTTTTTCCTAGAAGTTTTATGGTTTCAGTTGCTACATATAAGTCTTGAATCCATTTTGAATTTATTTTTGTATATGGTATAAAAATCTCATCTATTTTTTTTTCATGTATCTGTTCAGCTTTCTCAATACCACTTACTGAAGAGATTATCTTTTCTTTCAATTCTTTACAATTGTTCAGCATTTGGCTTATTTATTTAGTAAGTTAATTTTTCATTGGCATTATACAGCAATGTATTCTATATATGCCTAACTCAATTTTATCAGAGAAAATTCTACCGATATCTTTAATGCAAAATACAAACATGCTCGCTTTCTTAAAAAGGAAAAAAAAAAGTATATTTACATAGTTTAGTCATACTTAGAGTTATTAACTGTAGAATTGTGGATTCTCACTTTCCTGAGAACAATTTGAAATAGAAAACAAAAGTGAAACTCTTTTTCATCAACGTTATGCAATTTCTGCGAAATCATGTCAAGTACACCCACCTGGCAATACCACAGGACATGAGCTGCCCAGTCAGTGAGCTTGCCTCCTGGTCTTTCAGTTTCCGTTTGTGATGTTGGGAAACCAACTTCTAATCCTCTGCTCTGTGTGGGTGTGAAGGAGTGGAAAGAGGCTATAAAGAAAAATAAAATCCCTACGACCTGGTTGGGAGAAGTTTAGCACAAACCAGCACAGCTCAACTGAGAGATAGAGTTAGGACTCTTACAACAGTCTCCTGAAGCAGCTTTGTTAGCAGCTCTAAAAGATCCCTGCTGTTGACTTTATAGTTAAGGTAAGATTGGGGACAGGGTGGTAAAAGATGTGCAAGCGTCAGGAGGTTTTAAAAACATTTTATCCAGGATAGGCTGCAGCTGAACCTGATGTGGGATATCAGACTTACTTAAAAACAAAACTGAGGTGCGGTCAGACAGGAAGCAGCATTCATTAAGTGTCAGCTACATTTGCTTCCTGCTGAGCTAGACAGAAACTTGTGTAGAGACTAACCGGAGTTTGAAATGTCTTAACACTGTTTTTCTTCCTTTGCCAGTTTACGACCTATGGGGATCATAATTGCCACTTCAGTTATCTTAATCTTTGATAAACTCTGATTAAGTTAGTTCAAAGTCATCCTGAAAATTTCAACAGTTATAACTATTATTTTTGTGAGAAAGAGCAATGAATGATATGCAATGTAAATAGCTTGCTTACATCGTTAAAGCCCAAAAAAGTTAAAACCTAAAATAAATAATAAAGAGCTTTCATGAAAATGACTACTATATAGTTTTAGTCATAGTCTTATACATTGTTTGAAAGTAGATTTCTACCTTTAGAAATAACATGAATCAATTAGCTTTTGATTTCTTGACACCCGCCCTTTCCTTAAGTCCCCTTATGTTGGATTCTGTTTCTATTAGGCTAATGCCTCTGTTATTACTATCACTTGCTTCAGCAGTTGCCCAACTTGACCCTCATTACAGCCTGGTAATTTTGTTTACTCCTCAGAACTCTCTCCTCTGAATCACAAGCTCCACACATCCTCCTTCTCCCTGATTTGCAGGCAGCCCATGAGCCATAGACTACTTGGCAGGAGTGATGATCAGTGTGCCCCCTGCGCCAGCCTGAAGACATGAGACTTTCATCCCCAACTCCAGCAGTGGGCCTGGGACGTGGGGCTTGCGTCCCCACCCCCTGTACAAGACGAGCCCCGGAACATGAGGCCCTTGTCCCTGCCCCTGGCAACAGTCCCTAAGATGTGAGGCTTGAATCCCAGCCCCCTGCACCAGCCTGGGAACTTGAGGCTCATGTCCCTGACCCTGGCAACAGGTCCAGGGATGTGAGGCTCATGTTCCTTCTCCCTGCACTGGCCTGGGACATGAGGCTCCTGTCCCTGCCCCCCTAATTAATTCCCTTTTAATGTGCACAAATTTTGTACACCAGGCCACTAATTACTTATAAAATGAAAGAAAATTGTTCTTTATAATAAGGCAAGGCAGAAGAGCTTAAATCTCAGTTAGCTTAAACATGTTTTATTAGGTTATAGGAATTGATGCCCCCAAATAAATGGTTAAGTATTATTTTTAAAATCTTTTCAGCCCTAGCTGGTTTGGTTTGGTGGGTAGGTCCCAGGTTTGATTCCAGTCAAGGGCACATGCCAGGGTTGCAGGCTCAGTCCCCAGTAAGTGGTATGCAGGAGGCAACCAACCAATGATTCTCTCTCATCATTGATGTTTATATCTCTCTCTCCCTCTCCCTTCCTCTGTGAAATAAATTTTAAAAATATATGTATTTTTAAAGTTTTTGTTGTTGTTGAGCATTGACCCATGAACCAGGAGGGCATGGCTTGATTCTCAGTCATGGTACATGCCTGAATTTTGGGATCAATCCCAAAGTGTGTACAGCAGGAAGCCATTCAATGATTTTCTCTCATCATTGATGTTTTTCTCTCTTTCTCCCTTTCTCTCCTTCTCTGAAATAATTAGAATAATATTTTTTAAAGTATTTTCACATTCATAAAATGATCATGCCTTAAAAGTTTTGATTGAAAAAGGCACACCAATAGCTATATAAAATTATTTTAAACAACTATGATTTGTTCAATAATGTTATGTAATGACCTGCCAGGATTTATAATGCACTTTGTCTGAACATACCCCTACATTCCAGAAAAGCAAGTTTAGATGGGGTAAAAGCAAGAACTATAATATAATAAAGAGTGCTCATAAAGATTCCATATGGAGATTCATGTAGGTAAAAAATTAGAAGCATAGCAAGCCAAAAACCAGCGGAGGAGAGTCAGATTCAAGCTAGCAATAGATGAGATTCAGGGAATGGTTTTCCACGAGCCCACCACATATTTAAGAAGCAGTGGAGTACCCTATATAGACCTCTGGCAGACTTAGGACTTATTTTCCTATGACCTGCTTTGCTGTCATTAACTAATAATAATAATGCTTTCTTTAGAAACTTGGGCTTGTTGGGTAGTAGAATGTCCCCAGATGCAGAAAGCAAAATGACTTTCTCTGCTTAGAAACTGGAAGTTCTAATCCATCTCATCTAGTCCCTTGCAGACAAGGTCTCACCCTGGACATGGCCTCAGAGATCCTCATGCCAGGCCCAGTGTGCCTCATTGAGAACATCGAAGGGAAACTGGGAGTTAATCAGGAAGCTTTGAAGATCCTGTCTGCCTTCACCCAGCCCCTTGTCGTGGTGGCTATTGTGGGCCTCTACCGCACAGGCAAATCCTATCTGATGAACAAGCTAGTTGGAAGGAATGAAGGTGAGTGACACCAACTAAGTCGTTCTTTTCACCCACACGCTCAGCATGAGCACAGAGATATGAGGAGAGAAAGTGAGAGATGGGCAGGAATATTGAAAGGTAATGTTTGGGCCATAGCTAGCTAATTACTTTCTGGGAGGTAAAGGACGGAGGTCTGTTTTTTGAAATATCATCTCTTTTCCTTTTACTTAATAGCTCCTTGGAAAAAGCAAAATATTTCCCAGTCATAAAGAGGAAGACATCAATAAAACAAACATATATAAAATTATAAACTATTAAAATTTTAGTAGCATAATATTCATGTTTTTTTTTTTTTAAAAAATCATCAAGTTTTCAAGCTTTGGTACCTGATACTCTTATTTTCCCATCTCTCTATTGCAGTTCAGATCAATATTGGTTTTTCTTTGCTCCATCTCCACATCTTGCTCTCTTTAAGCCCTAGCTTATTTGTCAAGAACACCTCTTATTGTCAGATCGCTCATCTATTACAACCTCTCCACTCGCCCTGCAGGCTTCTCTGTTGGATCCACGGTGCAGTCTCACACCAAGGGAATCTGGATGTGGTGTGTGCCTCACCCTGCAGAGCCAAACCATACCCTGGTTCTGCTTGACACCGAGGGACTGGGAGATGTAGAGAAGGTAAGGAACAAGGATTCCTTTCTGATCAACCTTCTCATCTCTGAACATTCTTTACAGAGAATATTTTTGTACTTCCACTTGAACAGAGTATATCTTTATTTCCTTTTCCATATTTAATAGACAAAGTTTGGAAACCTGAAGTGAAAAAAATATTTCTAAGCCAAAGTCATGATGGAGAGACTCCACTAATGTGGGGCTAGGTCATTAACCAAAATGCAGAAAGATGTTGTAAATAAAATCATTGTCCCAAGTCCAATCCTACAGAGAATAATGATTAATACCCAGCTCTGGCTCAGAGTTCAAATTGGGGCTCTGGCAGCTGTAGCTCTCTGACTTCTCAAGAGTAAATCTCCTTAAATCTTTGATTTTCCTTTGACCTTACCTATCTTATCATGTAAACATACTGGAGCTTTTCCCACCTCTTTGCTGGTGTTTATTTAACAACCAGCCTCCTGGGGGTGTGGAGTTGAAAAAGACTTGCCTCATAATACTTGCCAATAATCTAAATGCCCCATCATAGCTGAGTCCAAGCTTCCAAAGTGAAGTCAGGAAACCCAGGGTTTGGAATTTAACAGTCAGCTTCTGTGGGCTGGTGTAAGCTAGCTCTAGCACATAACTGATCTTTCCCCTGAATTTCCCTGTTGTTTAGTTTTTGTTTTGCTTTTGACTTACTATGAATTCGTAGGGTCAACCTCAATTTGTGCTTTAGTTTCCTCATAGGTAACATGGAGATAGTTATAAATCTATCCTACAGTGCAGTGGGTGCTTCTCCTTCTTCCGTGTCCCCCACTGAAGGGGAGAAGGACAGGTTCCTGAGTGGAGGAGCTGGGGACTGAGAAAAAAGAAAGAGACAAGAGACAGAAATAGGTTCAAGCTGGGTGCCCGGGTGGAGGCTGTCAATCTGATGAAGGGACAGCCACCACCACCACAGACAACACAGCACATTTATTAAGGGGAGATTAAAGGTCAAAAGGAGTTTCTATTCATTGAGACCTGGGTAAGTTCCTCTTTTTTTTTCTTTCTTTTTTTTTTGTACAAGGACGAGATTTAGCATATCAAGACCTGGGTAAGTCAAGGTCCTATTTGTTTCTCATTCCAAGCACATGATAAAGAAAAGAAATTCATACTGATTACAGTCTCCGACATTTTGGGAGACTATTTCCGGAGATGGCCATGCCAGTCACCTTGGACTCAGCTGACATTAATTTAAAGGTCATACATGTGCATTCCTAAAGGGGCCCCATACACTAAGCTTTGTTTTGAGTACTAGATAAGATAATGTAGACTGCCTTGTGTATAATAAGTACTCAGACCACACTATCCCAGACAAGTGCTTGATTTCAACATTGCCTGGAAGCTGGCCCAGAGGGTGTCTGTGGGAGGGTCACGCATCAGAACTCCAGACCTCACCAGGGTCTGAGCAGATCACCCAGCCGTAAATCTGAGGGTCAGATTATTTTCTGAAAGAACTTTCAGCAGAGAGCAGGTTGGGGGCCAGACAGAGTGCCCTGGGAAAGAGGTGCAATCCTCTCCCCCTCCCACAAAGAGGAGGAGCCCCTTCCCCCACTTGTGGAATGGCTCATGGCTGGAAATCTAGCCCCGGGACTGGACATCTGGCCCTGTGGAAGCCTTGGGAGACACCTCTCCCAGCAAGAGCCAGCTGTGCTGAAAGATTAGAGAGCCACGCCAGGCTGTTTTTGTTTCTTTGTTTGTTTTTATTCCCTCCTGCTTGAGGTGGTGATAAGGGGGTGCTAGTGACCCAGGCAGAGCTGAGGCATTAGGAGAGAAAATGCCTGCCTATCCCTTCAGCAAGCTAAGAGCATGATGCACCAACACCAGTCTGTTTAAATCATCTCACCAGGTCCCTCCTCACTGAGTCCAGATCCATGGGGGAGGGAAAGCAGTCCTGAAGCTGACTCAGTGCCTGGGCTAGGGAGGCCTTGCCCATGGATTACTTGGGGATCTGCCCTGCAGGGCTTGAGTCAGGTTACCCAAGGTCAGGCAGGGACAGCAACTCACCAGAGAACTGCCAGGGAGCCAGAGGCCACATACCAAGTGGTCAGATTCAACAACATTGGAACATTGGAGTAAAATCCAGCAAGCTCCACAAACAGCAAATGCAAAAGTTTTTTTTGTTTTGTTTTGGGGGGGTTTGGTTTTTCTTTCTCTTCTCTCTTCTTCTTCTTCTTCTTCTTCTTCTTCTTCTTCTTCTCTCTCTCTCTCTCTCTCTCTCTCTCTCTCTCTCTCTCTCTCTCTCTTTCTTATATTCTCTTATTGCTATCTTTCATTCCAGTCTATTTGTTTTCTATTTCTCTTTAATTTTATAACATTTTTAATTTAATTTTTTTCCTTTCTCTTTCCCAGTTTTTTTTTCCTATTCTATATTTTTATTGTATTCATTATTATTACTTTTTAGGTTATTATTTTATTCATTTTTCCTATCTTTATAGTTATCCTGTTGTATCATAAATCAGTGAGCTAGATACAAGATGCCTTAACAAGCCAATTAATTAGGAGTCATCTTTATTGTCCCTTTCAGAGCAGAATATCTCTGTCAAATTCTGAACAAACAAAAGAAGAAGCATTCTCTTTTTATATCTTGTCAGTTCTTTGTGAATGTTACTTTTGCAGATAACTTGTAACCTTGAGTATATATCATATCTATAAAACAACTTATAACCTTGAGTACATATCATATCTAACAAATACCCGGCATGAGAATATTATCAGTATCAGTGTATCAGTTCCTTATGTTAGATGGCTAGCTTGCAAGGTCATACAGTTAAGTTTATCTTTTCTATTATTAAAGCTAAAAAAAGAAGTTATTTTATAGAATAAGAGACCGTCTAAAAATGACAGAGTTTACAGAACAAAGGACTATTTAACAATAGATGAGAATTTCAAACAGCAGTTTTAAACATCAGTTTTTCCAAAAGAGGGATTATTATGCTTCATTACCCATTGGTTTTATGTATAAGTCAAATCATTGATTCTTGTTTTATTGCTGGGAGGGAGTTATAGTGACCCCTGAGGACTATAAGCTTGGTGGAATTAATTTTCTGTTGAATAAAGTTAGTAAACCAGTTTATAAGACAGGATCCCAGACTGAGGGCCAGGAGTACATGCAAGAGGATCTCAGCTTGAGTGGGTCTGATGAAGAATCCTTGATTTTCTATTCTGCTGGTGCAGCCTTAAGCCCAATGTGATGAAGCCACATTGGGATCCCATCAACCTTGACCTTGCCATGGGTATGGTCAAGATGACGGTGTGTGGTCCTCTTTAGGTAGGAGTAAGTCTTTATGTGGTAAATTTCTTAATCCCAGAGTCACCAGGGTGGAAGGGATGAACTGGATCAGAAGTTGGTAATAGGCAGTACATCTCAGACGTGCTTCTGGACTGCTCCTTGGGTGAACTATAAACCTATAAGAACTTGAGTAAAGATTGGTTAAGGATTTTAGCTTTCCTAGATTGGGATATATACTTATCTTTTAGAAGCTCTACGGCTCCATGTAAGCTGGTGAGGTGGGTAGGTCAGGGTCTGGAAGAGTCACTAGAATCTGCAGAGGGCCCACTAGTTTCAGGGCAGCCTCCCAGGCTGCTTCATCCACAGTTTAGTTCCCTCTTGCTTTGGGGGAGTCCCCTTTCTGGTGTCCCTTACAGTGGACCAATGACAAGCCCCCAAATGTTACACCCAGACTTCGTGATCCCCAAGGGAGCCGAGTCCTCCGATGCAATAAACAAAAGAGCCTCTTCCATGCTAGCATGGGCTCTGTCCCTCTCACGCTGACAGCATGGTGGGAGAGAGCTGAACTTCGACAAGTCAAGGGGTTTTATAAGGGTGGTGATGTCACTGCTTTGGCTGACCCTGATTGGTTGGGTGAGGGGTAGGATCCAGTTACACAAAATGGAGGATAGCTCCACCCTGCTCGGCCCTGCCCCACAATACAAAATGGAGTCAGGATTTAGCCTTGCCCTGCCCTGCCCTTTCACTACTTCCTTAAGTGCCAAATGGCTTCCAGTAGTGCCAGAATCTCTTCCTTATTTTTGATGTCCTTCCCAGCTAAAGTCAAAAGTCTCCATTCCTTGTAAATAGCACTGGGTACATAATCTGTTGCAAACGCATATCTGCTATCAGTATAAATTGTTACTGATTTATCTTTTGCCCACTAGAGAACCTGAATAAGGGAAATTAAGTCAGCCTTCTGTGTTGATGTCCCATGGTTGAGTGCCTGAGACCAGATGGTTTGGTCTAAGCCCCTTATCTATATACATAGAGGTAGAAAGACTTAGTTACATTTGGTAGTGCCAGTTGGCCCATCGTCCTTGTTCTGCTCATGTCTGCCTTACTGCCTGATATATCCCATCAAGGATTCTGGCCCTGAATTCTTTCAGGGAAAATGGATGTCGATTGGGCTCCTCTGGCTACTTCCAAGCTGAAGAAAGATAGAGTTTTCTTTCAGGGCCAAGAAATCCTTGCTGTCTGTCAGAGGGACAATGAGGTCTGGGCCCAGAAGGAGGTGGGCTTGTGACCTGACAGAGACAAACTGTATTATAAAAATTAATATTATTGATCAATTAGAATAGCAACAGTTATAGCAAATGGTCTGATAGAAGAGAAAGAAAACATTTCAGATCTAATTACTTTTATGAAATAGAATTTTTATCTTTAAAATTATCCTTATGTATTTTAAAAGAGCTAAATAAAGACCAATTTATCTATTTCATTCAATTTGGCCTGATGGTTTGCATAAATATAATAAGAATGGTAACTGACAAATTTGCCAGAATTTCATGATTGAATCTTAATGTGCACCATAGGGCAGGGAAGCCAAGTCATCCAGTTGCTGTCAGGCCTGCCTGCAGTATCTGCTAAGTTAGGTGAATTCCTCTCCTGAAGTGACTCTACCAGGGCCCATTCCCTAGGCTTCTAGGCCCATCTCAGTAGCCCTCCTACTTGTGGCCTAGAGTGTGTGGGGATCCCACAAAGACACAGAGGTGCCCAAATTGATCCCCTTAATAAGATAATAAATGTTGACTTCGATTACCATATATAATGATGACAAAAGTCTGAGAAATGTAGGTTGGTGAAGACAATTTGAGTCAAATATACAACTCTTTACAACATTCTTTCACTGCTGCTAAGAGAGAATGGAAACATCCTGTGACTATAGAGTAGCCCGCCTTTCTTGGAGAGTGCAGCAAGTCTTGTGTTCTTTACATGTGGAGGGATCTTCCTGAAGGAGCTGAGCACTGTGTACAGCATGTGGAGGAGGAGGCATGCAGCCCAAGGATGCACCACTGGTCTCAGGGATCCTCAGGTGGAGGCGGAGGCTGGCGGCACAGCTGGCAGCTGGAGAGGCCTTAGTGGAGAGGACCCAGGTCCACCCCAGAGGAGGGGGCCATCCAGGCGGGTTTGGAACAGCAGCTCGTGAAGTGGAGATTTTCACGGCCTTTTCCGGGAACCTGAGGGTCTTTAGCGTCTCCACTGTCTCCTCCTCTTGTCTGAAGCATTTGGATCTCTCTCCCTTCAGTTTGTGAACCAGGGATGTAATTTCCTGTTTCAGCGCCCAGTAGGTCGTGGTCACCTTTCTGCAAGTGTCGGCAAAGCTGGGTATATTTAATGACTCTTTCTCATACCTGGCATTGTCAAAGGATGACTCTATTCCCCGGCACTTCTCTTTAGCAGCATTCAACTTAATGAGTTGGCATTTCTCCTCCATCTGTCCGGCCAATGCCTTTGCCAGGTGCACTTCACATCTTATGTAAGGTTGACCCTGAACAGACAGAACAAATCTGATTATAACTACAAGACCCACCAAGAAGCGATGGCAGGTGGACATGCCAATATCTCCCATTGGAGGACGTGGACAGGGAGGCATGGACTCTGGCCATTAGGCAGCAGCCCCACGCCCTCCTCACCCCATTTCCCAAGAATGGGCACTGAGCCAGCTCTATGGAGGACCACAGCACCTCCATAGACCATCAATACAGGGCTGCCACATGATCATGGAGTCTCCAGGCACAACAGAACCAATGACACCCCAACATCCCACCTAGAACCAGCCAGCAAGGGCTACCTTCATTGGTCATCAGTGATATTGTTGAGATAGGGGAAGATTTGTAAAAACATATGCCAAATGTCCAATGACATTCAGTAGTCAATACCATGTATGTTTTTGTATCAGTATAAATTAAAGTATAGTGAAAATAGCATAAAAAATTATCAGTGCTAATGACAGAACTATTCTATTCAAAGTTACATGTTTCTCACAATCATTTTTGTTTGTTCAGTTAACATTGTAGGTCAGGGGCTTATTTTTATTTTTATTTTTATTTTTTTAAATCAATCTTTGTTGTTCATATTATTACAAAGGTTCCTCATTTCTTCCCCCCTCTACCAGGTTCCCACCCCACCCTCTGCCCCCTCTTCACCCCCCATTGTCTTTATCCATAGGTGCACAGTTTATGTTCAGTCTCTTCCCGCATCCACCACTCTCCCTTTCCCCGAGAACTGTCAGTCCACTCCCCTCCCGTATCTCCGACTCTACTACAATCAACAGCTAATATTGTTCATCAGGTTTTTCAATCTCCTTTTTTTGTTGTTGTTGCTGTTTTTTGTTTTTTTAATTAATAAACTTTTACATTTTTAAGAATAAATTTTAAAATCTAATAATTTTAAACCTTGTTTTTTCTGCCCTGGGAATTGAGAAGCAAACTTGTTTACATGTAAACTTGCCCTTAGGCTATCAAAAGGTGTAGCGATTCAAATGTAAATGAACAAATTGTTTAAAGATAGCTGCTGGTTGGAATTGGATTACCTATTCTGGGTGGGAAGGGCTTGTCCTCCCCTTTTTCCATTAAAATTAAGGTGTTAGCTTTAAAACCTCTTTTTGGCAAGAGACCTTAAACTTTCAGAACTTTAAATTTTTCAGGTAGTAAATCAGTTACTTAGCATTTTCTCAAATCAATAATACCTCCACATGCCCAAGGCACACTTCACACAAAAAACATTTCCAAATAGATCAACCAACCTCATCCAGACCCCATACAAGGCACTCACAGATCAACACCCCAGCGCTATACTAACTCAACACATCCAGATCTAAGCCTTCATAACTTGATTCAGCAGACCCTCAAGTTCCCCAAAAAGTTTCCAGCCATGTCTGAGAGGCAGCCCTGGGGCATGGGCAGGCGAGGAGTGAGCTGTTCCGGGCCTGGCCTCTGTTGCTCTGGTTTGTTCCACAACCAGCTGCTCCGGGTCTGACCACTGCCACTCCCGACCTGGCTGCTCTGGGCTTGGTTACTACTGCTCTGGGACTGGCTGCTCCCGACCTGGCCGCTTTGGGCCCGGCCGCTCCCGGCCTGGCTGCTGCTGCTCCAGGCCTGGCTGCTCCCGGCCCGGCTGCTCTAGGCCAAGCTGTTCCGAGCCCGGTTGCTCCGGGCCTGGCCGCTCCCAACTTCTCTGCTCCGGGCTTGGTTGCTGCTGCTCTGGGCCTGGCTGCTCCCGCCTGGCTGCTCCGGGCCCTGTTGCTCTGGGCCTGGCCACTCCAGACCTGGTCGCTCTAGGCCTGGCTGCTACTGCTCCTGACATAGCTGCTCTGGGCCTGGCTGCTCTGGGCCCGGCCGCTCCGGGCCTGGCCACTCCCGACCTGGCTGCTCTCGCCTTGGTTGCTGCTGCTCTGGGCCTGGCTGCTCCCGACCCGGCTGCTCTGGGCCTGGCCCCTCCGGGCCTGGCCACTCCTTGCCTGGCTGCTCCGGGCCGGGCCACCCTGAGCTTGTCCGCCTCTGCCCCAGGGCTGGCTGCCACTGCCCCAGGTCTGGCTGCTCCGGGCCTGGCTGCTGCTGCTCTGGTTTTGGCTGCTGCTGCTCTGAAGCCTGGCAGCTACTGCTCTGGGCCTGGCAGCTACTGCTCTGGGCCTAGCTGCCACTGCCTTGTGCCTGGCCACTCTGGGCCTGGCCGCTGCCGCTCCAACATTCTGTCCTTTTTTTTTTTTTTTTTTTTTTTCTGTCTTAGTCTTCGATTTTTCAAGGTCTTCTTTGTATTCTTTCTTAAGTAATTTTACTATCTTTTGCTATAACTTGATTTCTTCACATTGAAAACTTCGGTTTCTTCCTCCTCGTCCTGGAAGCTCAGTAGGCTGGCCCGCAGTGCCCCTTTGTTCTCCGCGGCCTCCTGCGTGGCTTCAGCCTGTTGCCGGGGTCAGCACCACCCAGGAAGCAGCCGCCAGCCTTGGCAACGTGGCCCGTGATCAGCGGTCGAGGGCCCAGCGGCACCTCCCCCCCGGGTCCTTGCCGGCGCCCGGCTGGCCTGTTTCCAGCAGCGGCTCCTGCGCCTCATCATGTTCTTTCAAGTCTGGAGCTTTTTTCTCCTTCCAGCTAGGGCAGTCTAGCATCAGAGTCAACAGACTGTCCTCTGCGTGCAATGTGTGCGACTCCAGGGGCTCTGCCTTTCGCCACTCCCCCGGGATTCTGCCTCACAGCCCCGTCTCCCTCTGTTTGAGCCTGGGTCCCCAGGGTCTGGCCTAGAACTGGGGTTCAGAGCAGTTGGAACTGGGGCTCAGCACAGCCGGAGGTTTTGTTTTCTTCCCGCTAGGGCACTCCAGCATCAGAGTCAACATTCCGTCCTCTGCGCGCAATGTGCACGACTCCGGGGGCTCTGTTTTTCGCCGCTCCCCTGGGATTCCGCCTCACAGCCCCGTCTCCCCCTGCCTGAGCCTGGGTCTCCAGAGTCTGGCCTAGAACTGGGGCTCAGCACTGCTGGTTCTGGGGTTCAGCCCAGTCCGGGGCTTTTATTTCCTTCCTGCTAGGGAATGCCAGGCAGGCACCCAGCCTTCCCCTCCTCTCCAGCTCCGTCCTCTCTGCGTGCGCGTGCAGCATGTCTCCATACCTTAGGCTTTTTCAGATCCTCTGATTTTCCTTCTGGTTTTCTCTTTCCTTCTTGTTGTAGAATTTTCAGTCAGTCGACTACCTGAAGCTCTGGGGAATATCCATTTTATATTTTAGTTATATTCCATTGAAATTGTTGTGTGCGGCTGCGGTTAGGTATTTACCTGTGCAGCCATCTTGGATCCTCCCAGGGGGCTTATTTTTAATGATTTCTCATCTGAGAATGCCACAAGACATGACTTACATTTGTTTTGACTTCTAGGGTGACCAGAATAATGATACTCAGATCTTTGCACTGGCAATACTATTGAGTAGTACCTTTGTTTACAACACCATGAACGTAATTGACCAGAGGGCTATCGATTTATTATAGTATCCTTTTAAAATCCAGGATGGTACCAAAGCCAGAGAAAACTCTTCTATGCACCAGCTGTGTTTATGAAACTTTTGAATCAAACACAAACATAAAAACATGATAAACATTAGAAGTACAAGAAAAACAGCCCTTATACTTAGTGATGTTATGAAGAATTGGTTACAACCAAAAGAGAACATAATGGTTTAGGGATGTAAGGATTTCAATATGGGCTTAGATGCAGTCCTATTTCCAACCAGTTTTCCTTAATTATATCTCAGTTATGTAATAGAACTGTCAAATCATCTCAGCACAGTATCCCCACCTGATCTTGATGGAGTTGAAGATGCAGCGGATGCTGTGAGCTTTTGTCCAGACTTAGTGTGGACTCTGAGAGATTTCTACCTGTCCCTGGAGGCAGATGGGAAACACATCACAGCAGATGACTACCTGGAGAACTCGTTGAAGCTGAAAGAAGGTAACAGGGACTTCAGTTTTGGAAAGGGAGAGAAAAGTAACATGAAGATATCTCTGTATGTAAATGGTTACATTTATAGTTTCCTATATTTAATCACTTGGTTTAACTGCCAAGCAAATAATGAACACTACTAATTTAAAGTGAACTATTAGATTCAATATGAGATACTATTGCTCACTGTTCTTGGAGCAAATTATTTTCTTTCTTCCTTTTCATGATGGGTTACCTTTTAACTTTTTTTTTTTTTTAAGAGTTTGTGGAGATGTGTTGAAATAGATAATATCAGGAAAATTTATTCATAGGAAATACATTAAAATGAATGCTAATTCTATACTCAATAAAGCCTATTTTTCCTTCCCCAGACACTGATGAAAATCATCAAATTTTCAATTTGCCCCGTCGTTGTATTCAGACGTTCTTTGCAAGAAAGAAATGCTTTGTCTTTGACTCACCCACTCACCGGAAGAAGCTTGCCCAACTTCCGACACTGCATAAGGACAAACTGGATCCTGATTTTGTGCAACAAGTGGAAGATTTCTGTTCCTATATCCTTCACCATTCCAAGACAAAAACTCTTTCAGGAGGCATCAAGGTCAATGGACCTTGTGAGTATCTTCCTTAGGATTTTCCTTCAACTCAACATAGAGACTGGGGCTTTTAAAAGTTTCTCCTTTCACTGTCAATGCTGAAAATCCTTCATCAGTTACAACTAAGAAAATTATATAAATCACATGATTCATATAGGTACCCAAAACATTCTTACTGATTTTTTTTTAGTAATGCCTCTAAAATAGTATAAAATAGAAATATCATCTGAAGAAAAGGTCAAGTTAAAGAGTTCTATTCATAAGTGGTTCATTCTTGGACTAGACTAACCACATGAGTTGGCAACATTTGTTCCATGAATATAGTGGATTAAGCACAAGATAATATACAGGTTCTCTGTAAAAAATGAAACTTACTTGATATAAACATTAAACAGAGGCTCAAGTTGTCTAGAGCTTTAAAAGAATCTAAGCAAATATCTTGGACCAGATTTTTTTCTAAAGACACCATGCCTCAGAACTCTATGAATTATTGCTATACTCTTGAGCAATGATTTTCAACCCATGGTGTGCCTCAATAATTCTTTTTAAAAAATATTTTTTATTGATTTTTTTTACATAGGGAGAGATGATTAGAGAGTTAGAAACAATGATGAGAGAGAAACATCAATTAGTTGTCTCCTGCACACCCCCTATTGGGGATGTGCTCGCAACCAAGGTACATACTCTTGACTGGAATCGAACCTGGGATCCTTGAGTCTGCAGGCCAATGCTCTATCCACAGAGGCAAACTGGCTAGGGCTCAATAATTCTTAAAACATGCAATACCTGATTGTTTAGTCAAGGGCACTGACTTCTTTTCCTTCAGAATGTCAAATAAAAATATGACAACAGTTAATACAACAATATCCAGCTGGTAGGAATGACTCTAAATTATACCTATTTTTTTTTTGTCAGATCAACAATAAAATATATATATATATATATTTTGGTGTGCAGCAGAATTTTAGTAATAGTTTATGTGTGCCACGAGATGAAAAAGGTTGAAAAGGATGTTCTAGAAGGATGGTGAATGCAAAGAAAAGTATGAAAGGAATAAGGAAGACAAATATGAAAATTCTAACAAAGAGTAAAGATGGGCCAGTCTAATTTGCTCACTTTGTGTTTTATTCAGCTAATACGCATACCAGCTTTACATACTGAAGTAGCAGAGAAAAGGGAATTCTGAAGGAAAAATGAAACCTGAGGAAGAGGGAAAGAAAGGAAAGAATAAAGAGGCAAACAAGGCCTAAAGCAGACTAATAAAATGAAGAGGCATAATTTTAATCATTTCCTCATTTCTCAATAGAAAAAGGGTGGCATGAGGATGATTACATAGATATTGATATTTCTCCTTTGAACACTTTCTTTTCCTAAAGAAAGATCTGGCTTCTTAGTCACACAATTTTCAAAAAAAACAAACAAATAAACAAAAACAACCACGAATTTGAGCCACTTTAACAATATGCAGAATACCGAAAAAGCTCGGGGAATGCATTGCTAAATTAGTATTCTCAGAACAATCCAATTTTAGAGCATGCCCTCTTTTTTCTACAAATAATGCAAGTATCTCTTTCCTGTCTAAAGGTCTAGAAAGCCTGGTGCTGACCTATGTCAATGCCATCAGCAGTGGGAATCTGCCCTCCATGGAGAATACAGTCTTGGCCTTGGCCCAAATCAAGAACTCCACTGCAGTACAAAAGGCCATTGCCCACTATGACCAGCAGATGGGCCAGAAGGTGCAGCTGCCCACAGAAAACCTCCAAGAGCTGCTGGACTTGCACAGGACCAGTGAGAAGGAAGCCATCGAAGTCTTCATCAAGAATTCCTTCAAGGATGTGGACCAAAGGTGCCAGAAGGAATTAGAGGTAATTAGTATTCTTTGCTCTAGCCTCTGGGGCTTATACATGTAATACAAGTATTGCTATGAAATGCAAAATGGGAACTTAAGAAAAGCAATTCTTACTAGACTGGAAAATAATTACTCTTATATGACTCTCACTTTTATTTTGAAAACAAACAAACAACATGAAACTACTCTGAGTTGTATGGATTTTAATACTTTAACACACACACACACACACACACACACACACACACACACACACAACTCACCAGGTTACACCCATGGACTAATTTTTTAAAGTTAATCTTATTCTTTAAAAATTGCATTTATAAAGTATTAATTAACTTTCTTGCTGGGACCGGTTTGGCTCTTGCTGGGACCGGATAGAGCGTCGGCTTGGGGACTGAAGGGTCCCAGGTTCGATTCCGGTCAAGGGCATGTACCTTGGTTGTGGGCCTGTCCCCAGTAGGGGGTGTGCAAGAGGCAGCTGATCAATGACCATCTCTCATCGATGTTTCTAACTCTCTATCTCTCTCCCTTCCTTTCTGTATAAAATCAATAAAATATATTTTTTTAAAAACTTTCTTTTTATATCAATCAAGAACACATTCCAAATGGTTCTACTAAAATATCATGTCTCCAGGTTTAATAGCATTCACTCATAACATTCTAACCAATTATTTCACTGTGCCTCCTTGTTGGGAATCCAAGACACAGGAAAATGCAGAAAGAAGGAGTGGTCGTAAATGAGTAGGTTGTGTACAAAATTAGGGCGTAATGAGGTTAGGTGTTTGTAGTCTGAAGATCACATCTAAAGCAGAAATATTAAGAGAAATGGGTTTCAGGAGAGTTGGAACACAAAACTAAAGTCATTTTTCTATACCATAATATCCTTGGATCTTTCCTAGGCTTGGTAGAAAGGATATAGTCTTGCTGTTGTTCTCTAGTTTCTAGAAAATCAATACTCTCTCAGAGAATCATTTATAGAAATACTGAAGTATTGCTAACATCTTTTCCGTGGGCCTTTGCCCCTTTGAAGACCCTGCTGAAAGGAAAACAAGATGACTTTCGTAACCAGAACTTGGAGGCATCATCAGATCGTTGCTCAGCTTTACTTCAAGATATTTTTGGTCCTCTGGAAGAATATGCGAAGCAGCTGGTTTATTCAAAGCCTGGAGGGCACCGCCTCTTCATTCAGAAGAGAGAGGAACTGAAGGCAAAGTACTATCAGGAGCCTAGGAAAGGAATACAGGTATTCCTCGTTTCATGCATTAATTGTGGGAAATTGTTGGGGGTTTGGAGTGGGGAACGGCTTCTTTCCAAATCCAGGGAAGACATGAAGAAAGTATGTATACTCTAATGTAGCCGAAGAATTAAACTAAACTACCACCATAATCACCGGAATTGTGATTATGCTGCAACTATCATCATTCATGGCAACAAAGGGACTTTTTTGGTTACATGGGGCAGAATTGCAGTAATAGAAATGCGCAGGAAAAAACAGTAATTCATTGGCTTACATGAAACATTTAAATTTAGTTGCAACTACAGCTACATTCAGGATTTTAAACAATGGCATCAATTTTCCCCTACCTTTTTTTCTTTCCAAGTCCCACTTAGTTTTCTGTTCTCTTTTCCTATGGGCTTCATTCTCAGGCACGGCAGCAAAGAGGACACCAACATCTCCAAGCATAACTAGTTCTTTTGTCCTCAGTCTCAGAGGAGAGAGAACATTTTCCCCAGCATCCATATCAGTCTTTAAAACATCCATATTGAGCCGAGACCGGTTTGGGGACTGAAGGGTCCCGGGTTCGATTCTGGTCAAGGGCATGTACCTTGGTTGCGGGCATATCCCTAGTAGAGGGTGTGCAAGAGGCAGCTGATCGATGACTCTCTCTCATCGATGTTTCTAACTCTCTATCTCTCTCTCTTCCTCTCTGTACAAAATCAATTTAAAAAAAAAAATAAAATAAAATAAAACATTCATATCGAGCATTTTCTCACCTATACCAAATTATTTTGTACCAAGTGAGCTGGGGGTGCTCTGCTTAGCCAGCTCAGAGTTTGTGCCCACTCTTGTGATGGAAGAGGCTTGATTGACAGTTTCACTGAGTGCAGGCTGAGCAGTTCTGGGGAGGAAAAGATTCTGGGAAGAAAAGGAAGTGAAAAGGTTTACAACAGGCCCGATCACCACTTCCTACTTTTAACTGCATGGTTTTGGGTTTCCTAGGCGGAAGAAGCTCTGCAAAACTATTTACAGTCCAAGGAGTCTGTGAGTGATGTCATTCTATATACAGACCTGGTTTACACTGCGAAGGAAAAGGAGAGGAAAGGTGAGAGGAAAATGGAAGAAATGCAAGATAGAACTTTCTGTACATTTTCAATTTATTTGGCCTGGTTTACCTGGGGTCATTAAACTAGAGCAAGAACGGCAAAGATGACTTTTAGCTCTTCAAGTTTTATCCGAGTAGGGTGCATATTGTCATCTGAAAAGGCAAAATGGCCCCAGGCAGTTTTCTCTCTGAAGCAGTAATAAGAAATAAGCAATAAGAGCAGGAGACAGAAGGAAGGACACTTTAATCCTAGAGGAGTTTGTCATTTTCTTCTTTCTCAGAAGCTTATTTAAAAGCAGAGGCTGCAAAGGCTGACACACGAATGTTGGAGGAGTTTAAAAGGCACAACCAGCAAATGATGGAGGAGAGGGAGAGACAGCATCAGGAGCACCTGAGACAATTGGAGATAAACAGAGAGCAACTGCTGAAAGAGCAACAGATGGCTATGGAACGTCAGCTCTAGGTACTCACCCGTTATTTCATCTCATCATTTTAATCATTCCTCCCTCTCTGAATTAATTAGAGCATGAAACAGTGACAAAGAGGGAGAGCAGCATAACTTTATGGCTCAGGGAAAGGGCTCTGGAGTTAGACAGCCTATTAAAAATCCCAGTTCCACATCTTACTAAATAAATGGCTTGGGAAAGTTATCTGTCCCTTAGTTTCCACTTGTGGAAAATGGAGACAGTATTAACACTTCTTTTATAGGGCAATTTAATAATAAATGAGTAAATATTTGTGTTTAGATTAGTGCTGAGCACAGAATAAGCAGTGTGTTTTGTTAAATAAGGATATTTCCAACTCACAGTAGTCTTTTTTGTTAAGTGGTTAATTGCTATAAACAATCTTTTCCTTTGGCCATAGATTATTTTGTTAAATTGATTTAATATTATGTCCCTGTTTTTGCCTTAGTTGTCACTGGTGCTGAGGCTTTTAACTTGCAGAGTTTGTTTCATCCAAGATTATTACCATCACTAGAGGCCCGGTGCACAAAATTCTTGCACAGAGGCGAGGGATGGTGTGTGTGTGTGTGTGTGTGTGTGTGTCCCTCAGCTGCAGCCTCTCCTATTTGAGACCCCTCGAGGGACATCCAACTGCCCTCTCACAATCCAGGACTGCTGGCTCCCAACTGCTCACCTGCCTGCCTTCCTGATTTCCCCTAACCACTTCTGCCTGCCAGCCTGATCACCCTAACCATTCCCATACTAGCCTGATTGATGTCTAACTGCTCCCCTGCCAGCCTGTTTGCCCCCAACTTCCCTCCTCTGTCAGCCGGGTCATCCCTAACTGACCTCACCTGCAATGTTGATTGCCTTCAACTACCCTCCCTTGCAGACCTAGTCCCTCCAAACTGCCCTCCCCTGCTAGCCATCTTGTGGTGGCCATCTTGTGTCCACATGAGGGCAGGATCTTTGACCACAAGGGGGCAGCCATCTTGTGTGTTGGAGTGATGGTCAATGTGAATGTTACTCTTTTATTAGATAGGATAGAGGCCTGGTTCATGGGTGGGGGCCAGCTGGTTTGCCCTGAAGGATGTCCTGGATCAGAGTGGGGTTCCCTTGGGGCATGGGGTGGCCTGGGCGAGGGGCCTGTGGTGGTTTGCAGGCCATCCATGCCCCCTGGTAACCCAAGCAGAGGCCCTGGTATCTGGAATTTTTTTATTTACCTTCTACAATTGAAACTTTGTAGCCTGGAGCGGAGCCAAGCCTCCTGCTTGCTCTGTGGTGGCAGCCATTTCTGTTTGGATTTGTTTAACTTCTATTTTGAAACTTTGTAGCCTTGAGTGGAGGCCTGGGCCTGCCAGGGTGTGTGGATAGCTTGGCTTCCTCTGTTGCTGGGGAAACCCAAGCCTCCCTCCTGATAGCCATCTTGGTTGGGTTAATTTGCATGCTCACTCTGATTGGCTGGTGGATGTGGCTAATGGGCGTGGCTTGTGGGTATAGCAGAGTGATGGTTAATTTGCACATTTCTCTTTTATTAGGTAGGATTACTCAATAAGCAGTAGTTCCTACTTACTAAGTACTGTACAAAGTACTTTAAGTGCATTCTCTCATTTAATCTGTTCATTATGAAGCAGAACCATTATGTCCCCATTTTTCTCATTAAAAACATTAGGTTCCAAAGAGATAACTAAATGTCATTATCACATATCCTAGAAAGTTATTCAAACTGCCTTCCCAGAGAATGAGAACTGCAGTATTTTTATTTCTGCAAACCTAGTATGAATTCTTATGTGAACACTTCCACCAGGGTGACCAGTCTACCTGTAGGTCTTAGTTTTCCAGAAGCCCCAAGACATTTTTGTGAATACAGATCTATACACTAGGGCATGATGGTCAACCTGGGATTCTTTTTTTTTTTTTTTTTTAATATATTTTATTGATTTTTCACAGAGAGGAAGGGAGAGGGATAGAGAGTTAGAAATATCGATGAGAGAGAATCATCGATCAGCTGCCTCTTGCACACCCCCTACTGAGAATGTGCCTGCAACCAAGGTACATACCCTTGACCGAAATCGAACCCGGGACCTTTCAGTCCACAGGCCGACGCTCTATCCACTGAGCCAAACCGGTGCCAGCTCAACCTGGGATTCTTGTTCTCCTCAATCTTTCATCCACTCTGCCCTATAACTGTGGAGACTGGAAACAAATTCCCTGATCCAAGGCCCAGATGCATCACCTGATTGGGATTGTCACTTAGACACCCAGTTGTTGTATTAGCCTTTCTTCAAAGAATTAGATCTGATATTCCTCTGTGTAGAAATAAAAACTGAAGTTAAGATGTGACTCAGATTGCTCAAAGAGGAAGGGGTAAGGGACCACACGATGCAATTCTTGGAACACCAACCCTTCAGGAATTGAGAGATGGTGATGTTTCTGGAGTTAGAGAAAGAGATATGGGAGAATTATTTAGGTAGGAAACTAAACATGAGAGGTAAAATGGGCATGAATAAAAAGGAGAGTTTAGGGACTGTCCTGTTTATTGATGGCTTAAAATAACTGAGGCTATGCCCTAGGCTCAGTGGCTAGAGCATTGGCCTGCAGACTCAAGGGTCCTAGGTTCAATTCTTGTTAAGGGAACATGCCAGGTTGTGGGCTAGATTCCTAGTAGAGGGCATGCTGGAGGCAGCTGATCAATGCTTTTCATCATTGTTGTTTCTATCTCTCAATCCCTTACCCTCCCTTTTTGAAATCTATAAAAAATATGGATTTCAGATCACCCTAACCACTCCCATGCTAGCCTGATTGATGTCTAACTGCTCCCCTGCCAGCCTGTTTGCCCCCAACTTCCCTCCTCTGTCAGCCTGGTCTTTCCTAACGGACCTCACCTGCAGTGTTGATCGCCTTCAACTACCAAAGTTCTTAAAAAATAAGTGAGGATAGTCAATGATTTTGGCTTATCCTCCCCACCCCGCACTCCCAGTGATGTGGACGTTTCTTTTTGTTAATCTCTTTAGTTTTATTTGTCACTCTTCAGGAAGAGGCAGAAAAGCAGTTGAAGAGACAACAGTCTGAAATGAGAATACTTCTGAATGAGTTTCTGCAACTATCACAAGCAAAATCATGAAATGATGACTGTATCTTACTCTAAAGCTAAACATCTGAACTTCTTTTTATGTTCACTTTTCACTGAAGATAGAAAGAAATAAGAAAGTATAAAATGTGGGAGAATTACCACTTAAATAAAAGTTATAATAATGATATCAAATTTTTGTATTGTTATGAAGTTATGATTCTCATAATTGGTAAAATGTGCATTTCAATAGTTTCAGTGATGATGACTTCCTTGAAAAGATTATGAATTGTATAACAGAGGGCATTTGATCACTGCATTTATATGGTAGAGGTAATGGGCTGGTTCTCTCAGGGGAAACTTCCTCTTCTACCTCAATGCCATCTCTCTAATTTTCTCAGGAGGGTTGAAAGTGACCAGGGGGTGGGGGGGTGATTCACAATAGGCTCAGTCAAATGGGACTTAATCAACGTCGTGAGCTCCGGTGGGCAGCACTCCTGTCAAGTGGTCATATGCTGGATGCCATTGCAGGGAATCAGCGCTTTACCTAGCTTCTTAGCTGCGACAATGTTGGGTTCTCAACTGCATGGAAGCAGTCAGTCTATGGGAAATGATGTGACTACTGGTCATGCTTAGTGGAGTTTGCTTAGAGAAATTCCAAACTGTAAGCAAATAGCATTGTAGTGAAGTAGAGGTGCCCTAGAAGTTAGAATTTCCAGTATGGAAATTGTGTCATAGGCCAAAGAGCTAAAGAAGCCTTTCCTTTTCATTATCCTCATCAAGAGTATAACTTAAACAGGACTCTTTATATCAAAAACAGTTTATACTGAATTAAATAATTGTGTGCTATGGCTTTATAAACCCTTAGAGCCTATAAATAAATGGTTTAAGGAATGCTAGGTAAAATGTGTCAAAATATTTGATGGGGCTCATTTTTTTTAATGCTTGCTTATAATGCTAAAGTTAAACAATCTTAATTCTTTGCAATCATGTATGAAAACATACTGATTTTTCTTAATATTTGTGACTTATATCTACACTAATAAAAGAGAAAGATGCAAATGACCGTACCTTCGCTACACCCACCAGTCAATCAGGAGTGGTATGCAAATTAACCCAACAAAGATAGCAGTTTAAATTGCATACACAGGTGCCCAGGAGGGTGGGGGTGGGGCCAGAGCTTGCATCATTGCCATGGCAAAAACATAGGCCTTTCGCAGCATGGCTCCAGCTGCTCTGGACTCTGGGCAGCATGAGAAGGTGTAAAAGTGATGCCAGGCCAGAGCAAAGGCTGTGCCAGCAGCCAGGATGAGGAAGGCCCATTCTGCATAAATCTTCGTACATCAGGTATCTATTATAGTACATATACATTTGTATATATTTTTAAACATAAAAAAGCATAAAAAGTTTTAAATAACTCTACCACTTTGCTTTCCCAATTGTGAAAAGTCTATTGGGAGGCCTCCTGAATTTCTCTAAGGAAATTAACAATTACTTTAAAGACTGAAAATAAAACATATTTTATTACATTTTTAAAATTGCTTTCTGTTTTGTTGTTTTATCTCAAGTAAAATAGGCTTCAAAAGTTGTAGAATCATTATATAAACCTCTATTTTAAAATATATATATATATATTATTCATTTTATACAGAGAGGAAGGGAGAGAGATAGAGAGTTAAAAACATCAATGAGAGAGAGTCATCGATCAGCTGCCTCTTGCACACCCCCTATTGGGGATATGCCTGCAACCAAGGCACATGCCCTTGACTGGAATCGAACCTGGGAACCTTTAGTCCCCAAGCCGACGCTCTATCCATTGAGCCAAACCAGTCCCGGCATAAACTTCTATTTTTTATTTTCCTTAAATTGCTTACTTATTTATATAAGGAATTTCCCAGTTGAGTTATATGTTAGAAACTTAAGTTTTTTTAGTTGCTCAAAATATAATTTACTTATTTACAAAAGAAAATGATAAGTTTTAATCTTTGTCTTTTTTTATGTTCTTAGGAGATGTTTATTATGCTAACTTTCCATATGAATAGGGCTCAGTGGTGCTCAACTGTATGTCTAGATTTAAATTGAACTTTAGAAAGTACCAAAAACCACAGCATGCTCGCCTGAACACTTGCTTAACAATACCCTGTAATTGCCTTTGCAAGTATAACTCATAAAAGATACTATAAAGTACATCTTAATATCCAAGGAAATGTCTGGTTGAAAAGAAAGCACTATCTTCAAAATAAATACTAAATTCATTACTACCTCTGTTATAGAGATTTAAAACACACACACACACACACACACACTCATACACACAACTTGAGACTAAGCAAAATCTTCAGCTATCTAAGATTCCAAGCTTAGTACCGTTAACTTAGACCATATTACATGTCATCTGATTTCTAGATCAATACTTCTCATATCTTCAGGGGGAAAATTAAGTTTTTCTCCTTTCTGTTAGAGGTGCCTGTTACTTTCACCAGTGGTTCACATTCTTTCCTACAAGCATTTCTGGCTCCCCCTCATCCCCAAATATTTTGCTCTCATATGACTCTCTTTTGAGGTGGTCATCAGGTACAAAATTACCAGAAAAGATAAACATAAGACCGTTACTTGAAGCTACCAAGAGCTAGACTACATTTTCTGACCTTTACAGTACTGCTTCTGTGAAGTCAACTAATTAAGTTTTAAATGCAAAGGAATAAATTCTCCCCTACAGCCTCTATAAGGATGGCAGTCCTGCTAACACCTTGATTTTAGCCTCATGAGACTTCTGACTTCCAGAATCTATACTAATAAAATAGTGATATGCTAATTAGACCTGGAGACCTTCTGGAGACCTTCCAGACATCCTTCCGGACAAAGCCATGGTGGCGGGGTCAAGGCAGAGGTGTTTAGGGGCCAGCAGGGGAAAGCAGTTTGGGGGATCAGGCTGTCAGGGAAGGGCAGTTAGGGGGATCAGGCCAGCATGAGAGGGCAGTTGGGAGCAATCAGGCAGGCAGACAGGTGAGCAATTAGGAGCCAGCAGTCTCAGATTGTGAGAGGGATGTCCTACTGCCCTCTGAGATCCCCCAAGGGGTCCTCTATTGGAGATGGTGCAGACTGGGCTGAAGGAACCACCGCTACTCCCACCCCTGTGCACGACTTTTGTGCAATGGGACACTAGTTGCAAGATAATTAACTTTATGTTGTTTTAAGCCATGTGAAGTACTTTGTTACAGCAGCAATCAGAAACAAATATAACTATTAATTAACATTACCTGAAGTTACTGGTATTAGCTAATATTGATTCAGAATTTATTGTGTGCCAGTTATACCTTTTAATAATGTATTTGCTGTTCATAAGGACTCCATGAATTATAATTAACAATATTATTAATATAATTTATTATCATTATTTATTATTAAGGTTATGGTTGTTGTCTTTGTAAAGTTGAGGAAATGACGGCATTAGAATTAAATCAATTATCTAAGGGCAATGCCACTTAAAGAATTTTGAAGCTAGACCCCCCCATATTCATAATCAACTTGTAATATTC
Source organism: Pipistrellus nathusii (assembly GCA_963693515.1). NCBI lineage: Eukaryota > Metazoa > Chordata > Mammalia > Chiroptera > Vespertilionidae > Pipistrellus > Pipistrellus nathusii. The sequence goes on along the minus strand of OY882859.1, from coordinate 63,364,870 downwards.
TTTCTGGTCATACTTAAGAAAACTTAGAAATATTGACTAATATGTCAAAATTTAGGGATTAAGGCCACAACAATGAAAATAAAAAGGATAGTTGCAAAATAGTCTTAAAGGATTTACACAAAAAGCAGACATAGAAATCTCCAGAAAGAAGTGGAGAAAACATGGTATTGATTTTTGAAAAACCTAATCATATATAGAGCAGGAAGTCCAAAAAATAGACTGTTGTGAGAATTATGTAATTTAAAGATGGACTTTTTCCTAAGTTAAGACAAATGGATGATAATTTGAACAGAGATAAAGTGAGTAGACCTGGACACAGTAAAAGACATCCAATTTGATGAAAATATTGAAACATAAAAACCATAAAAATTTATTTGAAGGAACCAAATGCATCCTATCTAATAAAAGAGTAATACGCAAATTGACCATCACTCCAACACACAAAATGGCTGTCCCCATGTGCTCAAAGATGGCTGCCCTCATGTGTACACAAGATGGCCACCACAAGATAGCCAGTAGGGGAAGGCAGTTGGGAGGGATCAGGCCTGCAAAGGAAGGCAGTTCGGGGTTATGAAGCTGCAGGAGAGGACAGTAAGGGATGACCAGTCTGGCAGAGGAGGGAAGTTGGGGACAACCAGGCCTGCAGGGAAGAGCAGTTGGAGGTGACCCAGACCTGCAGGGGAGAGCAGATTGGGGGGACCAGGCCTGCAGGGGAGGGAAGTTAGGGGCAATGAGGCTGGCAGGGAAGCAGTTAGTCATCAATCAGGCTGTCAGGGGAGTGGTTAGGGTGTGATCAGGCTGGCAGGCAGAAGCAGTTAGGGGCAATCAGGAAGGCAGGCAGGCAAGCAGTTGGGAGCCAGCAGTCTGGATTGTGAGAGGGATGTCTGACTGCCCATTTAGGCCCAATCCTACTGGGATCCCAGATTTGAGAGGGTGCAGGCTGGGCTGAGGGACACACATACCAACCACCCCTCTGTGCACGGATTTTAGGCTCTAGTGTTTTAATAAACCTTCAGAGGTGAGGCCCTTTCTAAATGTGATTCAAAACCCAGCTGACATAAATTAACAAAAATAATGTTAAATATGACTACATAAAATTTTGTTTTATATCCTTACTTTTGGCAAAATAAGCACTACAAACAAAATTCTTTAAAAAATGGTAAACTGAGCTTGGCCAGTATGGCTCAAAGGTTGAGCACAACATATAAACCAGGCGATCAATTCCTGGTCAGGGAACTTGCCCAGATTGCAGGCTCAGTCTCTGGTGTGGGGCATGCAGGAGGCAGCCAATCAATGATTCTCTCTCTCATTGATGTTTCTATGTCTCCCTCTCCATTCCTCTCTGAAATTAATAAAAAATATTGTTTAAATGGTAAACTGGGAAAAATATTTTTAACTAATGTCACAAATAGCTAATTTCCCCAATATTAATATGTAAAGTTCTGTTGAGTGGAAAATGACAAACAATTATATAAATAAGTTACAGAAAAGAAATAGTGTTTAAACATATAAAAAATACTGTGCTTTAATCATAATAAGAAAATAGATTGAGAAATCATTTGTAATACATCATCTGGACAAAAATTCACAAGTTTGACAGTACACTCCACTGTCAAGATTACATAGGAATGAACACTTTTATCTTGTTAACAGAAATGGACATTGTTTAAACACCAAAAAAAGGAAACCTGATGATTTCTATTGAAGTTAAAGATTATAGACATCTCATGTGATAGAATTTATACTGATACATTGCCTAGGGCAAGAGAAACAAAGGAAAAAAATAAATAAATAAATGTCATCAACATAAAAAGCTTCTGCACAGCAAAAGAAACTAGCATCAGAATTAAAAGGGAATCCACTGTATATTTTCCAATAACACATTGATAAAGAGTTAATTTCTAAAATATATATAAAGTACTCATACAACTCAACACAAGGAAAACAAACAATCCAATTAAAAAGTGGGCAGAAGACCTGGATAGACATTTCTCCAAAGAAGACACAGAAATGGCCAAGAGACATATGAAAAAAAATGCTCAACATCACAGATCATCAGAGAGATGCAAATTAAAATGACAATGTTGTACTACCTTACATCTGCCAGAAAGACTATCATCCATAAATCAACAAATAACAAGTGCTGGTGAGGATGTGGAGGAAAAGAACTTTAGTACACACCGCTGGTGGGAATGTAGACTGGTACACTCACTATGGGAAACAGTGTGGAGTTTCCTCAAAAAATTAGAAATGAAACTGCCATTTGACCCCAGTGATCCCCCTTTCTAGATAGACACCCCAAGAATCCCAAAACACTGATCAGAAAGATATAAGCACTTGTATTTTCATAGCAGCATTATTTACAAAAGCTAGTATCTAGAAACAGCCCAGTGCCCATTAGTAGATGAGTGGATAAAAAATTGAATACATTTATACAATGGAATACTATGCAGCAGTAAAAAAGGAAGGATCTATTACCCTGTGAGACAACATGGAAAAACTTGGAGATTATTATGCTAAGCAAAATAAGCTAGTCAGAGGAAGACAAATATTACATGATCTGACTTAAATGTGAAATCTAATGAACAAAATATACAGATGAACAAAATAGATCCAGAGATATGAAAGCAAGCAACAGATAAGTCTTAGAGGGAAAGGTGGGGGGCAGGAAGATATTAACCAAATAATTTGTATGCATATGTGCATAATCCATGGAGACAGACAATAGTGAAGTGAAGGCCTGGGGAGGCTGCAGGATCAGGGAGGAAACGGGATTAGGGTGGATGTGGTCAGTGGGGGAAGGCCACATCTATAACACTTTCAACAATAAAGATAACATTTTTAAAAGACATTAAAAATTACAAACTATAATGTCTATTCTACCAATAATCCCACAATAATACGAAGGAAAATATATACAAAGTTATTCACTGGAGGCAATATATGGAATTAAATTAGAAATAAACAAAATATCAATCTATAAGCAACTAGATAAACCATAGAGAAGTAGGCATTTGAATAAAGAAAAAGGAAGCTCTCTGCATAATGTGGAAAGAGGTCAAGGATATACTGTTAAATTTTTTAAAAAGCAAGTTACAATGTGTACAACAAGTATTTTTCTACCTTTATGCTAGAAGTAGGGAGGGAAATATTTTATATTTGTGGCAATGTTATATTCTCACCATTTAAAAATAATGTGTGTGTGTGTGTGTGTATGTGTGTGTGTGTGTGTGTGTGTGTGTGTGTGTTTACTGATTTTAGAAAGGAAGGGAGAAGAAGCGAGAGAAACATCAATGTGAGAAAGAATCATCGGCTGCCTCCTGTATGCCCCCAACTGGGGGGTCAAGCCCGCAATTCAGGCATATGCCCTTGACCAGAATCAAATGCTGGACCCTTCAGTCTGCAGGTCAACGCTCTATCTTCTGAATCAAACCAGCTAGGGTTCTTATTACCATTTTGATTTACAAACAGGGGTATATTGCTCTGGTGACTCTGAACATGCTCCAGTCATGTCTTCTGCTGCAGAAACTATAACTTGCTAATGATTCTGGCTGGTGTGCTCTGGATTTTGCATGACTTTTCCACAGAGACCATTCTTCCCATTGGCTATTTCCACTTCAGGTGCTGGCTGGGCTTTACTGGAAGGTCCCAAAACTGCCACATATATCTGGTACCTTGAGGTTTCACTTCCCGCTGATAAGCAACTTAGGTCTCTCTATAACGGGGACCTCTGAACAGCATGATACTCTCAGTTGGCTGACTTCCAAGACCCCATTTTATACTCAACAACACCTCTGCTGCATTCTATTGATCAGGATAGGTTATAGTGAAAGAATAAAAATGTTTAAAAGCTGTCTGTGTTATCTCAACTACCCAAGGTCTCTCTCTGGCTAGTGATGGAACAGAGCCTTTGAAGTTGTCTCACTCCCCAAGGTCTCCCTCTGGCTAGTGATGGGAACAGCCCCCGAACAAGGAACAAATGGGGCAAACATCGCTCTGACAGATAAGAGAAACAGGGCAACAGAGTAAACAGTGCCTTGGCAATTAAAGGAAACAAGATATCAGAGGGACCGTTAACTAAGCAGCGCAAGCAAGCCCGGTCATAAAACAATAAAATATGTTAATAACGAGCCCAGCTCCCCTTTGGAATTCCTTTGTTCCCCTCTTCACCCTCCGTGTGTAACACCTCCCAATATGTGGTTTTTGCCTTTATAAGCTTGTGAGATTTTCTGCTCGGGGCTGGACTCCTCTGCTCCTGCGTGAGTTACGAGTTGAGTTGAGCCCCAGCGCGCTGGAATAAAGCCTCTTGCTGTTTGCATCAAGTGACGCCTCCTGCGGTTGATTGGGGTCGCCGTGGATCTGTGGGACAGAGTGAGGGTCTCCCTCTGGGGGTCTTTCAATAGGTACAACCCAGATTCAAGGCAAGGATAGATGAAATCTACATCTTTGTGAGGAATGGCAATAAATTTAAATTTGCAGCCATTTTGACCCATCACTGATACATTTACAGGGAAAAGGTGATATTCTGATCTCAGGGATTAATTAATACTAAAGTTAATCTGCTATTTGGAATATTGGGTGTGCATAGAGATAATTGCACTGTTGAGGGATTTCTTATTACTCAGACTCATAGAGACTTTCAAAAAGCCAAGGATCCAGACGTTACTCCTTACCTCCTAGTGAGGCAGGTTAGTAAAAAACTAGGAAATTCATGGGCAACTGGAATTCAGAAACTGGGACAAGATAATTAAACAAGGCAAAAACAATTTAAACAAGTTATAGCCAGCTAATGAATCACAAGACTTTATCATTTGTAACCAAGGACACTTGAGAGCAAATAGTTTATACCTCTCCTCTCTAATCAGAGAATGCATAGCTTAAATCACCCAGGTTGGAGAGATAGAGATCAGAGACCCAGTTACTGCCATTGGTGCCAGCCAGATCCAAAGACAGATGAAGTCAGAGGAATAAATAACAAAAATCCTATTAGAGCCAGAAAGACCCAAGATAAAAGGAAAACAGTAAAGCAGATGAAAGAATAACCCCAAACCCTCAATATGCTAATTTTGATGCAACTGGAAAGCTGATGAATAGTCTGCTGGAATCCTCCCTTTAGATTCTTGCCCACAGAAAAAAGATAATTCCCTCAAGTCAAAGGATATCAATATGGGCTCACTTAGAGCATGACCATACCCCTTCTTAGGCATGAACATTTTACTTCCTCCTAAACTCCAAGTGTCCCCATAAGATTTGCAACCAAGGAAGTAGCAGGAAGCAGCAGCTCATCCTGAGCTTATCCCTTGATCTTGTCTCTAAGGTTTCCTATTTCTCTGACTTCCCAGTGAGCTAAAACCAGTCCCATCTTAACTCACTTCTTTTAAAAAAATATTTATATTTTATTGACTTTTTACAGAAAGGAAGAGAGAGGGATAGAGAGTTAGAATCATCGATGAAAGAGAATCATTGATCAGCTGCCTCTAGCACACCCCCTACTGAGGACGTGCTGCAACCAAGGTACATGCCCTTGACTGGAATCGAACCTGGGACCTTTCAGTCCACAGACTGATGCTCTATCCACTGAGCCAAACCAGTTTCGGCTTAACTCACTTTTCTCACTGTAACTTTTATTTCCTAATGAGCAGTCCTACCTTGGCTCACTTCTTTTCTATAACGTTCTTAGGGAACCAAAGCAGATCACTGCCTAAGCTCTCTCCTGTTACTTATTCAACCCTAAATACTTCCTTTGTTTCACTGTGCCCAGCTTTAGCAAACACAATTTCAAATTCACCTGGGCTTGTGTGGTGAAATCTTTTCTGCACAAAGTCAAGAACCCACACACTACAGATCAGCCTGAGGCAGATATGCTTGAGGCCAGTGCCTGTCAGGTAACACTGGCAATCAAATGCAAATCACTATAATGGTAGTCTTGACTGCTGTTCTAGAGACTTGGGTTGTAAAGAAGCTACAGGGTATCATGATGCATGTCATATGGCCACCATTGTCAGTGGCTGCTTCCCAATTGATTGGCATGTCACATACACGCCTCATCCTATATAATAAAAGGCTAATGTGCAAATCGGTGAAATGGTGGAACGACTTGGTCACTATGATGCACACTGACCACCAGGGGGCAGACTCTCAATGTAGGAGCTGAACCTAGTCATCAAGATACTTTTGAATGCTGGTTTAAATGCTTTAAAAGTGATGATTTCAAAGTGAAAGACAAAGAATGTCTAGGTCAATAAAAAAAATTTTTTTTGAAGACCAATAATTACAAGAATTATTGGATGAAGATGAATGTCAAACTCAAAAGCAACTTGCATAAAGATTAAACATTACTCAGCAAACAATTTCTGATTGTTTACAAGCAATGGAAAATATTTTAAAGGAAGGAAAATGGGTGCCACATCAACTGAACAAAAGACAAATGAAAAACCAAAAAGTTATCAGTAAAATGTTGCTTCGATGGCTAGAAAGTCTTTTTTGCATCAAATTGTGATTGGCGATGAAAAGTGGATTTATTTTGAGAATCCCAATGCATAAAATCATAGGTTGATCCAGGTCAACCATCAACATTGCATGCAAGGCCTAATCACTTTGAAAAGAAGACAGTGCTCTGTGCTTGGTGGGACCAGGAAAGTGCGGTGCATTATGAGCTTCTAAAAACAGGTGAAACCATTAATACTGATTGCTACCAACAACAAATAATCAATTTGAATCACAGGGATCAGCCTAAACCAGCAAACATCCGGCGAGGGGTCCCAGATTGGAGAGGGTGCATGCTGGGCTGAGGGGAACGAATTTCACGCACTGCTCCACTAGTATTTTCATAAGAGGACTGGACAACACAATTTTCTGTTACATCCTAAACTTTCTGTGCCTTTCTCCATAGTTTACACTATGCTCATTTGAAAATGGAGGTAGCTTTTGTAATTAATGACCCTGATCAGAAAGCATAATAAAATTTTTCTTATCCCCAAGAAGAAATGGTTACAGCTAGAAGAGGCACATGAATTAAATTCCCAAGGTGTCAGGGAGCCTAGAGCGCTAGCTTTTTGGGTGTTTATATTATAAAAAAGATGAAGCCCAGATAGTGAGTTGTAAAGCTGACAGTAGTTTTATTTAGTCCCTGGAGAGTTTTGTTTATATTCAGAAGTTTAGAAAAAGGACACTGGCACATTGTTTCCAAAGAAACATTACATTACATTATACACAATTCACAGGAAGATTCAGTTGTTCCTGGAATTGTTTTTTGGGTTGCCTGAAATAAACAGTAGACTTTATTGGCCAGAAGAAGCAGCTGATTTCTCAGTATTAACCCTATTTCAAAGCAGCCCTGCCTTACTTCCATTTTCAGACTCATATTAACAGGATATGAAGTTTGAAATTTTGTTCTGAAATAGACAACAGAATTTTACTTTTATGAAGTAGATGGGGATAAACTATAGACCTTATCGTTGACAAAATATTAATCAGACTAAGTTGAGGATGGTAAGAAGAGAGACAGGAAGAATGGGTGCACCCATGCCCAATTTTTTTTCCTTCAGATTATAGTTTATAATAGCCCTGAACTCTGTCCACACACTGACTGGTTATTTTAGGATCTGAGACTAAAAGTGTGGATGATTTTGGACTAGGCTTTAAATTTTCCAGTTATTTTCACAAAGGCCTCCAAATACCATCAACTGACCATGGCATGGAAGAAGAGGCATGCAGGACATGCTCTTTTGCTTTTCTTTGTATTGGGGAGAACCCATTTATAATTATAGGCCCAACTTGCCTATTTATTAAAGACATCTCTCAGAAATTAAACCTTTTAAAATATATGTGTTATATAAGAACAGAAAATTGCCTAAGATCAAATGCATACAGTAGCTGAAATATCACAAAATGAGAAAAACCTTAATTAGATAAAATATTAACATTTGGAATTATCAGTTTTGTTAACTTAAGCCATTTTGCTAGGTGTACACTATAATATCAGAATGATGTTAATTAGCATTTATTTTGTAATTTATATTAGCCCTTTTCTAATGTTTATGGCCATTTGAATATTGTCTTTTTGAAGTGCCTAAATCCTCACCCATCTTTTTCTACTGAGTATTCTGTCTTTGTAGAAGTTATTTAAATATTCTCTATATGGGTCATTTATTATTTATATGTAGCTTCTTGCATATGTTGCTTACCCTTTTCCCTGTATTAATGGTGTCTTTTGATAAAATATCTTAATTTTAATATAGTCAAATTTGTCACTTTACAATTGTGTTTAGTACATTTTGTCCTACAAATCTTTCCCTGCCTTCAAATATTTGAAAATATCCTTCCATATTATTTTCTAAAGGATTTGCCTTTTATATTTAATTATATAATCCTTCTGGACTTGTGTTTATGTATGTATAAGGTAAGAGTCATTTTCTTGTGTTTTTTTTTTTTTTTTTCTGTGTATATCTGATTGGCCCAGGGCCATTTATTTAAAAGTTCATCATTTCTGCCTATAACAAATTTGAGTGAACCCTGGCTGGCACTCCAGCTCCTGGATTTGTGAATGATGCTGGATAATATTTTAAAGAGGCCACCAACATAGATTTAGCATTACAATTTGTTTAGTTCATACTTAACCTTTTGTTTCCACTGAGTCCAATCCTCCCATTTAGGAATTTACTGGTATTTGTAACTCTTTCTTCAACTAAATAGTATATTCCATTGAAAATAAAGATAATTTTATTCATATTTATACTATGTTGAAATTTACTTGTACCTATATTTCAGATGGAAACTCAGAGATGGAGAATAGAATGAAGAATAGATAAAGGAATAAATGTTTATAAAATATATATTTACAAAAACATTCACTGTTTAAAGCAATAATAATATTGTTCATTGAGTTTAAAATATCTAGAGAATTAAAAAGCAAGATAATGAGCCGAAACCGGTTTGGCTCAGTGGATAGAGCATTGGCCTGCGGACTAGAGGGTAGCCGGTTTGATTCCGGTCGGGGGCATGTGCCAAAAGGGGGTGTGCAAGAGGCAGCTGATCGATGATTCTCTCTCATTGATGTTTCTAACTCTCTATCCCTCTCTCTTCCTCTCTGTAAAAAAAAAAAAAATCAATAAAATATATATTTTTTTAAAAAATCAAGATAATGAAACCAATTAAGTTGAGTAGAGGTTAAAATACGATCAAAGTATCTAAGATTTCTGCATTCTCTCAGAGGGATATAAACATACTGAGTAATTTTGATGCGTCCAAATTATGAACACTGTAATGCCCAAACACAAAACACATAAGAACATATTATATTTAAATACAAAATTAGATTAAATACAACTATTGTAAATTTGCATAATCCAATATGGTGCCCACTAGCCATATTTGGCTATTGAAGACTTGCAATAAGACTAGTCATGTTGAAATGTTCTATAAGTGTGCAATATGCATCAGATTTCCCAGGCTATATTTTTTTTTCAGCTTTATAAATATTGGTTATGTGTTTTGACTCATTTTAAATATTGATTTTTTTTTACTTCATATTTTTCAATTATTTGATTTTTAAAATACCATCATATTCTATTTAATACTCCCCATCCCCACCAAATCTGGATACCCTAGTAGAAGAAAAGAAAAAAAACATCTTCAAATTTATGCAACAAAATATTTATAAATATGTCCGGACTATAAAAGTAGGCATTTTATATACACATACACAAACATACACACAAACATGCTAGAATTTATATTGATAATGAAAACAATCACTGTTGAAGGCAAAACAATTTTTGAAAAAGCAAAGAGAAAAGAATTGAACAAGATTTAAAAAATGAAATAAAAATAAGCAACCACTTTTCTCTCTGAAAGGTGGGGAGGGAGCTGGAAGGATTGATCGAAGAAGAAAAAGAATGAAAGAGAACTCATGGCCATGGACAAGAGAGTGATGATTGGGGGGAGGAGGGTGAGAGAATAGGGGGTGGAAGTGGAGAGGGATGGGTGGAGGTGGAAAAGATCATAGAGGTGATAAATAGTGATGAAAAAGAAAAGACAAAAAAGAAAAAGAAATGGGGAAAAAAAATGTCTGTGAAAGACAGACCTCAGGCAGCCTGCTATTACTGGTTCACATTGGACCTGGGCTCTGTGTTCATTGTGGGGTCAGGGGAAGGAACACAGAGGAAGTGAGGGGAGGGATCAGCCTAGGAATCCCAAGCCCCTTATAAAAACCAATGCTTCCCTCCACCAGGGCCAGTTTCTTGCCTTGAGGGTGGGAGTGGGAGGTGGCATGAAAACCCGAACAGTAGAATTACCAGAAAGAGATGTGTCCTTTCCGGGAAGAGGTTAATGGGGGAGAGGAGACATATGTAATACCTTAAAACCTGTGGTTGGCAAACAGCGGCTCACAAGCCACATGCGGCTCTTTGGCCCCCTGAGTGTGGCTCTTCCACAAAATACCACAGCCTGGGCGAGTCTATTTTGAAGAAATGGCATAAAAAAAAAAGTTTAAGTTTAAAAATTTTGGCTCTCAAAAGAAATTTCAATCGTTGTACTGTTAATATTTGGCTCTGTTGACTAATGAGTTTGCCGACCACTGCTTTAAACAATAAAGAATGTAAATTAAAAAAAAAAAAAAAAAAAAAAAAAAAAAAAAAAAACAAAACAAACTAAAAGAAACTAGAAACGGTGTTTCGCTTCTCCACATCCTCACCACAAGCCTTTTGACTATAGTATCTCGCTGATGTTCATTCAGAACAGTCATTCAGAGGGCAGCTGAGAACTTGTGTGCTGACTGCAGGCAGCAACCAAGCCAGGTGAGTTTGAGGTAATTTGTCTTCCAGCCACTTGTCCTTAAACAGCAACAAATGCAGAAGGCAAGGCTGGGCACTGGCAGGGGAAAGGCGGATGGCACGGGGCTTAGGTGGCATGGGGCCCGCGGGAGCTTTTGCTGTGGGCAGCTCAGGGACTCCTTTTGGATATGAGTGGCTGCCAGGCGGGAGAAGGCAGGCGTGCACAGTGTGTCCTGGATGCCGGCTCCCCTGGCACCGCCCAGGGCTGCAGGAGGATCCCAGCTAGGGAGGAGGAAGGGCATCCTGCCTCGGCTGCAGAAAGGAGCTGGAGTCCTCTCTGGGACCAAATCCTGACCCCCTCACAGAGTCAAAGCTACTGATAGATAAGAAATGAATCAGAATAATCTGAGATGATTGTTTAGAAGACAGGGGTGGGGTATTTTTAAATATCCTTTCAGATCTCTCCTGAAAAGGAAACTTTGGAAACCTATGATCATCAAATTCCATCTATTAGATTCCAATAGAATGATTTCATTCACTTTATTTGGAGTTAATGGCTTCTGGGTTTGGGTATCTCAGTACACTGGCATTTGAAAGTATTTTTTTTTTTTTTTGTAAACACAACTATTTCTATTCAAAAATATTAAATATTCAGTCCAAGAAATAAACTCTGCAATTCTGCCTGCTTATGACAAGGCAATAAAAGGCTCGTGATTTACCACGTAACTGCTCCCAATCACCTATTGAAAAGCAGAGAAATGTTACAGAGGACTACTGTTAAACAAATTCAAAAAATGTATTTAGATACATTTTTATATCTTGCAATTTGCAGCTTACTGAATATATTAGCACATTTCAACACATTGCCTAACTTGCTCATTGTTCAACACTACATTAATTCTGGAAAAGTCTGTTAGGCAGGGATTCTTGCTTTATCACACAGATACGAAAATGGAGGCTCACAGAGGTAAGGTCTTTTTTCAAGGTCTTATTGATAGTCAGTGATTTGAAGCCTGGTAACCACTCCAGAATCTGCTCTGACAACCCAGGACAGCTCTGGGTCCTTCCACAGGACTCACTGCCCCTCAGTGTGATCCCTCCCAGCTGGTACTGCTGCTCCTGTCCTGCCAGAGTTCTACTCCTGGGATGTGTCCTCCAGGTGCTCACAACTGGATAAAGATGTCACTGTTCACCTTCATTTAGAACTTAACCTTATTGCCCTCTTAGACTAAGATAACCAGACATCCCGCTTTTGGCGGGACAGTCCCGATTTTTAACAATTTGTCCCGTGTCCCACGGCGTTTTTAAAAAGTCCCGATTTTTGGAAAGAATGCACGACAAGCTAGGGAACAGCAGGAGAACGGGAAGGGAATATACAGTTTTCGGTGGCCATGTGGCTATTTAGCCAGGATATGAGTTTTATATTGTTTTTGTTAATTTTATGATGTTAAACTTTAATAATAACAAATAATTGTTGAGAACTGATTATCGAGAACTGCTTATCAAAGTTCGCATTGTTGATCAGTTGTTAGAATTCGACCACCATTGTTTGGACTTAACGAACGATGGCATTTTTTGGGATTGGCAACGATGAAAACATTTTGTAACTGTCTCTCAAACGATACACATCCTACTGCGTGCTAGTAAGCTAATTAAACAAGTGATGTCATTACAAATCAGCTATTCAAATAATTTAGGTAAGTAATTTATTTATTTATTTCATAAATACATAAATCTTCTTGAATTTAGCAGACAGTACTCATATTATTTATATTTTATAGTTGCGGCAAAAGTCTAGTGCCAGCCTTAAAAGTGACACGACTTACATTCCGGCAAATTCAGAGGAAAAGTAACACAAGTTAGTATTGTTATTATTTAGAAAGAAATATATGATTAAAATTTAAATAATTTTTAAAATATAGTTACTTTATAACAATAAAATTAATTTAATTATAAACTAATTATAAAATATGTTCATGTAATATATGTACCTACTTACTGTGTTTTTAAGCAATATGTATATAATAATTTATAATATAATATAGACCAAATTTTCAATCAAGAACCACCCCCCGCCCCTGCTCAATGGCGCCCCGCTTTATAAATATTGAAATCTGGTCACCTTATCTTAGACTCAATTTTTAAACAATACTTACAAAGGATTCAGTATGCAACACATGATTTTAAGAGCATCATAAATTTTAACATATAGTTGATCTTCTTAATGATCTTAATGACCAATAGATTGTTATTTTTAAATATTTTAATATGTCTTATTGAATTATAGGGAAGAAGGGAGAGGGATAGACAGATAGAAACATTGATTGGAGAGAAACACTGATTAGCACCTGCACACCTTCTGGGGATCCAGCCTGCAACCCAGCCATGTGCTCTGACTGGGAATCAAACCTATGAACTCTTGGTTCATGGGTCAATGTTCAACTACTGAGTGACACTGGCCAAGCTAAATTGTTATTTTTATTTATTTATTTATTTATTTATTTATTTATTTATTTATTTATTTTTAAATTTAAATTTCTTATTGTTTAAAGTATTATATATGTCTCCTTTTCTACCCAGTGACCTCTCCCTCTCTGCTCCCACCACCAGTACTTGCTCTCACTCTCTACTGTCTGTATTCATTGTTTATGCTTATATACATGCCTACAAGTCCTTTCATTGATCTCTTACCTGCCCACTGCCCTCCGCTGCCTTTCCTGCTTCCATGTCTCTGAAACTATTTTTGTTTTTCAGTTTATGTTGTTAATTATATTCCACAAATGAATGAGATCATGGGATATTTATCTTTATGACTGGCTTATTTCACTTAGCATAATGCTTTCCATGTCCATTCATGCTGTTGTGAATGGTAACAATTCTTTCTTTTTCACAGCAGAATAGTATTCCATTGTGTAAATGTACCACCATTTTTTAATCTACTCATCTGCAGATGGGCACTCAGGCTGTTTCCATATTTTAGCTAAATTGTACTGCTTTGGGCATAAAGGTGCATATAATCTTTCTGATTTCTTGGGATATATTTCCAGAAGTGGGTCAAATGAAAATTCCATTTTTTTTTTTTTTTGAGGAAACTCCATACTGTTTTCCACAGTGGCTGCACCAGTCTGCATTCCCACCAGCAGTGCAGGAGAACTCCCATTTCTCCACTTCCTTGCCAGCACTTGTTGTTTGTTGATGATAGCCATTCTGACATGTGTGAGATGGTACCTCATTGTTGTTTAGATTTGCATCTGTCTGATGAATTACTGACTTTGAGCATATTTTCATATGTCTCATGGCCTTCTGTATGTCCTCTTTTGAAAAGTGTCTATGTAAGTCCTTTGCCCATTTTGATTGAATTGTTTATTTTCCTTTTGTTAAGTTTTATGAATGCAATGGTTATTTTTAGTGTTGCCATTTTATGGAAGAATAAACTGAGGCACAGAAAGTACTCTTTCCAAGGCACACATCTAGAAAAGTGTGGGAGCACATAAATGTTGGTTAGGATTGTCTTTGACAAAGTGAAGGGACAGTTAGAGCACTTTGCTTCCTGTCCCTACTTGCATGAAATGCCCACTGTGATGAAAACAGTAAAGTAGGACCTTTCCCAGCTGTGGGGCTATGGCAGCAATGGCTCACCCTAAAATGCCCTGGTTACAGCCTCTCTTCCCTGTCAGATCACAAACAAAAAATATCCTTTACTCTAGTTAAGTAAATGAATTCCTGCATTCATAACTGTCCCTGTATCCTATAAAGGTCTGTATTGTAGTGTTTTAAGAGAGAGTCTCATTCTTTGTCTTCTTCTTCCTCTCAAAGTCTCCCCTCCTCCAACTGCTACAGCTTCCAGGATTCACTACATTTGTCCTCCTTATGGTCACAGAGCACATTTATTTATCTTTTGCTGAGAGGCCTATTCTGACCATCCTCTATTTAAATTCAGCCCCCATGCTCTCTATCTCAGTTCTTGCTTGCTTTCTTCTAAGCACTTTCCATCATCTAATATACATATACCATGCATGCTGCTTATTTGCTTTCTGTATTGTCTGTCTCCTTCCACTAGAATAGAACTCTACCAGGCAGGAATTGGTATCCATTTTCTTCACTACTTGATACCGAGCACTTAGCCCAGCGCCTGGCTCATTGTAAATGCTCAGAAAATATATGCAGTTAACTAGAAACCAAACCATTCTGGAAGTCTGTGGATCTTCTCTGATCATCCTTCATCTCCTGAATATCCCATTCTACCTCTACTCACCTTCAACATGTTAATGTTTTCAAATCTCCATCATCAATGTTTTGTTGTGCTCATTTTGTTTCTTTTATGCATCACATGGGGAGGGTTGCATTAGGGTTTATTTAAAGAGCAATATAATAATGTACATAAGGAATCTGTGCCAGGCCTTGACACACTAGGCTAAATACTTATCTTTTAGAAGCAGACAAAATGTAGGAGTCTGTTCAACAGGGGAAAGCTGACAAGCATGTGACTTGTGTAACCATTAGATATGATGTCTGGACCTTGTGTTGTACTGAGTTGTTTCTCTGGGTTACAGTTCACCATGGCCTCTGGATACAGCATGATGGACCCCATCTGTCTGGTGGAAAATCAGAATAATCAGCTGACAGTAAATCCAAAAGCACTGGAGATTCTAGACAAGATCTCTCATCCTGTGGTGGTGGTGGCCATCATAGGTCTGTATCGGACAGGAAAATCCTACCTAATGAACCGCCTAGCAGGACAGAACCATGGTGAGTGTTGTTCTGGGGCAGGGGCCATTTGTTTGGAGACAGGGGTAACACAGACTGAGCACACCTCCTTCAGGGTCAACTTTAAAAAAGAGACTAACTCTTTCCACTGACAAAAAGCTTTAACTGTCACCACCAAATAGATATCTTTTTAATATATATATATATATATATATATATATATATATATATGTTATCGATTTTTTACAGAGAGGAAGAGAGAGGGATAGAGAGTTACAAACATCAATCAGAGTCACTGAACAGCTGCCTCTTGCACGCCCTCTACTGGGGATGTGCCCACAACCAAGATACATACCTTTGACCGGAATCGAACCCGGGATCTTCCAGTCCACAGGCTGACGCTCTATCCACTGAGCCAAACTGGTTTTGGCCACTTTTCCTTTTAAAAATGGTTTTACAAGCTGTGTATGCATTTGTAAGAATAACTTAAATATTATATAAAGAGAAATCCATGCAGGTATTTTTTTGAGTCTTGCTCCTTTTGCTCAACAAAAAGCTTAAGTTTTACCTAGTTTGTGAAATGTATATATATAATTTATTTATTTTCACTATTTTATAATATGCTAAAAGTGAGAAGATACCATCACTTATTTATCCATATGTTGTTGATAAACAATGGTTTTGTTTCTAGTTTTTTACTTTTATGAATAAAGCTGACATGAATCTTCTTGTTCATATATCCTGGTGCACATGTGAGCAAACCCCAGAAATAAAATTGCTGGGTCATGGAGTATATATGTTGTCAGCCTTTCTAGACACTCTCAAACAGCTTCTCAAACTTTAAATGCAATGTATACTTTTATTAGCAGTAACTGAGAATTCTCCACATCCTCATAAAAATGTAGAAGACTTTTAAAATTTGGTTATCTGATGATTGTATGGTTACATATTATTTGTTTCATTACAAATAAGTTTGATCTCACATATTAATTTTCTCTTTGTATTTTCTATTTCCTGAGGTCATTTTTCTTTTCTATTGGGTTGCATTTTTTTTTGTTGTTGTTGTTCTTACTGATTTTTAGAGTAATCTGCCTATGTCTTGTCTCATCAGCTCAGCTTCATTTTGGATTAAACCTGAATAACTGAACTGCAATGATTAATAGCAACATCTCTCATTGTCCGCTCACTGGGTCTCTTTCTGTCTCTTCTCTCCTTTCCTTCTTTCTCCCTTTCTCCTTTTTCTTCCCATTTGCTTCCAATAAAACATTTTTTCTTCATCTTTCCTGTAGAGAAATTCTAGACCAGGAGAGAACATTTTTTCTTGCCTATCTTAAATTAATTAAAAGTTCTTTTTTGAGAACCCTAACAGAGAGATATAAGTTAAATTCTACTCAAGATAACATCAGGTGGTAACGAGGTTATGTTTCATTGCTGAGAAAGCCCCATGCCTCAGAATATTTTAACACACCTAAGTATAGTCAATAATATTGTAATAACTATGTATTGTGCCAGCTGGGTCTTTGAAATATCAGTAGGAACACTTTGCAAAGTATGTGCTTGCCTAACCACTATGCTGCACAACTAAAACTAATACAAAATAATGTTGAAAGTAAACTGTAATCTTTAATACCTGAATTGTGATTCTAACACCCAACAGGAAAAAAAAAGAAAAGAAAAAAAGAAAGATTTATGCCCAGTCAAGGTCCAGGAGGAATACCAGGCCACTACAATATTCCCTTGTTAACTTTCTTTGAGAGTTTTTAACTCATAACTGAGAATGATGATCTCCAATTACATCTACATTTCCTCCCTGAGGCACTGGAAGTTCAGATTATTCTGTATAATTTAGCAAACAATCAAATACTATCATGATGTAGAAGAATGAAAACCACCTCAAGCTTTATACTTTCTCTGTAAAGACCTCAGTGGATTTCTGAGAAAGTCCCAAGCTTCAAAATTTGAGTGGCTTGAGCCAAGCTGAACTCACTTCTCCTACACATTCCATCATTTCCATTTCTAGTCACCACTGAATGCAAAATTGGCCTATGTTGGATGTTAAAAATGTTCAACTGTTGGGCAAGATATATCACACGTTCTTGGATATACCTCTCACTTGTTCCCCACCTGTAGTTTTAAGACTTTTGAAAAAGGAGCAACCAAGTTTCAGAGGTGTGTTTTTTTTTGTTTTGTGTGTGTGTGTGTGTGTGTGTGTGTGTGTGTGTGTTGTTTTTTTTTTTTTTTGCCTACACTTCCATTACATCCCCACCTGAGTCAGGGGAAAAACAAACAAACAAAAACACCTTATCATTTCATTGCAAAAGAGAGAAGAAATGAGAAACACATGGGAAGAAAAGGAAAGAAAAAAAAATCCAATAACGCTAATTATCAATCCACATCCTGGCAGGACACACAAGAACCTCTCAAACGCTGACTAATGAGTGTTGTTGTTTTTTTTATTATTAGAGGGACACATATAAGGTCATAATGATGTCACAGAAAACTAATAGGAGATGAGGAAGCACCCAGAGGGTGGCAATAGCAATGGCCAGAGAACTATAATCACTCCTATAGCCTGAACAGACAAGCAGAAAGGGAAACCAGAATGTGGCAAAGACCAGCATTTTTGGATGGAGTGAAATGAAAGGGCTGTGACCCATCATAGAGTAACAGAGGCACTGGGACAGGATGGCTCACTACGTAGTCTCATGCTGGCACCTCCCACTGGTAGAACTCTACTAGAATCTGAAGGACAAGGGAGCTCTTCAGTGAAAAAAAAAAAAAAAAAAAGACTCTAAAGATCAATAGAGGTTACAGTAATTCTGAGATGTGACATAGCTTGAACCATTGATAGCATGGAGTGAATAGGAAACAGAGCGTTTCCTGAGAAGGTCCTGAACATGTATAAAGGTTGAATAGGCTGTCCTTGCTGAAACAGAAGCAACCTTCCTCCCAGCCTGGCACTCACATTCTGACAAGTTTAACCAATGTAACCTATGGGCAGCCTAGACCATCTTCTGTTACTCTGTACACTTTCTCCTCTTCCTTTGCAGGTTTCCGTCTGGGCTCCACTGTGCGGTCTGAAACCAAGGGCATCTGGATGTGGTGTGTACCCCACCCCTCGAAGCCCAACCACACCCTGGTCCTTCTGGACACTGAGGGCCTGGGCGATGTGGAAAAGGTAAGGCAAAGAGGCTTCTTTGTTCTTGATACTCCACTTACATTTTAATTTGCAAACTTTACTCAACTTCTATGATGTATTTCTATAAACTACAAATCCACTTAAGAATAATGAGGTTAAATTTATTTACTTTCTTGGAAACTCAATATTTTCCTTGTTAAGTGTTGGCAAGGTTGCGGAGAAAAAGGAACCCTCGTGCACTGCTGGTGGGAATGCAGACTGGTGCAACCACTGTGGAGAACAGTGTGGAGTTTCCTCAAAACACTGAAAATGGAACTCCCATTTGACCCAGTAATCCCACTTCTAGAAACTAGAAACACCAATCAGAAAGGATATATGCACCCCTATGTTCATAGCAGCACAATCTACAATAGCCAGAATCTGGAAACAGCCTAGGTGCCCGTCAGCTGATGATTGGATCCAAAAACTATGGTACATCTACACAATGGAATACTATGCTGCCACAAAAAAAGAAGGAATTCTCATCATTTGCAGCAACCTGGATGGAATTGGAGAACATCATACTGAGTGAAATAAGCCAATCAATGAAAGAGAAACACCACATGACCTCACTCATTTGTGGACAATAAAAAACATTATAAACTGATGAACCAAAAGATAGATATAGAGACAGTAAAGCAACAAGCAGATTGTCAAATTACAGCGGGGAGGGGAGGAGGATCTGGGGGAGATAATAGATCAACCCAAGGACTTGTATACATGCATATAAGTACAACCAATGGACATAAAACTCTGGGGAGGGAGGGGATTTGTGGGAGGGAAGGAGGGGGGCAAAAAAAATCAATAAAATATGTAAAAATAAATAAAATAAAATAATAAAAGAAAAGAAAAGAAAAGAAAAGAAAGAAAAGAAAAGAAAAGAAAAGAAAAGAAAAGAAAAGAAAAGAAAAGAAAAGAAAAGAAAAGAAAAAAGAAAAAAAAATTTTCCTTGTTAGATATATATCTTCTTATTTTTACACTTGGTTGAAAGACAAGGCAATAAATACTTAGTGAGCATCTAAATTCTAAGGTTTTGTGTTAATTAGTACAGATCTGCATGATTGAGGAAAAGGCCCAAAGCCTAGTTGGGAGATATGAAATAAGCAATGTTATCAGAACAAGGATATAAGGAGTGACATATTTAAGCAGTCTTCAGGATAAGAAAAACCACCTGGAGGAAGCTATAACTATGGGATGAAGGCACTCTAGTAGTTAAGGTGCCTGAGGTTGATTGTCTTGAAAGTACGAAATATAAAAATGGGATTTTATTAAAATAACATCCCATCCTATTTAACAAAAGGTTAATATGCAAATTGACTGAACTGCAGATAAATGGATGTCACGATTATGTGCAGATGCTCAACCCAAGAGCTGCCCCCTGGTGGTCAGTGCCCTCCCACACCAGGAGCCCTGCTCAGCCAGAGGCCTGAGCTAGGCTTATGGCTAGTGAGCACAGCAGAGGTGGCAGGATCCTCTCCCATCGCCTTGACAGTGCTAAGGATGTTAGCCTGCTGGCTTAAGCCCACAGGACGGGCCTAAGCCATCAGTCAGACATCCATGAGGGCTCCTGAACTGAAAGAGGGCTCAGGAAGAGTTGAGGGACACCCCTTGTGCCCGGATGTCATGCACCTGACTTATAGTATTTAAATAATCTCCCAGACCACTGCAGCTACACCATACATGTTGATTAAGGTTTTAGTCCAAGTTTCTGGTTTCTAGAGATTAATTCCTTCCTGAATTCTATAAATTTATGAGCTAGACTCACAAAAACATAAATGAGATAGTTTTAGGTATTTTTCTTTGATGTGTTAGTTGCAGTCAATCTTGTGTTTTTATTTGTATTAACCAGAGTGTGAAGTGCAAGTAGGAGCAGTGTATCTTTGGCTTCCAGTATCCAAAAATGTGTAGGGACAGGAATTTAGATATTCTGAATTTTAATATTAATTTTGCATTGAATTTATTGGGGTGACACTGGTTAGCAAATTTTTACAGGTTTCAGGTGCACAATTCTACAGCACATTATCTGTACACTATAGTGTATTTACCACCCAAAGTCAAGTCTCTATCCATCACCATTTATCCTCCCTATTCTCTCCCCCAGTTTCTCCACTCTTCCCTGCCAACCACCACACTGTTGCCCTGTCCATAAAATCTTTCTTTTGTCTTTTTTCTTTTTTCTCAATACCTCCAACTTCACCCCCCATTCTTTCACTCAGCTCCAACAGTTGTCAGCCTGCTTTCTATCTATGAATCTGCCTCTATGTTGCTTGTTGGTTCATAATGTTCATTAGATTGTACATATGAGTAAAATCATAGGATACTCTTTTTTCTCTGACTGGGTTATGTCACTTAGCATAATTCAGGTTTAAAATACTCAATAACTTCAGTATAAGAGCAAGATGCTCTACTGATTGCTAACAGATTACAGTTTACAAAACCATCTTCTTTTTAGCTAATTACATTTATAAAAGAGCAAAACATAACTATCAATTGATAGCAGAAGTATAATACTTTCTGTCCATTCAACTCTAGAGTTTTTAGTAGTACCCAATTCTATTGCAAAGTTACTCATGATTTACCATGAGTATGTTATGTTCAGCCTCAACATCTATTCCTACCACATACATAACCACTACTTCAATCATATAAAATAACATGTAGTGCCTTTGTATTAACACACTCTATGACAATTCTGATTAACTTCTATAGATCCTTCCAACAGCATGGTCCTTTTCATACCAGAATCCCAAATTGCGTCTGTTCTTTAAAGCAAAGCCCTACTACTACTTTCAACTAATAGAATTGTATCTTATTTATATATAATCCCTTCTTGCCCTGAAATCACAAAGTAATTTTTCTGGGTTCCCCCACCCCCTTTGCTTTAAAAAACACACACACACAAAACAAACAAACAAACACCTGGACTATTTAATTATATGATAGATACATATCACTTTTTTTTTCTTCATAATCACAGATAATCACATTTGAAGATACATTTTAAATCCTGAATATAATGCCAGAAATACAGCTTTGGGAAAAAATTTCTTTGTGAAAACCTTTATAGATATAGTTTATGTTTTTGTAATTAGTATTATAAAATATTTTTTAAACATGAGTTACCTTAACCTCATATACTTTTTTTCTTTATTGATTAAGTTATTACATATATGTCCTTACCCCTCTTTGCCCCACCCATGCCCCCAGTCATGCCCTCAACCCCCTGATGTCTGTGTCCTTTGTTTAGGCTTATATGCATGCACAAAAGTCCATTAGTTGATCTCTGCCTCTTATCTATCCTCCCCTAAGTTCCCTCTGAGGTTTTTACAATCTGATCTATGCTTCTCCAGATCTGTTTTTGATGATCAGTTTATGTTGTTCATGATATTTCACAAATGAATGAGATCATTGATATTTATCTTTCTCTTACTAGCTTATTCCATTTAGCATAATGCTCTCCAGTTTCATACATGCTGTTGCAAATGGTAAGAATCCCTTATTTTTACTGCAGCATAGTATTCCATTGTGTAGATGTATCACAAGTTTTAAATCCACTCATCTGCTGACGGCCACTTAGGCTGTTTCCAAATCTTAGCTAAGGTAAATTGTGCTGCTATGAACATAGGAGTGCATATACTCTTTCTGTTTGGTAGTTCTAGTGTCTTGGGATATATTCCTAAAAGTGGGATCACTAGGTCAAATGGGAGTTTCATTTTTAGTTTTTTAAAGAGACTCTATACTGTTTTCCACAGTGGCTGCACCAGTCTGCATTCCCACCAGCAGTGTCCCAGGGTTCCTTTATCTCTGCATCTTCACCAGCACTTGTCCTTTGTTGATAATAGCCATTCTGACAGGTGTGAGATGATACCTCATTGTCATTTTGATTTGCATCTCTCCGATGATTAGTGACTTTGAGCATGTTTTCATGTGTCTCTTGGCCTTCCTTATGTCTTTTTCATAAACTATCTATTTAGGTCCATTGCCCATTTTATGATTGAATTGTTTATCTTTCTTTCCTTAAGTTGTATGAGTTCCCTGTAAATGTGGGAGATTAAACCTTAATCAGTGATAACATTGGCAAATATGTTCTTCCATGCAGTGAGTTTTCTTATTGTTTTGTTGATGGTTTCTTTTGCTGTAAAAAAAAAAAAAAAAAAAAAAAAAAAAAAAAAAAAAAAAAAAAAAGCTTTTTATTTTGATGTAGTCCTGTTTGTTTATGTTTTATTTATTTTCCATTGCCCCAGGAGTAGTATTAGTGAAGAAATCGCCTCAGCAAATATCAGAGATTTTGCTGCCTGTGGATTCCTCTAGTATTTTTATGGTTTCCTACCTTATGTTTAAGTCCTTTATCTATTTTAAGTTATTTTGTGTATGGTGTAAGTTGATGGTCTAATTTCATTTTTTTTTTATATATATCTGTCCAATTTTCCCAACACCATTTATTGAAGAGACTGTCTTGACTTCATTGTATACTCTTGCTTCCTTTGTCAAATATTAACTGAGCATAGTAGTTTGGGTCAATTTCTAGGTTCTCTATTCTTCTCCAATGATCTACATGTCTATTCTTGTGTAAGTATCAGGCAGTTTTGAGAATAGTGACTTTGTAATACAGCTTGATATCTGGTATTGAGATCACTCCAACTTTGTTCTTCTTTCTCAGGATTGTGGCAGCTACTTGGGGTCTTTTTTATTCCAGATGAATTTTTGGAGAATTCATTCTAGATTTGTGAAAAACACTTTGGTATTTTAATGGGGAGTGTATTGAATCTAGATTGCTTTGGATAGTATGGATATTTTAATGATGTTGAATCTACCAATCTATGAACAGGGTATGTTCTTCCATCTGTTTATATCTTCCTCTATCTCTTTTTTCCAATGTCCTGTAGTTTTCTGAGTACCAGTCTTTTATCTCCTCAGTTAAGTTTATTCCTACGTATCTTATTTTTTTTTTTTTTGGTGTGATGGTAAATGGGATTGGTTTTTTTTGTTTGTTTGTTTGTTTCTCTTTCTGTATGTTCACTATTGGTGTATATAAAGTCCACAGATTTCTGGATATTAATTTTGTATCCTGCTACATTTTTTAATACATTTATTAAGTCTAAGAATTTTTTGATGGAGTCTTTAGGGTTTTCTATGTACAGTATCATGTCATGTGCAAATAATGAGTTTTCGTCTTCTTTTCCAATTTGGATGCCTTTTATTTCTTCTTCTTGTCTAATTGCTATGGCTAGCAGTTCCAGAACTGTGTCCAACAGGAGCGGTGAAAGTGAGCATCCCTGTCTTGTTCCTGTTCTTAAGTGGTATGGTATTAGTTTGGGCCCATTGAGTATGATGTAGGCTATAGATTTGTAATATAAGGCACTTATTATGTTGAAGTATGATTCCTCTATTCCCATTTTTCTGAGGTTTTTTTTTTTTTTTTAATCAAGAAAGGATTTTGTCAAAAATCTTTTTCCGCATCAATTGATATGATTATGTGATTTTTATCTCTCAATTTGTTTATGTGATGTATCACGTTTATTGATTTGCAGATATTGTACTATCCTTGTATCCCCTAGTTGTTCATGGTATATGATCTTTCTGATGCTGGATCTGATTTAATAGAATTTTGTTGGGGATTTTGGCATCAATGTTCATGAAGGCTATTGTCTTGTAATTCTCTTTCATTGTGTTGTCTTTATCTGGTTTTGGTATTAGGGTGATGCTGGCTTCATGGAATGAGCTTGGAATTGTTCCTTCCTCTTGAATTTTTAGGAATAGTCTGAGGAAGATAGATTTTAATTCTTTCTTGAATGTTTGCTAAAACTCCCATGTGAAGGTATCCGGCCATAGGCTTTTGTTTGCTGGAAGCTTTTTGATGACTGCTTCAATTTCTTCCCTAGTTACCAACCTATTGAGATTTTTAGATTCTTCCTGATTGAGTTTTGGAAGGTTGTATTTTTCTAGGAATATGTCCATTTCCTTAGTTTGTATAATAGGAATAGAGTTGTACATAGTATTTTGTAACAATCCTTTGTATTTCGGTGGAGTCTGTTGTTATTTCACCTCTTTCATTTCTGATTTTATTTACTTGGGTTCTTTCTCTTTGCTTCTTGTTGAGTCTGGCTAAAGGTTTATTAACCTTGTTTGTCCTGTCAAAGAACCAGCTCTTGGTTTCGTTCATCTTTTGTATTATTATTTTGGTCTCTGTCATTTATTTTCTGCTCTGATCTTTATTATCCCCCTCCTTCTGCTCACTCTGAGCTTTTCTTGTTGCTCTCTTTCTAATTCCTTAAGTTGTAGAATTAGATGTGATTTACTACCAGTTTTTCTTGTTTTTTTGAAATAGGTGTGTAGACTATAAACACCTCTCTTAGGACTATACTCATTGTGTCCCATATATTTTGAGTTGTTGTATTTTTATTGTCATTTGTTTCCAGGATGATTTTTATTTCTTCTTTTATCTCTTTAGTAACCCAGTCATTATATGATTTTCCTTTTATGTTATAGCATTGGCTTGCACTCCTAGAAAAGCTGATCACCTTTCAGTCTCCAAGTGTTTGAATTTTTTTTTAATTGTTTTTTTGTAGTTTATTTCCAATATTATGCCATTGTGGTCTGAGAAAATGCTTGATATGATTTCAATCTTCTTGAATTTGGAGAGACTTTGCTTGTGACCCAATATGTGGTCTATCTTTGAAAATGTATCATGTGTACTTGAGAAGAATGTATTTCCGTGGTTTTCAGGTGAAATGTTCTAAAGATGTCAATTAAGTCCATCTGATCTAGCAAGTCCTTTAGGATTGCTTTTTCTTTGCTGATTTTTTTTGTCTAGAGTACTTATTCAGTGATATCAGCAGGGTATTAAAGTCTTCTACTATTATTGTATTGTTGTTAATCCCTCCCTTAATATCTTCCAGGGGTTGTTGTTTTTAATGTCTTTATCAGAGTTACATCCCCTGTTGTATCTTATTTGCCTTTTATGTTATAACATTGGCTTATACTCCTGGCAGAGTTGATTACCTTGGATGCATTTACATGTTGCCATGTATATTTTCACTTCCAGAAAGTCATCTCTGAAAGTCAGAGATTTCCCTATGAAACTTTATATCCCCAAAACTGAATCCAGTGTCTGGCAGTTTTTAAATTCACCAACTTCTTATTTTTTGCACAATGAGAAGTTGGTGAATTTAATTGACTTGCATTTTTATCACTAATAAGCTCATGGTCAAAAGAAAGTTGTAAATAAATCTTACCCACTTATCATTTCATACTTCTATGTTTTTGAGACTCATTTAAATGTTTGGCACACACTTATATTGTCATTCACTTCTCTTATTTGCTAAGAAACATGGCCCATGAGAGGTCTCAATGTGAATACCCACAATGAGGTTTGAATTTACCACTGTCTTCACAGTGTATGTTATTTGTTTTACTGTAAAGTTTTAGTAGAGCTGGTATAGTGCATAAACAACTGAACAGGAGAATGAATTGTAGACACCTAAGTGCCCTTCTGTGTATTTTCTAGGGGGACTCAAAAAATGACTCATGGATCTTTGCCCTGGCCGTGCTTCTGAGCAGCATGTTTGTCTACAACAGCATGGGCACCATCAACCACCAGGCCTTGGAGCAGCTGCAGTATCCTTCCAGGAACCAAACCACCATGTGTCATGAAGGCTGTGGGAATGTAACTGAAACTATTTTGTTATTGTTTTCATTCTTCTTTCCTTGTGTCGATAATCATGGTTGAGGAGAAAAGGACACTGGGTGAATAGATATGTTAAAAATTGTTTCTGGGTAAGATCTAGAAATTTTGGTAGGAAATGTTTCTCATTCCTTAGCTAAGATCTCAGCTATGTAACTGAACTAACAAAGTTAATCAAAGCCAAATCCTCCCCCAGCTCTGGCGAAGGAGGTGACTCAGCCGAGTTTGTGAGTTTCTTTCCAGACTTTGTTTGGGTTGTACGGGACTTCATGCTGGAGCTGAAGTTAGATGGACGCACCATCACTGAAGATGAGTACCTGGAGAATGCCTTGGAGTTGGTTCCAGGTATCAGAGAATGGTCTGGGTGGTGGAGGTATAACATTTGACTCTTAGTTTAGAACTCACATTATATTACTGACCAGAGGACTATAATATAAAGTTGTATACGGCAATCTCTGAACTCCAGAGATGACTTGCTAGGGTGTAAATACACATGGCAACATGTAAATGCCTCCAAGGTGATCAACCCTGCCAGTAGTTAAACCCAAGGTAGTATTTGATCAGTGAATCCTATGATACAATACTGAAGGTCATTTTTTATTTTTTATTGAATTGAGGCCTGTGCTAATGGTGATATGAACATGACAGGTTGGGTATGGTTTCAATTGTTATCAATACTGAAAAAAGTCAAGTGACTAGAATTTAAGCTGGCTAAGGAAAATTGACACCATGAAAATTTGAGGATAGCAACCGGTGCCCTGACCAGTTTGGCTCAGTGGATAGAGTATGATTTATGATTCTAGTCAAGAGCATGTTTACCTTGTTTGTGGGCTCAGTCCCCAGTAAGGGGCATGCAGGAGGTAGCTGATCGATGTTTCTAACTCTCTATCCCTCTCCCTTCCACTCTGTAAAAAATCAATTAAAATAAAAAGATATCCTAGGGCTCAAATACTGTGTTCTGATTAAATTTAGAGCTCCTCTGCTTCTATTTGGAGAATAATGCCCATCACAATGGAAGACAGGATCAAAAAGATATCAAATGACTCATTTTTAAAATATATTTCATGTTGTCCATTTTAATGGCCCCTCAAATTAACATATTCTTCTAGTAAGACTGTCAAATCATTCATTATCCCTCTTTTATAACATCACTTTTCATTCTATAGCCTATTATCATGTTAATAAAATAAATTCATTACACAGAATAAATTGTAGAAAAGAGAAAAATGGGTACCTAGATGCATTTTTGCTTATTTAATATTTTATTTATTTATTCAAGAATCATTTATTGAACAACTGATATATGCCCAGAATTATTCAGTGTGACATTGTCACATCCCAAATAATCTGATATAGAGAACAGGTAAGGTCTTAGGTGGCATTATATTAAGCTTATATATTTATATTATCTGTATTTTTAGAAGTTGTTCTTTACTGTTCTGAGTATTGTCTGTCCTGGAAATATCATAAATTGCCATATATCTACCAGAAAATATTTGACTCTGGTTTACAACCCACAATATATTTCTGACATAAGAACTATAATATCGAAAGTATTTCTTACAATTTGGGGGATTAATCGTATCATTCAAAAATATCTAAATAGCCAAAACCAGTTTGACTCAATGGATAGAGCATAGGCTTGGGGACTGAAAGGTCCTGTGTTTGATTCTGGTCAAGGGCATGTACCTTGGTTGCGGGCATATCCCCAGTAGGGAGTGTGCAAGAGGCAGCTGATCAATGACTTTCTCTCATTGATGTTTCTAACTCTGTATCTCTCTCCCTTCCTCTCTGTACAAAATCAATAAAACATATTTTTTTAAATCAATCTTTATTGTTCATATTATTACAAAGGTTCCTCATTTCTTCCCCCCTCCACCAGGTTCCCACCACACCCTCCGCCCCCTCCCCGTCCCCCATTGTCCTCATTCATAGGTGCACAGTTTATGTTCAGTCTCTTCTTCCCTCCCTTTCCCCGATAGTAAATCCCTTTTCAGATAGTAAATCAGTTACTTAGCATTTTCTCATATCAATAATACCTCCACATGCCCAATGATACACTTCACACAAAAGACATTTCCCAATAGGTCAACTAGCCTCATCCAGGCCCCACCCAAGGCACTCACAGATCAACACCCCAGCCCTATACTAACTCAACACATCCAGATCTAAGCTTTCATCACTTGATTCAGCAGACCGTCAAGTTCCGGCGAAAGTTTCCAGCCATGTCTGGGAGGCAGCCGTGGGGCAGGGGCAGGCGAGGAGCGAGCTGTTCTGGGCCTGGCTGCTCAGGGCCTGGCCTCTGTTGCTCTGGTTCGTTCCACAACCAGCTGCTCTGGGTCTGGTCACTGCTGCTCCCGACCTAGTTGCTCTGGACTTGGCTGCGGCTGCTCCGGACCTGGCCGCTCCCAGACTGGCAGCCGCTGCTCCGGGCCTGGCCGCACCGGACCCGGCTGCTCCGGGCCTGGCAACTCCCAGACTGGCAGCCGCCGCTCCGGGCCTGGCCGCACCCGGCCCGGATGCTCTGGGCCCGGCTGCCCCGGGCCTGGCTGCTCTGAGCCTGGCCACTCCCGGCCTGGATGCTCTGGGCTTGGCTACTGCTATTCTGGGTCTGGCTGCTCCCACCCCGGCTGCTCTGGGCCCGGCTTCTCTGGGCCCGGCCACTCCAGGTCTGAATGTTCCTGGACTGGCCACCCTGGGCTTGGCCGCCTCTGCCTCAGGCCTGGCTGCCACTGCCCCAGGCCTGGCTGCTCCAGTGCTGGCTGTTGATGCTCTGGTTCTGGCTGCTGCTTCTCTGGGGCCTGGCCATTGCTGCTCCGGGCCTGGCTGCCACTGCCTTGTGCCTGGCCACTCTAGGCCTGGCCACCGCTGTTCCAATATTCTGTCCTTTTTTTTTCTTTTTTTCTTTTTAACACATTTATGTTGCAATGTTGGCTGGTGAGTTGAGTTCTGACTTAGTCTTTGATTTTTCAAGAACTTCTTTATATTCTTTCTTAAGTAATTTTACTATCTTTTGCTCTCACTTGATTTCTTCACATTTAGAACTTCTTTGGTTTCTTCTTCCTTGTCCTTGGAGCTCAGCAGGTTGGCCTGTGGCACCCCTTTGTTCTCCGCGGGCTCCTGTGCTGCTTCAGCCTGTTGCTGGGGACGGCGCCGCCCAGGAAGCAGCCCCCGGCCTTGGCTTCATTGCCCGCGCTCAGCGGTCGAAGGCTCAGGGGCACCTCCCCCACCGGGGGCCCCGTCACCCGGCTCCTTGCTGGTGCCCGGTTGGACGGCGTCCGGCAGGGGCTCCTGCTCCCTGCCGTGTTCCCCTAGCCCGGAGCTTTCTTTCTCCTTCCCGCTAGGGAAGTCCAGCATCAGAGTCAACAGACTGTCCTCTGCGCGCAGTGTGCGCGAGTCCGGGGGCCTGGCCTTTCACCGCTCTCCCCGGACTCCACCTCACAGCCCCGTCTCCCTCTGCCTGAGCCTGGGTCCCCAGGGATTAGCCCAGAACTAGGGTTCGGAGCAGTCCGGACTGAGGCTCAGCACTGCCGGAGGCCTTGTTTCTTCCGGTTAGGGTAACCCAGCATCAGAGACAACATTCAGTCCTCTGCGCGCGCATTGCGTGCGACTCCAGGGGCCCTGCTTTTCGCCGCTTTTCCGCCTCACAGCCCCGTCTCCCCCTGCCGGAGCCTGGGTCCCCAGGGTCTGGCCCATAACTGGCGCTCAGCGCTGCCAGTTTGGGGGGCTCAGCTCTGCCGGTTCGGGGGTTCAGCCCAGGCTGGGGGTTTTATTTCCTTCTTGCTAGGGAACGCCAGGCAGCACCCAGCCCTCTCCTCCTCTCCGGCTGCGACCTCTCCGTGCGCGCGTGCGGGCGGGCGTGCAGCATGTCTCCGTAACTTAGGCTTTTTTTTCAGCTTCTCTGATTTTCCTTCTGGTTTTCTCTTTTCTTCTTGTTGTAGAATTTTCAGTTAGTCGACTACCTGTAGCTCTGAGCAATGTCCACTCTACATTTTAGTTGTATTCCATTGAAATTGTTGTGGGCTGCCGCGGTTAGATGTCTACCCGAGCAGCCATCTTGGATCTCTCCAATAAAACATATTTTTAAAAAATCTAAATAATAGTCAAAACGTTGGACAACATGGAAAGTCTAAAGGAAACAATCATAAGTTTCTTCAAATGGGATGAATGTCTTCATGCCTCCTCTTCTTCTTCAGAAGTATTTCTTCCCCCCCACACACACATTTTTATTAAGTATTACATGTGTACATATCTGCCATTACACCCCCAATCCCACTCCTATACATGCCCTCACCCCCCAGTGTCTTTTGTTCATTGATTATGCTTATATGCATGGATACAAGTCATTTGGTTGATCTCTTATCTCCCCACCTCTCCCTAAACTTCTTGCTGTAATTTGACAGTCTGTTTGAATTGTTACTGCCTCTGCATCTATCTTTTTTGTTCATCAGTTTATAATGTTATTTATTAACCACAAATGAGCGAGATATGTGGTATTTGTCTTTCATTTACTGGCTTATTTCACTTAGCATAATGCTCTCCAGTTCCATCCAGGTTACTGCAAATGGTAAGAATTCTTTCTTTTTTATGGCAGCGTAGTATAATACTTCATTGTGTAGAAGTACCATAGTTTTCTGATCCAGTCATCTGCTGATGGGCACCTAGGCTGTTTCTAAATCTTAACTATTGTAAATTGTGCTACTATGAACATAGGAGTGCATATATTCTTTCTGATTGGTGTTTCTAGTTTCTTAGGATATATTCCTAGGAGTGAGATTTCTGAGTCAAATGGAAGTTCCATTTTTAGTTTTTTGATGAAACTCCATACTGTTCTCCACAGTGGCTGCACCAGTCTGTATTCCCAGCAGCAGGGCATGAGGGTTCCTTTTTCTCTGCATCCTCCCAGCACTTGTCCTTTGTTGATTTGTTGATGATAGCCATTCTGACAGGTGTGAGATGGTACAGCATTGTCATTTTGACTTGCATCTCTCAGATAATTAGTGACTTTGAGCATGTTTTCATGTGTTTCTTGTCCTTCTGTCTTTTTTCGAAAAGATTCTATTTAGGTCTGTTGCCCATTTTTTATTGGATCACTTATCTTCCTTTTATTAAGTTGTATAAGTTGCCTGTAAATGTTGGAAATTAAACTTTTATTAAGTGATAACATTTGCAAATGTGTTCTCTCATTCAGTGGTCTTTCTTGTCATTTTGTTGATGGTTTCTTTTGCTGTAAAAAAAAAGCTTTTTGTTTTGATGTAGTCTCATTTGTTTATTTTCTCTTTAGTTTCCATTGACCTAAGAGCAGTATCAGTGAAGAAGTTCCTTTGACACCTGTCTGAGATTTTTCTGCTTGTGAATTCCTCTAGTATTTTTTATGGTTTCCCATCTTATGTTTAAGTCTTGTCTCTATTTTAAGTTTATTTTTGTGTATGGTGTCAGTTGGTGGTGTAGTTTCTTTCTTTTTCTTTTTCTTTTTCTTTTTTTTTTTTTTTTTTTTTTTTTTTTGCATGTATCTGTCTAATTTTCCCAACACCATTTATTGAAGAGACTGTCTTAACTCCATGTATGTTCATGCCTTATTTTTCAAATATTAATTAAGCATAGTGGTTTGGGTTGATATCTGGGTTCTCTATTTTAATAGTGTATATGTCTGTTTTTATGCCAGTACAAGGCTGTTTTGGGAACAGTGGCTTTGTAATATAAATTGAATTCTGGTATTGAGATCCCACCTACTTTTTTCTTCTTTCTCAGGATTTCTATGGCTATTCTGAGTCTTTTTTTTTTATTCCGAATGAAATTTGGAGAGTTTTTTCTAGGTCTGTGAAATATGCTGTTGGCATTTTAATGGGGAGTACATTAAATCTATAGATTGCTTTGTAGTATAGACATTCTAATTATGTTGATTACCCCAATCCATGAACATGATATGTTCTTCCAAGAAGTATTTCTTTTATTCCTGGCTTTGCACAAAAAATAAAAATAAATCTGTTTGGAGGAGATTAGCATTGTGTTCATTTTCATGATTTCATAGAAGAATATATGAAAGCACAGAGAAACAATAATGCAAAGACCCCTGGAAAAGTATGTCCTTTTCTGAAGACTGTCTCACCAATCAATGCTCTTTTTTATTTTTCCCCCTGCAGGCGAGAGTCCCCAAATCCAGCATTCCAACATGCCTAGAGAGTATATCAAGAAGTTCTTTCCCAAGCGAAAGTGCTTTGTTTTTGAACGCCCTACAAATAACATAATCTTGTTACAACATTTGGAGGGGGTGACAGAAAACCAACTAGAGTCCAGTTTCCAGGCTCAGTCCCAAAATTTCTGTAACTATATCTTCACAGCTGCAAAAAGCAAGATTCTCAGAGAGGAAATCATTGTCACCGGAAATCGTAAGTCTCCTTTGTTACAGCATGTCCTTCTGCATTTTACTTCATGTGATGAAGCTATAACTGTACTTAGGGTTTGTCAGTAGTTTTGTTTCCTGCTCTATGGGATATAGAAAAGCAGAGATTCAGTCTGCACATAGACATGCATGTTTTTCACTAATGTTTTCCTTTCTGAGGGATTATTGAAAACTAATGTATCTCATGAAACTAGTAAACTAATGACATAAGCACAAGCTGCTGTTAAGGAGAAGAATCTGCATAATGATGACAAGACCAATGAGATGAATGTATCTTGGCAAGGATACAGAAGATATTTTGTGAATTTACACCGTTTAGAAAATATATACAGTAGAACATAAGCCACTGAAAGTTCATTATAGCTTGAGAAGAAAATTTAACTATAGTCTTATGTTCAGGCCTAGATTCATAGATCTATACCCCTACAGCATACCTACAGGGTCCTGGGCTGAGATGTACCCATGCTTGATTTAATATTTTAGTCACCATCCTAAAATGTTTGATGATTTTTTTTATATGGGCCCAAATTTTCATTGGAAATTATGCTCACAAAATTATCTACTTTACCTATCTGTAAAATAAAGTCTTAAAATTTATTTCTATTGGGAAATGGTTCCAGAAAACTCTTGAACATATTGGTTGAAATCATTAAGTTTAAATTATCATGAGGTGAATTTGAGAGCCATAAAAGAGAGAATGTATAGAAGATACAATGATGTTATTATAAGGAAGTGAATTTGTCCTATATAATAAAAGACTAATATGCAAATAGACCAAACTGCAGAACAACCATTCACTATGATGTGCACTGACCACCAGGGAGCAGATGCTCAAAGCAGGAGCTGCCCCCTGGTGGTCAGTGAGCTCCCACAGCGGGAGCACTGCTCAGCCAGAAACCAGGCTCTTGACTGGTGAGTGCTGAAGAGCAGGGAGCCAAGCAGTAAGAAACAGGGAGCAGGCTAGTAATAAGGTCCCACAGTGTGAGAGACCACATGCCAGGCTGAGGGACTCCCCTACAGTGGACAAATCTCATGCACTGGGCCTCTAGTATAGATTATAAAGGAGGAGGAGACAAGAATGAGGACAAGGAGGAAGATGGGAAGGAAAGGAAAAAAGATAAAACAGGATTCTTCATTTCAACAAAATTGCTGTTATTTTTAGAATTCTGATCTCTAAAGCTTATGAAACAAGTAAGAACTTCCTGCCATTTCTTAAATATCATGTGTCATTCAGGGCTGGGAACCTTGGCAAAGGCCTATGTGGATGCCATCAACAGTGGTGCAGTGCCTTGTTTGGAAAATGCAGTAATAACTCTGGCTCACCGTGAAAATTCAGCAGCCTTGCAGAAGGCAGCCGACCACTACAGTGAGCAGATGGCCCAGAAAGTGAGCTTTCCCACAGATACCCTGCAGGAGCTGCTAGACCTGCATGCAGCCTGTCAGAGGGAAGCCATTGCAATCTTCATGGAGAACTCCTTCAGGGATGACAATCAGGTGTTCCAAAAGAAGCTTGAGGTAATAGGTCTTAGTATATATCCTTCCTAATTTCTGTTCTTGTAGATTGATGCCAACAAGTCTTTTATCTTTTATACATAGTTCATATGTTTCTCATTTTAAGAAGTTTGGGTTCATGTGAGTGACTGGGCTCTATATACTACTATTCATCATTTTTCTGAATGATTGGTTCTTTATTTCCATTATGGCAAAGCAAAGTAGCATGTGTTTATTAACAGTTTACAGAAATACTCATTATTATGTCAAAATTCTTCAGGTGAGTTCCACAAGATGCATGGTTGCTTTGCTATGTTTACCAAGAGCCAAAAACAAGATTTAGATGTTGTACACCTGAAACTAATATAATATCATTAGGATGCCTCCCCATCTTCAATGCAGCAAAGGTATCCTGGTCTTGTTTCTAATATATTTGACTGACTCTCTGCTACCAACTAGAGAAAACTGCTTTTAAAGGCTCATGTGTTTAGATATGCCCACTTGAGTAATCTCCATTTCTTAAAGCTAGCCACTGCCATGTAAAAAAATCTAATCAGAAGATCAAAATTTAGCATATGTATAGGCCTAGAGACTATCGTGTGTGGATGCCAGGAGAGAGAACTCTGGAGGACAACATAATTGTGCCTAATAAAAACACCTTCGCCTTGTTTTTCAGTCTGTCATTGACCATCCTATGAGTTACAAAACTCTTTACTTCAATACAGAAGAAAATCAATTTACACTAATAAAAGAGAAACATGCAAATTAACCGTACCTCTGCTACACCCACCAGCCAGGCCCACTAGCCAATCAGGAGTGGGCATGAAAATTAACCCAACAAAGATGGCGGTGTCCATGGAGCTGGAGAGAGCAGGAGGCCTGGATTGCCCCTGTCAGTAGAGGAAACCAAGCTTCCCACCAGCCCTTGGCTACAAAGTTTCAATTATAGAAGATAAATAAATCCCAGACACCTGCTTCCAGCCTGTCCTGGCCTCTGCTCAAGGACGCACTGAAAAAAAAGAAAAAGAAAAAAAAGGAGGGCCTGGGAGCCATCAGCCCCTCACCCAGGCTGGCCAGGAACCCCCACCCTAAAGGGGGTGTGGCCAGTCTACAAACAGCCTTCAGCCCCTCACCCAGGCTGGCCACGTCCCCCTGGAGTGAGGGTCCTTGCTGAGGGGCTTGGCCATCATGCAAACAGCCCTTAGCCCCTCACCCAGGCTGGCTAGGTACCCCAGTGGGAACTCCAACCCTGAACAGCTTGAAAACAGCCCTCAGTCACTCATCCAGGCTGTCCATGCCCCCACCAGGAGGGACCCTCATCCCATGGAGGCGTGGCCAGCCAAACCACAACAGGCCCTTTGCCCAGGCTGCCCCATGCCCCAAGGGAACCCCCACCCTGATCCGGGACACCCTTCAGGGCAAACCAGCCTATCTCACCCTTGCACCAGGCCTCTATCTATACTAATAAACGGGTAATATGCTAATTAGACTGGGAGACCTTCCAGGAGACCTTCTGGACATTCTTCTGGACAAAGCCATGGTGGCAAGGCTGAGGTAGAGGCGGTTAGAGGACAAAAGGGAAGGGCAGTTGTGGGTGATCAGGCGAGGTTGGGATGGCAATTGTGAGTGATTAGCTGGTGGGTGGCAGGGCCATTGGGGATAAGCAGACCAGCAGGAGGGCTAGTTGGGGTCAAGCAGGACATCAGTGGGGATGAGTTGGAGGTAATCAGGACAGTGGGAGAAGGCAGTTTGGGGTGAACAGGCCATTAGGGGGGCAGTTGTGAGTGAGCAGGCCAGTGGGGAAGGAAGGTGGGGACAAGCAGGCCAGCAAGGGGACAGCTGGGGGTGAGCAGGCTGGCAGGGGGGATAGTTGGGGACGAGCAGGCCAGCAGGCAGAGTAGTTCGGGGCAATTAGGCTGGCAGTCAGACAGTTGAACAGTTAGGAGCCTGCAGTCCTGGATTACAAGAGGGATGTCCAACTACCAGCTTAGCCCCATCTCTATAAACTGGCAGAAGGACATCCTTTGAGGGGTCCCAGATTGGAGAGGGTGCAGGCTGGGCTGAAGGAAACGTGCACTGGGTCACTGGTAAAATTATAATTTTTCAAGTATAGCAAAAATTTATTTCCCTATATTTTTGTACAATCAAGCCCTCATTAAAATAATTCATGAGGACTTCAAAACTCTGTTCAGTGAACACTTACCTCATTAGTGGACAATTGGTTTACTGTGTATATCTTTTTATCCATAGCAATCCATTTTTTCAGAGGAAGGTCTAATTTCAGTTATATTGAACTTTCCATTGCTTATTGCCGATGGATGGACCACTGTAAATCTGATGCTTGATAAAGGAACCTTTATAATACTGGATTGCATATTTGATATTTGCTAACAGAATTGAATTTAAAGGTTCCTATCAAAGAAAAAACAATCTTTATCACTATGTAAGGTGACAACAATAATTAGACATTGTGGTGACCGTTTTTGCAATGTATACAAATATCAAACCTTTACATTGTATTATACATCTGAAGCCAATATAATGTAATATCTCAACTTAAAAAATAAAGCAACCCTGGATTTTATGTGTACCAGTCCCATCATTTCACAAATGTTGAGCCTGAATCCAAGAGAATTGAGGAACTTTCCACAGGTCACACAACAAATTGGTCTAATCTGTGACTAAAATGAGCGAGCTTCTTGAGCATGGTCTATGGTTCCATGCTCCAGTCCAACTCGATGCCATCAAACTGTTTCTTCTAAGAGGGTCACCACTGTCTCCTCTTCTTTTATAACAGCCTCTTTTCTTTGCATTTTCCCACATTTTTGTGGCAGGGCGTCATAGAGAAAAAGAAGGAAAATTTTTTGCTGAAGAATGAAGAGGAATCTCTCAAATATTGCGAGGCTCAGCTTACACAGCTTTCAGGTCCACTGATAGAAGGCATTTGTAAAGGAACTTTCTCTATACCTGGAGGATACATTCTCTACTCAGAGGAAATGAACAAGGTTGAACAGTCCTATGAATTGGTGCCCAGGAAAGGAGTGAAGGTGAGGAATAAAACGAGGGGGAAGAGAGTTCTTGTGGGTTGTTTTGAAAATCTGAGACAATAGGTCCATTTGTGAAGACATAGCAAAGCATAGCAATATCTGTACATTTTTACCTTTTACATCTACAGTTAGATGTAAAAGGTAAAAATGTACAGATATTGCTATATCTCCTAAATATTTACTGTTAGGAATGTAGGTGAAAGAGAACATGTCTGTCTTTTAGGAAA
The DNA here is from genome assembly GCA_963693515.1 of Pipistrellus nathusii. Taxonomy (NCBI): domain Eukaryota; kingdom Metazoa; phylum Chordata; class Mammalia; order Chiroptera; family Vespertilionidae; genus Pipistrellus; species Pipistrellus nathusii. The sequence goes on along the minus strand of OY882859.1, from coordinate 63,327,361 downwards.
CAATGCAATAGTTTATCACTCTGTATAAGGGATACATAATTATTCTCAATAAGCTGATAATCTTACCTAAAAAGGAATATAGTCCATTGGATTGGTAGGATAATGACTATCGTGTAAGTATAAACTTATAGTGATGATAATAATGATGAAATGATGATGATGATTGATCTATATTGAGCACACACTTCCTCAACCAAGTATATTTTTAGGTTGACCACTTAAGTTGATTATCACTTTAATCTTTAGAATAATATGACTTTAGGTACCAATGCCATCCCCATAATACAGTTGAGAAATGAGATGCATTGAGAACCTCATAAGTTACCTAAGAACATACCTCCAGCAAGTGGTATAGCTAGTGGGAAGGTCTGTGCACCTGGCATCCAGTCAAATCTCAGAAGGAAGTTTAGCACAGCTTCTTGAAAGAGGAGGTAGAAGCTGTAAGTTGAATTATGGATAATAGTATCTGAGTAAAGAAAGATAGATAAGCATCCAGTCAAGAGAAAAGAATGTGCAGATATTGCATAAAATTGAGGAGGAGTGTTTGTAGTGCCATCATTAAGAGGAGGATGGGGTTGCCAAATAGAGTTTTTGGGTTTGTTTTTTTTTTTTTTTCCAAATAAAGATGTTGGATTTTTTTATTGTGGCCCATGAAGGAAGGGAACCACTGTTGGATTCTAAGAAAGATGATGAATTTACAAGGTCCAATTTGTAGTTTTCTTGAACAATGACTTCCTTGTTTCCTCAGGCAACAGAGGTCCTCCATAACTTCAGGCAGTCACATGCTGCAGCAAAGGAATCCATCATGCAGATTGACAAGGCCCTCAGTGCTGCAGAGAAAGCTCTAAAAGGTACGGGGGAGGGCTGTGAGAATGGGGGGCAGAGAGGTTCCTGCAGTATCTCTCAAGAACATGTTTTTCTTGAAACAAGGTGTTTCCACAAAAGAATTAGAACAACTGGGCTAAATTAAAAAAAATAACCAGGTGAGTTTTAATTGCTACTTCAGGCAACCAGTGCCTTTCAATCATATTCTTAAACATGTTTTGCTGGTATTGTTAGTAAGAATATTCAGAGATTCCTCTCTGCCATTATAAAACCATTTTGGTCTTGACCTTTGAAGTCTACAGCTAGCTATAACTTATTTTCTTCTCCTTGTAAAACCACTGTGGGACAGCTGAACAAGCCAAGACAGAGGAATTGGGAAAAAAACAGGAGTTTCTAGCACAGATACTGAATGAAAACGTGAAACAATTGGAGGCTCTAGAGATAAGGTTTTCGGAATACAATTCCCAGCTGAAGGAGAAGATGAGAGAGCGAAACACAAAGCTGAATGAACAGGAAAAAAAATTGCAGAACATGCTGATGGTAAGTATTTGTGGAGTGTGGGCAATACCTAAAGGATAGTCACCTAGTTTCCCATGAAGGGAAGACCAAACACTAAAGTCATAAACTGTAAAGTATATATAAAGATATATGATTCAGTGAAATGTCAAGTTAATGGGATCATTCTAAAACCCCAAGTCTTTAAGACTCAGAGCCTTCTGTGGCATTAGAATTAGGGGTTTCAAATAACAGATTCATCACTGTTTGTGGTGATTACAGGATCCTATTGTGCCCCAAGTGAATATGACTTCAGTTCTTAGGATGTTTGGTACAACCATCAAAGAGACCTGCCAATAGAGCCACTGGTCTCAAAGTATCAGATTGTATGTGATATGAAGTATGGGATAATGAAGCTCTAAAATGTGCTACACTGGTTTCCACAATGGCCTGCTCCATCCTACACATCCAGAGTAAATGCATTTTTTTGCCCCCACCTCAAGTGTGATAATTGTATTTTCTAGAGAGTCAGCAGTAACTATTAAGCTTAATGTGTATGGTCATCCTGATTCAGTGGAATCAAGAAATAGAACTAAATCTCCATTCCTCCCAAAGAACATCCTTAGGATTGAAACTAAACCTCCATTCCTCCCAAAGAACATCCTTGGGATTTTTTAGCCCAAACACTAGTATTACACTTCATTCTCATACTGCTTCTACCTGTGACCATCTCTGGTTACTAAAGGGTATTACTTGCAGGATAAAAAAAATCTCATGGGATCCTTTATTATTAAATTAGAGGCCTGGTGCACAAAATTTGTGCATGGGGTGGGGAGGGTGTGTGTGTGAGGAAGTGTGCCCCTCAGCCTAGCCTGCACCCTCTCCAATCTGGGACCCCTTGAGAGATCAGGCCTAAATGGCAGTTGGACATCCCTCTTACAGTTCAGTTACTGATAGCTCCCAACTGCACACCTGCCTGCTTGATTGATACCTAACCACTCCCCTGCCAGCCTAATTGCCCCTAATTGCCCTCCCCTGCTGGCCCGGTCACCCCTAACTACCCTTCCTTGCCAGCCTAGTCACCCCTAACTGCCCTACTCTCTTGGTCTGGTCACTCCCAACTGCCCTCCCCTGCAAGCTTTGTCCCTCCCAATTACCCTCCCCTGCAGCCTGGTCCCTTCTAACTGCCCTCCCCCGCCCCCCAGAACTGTCCTCCCCTGAAAGTCTTCTCCCTCCTAATGGACCTCCTCTGCCGGCCTGGTCCCCCTCCCCCAACTGCCCTCCCCTGTTGGCCTGATTGTCCACAACTGCCCACCCCTGTCAGCAATCTTGTGGTGGCCATTTTGTGTCCACATGGGGGCAGCTATCTTGTGTGTTGGAGTGATGGTCAATCTTACATATTACCTTTTTATTATATAGGATCACTAGTAAGCACTGCCAGGCACTGTGCAAAGGCTTTACAATCAATCTGTTATCAAATCCTTATTTTAAGTTATAGATACTATGATATTCTCTTTTTCAAATGAGGAAATTGTAATTTCATGAGGAATAAGTAATGTTTCAGAATCCTGCCTTGTGGAAGAATAGAAAGTGTGTCTATCCAATTATTGGAGTTCAAGTGGATTTTCTTTCGGCCATACCTTGTATCTTTATCTCTGCAGGAGTCCTAATGAGTAAGAGGAAGACCCCGTGACCATATACAATATTAATCATGTAATTACATACCCATGCTACCTGTATCATCCTGTTCTCCAGGCTCTACTCCAAGTTATTGTTGTGTCCCCATGTCCACCCAGAAATACAGTGTGGACTGGCACAGGCCCCGACCTCCTCAACTTATTACTGTTACCTTGCCTCATCAAACATCTGCCATGATTCTGAATCATGTAGTAATCTTCCCAATGGAATTTACTCATCTGTCTCGCCTTCTTAGATAGATATTTGAGAGGGCACAGTGCCTAGATCAGAGTTGAAGGAAAAAATGATATAATTTCCAGGAAGAGTTATAGTGCATGTGGGTGAAGAGGGCCAAGAATATATTCAGTGTCCCTAAAAGTTTAGAAACTATAAGTAAACAGCATTTCTGTAGCTGAATAGAATTCAGAAATATTAATGAAAAACAGATACATTGGAGAGAGTGAAATATTAGAAATTGAGAAGTGCACTTAGTTCACAAATAAATTCAAAAACTCATGAAAGATTAACATAGGTATTGAAAAGGGAAATAATTTGGCAAATGTGGGAAATGTTTTACATTGTGAGTTCACTCTTCATTTTTTCCTTTCAGATAAATGTACAGCGTCTCAAGAAGAAATGTCAGGAAGATATCAAAACAGTTCAAGTTGAAATAAATCTTAATGAGAAGAAAACAGAAGAAAAAAAATGTACCATACTCTAAGAATGCTAGGAAATTAACTTCCGATTCAGCTCCCTCCCTCCACAGGGGGCTACTTGATTGAGCAACTTATAAAAGTCACACAGTTGCCACTAAACTAAAATTAGAATCAGGATATTTATAATTGAACCAAAAAAACTGCAAATACAATGTTTCCCTACAAAGTGATTCAATTCTTGTTGAATATAGTAATAGTGATTAGTATTATTCTTACATGGATTCTTTATTTGAAAGCATGGTTACTGAGTCTAGAGACACATTAAATTGTATAATGAGATGCACTTTATAATGAAGAGATATCAGGTGGGTTGCGTTCAGGATAGAATTGCTCTCCCTCACTTACCTCACCCTTCTAGACATCTTAGGCCCCTTGCTATTGCTCAAGTGTTTGTTTTGGTTTGGAGACAGAGTTGGAGTGTTGTGAATTTAAGGCAAAGCTGATGGAAGTGAATAAAGCCATGGGACACATTGATCATTACTCTTGCCAAGTAGTCAAGTCTGTGGCTCATGGGCTGGCTGCAAATCAGGGAGATCTGGGATAATGGACTGCAAGGCCCAAAGAGAGTACAGTTCTTGGTTGGGTGGTGGCTAATGGTCTGTGGGCACAGATGGGACTCTGGGATACTGGTAGAAGAAGTACTTGCCTCTGTAAAAAATGGATTTAAGTGTGGATGCTTCTCCTTCCATGTCCACAAAATTATTCTGGGTAGTTACTGTCCATCCACCTCTCTGTCTTCTACTCTCTTTCCTTAGTCTTATTTAGTCTTATTCTTCTCACAATTCAGAAAGTAAATTCTACAGTCATAGAAAGGAGAATTTGAACTCAAACTTGAAAGAAATTTATTTTTATTTCTCTGAGAACTATATATATATATTATTTTTTTCTTTTTTGGGGGGGAGGAAGAATATTGACCTTCAATCACATCGTATGCAAATAAAATTTGAGATGAATCATAGTCTTAAATGTTAAAGTGAGTATATAAAAGAAAGCTTCTGGGGAAAAAATGGAAGGAATTTTTATAATCTTAGCTTGAAAGAAAATTCTCATGTACTGATGATGAGACTAAAATTGATGTCACCATCATGAAAAACATTATGGAGATTATTACCATTAAAAATAAAAATAAAACTATCGTAAAATTCAGCAATTCCATTTTTGGGTATTTAGACAGAAAAAAAAAAGAAAAGAAAAGAAAAGAAAAGAAAAGAAAAGAAAAGAAAAGAAAAGAAAAGAAAAGAAAAGAAAAGAGAAAAAGACAAAAGAAAAAAGAAAAGAAAAGAAAACACTAACTCAGAAAGATATATGTAGTTCTATTATTGGAATCTCTTTCACATCCCGCCTGGAAAGGGTTTCAATTCAGGGTTTAGGTTCTCACACAAATGAAAAGAGACTTGAAGAAATTCAATTTGGCGATATGGGGGGCCAGACGGTAGTCCAACTTTAGTGGGAGAACTACTCCTGCTCTGGCCCTGCCATCCCTTTTATTGAGGCTTTGGGGAAAACATCTTAGGCAAGATAAACAGAAATCTACATGTATCCCTTAGCCAGGAAATAACAGAAACTTACATGGGACAAACAAGGTGGAGGCTGCTTCAGCTAACAATGTCTCAACAGAAGGGTGAGTAGTTAGAGCAATTAAGGTTGTTGACCAGCCTTCCTGGCTTCCTGTCAACATCTCTCTTTTAATGAAACTGATTTGTTTCCAGCATCCTATATTCATGGTAGCATTATTTATAATAACCAGTGTATAAAAACATTCTAAGGGTTCATTGACAACTGAATGGATAAAGAAAATGTTAATTGTGACAATAAAAAGAATTAAAATATTTCACTCATTAAAATGTCATAACAATAGTGATTCAGGGGCTATTTTGCTGAGCAGTGTGCAAGGATGATTTCTGTCCCAGATTCTTGTCCAGATGGATTTGATGAATAAAGCCAAGGACAAAAGTGGTAGCTGAGAAATACATAAACTTTATTGCAAATAGACACTATCTGTTGGGAGCCACTACTAACACTGGTGGGCCTGGGAAACCCACGGGAGGAACCAGGTCACTACTCCCCCAATCGGTTAAGGCCCACCCTCAATAAGACAAAGAGGGAGGAGATGTTGGGAGCCACCTAGTTGAGACTAGCAACTCCGTCTTAAGGAAATAGAATTAAGTTCCTTATAGCAGAAGTTATGCGGTGCCCTGAGGGTTTGGCCAGAAGATAAGATTAACCTGCTGCTTAGCATCTCTGCAACTTCCCCTTCCTAATCCTCCCCCATAGATAGCCCAGCCTTGGAATGTTACACCTTGGGATGTGTTGCCAGATACCTTACCACCTTGCCACTCAGTGCCTAAACCAATTGTACACTGCCAAAGATCCCTCTGCATAGGCAACCCTGCCCCCCTTTGTTTCTGCTGTATATATACAGCCATTTCAAAAAATAAAGTCGAGGCCTGATCAGAGAACTTTGTCTTGCCTCCGTTCTTCGAGTTCCTTGTTTGTTCCATTCTCTTAGGTGGTTCCCGCGTACCCCCGTTGTTGCCCCGCGGGCAGGGACAACTATCTCTAAAATTTATGATCCTAAATTTCTATTCCTAAGACACTGTCTCTTGTCTGTTCAGGTTGGAGTTGCTTTTGATCTGCCTAATGATTGCTTTAATTAGCAACTGTATCTTGCCAAGCATTGAAGTTGAAACTCTGCTTAAAGAGTAATAGTCTCTTTTTTCCTGGCCAGAGATGTTTTATTACCCCTATGGCTCTCCCAGCTGCTCAGGCCAGGGCTGCTTTTGATCTAACTTATGGCTGCTTAATTGTTCAGGCCAAAATGCCTGAATCCCCATCCTTTTCTGTCTCTCTGAATCTCCATTTTTTTCTGTCTGCCTAATTAAGCTAGCTAGCTACTGTTATCAAAAGCAAAAAGCAAGACATCATCTAAGAACAAGTAATCACAATACAAATATCAATCAAAGAACTTCTATGTAGATTATATAAAGAACTCCCTTGCCTGGCTGGTGTGGCTCAGTGGTAGGGCATTAAGCTATAAACCAGGAGGTTGTGGTTCAATCCCAGTTAGGGCACATGCCAAAGTTCCAGGATCAATCCTCAGTGGGGGGCATATGAGAGATGTCCAATCAATGATTCTCTCTCATCACTGAAGTTATTTTTCTCTCCCTTCCTCTCTGAAATCAATTTAAAAAATGTATTAAGATTAAAAATTTTCCCCCTAATTCATTAATTTTCAACCTTCTTTTTTCAAGGTACACATAAAGTAATTACTAAGGCTGCTCTCTTAGGAATTTATGTGTGCCATGAGAAAAAAAAAAAAAAGATTGATTCACTGCCTTAAATCAATCTCACATACTGAAAAGTTATACCCTTAAAAAAAAATACCTTCCTGCCAATAAGCATATATAAACAGGTGGATTTCAATGTAACAATACTAACATGCAAATTAATTTTATTGTGGCTATCTTTTAGAATAATAGTATTCTAGATACTATATTCCAAGTACACTGGGAAGAGAGGAAATATACCTTTCTCTACCCAGCATTTTTAAAAAAATGTTCCTAGAAAGTTTTTCAAACAGCCTTACGTGAAACCAAAAAGCAGGGAAACTGTACAGAATTTATAGTACTCAACAGAAAATAGCTATTTTCTTAACATCTAGTTTATTCCTGAAACTAAGAGCTTGTTCCTGCTTCCACTTACAAAGAACGTGTTCAAAACAAATACTATTTGTTCCACAAATACTTACTATTTATTCCTCACTCATAAGAAAAACAAGAGCCACTTTTAATTCATAAAAGGGCTAATCAGACTGTTACAGGCAGTGAGGATAAAGGGAGACTCCCTGCTGTGAGTATTTCAATATTTCTGTCCACATTTGCAAACACAGAACCATGGATGAATCTAATTTGACCTTCCTCTTAACATACTGACTCATCATTGGAAGAAATCCCAAATCAATCACCAGGGCTTTGTCACCCAATTATCTGCTATTAACAAACCATTAGCCCTGGCCACAGTCCTCAGTAGGTCAAGTGTTGTCCTCTACAGCAAAAGGTTGCAGGTTCAATTCCAGGTCAGGACATTTGCTCAGGATGTGCACTTGATCTCTGTTAGAGGGCCAGTGGGAGGCTGTTTGGATCTCATGTTGATGTTTCTTTCTCTCTCTCTCTCTTCCTTCCTCTCTTCCTAAAAATCAAAAACAATCAAACAAAAACATTACATACCTTTAAATTGTATTTACTGGTGTTGAAATGCAAATAATAACACCTACACTATATGCATGTGCTGAAGAATAAATTGAATTTAGTTAATGACACCTGCAAAGAGTTTAGAACCACAGCAGTGTTTGTATTTACTACCTGTTTGGTGATTGTGACACTAGAGACCCAGCACATGTGGGGTTTGGACCCACACTGCACAGCAGAAAAAAGTGCCAGGTCATTGCTGCATTTTCCTTTTGGTTTTTTTAAATCCCTCTCTTCCTTTTTCATTTTATGGAGCTGAATAAAAAGATATTGAATGCTTATGAAAGTTTTCAAAAAGAAATTTACCAAATATCAAAATAAGACATGTTGATAACTATCAGTGACTAGAATGTACAAGTAGGAAATAAAGCAGAATCAAATGACATTGATAAATTTGAACTGGGATTCAGAAACAAAGTAGGAAAACAGCTCATGAAGCTCTGTGAGACCAACCAGTTTTTCCATCACAAACATGTGCTTCACACAACCAAACAGACAACTATCTAATTAGAAGCAGAAAATGTATTTCCTTAAAAAATTACTCTTCCAGGCATTTTTAAAAAGAATATACTGTGGATTATTGAGACATTCTGTCTATAACTAATTCTCAAGCAGTTCAGACTTAGAAAGAAAGTATGTGGTAAAATAACATTAAGGGGATTTTGTACTTTTGGCCAAGTTTGTGAGGACTGGAAATTAATTCTTCTTTCAAGGTTTGGTAGAAATCACCAGTGAAGCCATTGGGCCAGAGCTTTTCTTGGTGATAGTTTTAACCTCTTTACTTGTTACAAGTCTATTCAGATTAGCTATTCTTCTTAGGGCAGTTTCACTAGTTTGTGTCTTTCTAGGAATTTGTTCATTTTTAATCTAATTTGTTGACAGGTGGATGTTCATACTATTGCCCTATTTTTTTTTTTCTGTCAATAGTAATGTCCTCTTTTTCATTCCTGATTTTAATAATTTGAGTCTCCTGTCTTTTCTTCTTGGCCAGTTTAGTTAAAAGTTTGTCAAAACTGGTTTTCCAAGCACCAACTTTTACTGTCATTGATTTTTTTCTATATTTCCCCTTTATCTATTTCATTAATATCATTTACATAAATCTCTATTTTTTCCTTCTGCTTATTTTGGGTTTAGTTGCCACAGTGTTCTAAGGTGAAAGGATATTAATTGAGATCTGTTGTTTTCTCAGCGGTACTCCAGGAAACATAAATGATATATTTCTCAGAATATGTTTCAGTCTGTCCTCTGTATCTCTGAGTATTTCTATTTTGTTAGTTTAATTTGTTCATTAGATTCCACATGTAAGTAAAATTGTATGTTATTTGTTTTCTTTGACTGGCTTACTTCACTTAGCATAATACTCTCCAGTACCTCAGAGGGAAAGGGGGATTGAGAGATTGGGTGAAAAAATGATGAAATTAAGCAAAAATAAATAAATAAATAAATAAATAAAACTCTCACATATAGAGACAACAGTATGGTGATTACTAGAGGACAAGGGGGTGGGAAGGTAGAAGAGAGAAAAGGGGGAATCAATGGTGACAGAAGAGACTTGACATTGGGTGGTAAACATACACTATATGAATGGTGTGTTATAAAATTGTACACTTGAGAGCCATATAACTATATTAATTGATGTCACTCAATATCCTATCTAATAAAAGAGTAATATGCAAATTAACCATTACTCTGCTACGCCCACCAGCCATGCCCACCAGTCAATCAGAGCAAGTATGCAAATTAACTGCAACCTAATTGGCTACGGCCAGAGAGTGAGCAGGAAGGAGGTTTGGGTTTCCCTGGCAATGGAGGAAGCCAAGCTTTCCACACACTGTGTCAGCTCAGGCCTCCACTTAAGGCTATAAAGTCTCAATTATAAAAGATAAATCCCAAGAAAAATGGTGGCAGCCACAGAGCTGGAGAAAACAGGCTAGGGTTGCCCCGGGCAATGGAAGAAGCCAAGCTTTCCACCTGCCCTGGCTGGCCTAGGCCTCCGCTCAAGGATACAAAGTTTCAATTATAAAGTTGCCCTCTTAGCGCAGTAGGCAGCACGTCAGTCTCAAAGTTTCAATTATAGAAGGTAAACAAATTCAAACAGAAATGGTGGCAGCCACAGAGTGAGCAGGAGGCTTGGCTCTGCTCAAGGCTACAAAGTTTCAATTGTAGAAGATAAATAAATTCCAGATACCAGGGCCTCTGCTTAGGTTGCCAGGGTGCATGGCTGACTTACAAACCACCACAGGCCCCTGACCCAGGCCACGCCATGCCCCAAGGACCCCTACCCTGATCCGGGACACCCTTCAGAGCAAACCAGCTGGCCTCCACCTGTGCAACTAGGCCTCTATCCATCTAACAAAAGAGTAATATGCAGATTGACCATCACTCCAACACACAATATGGCTGCCACCATGTGGCCAAAGATCCTGCCCTTATGTAGAGTCAAGACAGCCACCACAAGATGGCCAGTAGGGGAGGGCAATTGGGAGGCATCAGGCCTGCAACAGAGGGCAGTTGTGAGGGACCAGGTCTTCAAGGGAGGGCAGTTGGAGGTGATCAACCCTGCAGAGGAGGGCAGTTAGGGTAATTGGGCTGGCAGAGGAAGAAAGTTGGGGGCAAACAGGCTGGCAGGGAAGCAGTTAGACATCAATCAGGCTGGCAGGGGAGTAGTTAGGGTGATCAGGCTGACAGGCAGAAGCAGTTAGGGGCAATTAGGCAGGCAGGCAGGTGAGCAGTTGGGAGCCAGCAGTCCTGGATTGTGAGAGGGAAGTCCAACTGCCTGATGGAATCGGGTCTAAAAGGGCAGTTGAACATTCCTCAAGGGGTTCCAGATTGGAGACTGTGCAGGCTGAGCTGAGGGATACCCCCTCCCTGCCACCTCGTGTATGAATTTTGTGCACTGTGCCTCTAGTATTCAATAAAATTAAAAAGAAAAAGAATATACCTTAAATTTATGCTAAGTTAATTCCAGTGAAATACAGAACAGTTATTTCTATAACTCTATTCCTTCTTACCTCCATTTAATGCTATTATTTTTACTCTAGAGGCCTGATGCACATGCTTCCCTCTGGCACCTGGACTTCCCTCACAGCCCCAGCTTCATCTGGAAGGATGTCCAGTCTAATTAGCATATTACCTTTTATTATTATAGATATATATTACAAATTACATCTATACATGTAACAATCCCAACAAAACATTTTGATAGTTATTAATTTATATGATATTATGTCTTTTAAAGAGAATGAAGGAGAAAGAATAAATGTATAGGGCTTGTTATAGTAACTTTCTTTCTTATAATTTCTGCTTCTCTGTATTCCTATGAATTATATCTTTATTTCAATAGGCGGTGTAACTACTTACCTCCTTTATTCTGTTTTGTTAAATATATTACTTTTAAGTATAAAATAGGCCCTTATATACATATTGTTGTATACAATTGCTTCTTAAACCAGTTAAGAGGAGAAAGAAGAGGAATTCTGTATTTATACTGTCTTTGCCAATTTCACAATTCCCTTACTGCTACTCTTTGTTTTTCTATGTGAATTTTCATTACCATATGAAGTCATTTGTTTCCTGCCTGAAAACCTCCTTTTGTATTTTTTTTTTTAAACATCATTTGCTAGAAATAAAGTTTCTTCAAGTCCCCACACTGTTTCAATAAAATCAGTTCTTTGGGGGAGAACTTCAGAGACAGACTGCCTCTCTCCCTGGGTAAATATCTCTGAGCCACTGCTCCTCCCTGGGCAGGAGTGGTAGCCTCTGGTCTTCCCCACTTGCCTCTCCCAGCTTGGAAACTCCTTCCTACAAGTGAGCCAGAGGGAGGGTGATCAGGCCAGGCAAGCATGGGTGGAGGTTGACAACCCCAGCCTCTAGGAATTTAGTCTCTGCAACTCAGTGTTGGAGGGGATGAGAAATACTGGTGAACTGTCTCTCCCAGGGACATACCTGACCCTGTCTGAAAGAGGGAAGAGGGAGCCACATCTTGTTGACCACACCCTCCAGGAACCAGCAATGAAGCTTTTATTAAACTGAACTAGTTATGCATTCTGTGAAATTCAGGTATCCTTCTGTCTTTACAGCTTTCAGAAATTCCTTTGATGGTTATTCAATCACTGCTTTGTACTCAGTGTTTTCAATTTCACATTGCTCTAAGTCATTCACTTCTAATTAATGGGTCTTTTGGAATTCCAGAAAGTCACATGACATAAGACGAGTAAATAAAAGCTCAAACATCTTTTGAAAGACAGAGAAATTACAGAAACCACTCCAACCTACATTGAGGATAAAAAAACAGGTAAGAACTTTATTTTGAAAACACCATATATTTTGGTCACACATTGAGTTTTTGTTTATTTCATTAAGCATAAGTCAAGTTTAAAATACTTAGTAATGACCTCAGTGCAAGCCCAAGATGGTCTACTGATTGCTAACAGATTGTACTTTACATAAACCTTCTTCTTTTTAACTAATTACATTTGTAAAGGAGCCAAAACATAACTGTCAACTGATAGCTGGAGAAGTACTTGCTGTCCTTCAAACTTTTCTAGCAGTGTCTAATTCTATTGTATAGTCACTCATGATTTATTCTGAATGTTATGTTCAGCCTCATCATCTATTCCTATCACACACATAACCACTACTTAAATCAAACAAATTACATGTAGTATCTTTGTGTGAAGACACTCTCTGACAATTCTGATTGGCTTCTGTAGATCCTTCCACCAGCCTGCTCCTCTTCTCTTCAGAATTCCACATTCTGCCTGCTCTTGAGAGCAAAGCCCAGTTACTTTCAACCTAATGGGATTGTTTCTCACTCAGACATAATCTATTCTTGTCCTGAATCACAGAATAATTTTTTTCTGGGTTTTGCATTCCCCCTTTGTATTTTCCATTATAACATTAGGTTACACTCCTGTCAGAGTTAATGATCTTGAATGCATTTATATGTTGCCAGATATCAATGAACTTCTAGCACGTCATCTCTGGAGGTCCAAGTAGCCCTATGAATCTTTACATCCACAAAACTAAATGCAGCATCTGGTATTTTTTAGATGTATAATGAGAAGTTGATAAATTTAACTGACAAGCATTTGTGTCCCTAGTAACCTTGTGGTCAAATAAATCATTAACCATGTGTTATTGCACTAGAGGCCTGGTGCATGAAATTTGTGCACTCAATGGTGTGGGAGATCCCTCAGCCTGGATTGTGAAATGGCACAGTCCAGGCTGAGGGACCCCACTGATGCATGATTAGGGCTGGGGAGGGACATGAGAGGTTGGCCAGCCAGGGAGGGAACCACAGGAGGGCTCCAGGGCATGTCTGGTCTCTCTCACTCAGTCCGAATTGGCTTGATCCCAGCAGCAAGCTAACCTAGTGGTCGGAGCATCTGCCATCTGATAGTCAGTGCATGTCATAGCGAGCATTTAAGCAGTCTTAGCTTTGATTGGTTGAACTGACAACCAGATACTTAGCATATTATGCTTTAATTATATAAGATATTTCTATGTTCTTGAGTCTGTTTTAAACATTTTGTAAACATTTACATTGTCATTTATTCTTTTAATAGCTAAAGAACTTAGGCCATGAGTGGTGTCAATGTCAATACCGAAAATGAGGTTTGAATTTATCACTGTCTTCACAGTGTATGTTATTTGTCCTACTGCTCAGTTATAGTAGAGCTGGCATAGTGCATGAACAAATGGAAGACACCTCAGTCTCCTGTGCACTTTCTAGGGTGACTCAAAAAATGATTCACGGATCTTTGTTCTGGCTGTGCTTCTGAGCAGCATGTTTGTCTACAACAGCATGGGCACTATCAACCACCAGGCCCTAGAGCAGTTGTATATCCCTCTAGGAACAAAATCTCCATTTGTTATGGAGTCTACGTAAATGTAACTGAGACTATTTTTTTAAAAATATATCTTATTGATTTTTCACAGAGAGGAAGAGAGAGGGATAGAGAGCTAGAAACATTGATGTGAGAGAATCATCGATCAGCTGCCTCCTACACACCCCCTACTGGGGATGTGCCCGCAACCATGGTACATGCCTTTGACCGGAATCGAACCCGGGGCCCTTCAGTCCGCAGGCCGACGTTCTATCCACTGAGCCAAACCAGTCCCAGCAACTGAGACTATTTTGTGATTTTTTTTTCATGTCAATAATCAAGGTTGAGGAGAAAGGGACACAGAATGAATGGAAATGTAATAAAAATTACATAGCAAAAATCTCAGCTATGTGACTCAACTAACAAAGCTAATAAGGATGTAATCCTCTCCCAGCTCTGGTGAAGGAGATGACTCAGCCAAGTTTTTGAGTTTCTTTCTGTACTTTGTTTGTGCTGTAAGGGATTTCATGCTGAGTTGAAGTTAGTTGTAGGCACCATCAATAAAGGTGAATTCCTGGAGAATGGTTTGAAGTTGGTTCTAGGTATCAGAGGATGGTCTGGGTAGTGGAGAATGAAACATTTGACTCCTACTTTATTTCTCACATTATATTTCTTTCTTTCTTTTTTTTTTTTAAATAACAACATAATTTATTGAGAGCCTTTTATGTAGATGCTATCTCTCTGACTTCTTTTATAAAAAATTTTATTGGGGTTACATTAGTCAGCATGGACATATAGGTTTCATGTGTGGATTACTAATTTATAAAATATGTATATAAAAATCATTTTATAAAATTTTTTTTATATTTGTTCATTGTACATTTTTGTACATTGATTTTGTATCCTGCAACTTGACTGTATTTGTTCATTGTTTCCAGTGTTGGTTTTTTGTTTTGGTTTGGTTTGGTTTGAGTTTTTTTGTTTTTGTTTTTGTTTTGTTTTTGTTTTTGGTAGTCTTTAGGGGTTTTCTATATACAGCACCATGTCATCCACAAAAAGTGATAGTTTTACTTCTTCCTTCCCTATTTGGATGCCTTATGTTTCTTTCCCTTACCTTATTGCTCTGGGTAGGATTTCAGTACTATGTTGAATAAGAGTGGTGATAGTGGACATCTTTGTCTTGTTCCTGATCTTAGAGAAAAGCTTTCAGTTTTTCACCATTGAGTATGATATTGGCTAAGGGCTTTTCATATATGGACTTTATTATGTTGAGGTACTTTCCTTCTATTCCTATTTTATTGAGTGTTTTAATCATAAATGTATGTTGTATCTTTCAAATGCTTTTTCTGCATCTATTGACAAGATCATATTATTTTTATCCTTTCTTTTGGTAATGTGGTGTATTACATTGATTGATTTTCAAATGTTGAACCATCCTTATGCCCCTGAATGAATCTCACTTGATCATGTTATATTATTGTTTGGATGTACTGTTGGATTAGATTAGCTAGTATTTTGTTTAAAATTTTTGCATCTGTAGTCATTGGGGATATTGGTCTGTAATTTTCTTGTTTGTGTTATCTTGTCAGGTTTTGATATCAGGTTTATATTGGCCTTATAGAATATGTTAGGATGTATTGCCTCTTCTTCAATTTTTTTGAAGAGTTTAAAAAGAACAGGCTTTGATTCTTATTTGAATGTTTGGTAGAATTCACTGGTGAAGCTCTCTGGTCCTAGACTTTTGTTTTTTTGGCAGGTTTTTTATGGTTGTTTCAATTTCCTCACTGCTGATCATTCTATTTAGGTTTTCCAGTTCCTCATGATTTAGTCTAGGAAGATTATATATTTCCAGGAACTTATTCAATTTTTCTAGGTTATTAAATTTGGTGGCATAACCTCTTTCATAATGTTCTATCATAATCCTTTGTATATCTGTGGTGATTTCTCCTTTTTCAGTTCTGATTTTGTTTATATGGGTCTTTTCCCTTTTTTTCCTTAATGAGTCTAGCCAAGGGTTTGTTAATTTTATTAATATTTCCCAAGAACGAACTCTTGGTTTTAATGATTTTTTTTGTATTGTCTTTTTGTTTTCTATTTCATTTAATTCTGCTCTGATTTGTATTATTTCCTTTCTTCTATTAACCTTGGGGTGCTTTTGTTCTTTCTCCAGTCTTTTAAGGTGTGATGTTAGGTTGTTTACTTGGGATTTCTCTTGTTTCTTGAGATAGGCCTGTGGTGATATAAACTTCCTTCTTATTACACCTTTCACTGCATCCCAGAGGTTTTGATATGCTGTATTATCACTTTCATTTGTCTCTATGTACCTTTTGGTCTAATGTTTTATTTCTTCTTTGACCCAGTTATTTTCTAGTAGTACTTAGTTATTTAATCTTTATGTGTTTATAGTTATGTGTTTTTTTTTTACCTCCTTTTTGCAGTTGATTTCTAATTTCATGGCATCATGGTCATAAAATATACTTGGAATAATTTCAATCTTCTTAAATTTGTTGATGCTTGTTCTGTGATCCAACATATGGTTTGTCCTCGAGAATGTTCCATGTGCACTGGAAAAGAACGTATAGTCTGATGTACTGGGATGAAATGTTCTGTAAATGTCAGTTATATCCATTTGTTACAGTATTTCATTTAAGGCTGATATTTCTTTATTGATTTTTGTTTGGTTGATCTGTATAGAGTTGTGAATGGAGTATTAACATCTCCAACTATACTTGTGTTTTTAACTCTTTCTCCCTTTAGTTTTGTGAGCAGCTGTTTAATATATTTCAGTGCTCCCTGATTGGGTGCATATATATTAAGAAATGTTATGTTTTATGATGCAGTGTTCCCTTTATCCGTATAAAGTATCCATCTTTGTCTCTTGATATCTTTGTTACCTTGAGATCTATTTTGTCAGATATAGGTCTTGCTATACCTGCTTTTCTGTTGATGTTGTTTGCTTGGAGAATCACTTTCCACCCTTTTACCTTGAATCTACCTTTATCTCTGCTGTTTAGATGTGTGTCTTGTAGGCAGAATATGGTTGGGTTTTGTTTTCACTCTGCTACTCTGTGTTTCTTTACTGGTGAATTTATATCACTTACATTTAGGGTGATTACTGATGTGTGAGGATTTCCTATAGCCATTTTATCTTTTGTTTTCTGGTAACTCTGTGCCTTCATTGGTTCTTTTCTTTTATGCTTCTACCAGAGGCCTGATGCATGAAATTCATGCAAGAATAGGCCTTTGCAGCCTTGGCTGCCTTGTGGGCCCACCCTCTGCCCACTGACTATTCTGGAAGGTTGTTACAAAAGGCTATTCTGAAAGGTTGTTCCTCAGTCTGGTCAAATTAGCATATTAGCTTTCTATTATATAGGATCTGTTGGTTGTTTTGGTCTATTCTATACATCTTTCCTCTTTTTTGATGCTATATGTCTTCTTTGGTGAATTTCTATGTGTAGTGGCCATTAGTTTTATAAAAAGTGAAGTTGCATATACTGTATACCATAGATTTCTTTCCTTTTTGAGTGCATCTGATCTTCATCTTTCTTTACCTGTTCATACCTGTCCTTCCCCTTGTATGTTTTTATTGTCACAAATTATCCCTATTTATGCTGCAAAGTTTTGGAAATTCTACTGGTATTATTATGATTTCATGTTCTTTTTTTTTCTTTTTTTTTCAGTTAGAATAATTCCCTTGATTATTTCCTGCAATGTAGGTTTTCTAGTAATAAAATCCCCCAGCTTCTGCATATCTGGGAATGTTTTTATTTCTCTGCCGGGATTCTTGTCCCAGTATTACAAAGAGTTAAGCAATCTGGAGAAAGGCTTTGTGTAGATTAAGTAGGAGTCCAAGCACGAAAGATAATTTTGAAAGGCATTGGGGGTCAGAGGAGCTTCAGCTAAAGGAGCTAAAGATTCCCCTTATCTCAGGACCCCTTGCTTTTTATTAACCCAATTTGTCCTAAGGCAAGGTGGAGATAATGCACTTCAAAGGATCAGGTTCAGAAGCATTGTTAGATTAAAGAATAGCCTACAGCTGTTCAGGTGTTTGGCCAACAGGAGGCAATAACATGTAGACTACAATGCCCTGGCAGCAAACAATAATCCTATTCAGATTTTGGGAAAGTGCTCTTTAGCCACTTCAACAGGTAATTATATATATGACTCAGCCCTTGTTGAGACCTCAAGTTTCATTAACCTTTTGATAAAACTCTTGTAATTATGACATGCTAGAATTGGCTCCCGCTATTTCTCCTTCATATTTATAAGGTAATTTTGATGGATATAATATCTGTGGTTGGTACTTTCTTTTAGATGTTTGAATATTTGGTTCCACTCTCTTCTGACTTGTACAGTTTCTGCTGAGAAATCAGGTGAAATTATGATGGGTTTTCCTTTGTAGTTCACTTGCTTCTTTTCCCTGGATGCTTTGAGGATTTTTTCTTTGTCATTGAGTTTTGACAGCTTCATTACCAAGTGCCTTGGAGAGGGCCTCTTCGGATTAAGGTAACTAGGTGTTCTGTTTACTTCTTGGATTTCAGGATCTAATTTTTTCCCATAGATTTGAGAAGTTCTCATCCACTGCTTATTTTAATAGACTGTCCATTCCAAACTCTCTCTCTTCCTCCTCCACTATGCCTATGATTCTGATGGTATTTTATTTTTATGGAATCAGAGAGGTCTCATAGGACTATTTTGTATTTCTTTATTTTCAATTCTCTCTCTTCTTCCCTTTGCATCATTTCTTAATTCCTATCTTCAATATCACTAGTTCTTTCCCCTAATTGGTTGGTTCTGTTTTCTATGCTCATCAGCTCACTCTTGATTTCTTTAATTGCCTGCTTCATTTCCAGGATTTCCACTATATTCTATTTTAAAAATTATTCTTTTGGAGAAATACTCATTTTGTTCAATGATTTGTTTTCTTTTATTTACTTATTTTTTAAAAATATATTTTATTGATTTTTTACAGAGAGGAAGAGAGAGGGATAGAGAGCTAGAAACATCAATGAGAGAGAAACATCGACCAGTTGCCTCCTGCACATCCCCTATGGGGGATGTATCTGCAACCAATGTACATGCCCTTGACCAGAATCAAACCTAGGACCTTTCAGTCCACAGGCTGACACTCTATCCACTGAGCCAAACCGGTATTGGCCAATGATTTGTTTTCTGAGTGAATTGCTTGTCAGAATTTTCTCACATCTCATTGAGTATTTTTGGAACTTCAATCTTGAAATCTCTGTCATGCATCTCACATAATACCATGTGTTCCAGCCTGTTTTCTGGGGATTTATCAATTTCTTTCTGGTCATCGTTGTGGTGGTTGTTCATGTCATAGTTTGTTTTCCTATTAATCTCTGAGGAGGTCTTTCTAGTCTGTTCCAATAGATGTAAGATTTTTATCCTCTGTAGCCTTACAGTTTTGAGTTCTGAGGCTTCTGTAGGGCTATACAGCCTCTGCTGCTTGGGGGTAAGGTTTGTTTTCCCTCACAGTAATGGTGACCCCTCACCTACACATGTCCACACAAGCACCCCTCCTGGGGCTCATTCACAGAGGGAAACTGTTTCTACTGCAACAGCTCTTGGCCTACAGATAATAACTCATGGAGCCAGCTCTAATGGGAGTGGAAAGCAAGATTTGGGAGTCTAATCAGTTGCAGATTTCTGCAATTTACTTTGTCTGAAAGATAGCAGCCAGGCCCAGCCCTGGGGAGCAACTATGTAAGGAAGGTGTCTGCTAACTCACAGCTTATGCATAAAACTCATATCCCATTCACAAGTGCCCCCAGGATTCAGACACACTCTCATTGCTTGTGTGCATGACCACCACTCCTGTGGCTTTTCCAACAGCCAGGTTTGCTCTCTGTTAGACTGACCAGCTGAGGAAAGTTCCCCTAACTTCTCTGTCAGGTCCCAGATGTGCTATAGACATGCTACTGCACTGTAGCCCTGTTCTGCTTCCCTCCCATCTCTTCTCCCCACTTATTCCAAGAAGCCCACCTTAGTTATTCCAGTGTGCAGGCCTCTCAGACATGTATCCATGTTGAGCAAGGAATTCTTTGTTGAATTAAAGATAGTTATTTTGTTGAAATGTTAGGGGGAGAGAATAGACGTGCCCTTAAGCCACCATTTCTCTGATGTCACTTGCACATTTTATTTCTGACCAGAGGATCTACACTAATAAAAGAGAAATAGCAAATTGACTGTCTCCACAATGACCATCTTCCCCATGGCAGAGCATGCCTTGGCAGTGAGTGCCAAGCCTTCCACCTGTTCTGGAGACTCGGGGGGTGGGGGACAGTAAAGAATGGGGGCAAGGGACTGGGGAGAGGAAAGAATGTGGAGCCTCTACAATGAAAAAGGGCTTAAAAAGAGGCTTGGAAGCCTGACAGGAAGTTTTGTTCTGTTTTTCCGGTGGCTGCACCTTAGGAAGGGCAGAGAGCATGGCTCTGAAATTCCCTCCACAGCCAACTGGAATTGGCCTCAGTGTCCTGGTCTGTAAAATGGATTAAGCATGTCCCAGTGCCTTCACTGAGCTTTGATGGCCAATTGAGATACTACATAAGGAAAGTGATGAAGAAAAGGAAGTGAGAAAGAAAAGGAAGGATGAGCAACACAAAAGAAATATTGGAAGGAACCTGTAAACCTATTGTCACTTAAATAGGGAATAGAGTTAATAGTGTTGTAATGATGGTATGATGCCAGGTGGGTACTGGAAATATTGGAAAACACTTTGTCAAGTATATGATTGTCTAGGCACTATTCTGTAACTAATATAAAACCTGAAACCAATACAAAATAATATTGAATGTAAAGAAATGAAAATTGGAGTGAAATTTTTATAAGTTTCAAAGTTTAAAGGCTATAAAGAAAGGAGAATTAAAAAATAGTTTTTCATTTTACCACTTTATCTTTTTAGTGCATGAAAAAGACAGTTGTTTTTATTTATTTTTTATTTATTTATTTATTTATTTATTTTTTAATATATTTTATTGATTTTATACAGAGAGGAAGGGAGAGAGATAGAGAGTTAGAAACATTGATGAGAGAGAGTCATCGATCAGCTGCCTCTTGCACACCCCCTATTGGGGATATGCCCGCAACCAAGGTACATGCCCTTGACCGGAATCGAACCTGGGATCCTTCAGTCTCCAAGCCGACGCTCTATCCATTGAGCCAAACCGGTCCCGGCAAGACAGTTGTTTTTATATGGTGCTTTTGTGCTTTTCTAAATCATTATCTCATTTTAATTTCAGGGCAAGTTAAAGACAAGATAATTATTCCCTCCACTATTCAAAGAAAGGGAATCTTGGAGTTTGGTCCCATTCAATTGTCAAGCCCTTATTGTAAAGCAGAGTTAGTAAAATTTTTTGTAAAGGGTCATATCTGTACTAATAAAAGCCTTGAGGGTGATCAGGCCAGGAGGGGAGAGTAGTTGGGAGCAATCAGGCCAGCAGAGGAGCAGTTAGGGGGCAATCAGGCAGGCAGGCAGGTGAGCAGTTAGAAGCCAGTGGTCCCAGACTGTGAGAGGGATGACTGACTTCAGGTCATCCCTTGAGGGGTCCCAGATTGGAGAGGTGCAGGCTGGGCTGAAGGACACTCTCCCCAATGCACGAATTTTATGCACCAGGCTTCTAGTAGGATTATAAAATAAAAAGGTTTTTCATACTGTAAGATACAATCAATAAGAGAATATGCAGCCCCTGGAATGGGAGAAAATATTTGCCAACCATATACTTGATAAAAGGTTCATATAAAAATATATAAAGAACTTCTATAACTCCATAGCAAAAAAACAAACAAAAAACACACACAAAAAAACCCACACACAAATAAACCAGTTTTAAGTAAGTGAATAAACATTTTTAAAAGAAGGCATAGAAATGACCAATAGGTATGTGAAAAGGAGTTGAACATCACTAATCACCAGGGAAATGCAAATGAAAACCACAAGGAGATATCACCTCACATTTTCCAGAAGGTGTGTTATAAAACAAAAAGAAAAGAAAAGAAATGCTGACAAGAATGTGGAGCAAAGCAAATCCTTGTACACTCTTGGTGGGATTGATTATTGGTGCCGTCACTATAGAAAACAGTATGTACTTTTCCCAACAAATAATTTTAAAAATAGCACTATCATATGATCCAGCAAGCCCACTTCTTGATATGTATATAAGAAATGAAAACATCAAAAAGAGATCTGCACCCCCATGTTTGCTGAGACATTGTGCACAAGGACCAAGACTTAGAGGTAAGCTAACCATCTTTTGAAGGATGACTGAATAAAGAAAACGTACAATGGAATGTAATTCAGCCTTAAAAAAATAAATATTGTAATTTGTGGCAATATGCATGAGCCTGGTTCATGTTATGTTAAATAAAATATGCCAGATACATATACTATTGTACATGATACTACTTATATGAGGAATGAGAAACAATGAAAGTCAATGGAGTAGGTACTAGATTGGTAGTTGCCAGGGGTGGCTGAGATATTATTTAAGGGCATAAAGTGAGATTGATTTAAGCCAATGGTTTTATTATTTATTTTTTAAGATATATTTTTTATTGATTTCATAAAGGAAGGGAGAGGGAGGAAGAGATAGAGAAAATCATTGATTTGCTGCCTCCTGCATGCCCACACTGATGGTTGAGCCCACAACTGACCTGAAATCGAACAAATGTCTTCCTGGTTCATTAGTCAATGCTCAACCACAAAGCCATACCAGCTGGGCAAGGCAGCAATTTTCAATCTTTCTTTTCTCATGGCACATATTAACTAATTACTAAAAGAGCACTCTTAGTAATTAGTTTATGTGTGCCTTTAGAAAAAAAGGTTTGAAAATCACTGAAATAAGAAATTAAATTTTTTTTAAATTTTTTATTGATTAGAGAGATAAAACATCAATGCTGAGAAAGAATCATTGATTGGCTAACTTCTACACATCCCACACTCGGGATGGAGCCCACACACAGGTGTGTTCTCTGACTGGGAATCAAACTATGACTTCCTGGTTG
Organism: Pipistrellus nathusii; assembly: GCA_963693515.1. NCBI lineage: Eukaryota > Metazoa > Chordata > Mammalia > Chiroptera > Vespertilionidae > Pipistrellus > Pipistrellus nathusii. The sequence goes on along the minus strand of OY882859.1, from coordinate 63,304,552 downwards.
ATATGTCAAAGCTCAACAGCTGAGCCATAAAGGCTTGGCATTTTTTACTTCCTTTACACATTTCTGCTACTCTCTATCCTTTGCCTCTGGAAACCCACAAATTATTCTGTTAATAAATTGCCTGGGTTTTTTGACTCCACATGTAAGTGAGATCATGTGGTATTCATCTTTCTCTGTTCTGACTTATTTCACTTAAGGTCCATCCATAATGCTACAAATGGAAAGGTTTCCTTTTTTGTTGTTGTTGTTATGACTAATAGTCTATTATATATGTATGCTACATTTTCTTTTAAAAAACATATTTTTATTGATTTCAGAAAGTAAAGGATAAGGAGAAATAGAAACATCAATGATGAGAGAGAATCATTGATTGGGTGCTTCCCGCAATCCTGCACTGAGGACTGAGCCCACAGCCCAGGTATGTGTCCAGACAGGGAATTGAACTGTGACTTTCTGGTTCACAGGTTAATGCTCAACACTCAGAAGTAGAATTTCTTAATCACATGTTAGCTTTATTTTCAATTTTTGAGCACTCTTCATGTTTTTCATAGTGGTGACATCAATTTCAGTTTCATCATCAGTGCATTAGGGTACCCTTTTCATTTGCATTTGTTATCTCTTGTACTATTGATAATAGCGATGGGATATTTTAACTCTGATGAAGATTAATTTAACAATTGTTTTTCTTATATGTAGAGTACATTTTATATGGTATTAAGAAACTTTTATCTCTCCCAAGATGAAAAATTTCTTCTGTTTCCTTTAGAAGCTTTCTTTTAGGTATTAACTTTAACATTTAAGACTATGATTCAGCCATAACTCATTTGGCTCAGTGTATAAAGCGTTGGCCTGGGGACTGAAGGATCCTGGGTTTGATTCCAGGCAAGGGCACATTCCCAGGTTGCTGGCTCTCATCATTGATATTTCTGTCTCTCTCTCCCTCTCCCTTTAGCTTTAAAATTAATAAAAATATTTTTTAAAAAGACTATGATTCATATCAAATTTATTTTTGCATCTGGTGTGATTTGATTGCCAACATTCATTTTCCCCCTCAAAATATGTTCAAACACAAAATCAGGAAGGCAGAGAGAACAATAGTCTAGTTTCAGTTTTACAGGATTATAGTTATGTGTCTCAGAGGAATAAAAATAAATTTATTTCAAGTTTGAGTTAATATTCCCATTTGTATGACTATAGAAGCTATTCTCTGTCCTGTGGGAGGGAAAATAGACTAAGTAAAGAGAGAAGAAGAGAAAGAAATGAGTGGCCTTTGGACAGAACAGTAATTACCCAGAAAAATTTTGTAGACAGGAAAGGTAAAGCATCACACCTAAATCCATTTTTTTCACAGAGGCAAGTACCTCTTCTACCAGTATCCCAGAGTCCCATCTGTGCTCACAGACCATTAGCCACCACCCAACCAAGAACTGTACTCTCTTTGGGCCTTGCAGTCCATTGTCCCAGATCTCCCTGATTTGCTGCCAGCCCATGTGTCATAGACTACTTGGCAGGAGTGATGATCAATGTGTCCCATGGCTTTGTTCACTTCCATTACCTTGTCCTGAGTTCACAATATCAAAAACCTGTCCCAAAACCAAAGGAAACCCTTGAGCAATAGTATGTACTGAGGATGTTTAGAAAGGTGAGTTATGTGAGGGAGAACAAGTCTACCCTGAACATAAGCCCTTTGATATCTCCTCTTTGTAAAATGCATCCTACTATACAATTTAAGGTGTCTCTAGACATATTAAATATGCCTGATTTCAAATATTGGATCCAGTTAAGAATCATGCTAATAAATCTTACTATAATTAATCATGAATTGAATCACTTTATAGAAAAAAAAATTGTCTTAACAGTTTATTTCTTCTTTGAAAAGTTTATGGTTCAACAAAATTGCAAGCATCAGCTCTAGCAAGTTAGGCTCAGTGGATAGAACACTGCCTCACAGACACATTGATGTTTCTCTCTCCACCTGCCCCCTTCCTTCTGCTTTCTCTAAAAATCAATAGTAAAAATATTGTAGGGTGAGGATTAACAAAACAAAACAAATTAAATACACCACGTTTCGACTTTCAGTTGAGAGGCAATTGTTTGACTTAAGTTCCTTTTTCTTCTTCAGAAGCCGCTCACATTTCTGAAAGAAAAAGTGGGGACTGAATTAACATAATTTATTTATTTATTTATTTATTTATTTATTTATTTATTTATTTATTTAAATTTTTTTTGTATTTCTTTTTACACAGAGGAAGTCAGAGGGATAGAGAGTTAGAAACATCCATGAGAAAGAAACATTGATCAGCTGCTTCCTGCACACCTCCTACTGGAGATGTACACACAATCAAGATACAAGTACTTGACCGAATCAAACCCGACACCTTTCAGTTCCTAGGCCAATGCTCTATCCACTGAGCCAAGCCAGTAAGAGCTGAACTCGAACAATTTAAAATGTTTTCCACATTTGCGAAATCATTTCCCCTGCCCAAACCTATGTTATGAGTTTTCAAATTTATTTTTAACTATGTGCCTTTCTTAACTTCTATTATATCACTTTCTCCTATGCCAACCAATAATATTTCTGGGCTTTATGTAACTACAGAAATGTTCTTTCTCATAGTTTCCAAAATATTGGTGACTCAGATCCTATTCTTGGCCTTCTTCATCCACATGCATCATAGTGTTCCTGGAAAATATATCATTGTTTTCCTTCAACTCTGATCTAGGTGATGTATATTCTCAAATATATATTTAAGAAGGCAAGAAAGAGTAGTGAATTCCATTGGGAAGTTTACTACATAATTCAGAATCATGGCAGATGATTGATTGGGGAACTTAATACAACTCTCCAAAACTTGGTGGCAAGGTAACAAAAACAAGTTGAAGAGATCAGGGCCTGTGCCAGTCTATATTGTATTTCTGGGTGGACATCTGGACTCTGCAATGACTCATAATAGAGCCTGGAGAACAGGAAGATACGGGAGCCTGGGTATGTATTTACATAGTTAATTCTGTAGCTGGTCACAGTCTTACTTCATTAGGTGTCTGAGAGATAAAGTTATACCAGGTACTGAGGAAACAAAATCACCTTGAACTCCACTCAGTCAGACAGACAGTCCAGCTATTCTTGCATAAGGCAGGACTCAGAAATGATATTTATCCCTCATGATATTACAATTTCCTGAATTAAAAATTAGGTTATAATAGTAACTATAATATAGTATGACAATTTTATCACAGAATGACCATAAAGCTCATGAACAGTGCCTGGTAATGCATAATTATTATTTATTAGTGACCTAATAATAAAGAATTCCATAAGATTTTATCCTGCAAGTATTACTCTTTAGTAACCAGAGATGGTAACAAGTAGAAGCAATAAGAGAATGTAGTGTCTACTAGTGATTGGGCTAGAAAAGTGACAGAATGCTCTACCTTTTAAGCAACGTTTTTCATTCTGTACAGTTAAAGTAAAAATGAAGATGACAGAATTAAATACCTGAAGTTTTTGTTTTTCATTCCTCTCTTTGTTTGCCATTACATTCTCAAGCCTTTTCACACGTTCCTGATAATTCTTTTCTTTCTCTTCCCACATCTGTTCATTCTTTTTTTGTACATCCTCCAACATTTTTCTTTGAGTTGCTTCAGATTCAGCCTTTAAACATTGCATTGACAAAGAAAAATAAGCAGAGAAGCATGAGGATGAAATTGTTACAGCTTATTTTGCCCTTCTCACCATCTTTTTTGTTTTATTCTTATTTCATAGAGAAAACCTCTTGTGATAGCTTTTGCACTGAGTATGCAAAAGACAACTGTAAAGAACAGTTAAAAATATCCTTAAACTATGAACCATACATACTATTATTTGCATTACAATAATGATTTCCAATGCAATAATGTTGTTGGCAGCATTTTTAGGGTTTCTCATCTATCTGGAATTTTTATTTATTTTTGAACAGCTTCAATGATGTATAATGGTAACACTATTTACTGCCAAATGCATTTTTATCTATCTATGATACATGTTTACACTTGACAAACGACACCACACTCAAGTTAGGAACATACCTATGATTGAAGCATCTCCTCATGCCCTTTGGTCTTCCTCCTGAACATAAGACCTCATCTCCATCACTAGGCAAAACCACTGGCCAGTTTCTGTCACCAGAGAATAGCTTGCTTTTTTTGGAATTTTATATAAATGGAATCATATAGTATTTAGACTTTTTTATTTGCCTTCTTTCACTCAGCATATTTATTTTTGTAACATTGTTTTATGTATCAATAGCTTATTTCGTATTATTCTCAATAGTATTTCTTTTGGTATGGATATGTTCAATTTTGTTATCCATCTATTTATAAACATTTGGCTTGTTTCCATTATTGGCTATTACCAAGAAAGCAGCTATAAACATTTTCAAACAAGTTATTGTATGTACATAAATGTCCAACTTTACTGAGGATATATTTGGGAGCAAAATGATTAGACTGCACAGTGGGTATTTGTTAAACTTTTTAAGAAACTGACAAACTGTTTTCCAGAACAATTTAAAATTTTACATTCCTACAGAAGGTATAAGGGTTCCAGTTGCTCCACATCCCCACCAACACTTGAGATATTCAGTCCTTTTAATTTTAGCCATTCTAGAAGTGTATAGTGGCATCTCATGGTGGCTTGAATTTCCACTTTTCTAAGAAGCAATGTCACCCAGGGTGCAGTAGGGGACCTGAGGCTGCACCTCCTGCCTAACAGGTCATGAAAGGGGACCTGAGGCTGCACCTCGCTGGCTATAGGCCAGGAAACCTGAGGCTGCGCCCCCCGCCACACACCCACCCAGCTGGGCTTGACAAGGGTGGGGCCAGCGGGTCTGGATCTCATCCAATGGTGGTGGAGCAAGCTGAGTCTGGGTCTCAGAAGATTTTGAGGCTCCGTGGGTGGGTGAAGACTTGACTCTGGATCCTGCAGTGTGCCCCAGACTCTGACAGGAGGAAGATTTTCACATACATTTAACTTTTTTTCTCCCCCATCTCTGACACTTCTATTATAGAGAAAGGACAAATAGCAATATTAAAGTATTTCCTCTAATTAATCCCCCTTTAATGTGCATGAATTTCATTCACCGGGCCAATATTATATATATATATATATATATATATATATATATATATATATATATATATATATAAAATGGAATATTACTTAGTCATAACAGAAACAGGAAACCTTGTCATCTGCAGCAAAATGGATGGACTTTAAGTGAAATAAGTCAGAACAGAGAAAGATGAGTACCATATGATCTTACTTACATGTGAACCCAAAAAACCCAGCCAATTTAAAAAAAATATATTTTATTGATTTTTTACAAAGAGAAAGGCAGAGAGAGAGTTAGAAACATTGATCAGCTGCCTCTATGCACATACTCCCTACTGGGTATTTGCCCGCAATGTAGGTACGTGCCCTTGACTGGAATTGAACCTGGGACCCTTGAGTCCACAGGCCAATTTAGTCACTGAGCCAAACAAATTAGGGCCCCAGCCAATTTATTAACAGAATAGATTGTGGGTTGTCAGAGGCAGGGATAGAGAGTAGCAGAAATGTGTAAAGTAAGTCAAACTTTTCCAGCGATCATGGCTCAGCAGTTGAGTGTCCACATATGAACCAGGAGGTCATGGTTCGATTCCTGGTCAAAGCACATGCCTGTGCTGTGGGCTCTATCCCCAGTGTAAGGTGTGTAGGAGGTGGCCAATCAATGATTCTCTTTTTCTATCTCTTTCTCCTTCTCCCTTCCTCTCTAAAATCAATAAAACTATTTTTTAAAATAAACAATAAATTTGTTACCTTAAATCAGTATCACATACTGAAACTTTATGCCCTTAAATAATACCTCTGTCAACCCATCAGCACCTGGCAACCACCAATCTAATATCTGCTCCATTGACTTTCATTGTTTCTCATTCCTCATATAAGTGGTATCAAGTAGTATATGCATCTGGCATATTTTATTTAACATAACATGAACCAGGCTCATGCATATTGCCACAAATTATTTTTTAAGGCCGAATTACATTCCATTGTATGTAAATAACAGGTTTTCTTTATCCAGTCATCCTTCAAAAGATGGTTAGGTTACCTCCAAGTCTTGGTTCTTGCGCACAATGTCTCAGCAAACATGGGAGTGCAGATCTCTTTTTGATGTTTTCATTTCTTATATACATATCAAGAAGTGGGCTTGCTGGATCATATGATAGTGCTATTTTTTTAAATTATTTGTTGGGAAAAGTACATACTGTTTTCTATAGTGACGGCACCAATAATCAATCCCACCAAGAGTGTACAAGGATTTGCTTTTCTTCATATTCTTGCCAGCATTTGTTTTTTTTTTCTTTTTGTATTTTAATACACATTCTGGAAAGTGTGAGGTGATATCTCCTTGTGGTTTTCATTTGCATTTGATTAGTGATGTTCAATGCCTTTTCACATACCTGTTGGTCATTTTTATGTCTTCTTTGGAGAAATGTCTATTCAGTTAATTTGTTCATTTTTAAAATTGGTTGTTTTTTTCCTATGGAGTTGTAGAAGTTCCTTATATGTTTTGCATATGAACCTTTTATCAGATATATGGTTTGCAAATATTTTCTTCCATTCCAGAGGTTGCATGTTCATTTATTGTTTGTATCTTACAGTGTGAAAAACCTTTTTATTTTATAATCTTATTTGTCTACTTTGCTTTTGTTGTCTGTGCTATTGGTGTCAGATCCAAAATAGCATTGCCAAGGCCAATGTGAAGAAGCTTTCTCCCTGAGTTTTCTTCCAGCAGTTTTAAGATTCAAATCTTACATTTAAGTATTTGATCAATTTTGAATAGTTTTGGGGTATAGTGTTAGATAAGAGTCTAATTTATTCTGTGACAGGCAGATATCCAGTTTTTCCAGCACCATTTGCTGAAGAGGCTACTTTCCCCCATTGTGTATTCTTTACACCCTTGCCAAAGATGGGTTGACCATGTATGTGTGGATATACTTCTGGGCTCTCTATTCTGCTCCATTGGTCTACCTGTCAATTTTCATGCAAGTATCATACTGTTTTGATTACCATCATGTTGTAATATATTTTGAAATCAGTAAGTGTGAGACCTCAAGTATTGTTCTTCTTGCTCAAAATATCATTGGCTATTTTTGTGGATCTGTATGGATTGTAGGATTTATTTTTATTTCTGTAAAAAAAATGTCATTAGGATTCTGACAAGAAATATATGAAATCTTTAGGTTTATTTGTGTAGTTTGACTATTTTAACTATATTCATTCTTTTTTATTGAAAATAATTTTAATTGATCTCTCACAAAAGTATTGAACAAGCAAATAATATTAATAAAAATTTTAAACTATATTCATTCTTGAACACAAAATTTTCTTTCATTTATTTGTGTCTGCTTTAATTTCTTTCATCAGTGTTTTAGTTTTTATTATACAAATCTTATTCTTCTTGGTTAAATTTAATTCTAAGTATTTTATTCTTTATAATGCTACTGTAAATGGGATTCTTTGCTTAATTTATCTTTTGCATAATTTGTTGTTAGTGTATAGATATGCAACTGTGTCTTTTTTGTATGTTGATTTTTTTTATCCTGCAAAATTATGGAATTCATTTATTAGTTTTAAAATTTTTATGCTGAGTTGTTTAGGATTTTCTACATATATTGCCATAGGTTTCCATTCTCTTAACTGGTAATTAATATTCACAACTCTCTCTCATATGCTAGTTAATTATGGACATACTTTGCTGGAATCACACATTTAAAGAAAAACATAACTGAAACATGATATCTAAACTACTTGTTCTCTCTAAATAGAAATGCAGGAATGATTCTCATGTTTTTACTGTTACATCTGAGTGGCTTTCTAGGGCTAGCTTAGACCATGCTGGGTCATTTACTGATTTTTCCCAGCCATGACTTTTGAAGTCATGGCAAGATGATTTCTTAATTTGGGGATAATAATGCAATTTGAAATAGAGCTGGATATAAAACCTCCCATAACACCCATGTGCCAATGCAAAACAACCCAAAAAAGTACTTGTGAGTGTAGTAGATTTTACTGAAGATATAGAAGGCAAAAGATACCATTGTTAGTGCATCTTTGAGAGGAACCACAAATCATTAACTTCACAGAAACCCAGTCCAGCCTATTTCTTCACCTTGCCGGATACCCTCTCTCTTCTTTAGAATTCTGTTTTATTTATTTTATGACAAATTTGCTTTTAAAATCAAACAAAATTTCTTTGATAAAAAAAAATGAGTCCTTTTTATTGTTTATGTGTTTCTTTGCTTTTATGTTTGTTTTATAATGTGGGATTTTTGTTAGGCTAGGAAATATAATTTACTTCATAAAAGTTTAGTTTGTTACAATAGGAATGCTAACTGCTGTTCACATGTTGTAGTTTACAGGATATACAGAGGTGAAATTAGGGCCATTCCACAGTTCTGTTTTCCCCAGACATATAACCACGTCTATGGTCCAGGCAAGGGGTTCAGCCCTTTGTCCCCAGGAAAGCTGCTCCCTGATCCTAACCACCTGAATCACCTCCCCTCAGACTTGAAAGGATCCTAACTCAGCTGTATAATTGCTGAGGGATGGGGTACCAAAGGGTCCTAGATCATCAAGGAGATGGGGACAGTTATCATGCTCTTAGAAGGAACCCTACCCCAAATTCTAGATCCCAGGGCACTTGAAGTAAAGACAGAGGAAGAGTCACATAGAAGATATACCAATTGACCCTGTGAACTCAGAGAGAGCAGAAAACCAACCTCTGGATGTCTCAACTTTGGTCTCTGGAAGGACACACTCTCACACAAGTGGGCATATATTTCTGCAGGGGAACTTTGATGCACCCTCATGTGAATAAAAGCACACCCACAGAGCACAAGCACACACACACAGGAATAAATACATTCCAGAAATGAGAAAGACAGAAACACTCATGTGAGGGCCCTGTAGTGGTACCTGACCTGCTGTTTTCAATCACATGGACCATGTGGGGCTTCTTCACAGACCCACATAAGAGAATCCTCAGTCCCACCTTAAGATGGTGTCAGTCCCTGTCTAGAACATGCGGAATGGTCAAGGCCAGTTAGAGTACAGAGGCTTTGTTTAGAGTGCACTGGGTGTCCAGGGCCACTCTGAGCATGGAAATATTAATCAGAATGTTTAAGGCTAAGATGTTATAGGCAGGTGCAAGGGGGCAGCAACCTATGCACCGGGCAAACATGCCCTTCTATAATCCAAATGATTGATGTCATTATCTGGAAAGAAGCCTCTGTTGTCTAAGTAGTATAAATCGTTACGGACCACACAGTATGGGGCTGCTCCTATGTAAGGCAGGCTGCTATTATGTGGGGCTGCGTTACAATGAAGATGTATTACTGACCAACAGGTGCAACTGCTCAGATAATGGCTATGGGTACAGAGGCGGCTGCTGCTGTGTAGGAAAGGCATTGTTTTCTAGTCAGTGTGTGGCTATCTGTTGTGTGGGACTTTGCTTTGAAGAACTGTTTTGTCTGGTGTCTCCTTCTTAGCAATTGGCTACATGGCTGCTGACTCCTACAATAAAGACTTTCTTATACATCTACAATTTCTCATGGCTTCTCCTTCTACCACTAGCATCCAAGAATGTCCAACCCCTGGCAACGGAGCTTGGACCCAAGAGTTGGCATAGTAGGGCAGGATTAGGACCTGTGCTTCCAATAATGATGCAGCGAGCAGAGGATAAAGGAGGAACTAAGGTCTCAACAGTTAGTACAGCGAACGGGGTTCAAGGAGGAGGAGGAACTTGCTCTGACACTTGGCCCTGTGAGCAGGATTCGGAAGTATGTGCAGGTTTGAGGAGTGAGTGTTCCCACAGGTGCGCAGTGTGGGAATATAATCACAGCAGCCTCAGAAGATAATTGGAGCCATAAAGCCTTTCCTGGTTTTTCTTACCAAGCTGGAAATTCTGAAACTTGGTAAGAAAAGGAGGCTCCAGCCAGTTGATACTGTGCTCCAAGCCCTGGTACACAATTTCTAGAAATGAGATTAGAAATGGCTGACACGGCCTCATCCACATAGAGCTCTTTTCCCAGGCCCTGAGCAAGTAAGCTATTGAGACTGGGGCAGGCAGACCATGGTAACTTCTACCCACTATGATCCCCACCCACAGTGTGCCCAAACCCCAACGTACCTCAAAAAGCAGCTGTTGGGCCTTCTAAGTATAAAAAGGAAATGAGGCCAAAGAAGGCCAAAGATATGCCTGAGGTCACACAGTTTAGTGGCAAAACTGAAGACTGAGTGCTGGACTCCAGACTGCCTGTGGGCATTTTAGAGCCTGTAATGAAAATTGCACTAGAAAAGAACCTGGTGGCCCTGGGTATACTGCCCTCAACTCCCTGCTATCACACAGGGCTCCCATGACTTGGGCTATGAGTGAGTAGGGAGGCTGAACCCTTTGAGCAGTAACAGCTGACAAGGATGGCTCAATGCCTTTTGGCTGAGGCAGCATCCATATAGACACTGTGGTGAAGATCTGAGGTCTCAGCCCCAACAAGGAAACAGTGCCCTTAAATGACACACTAGATTTGATATTTTTCAGAGCATTTCACCCCAAAACAGCAAAGTATCATTTGCACTCAGCCCCTTTTCCAGATCCTGAATCCTTACTGCAAAAGGTTTGGGCATTCTGGCACCTTGAAAAGGGGCTGGAGAAGAAAATTCACTGGAGCGAAAAATGAAGAAATTTCACCAGAAAGGTGGTAAGTACACCAAAAGTGTGGGGAGATTCACTGCGCACAAAGTGTGTACCGGCTTCAAAAGTTGCAAGTTGTAGGTGGGCGGGAATGTCTTTTATTTTAAGCCATGCCATAACAGGGTAGAATTTGAATAAAAGGCAAAAACATCATTGAAAATTTTTAGCTTGTATGCTCAAGGATAAAGAAATTAAAATGTCAAAAGGAACTCTCTTAAATCAGGCTCAAGGAAACGAATGTTTTTGTCCTCTTTAAGTAGGTGAGCTTTGTTCAAACTGCATTATGCCTAATTTATATTGGGGATCAAAAGTCTGTAATACTTAAGGCCCCAGATCCTCCACCTCTAGGGTGGAAAGGCTCAACACCTAGAGAAAATGGGGCTATCAATCCTTTCACAAAAGGACTCCTTAATGCTTTGTCTGAAAATTACCATATGACGCATTGGCATATTTTAGCTAACATAACTTTAGAGGCCAGTCAATGCTATGGAAAACAGAATAAGATAAGATCCATGAGAAGAACTCTGATATATTAAGTCTTGTCTATATGTCATTGGCACTTGTCTGTTGATTATTCTTTTATCTGTCTTGGTTGTTTATTGTTAGTCTATTAAGCGTGCCTTTAAATTAATTTAACAAGAAGAAAAAAAAAGCAGTAGATAGACAGGCCATTACTAAATATCTAAAGAAGTCCCCAGCCCATTAATTACTAGGTGATTTGGTGATTTTGAAAAATGGACACCCATTTTCAAGAATGCTATAAAAGTCTCATTTTCGCCATGTTTTTATTTCCCAGTCTGTCATTTAAAATTTGGATAGATGAGACATTTCTCAGAATTTAGGGCTTTAAAAATGGCAAAAATGACACAAGGAAAATATACAGGGCTGTATTTGGGCTATAAGATTAGTGTTTTCATAATAATGGGCAGTTCTTAAATAATAATAGATCACATTCCAAGCTTAACATTAAAGCCAGTGAAAATCAGTAAGTTATCTCTGTTATAGAATTTGTCAAAGTAAATGCCTTAGATAGTGATAATTGGCTTTGGAATCTTCAAATCTTGAAATCATCCAAATTGAAAGATGGATGAATGGATGTACCTAGCTAAAATGAAGAATTTGTGGTGAAGCTTATCAGTATTAATTAAAATGTCAAAAGGAACTCTCTTAAATCAGGCTCAAGGAAACGAATGTTTTTGTCCTCTTTAAGTAGGTGGGTTATAAATATATTAATAATGAGGGTCCAGTCACTCAGGATAGGGCTGACTGCACTCTCTGTTGGAGGGAAGGGCCAGTTGCTCTTCTCCCCCTGTAAAAGCAGAGAACCCAGCAGTCTTAGATGTTATCTCTAAGGAAACATGTGGCAGTTTTAAAATTCAAAGGATCTGGAGACTTGCTCCCTTATCCCCCTGCCTTTTCATCAGCCTTCTGCATGATGATACTCACCAGCCTCATATGTCTAAACATACTTTTCCTAAGTCTTTGGTAACTTAAACCTTTGGAGCATTACTGAATTAAATAACAAAAATTATTAAATATCTAGATATTTTAAAATGACAAAATACTGAAATATTAATCTGAGTTTGCTCATATAAAAAATCTAGAGGATAGAAATGAATCTATTAATTATTTATGTCTGGCATTCTATTTGAAATATATCCTTAAAAATGTGAAGGTATTGCTAATCTAAGAAATGCTAAGTATTAAACTTGCCAACTAAAATTTAAGGCTTCTAAAAGTTAAAAGTTCAAATAAAATTGGGAAAGATTATATAGCTATAATCATAAAATGCATAAAATTTAGAAATTCATTTTTAAGAAAAATAATTTTTGTATTTTCTCTCAAGAAATTTGTAGTTCAAAATATATTATAGTCCTTATATGTACTATGAGTAATAAAATTTTAACCTAGGATATAACATTTTATTGGCCTAATTAAAAAAGAAGATTAATTTTATGGTCTGAACCAATTTTTTTAATATAAAAACCTATTTAAAATACTGAAACCGGTTTGGCTCAGTGGATAGTCGGCCTGTGGACTGAAAGGTCCCAGGTTCGATTCCAGTCAAAAGCATGTACCTTGATTGCGGGCACATCCCCAGTAGGGGGTGTGCAAGAGGCAGCTGATCGATGTTTTTCTCTCATCGATGTTTCTATCTCTCTATCCCTCTATCTTCCTCTCTGTAAAAAAAAAATCAATAAAATATATATATTTTTAGAAACGATTTAAATTTAATTAATTACTTTTAGAATAATTACAAAAACATATAATATAATCTTTGGGTTATATATTTGATAGGTTTTCCAAGTTAAATTTCAAGACTTTAACTGAGATATGGCTTTGGGATATTTCAAGGGCCCAGAAATGATTCAAGGGTTTACTCTCTTCTTAAAAGAAATATTTTTGAACTAAATTAGTGCAATATAATATACTTGAAATCATGTGGGGAGCTTTATGAAAAAAAATTAATAACTATATTATATTTATATACATATATTTTAAATATGATAAAGCTTTCATTCAACCTCTAAGCTTGGCAGGACAAAGTTGCTGAATACTTCTTAAGCAGAACCAGGTTATTCAGCAATGAAATTTTAAGATGGAAGCTCTCAAATGGCCTGCTTATTAAAAAGGTTGGAGGGTGGAATGGCATTTATACCTCCTAGGTCAATTGTATTACTTACTTTACTTTTTTTTTAAAGATGCCTAGTTTAGCTGCTTAAAATATTAAACTCCCTGTCAGTCATCGGTGACTGACACTATACTTTCCATCTGGAAGACAAAGCAGGTTGGGTGCTTAGGATGTTAATAAATTATCTTTTGGCCGAAACCAGTTTGGCTCAATGGATAGAGCATTGGCTTGGGGACGGAAGGGTCCCGGGTTCGATTCTGGTCAAGGGCATGTACCTTGTTTGCTGGCATAACCCCAGTAGGGGGTGTGCAAGAGGCAGCTGATCGATGACTCTCTCTCATCGATGTTTCTAGCTCTCTATCTCTCTCCCTTCCTCTCTGTACAAAATCAAAAAAATATATTTAAAAATAAAAAAAATAAAATAAAATAGCTGTTGCAATATAATCAAGGTCTCATATAAACTTAGTTATATAAAAAGCCAATATTTTATAAAGAATTGGGTCTAACAAAGTCCAAAATAAAATTTGCATAGAAATGCAAATGAGTACTAGCAAAAAAAAAAAAATACCGTTTTAAAGTAAATTTTAAGCTTAATGAAAAGGAGAAATTTTAAAGTATTTTCCTCTACTATTTACAAAATAAAAGTTACTATTTAAGCATTAAATCTTGCCATTAATAAGACACAATACGTAAAAAGAATTACTTTTACTTGATTGTGCCATGCCAGCATGGCCAAGGGTGAACCAGAGGAAGGGTGGTGAGGGATTGAAGAAAAAACAGACAAGAGAATACAGCTGGGGCTCAGTGGATCTCCTGTGTCTGGATGAGGACACAAAAGACCAAGCCTGCAAGCCAATGCTTTATTTTATAGTCTGATTAAAACAAGGCTAAATTAACATATATATATATATATATATATATATATATATATATATATATATATTTTGGCAACACATGCTGCACCTCCCACAGCCCATTAGCTACTTAAAAAGGAATTAAGGAGGGTTAAAAGGTCAGGCTTAATAATGCTAGGAGAGCTCTGCCCTTCAAGCTGGGACTTGTCTGTGGCCCTGCCACAGATCAATCTAAGGCTTACCCCTGGAGCCACTCCCAACACTTGACATGTATGCATTGCAGTATTGGCCAGCATACCTCTCTCCTATTGGTATTTCTGAAAAGTAATCAAGTTTGTTGCTCTGTTTAAAAGGAAAAAAAAAAGTTTTTTTTTAAAAGAAACTCCTAAAAGTGGCCTAGAAATTACTATGAGAGAAAAAACAGGAGGAGATTCCCTTAAAATATCTAGAAAACAGTAATTAAAAATCAATATATAAGGCCTCAAAAAGAAAAGTAAGTAACTTGCATTTTGCCTCACTAAACAAAGCTTATACGTCTGCCTCAAGGGCCTCTAAAATTCCAACTTGAAAAGCAAAAAAGGGGGGAATAGTGAAGAAATCTCCTGAAAGTAAACTACATCAAGCCTTAATTAATTTTTCACTTGTAATGCTAATGGCAAGACACCCATAGAATTACACTGGTGTCAGAATAAACCAAAGGAAAATAGTCTGGTTTATGGAAAGATCCCCTTTTTAACATTTGGCTGAGAATATGTTTGGTATTTCCAGAAAACTCCTCCAAGCCCATGTAGATTCCTGCAACAGATCTGAGAGAAGAACTGACCAGACTATACCAACCACAAATAGCAGTAACCCCAAGCAACATGCTGATGAGACTGAGAAGAAACAGTCCAGAGATAAGGGTTGATAAAGATGCCTTGTCATTCTACTAGTCATCAGCTGTGCGTTGATGCAGGTTGCCCTGGACAAAGTCAAAGAAGGTTGGATCTGCATTGACATTGCCCACAATTTGTCCACACCAAGAACTCAAATATCATTGCTTTCATGTCACAAAGGACAGTAGTTGAGAAGGAACCCATAATGTACTATTGGCCCATTAAGGAGCCTACTGCAAACTAATTCCTTAAATGACTGACAACAATTTTTTAAACAGACATGAAAGAACTCAATCCTTTTCTTTGAATCTAAAAGTCTTAAAGGACTTCAGCTCTCCAAATGGCACACACCTTTCTAAATTTATTAAGAAAATAAAAAGGGGGAAATGCTGAAATTGACCATTTGCATGTTAGATCTTTATCATATAGGACTAGAGGGCCAGGGCATGAAATTTGTGCATGGAGGGTGAGGGTCTCCTCAGCCCAGCCTGCACCCTCTCCAATCTGGGACCCCTCGGGGGATGACCAATTCCCTGGGATTGGGCCTAAACTGGCAGTCACATATCTCCCTCACAATCCTGGACTGCTGGCTCCTAACTGCTCACCTGCCTGCCTTCCTGATCAACTCTAACTGCTTCTGCCTACCAGCCTGATCTCCACTAACTGCCCTCCCCCCCCTTGGCCTGGTCACCCCTAACAGCTCCCCTCCTACCAGCCTGGTCACCCCCAGTGGCCTTCCCACAGGCCTGGTCATCCCTAACTGCTCCCCACAAGGCTGGCCTGGTCACCCCTAACTGCCCCTTCCCTGCCATCCTGGTCACCCCTAACTGCCACCTCCCACTGGCCTGATTGCCCCTCACTGCCCTCCCTGTGGCCTGGTTGCCCCAAGCAGCCTGCTGTTTGGTCATTTGGTCATCCCTCACTATCCCCCAACCCTCCACTGCCAGCCTGGTGGTCCCCAACTGCTCCTCCCCCTCTCCCCCCACCAACCTGGTCAACCTAACTGCCCTCCCTCATTGCCCTGGTCACCTCACACAGCTTGCTGTTCGGTTGTTTGGTCATCCCTCACTAACCCCGCTGCCTGCCTGGTCACTTTATGCAGCCTGTTTGATCATCTGTCCAGTTGTTTCGGTTGTGAAGCCCCTGGCTCTTTATATATATGGATTAGTATATCATTTTAGTCATTTTCAATATATTTTCTTATTTTTTTGTTGTTTTTTAAATATGTTTTTATTGTTTTTTTAGAGAGAGAAGAAGGAAGCGAGAGATAGAAACATCAACGAGAGAAAAACATGATTGTCTGTCTCCTGCACTGGGGATCGAGCAGGCAATCCAAGAATATGCTCTGATTTGGAATCTAACAAGTGACCTCTAGGTGCTTGAGTCTGAGCATGCTGGCCAGACTGAACACTTACAATTTCATTTGTATTTTTCTATTGCTTTATTAGAAACAGGCTCTCAAATTATACTGTCCTCACTTCCTCCCCCACCAAATCTGGATCCACCCTTGTATAAACAAGAAACCAACAATATGTAACAGAAGAATAGTGACTTTGGGTTATAAAATCAAGAATTTTATACACAGGTTTTTATTTGTTTGCTTATTGTTGTTTTCTTGCTAATGAGACAAAATTATGCTGAACAAAAATAATTGATCAACTGAAAAAATTTAAGGAAAAGAGATTAAAAAAAAAAACACACAAAAAACAAGCCTCTTTCCTCACAAAACTACCCCTGCTGTCCCTTGGCTCACATTCAGCCTGCTGCTCTGTATTCCTTGTGGGTTCAGGAAACACAAGCCACCTGAGGAGGGACCAACCTGGAATTCTGAGAACAGGTATGGAGGAACCTCAACTTTCCTCCCAGGTCAACTGCTCTCTTGCCTCAGTTAAAAAAATAAATAAATAAATAAATAAAAGAAGAGGGTGAGGGCAGGGAGCGCCAGGAAAGACCCAATGATTCAGTTCTCAAAGAAGCTCATGGTCTTTCAATTTGGGTTCTTATCAACCCGACCAAAAACTGCTTGGCTGTAATATCTGGCACGTCTTTCAGCTTTTAAAGAGGACAGTCAGTATCTGGAGGAGCCAGACGCAGGAGGAACACGTGAGGAAAGAGCCAGGACAGCTGAGAACTTGTCCCCTGTCTGCTGCACAAGAGTCACGGAGACAAGTAAGTTCGCTCTTAGACTTACTCTTCAAGGCCCATGGTCATTAATATCATTATCAGCAACAATAGGTGCCTAAAAGCACACCCCACACTGGAAGCCCAGGCTTGGCACTGGAGGGCAGGAGACAGTGGGAGGCTAGTACTGGGCCTGGCTGCCAGGAGCTCAGAGACTCTGTTTGGATCAAAGGCCTCTCTGTGAAGCGACCAGCGCTCATCCACCTTGTCTCCAGGGTGAGCTGCCCCTCTGGCACCCTCCCAGGGCTACACAAACAGCCCTCCATGGGGATAGGAGGAACGCATCCTCCTTCAAATGCCAAAAGTAAACCCCATCCACTTGCAGAGGCTCCCGGTGGAGTCTCTTACCCTGTCCCCTCTGTCCCTCCTCAGACTGTCCCTGACCACCACCATATCACCTCCCTACCCCCATCTCCCCACCTCCAGATACAAGAGAATCTGAGAGAAATGGTGATCTTTAATTTACAGACTATTTAAATCTTAAGAGATTGACACAGATTCTTTTTTGTACCAGCAATGCTTATTCCAAAGATAGCACAAAGCTCTGTTACGTAGAATAATTCAATTTCATGCTCACTGATCAACTGTTAGAAATACCTATAAGATCTAATCGTGCTTGTTTACCAAGCATTGTTTTTCATGTGTGGTCCATTCTAGAACCGTCTCAGAATATCCTGTCATACTTGCTGAGAAGTCAAGGCTTAGGGTAGTTTTTACCATCACTTCAGGTGACTGACTCTTCTGAGGAATAAACTTTGGAAACCATCGAATTCCACACAGGAGAACTGTTTCATTTTACTTCTTTATTTGAACTTACCAGCTTTTGGGTTGGGTTTTCCAGTTTACTTGCATTCTGACCAAAATTTTAAACTTTCAGTTCAAGAAATTAACTCTGCAATTCCTCCTGCTTATGATAAAACAGTAAAGTAGGGCCTTACCCAGCTGTGGAACTCTGGCAGATCTGGGCACACCCTAAAACATGCTGGCTACTGCCTCTCTTCCTTGTCAGCCTAAAAGTAAGGAATAATGTCCTTTGATTCCAATTAAATGAATTTCTGCCCCCATTAATTTATCTGGGTTCAGTAATGCTTTGGCCTACTGTGTGCTTTTTAATCTTTATTGTTGAAAGTATTAAATAGGTTGGTCCCATTGACCCCTTCTAGCCTGCACCTCCCCCTCCCTCAGGCCTTCACCACATTACTGTCTGTGTCCACTGGTTATACACATACGCAAACAAGTTATTTGGTTAATCACTTCCCACCTGCCAACCCCCTCCTTCCCTCTGAGATTCCATAAACTGTTCCATGTTTACATGTTCCTGGATCTATTTTGTTCAACAGTTTATTATGTTCTTTAGATTCCAGGTATGAGTGAGATCATGTGACACTTGTCTTTCTCTGTCTTATTGTGTGCTTTTTAAATATATTTTTATTGATTTCAGAGAAGAAGGTAGAGGGAGAGATAAAAATATCAGTGATGAGAGAGAATATTGATCAGGTGCTTCACACCTCCACTAAGGATTGAGCCCTTAACCTGGGCATGTGACCTTGACTGGAATCAAACCCAGGACCCTTCAGTCCACAGGCTGATGCTCTATCCACTGAGCAAAACTGGCTAAGGTTGTCCTATTTACTTTGAGAGGGAGCCACATTCTTCATCTCTTCATCTTCCTTCCAATGTATCCCCTCTTCCAGCACTCTCCTGCTCTGGGATTCACTAAACTTGTCCTCCTCAAGGTCAAAGATCACAATTTATTTCTCCTTCTCTGAGAGGCAGAGCTTCCCTGACCACCCTCTATAGAAACCCTATAGAAACTCATCTAATATACATATATAATACATTCTGCTTATTTGCTTTCTGTATTGTCTGTCTCTTCCCACTAAGATAGTTTCAGGAGGCAGGAATTGGTATCCATTTTGTTCACCACTTGATACTGAGCACATAGACCAGTGCCCAGCACATGCTAGGTGCTCAGAGAACATATGCAGTTAATATGAAAACGAATCACTCTGGAACTCCAGGTATCTTCTCTGGTCACTCCTCATCTCCTACATGTCCCATTCTGCCTCAACTCGCCCCCAGTATGTTAACCTTCTCATCATCAGTGGTTTATTTGATTTCCCCATTATAATCCTTTTATGCATCACATAGGCAAGGTTGTTTTAAGGTTCATTTATAGATCAATATAATGGTGTACATAAGGAATCTGTAGCAGGCCTTGACACACTAGGCTAAATACTTATCTTTTAGAAACATACAAAATGTAGGAAACTGATATATACTCTCCAGGAGTGTAAAGCTGATATGCAAATGACCTCTGTAACCATTAGCTATGACTTCAGGATCTTGTGTTGTACTGAGTTGTTCCTCTGGGTTCCAGCTCACCATGGCCTCTGAATATACTCTGATGGACCCCATCTGTCTGGTGGAAAATCAGAATAATCAGCTGACAGTGAACCCAACAGCACTGGAGATTCTAGACAAGATCTCTCAGCCTGTGGTGGTGGTGGCCATTGCAGGCCTGTATCGGACAGGAAAATCCTACCTGATGAACCGCCTGGCAGGAAAGAACCATGGTGAGTGTTGTTCCGGGGCGGGGGCCATTTGCTTGGAGACAGTGATAACAGAGGCTGATCAAACCTTTCTCGTGACCATCTTTAAAAAAGACCTCATTCTTCCTGGTGAAGAAAACTTTTCAGTTTCATTGCTAGATTTATAACTTCAACCCCATCTGTTCACAAAAGGTCACTCATTTGTGTTTGTTCAGTAATATAGAGTTCCCTAGCCCTATCAAAGATCCATCCATTAGTCAGTTCAGCTCCAGAAAGTATTCCCTTCTTTTCTCCTACATTACTTCTGCTCTAAACTCTAGCATACAAATATTGTTCAATAGTTGCTGTTTTTAAAAAGGGATAGGAGGTAAACAAATAGCAGTGTATTCTGTATATCCCATATTTCAATGGGGATACCTTCCATTTGTTTGCTCCATTTCATAGCAAAACTTTGATGAACTCTCTCTCTCTCTCTCTCTCTCTCTCTCTCTCTCTCTCTCTCTCTCTCCATATATATATATATATATATATATATATATATATATATATATATATACTCTTCTCTTTGTTGACAACTTGTTTTACCTCCTAAAGCTGAGACCAATGACCTCCAATTATACCTTGCCTTTCCTTGCTGGGTTAATGGGAACTTCAGATTACTATGGACTAGTCAGAAAGCAATCAAACACTATCACATGTAGGAGAATGCAGACCACCTCAGGCTTTATGTCCTGTCTGTGGAATATACTCTGGATGTAGAAGCTGAATGGCTTCAGCCATGCTGACTCAACCTCTTCTAGGTATTTTATCACGTTCATTTCCATTCTTCATTGAAGGAGACATTGGAAGATGGCAGACGGTCAAATTCCTGGACTGTGGGACAAGATATATCATCAGTGGGTTCCTGGACATATACCTCACACCCTCTCCCACTGTGTGTTTAATTTCTGCCTTTGGAAAGAGGATCTAGAAAATCTCATAGATCCTTTCTCTTTTTTCCTTCATTTTGTCACCACTTGAAGCAGTGAGCAAAGAACTCATCATTTTTTAGGGGGGAAAAATTGAAGAAAATATGAGGATAAAAAAATTGAAGAAAATATGAGGATAAAGGGGAGGAAAATATTCCAACAAAAGCTGATGTATTATCCAGCTCCTGGCAGGACTCAGATGACCTACTTGGGGGTACTGAAGAGCATTTAACAGGGGATGATTTACAAGGGCACAAAGAACCAAGGATGCATATAAAGAGTGGCAATAGCAATGGCTAGGTAGACTCTATAACTACTATAGCAGATGAGGCAAGCAAAAGTGGATAACAGAATGTGGCAAAGACCAGAGTTATGGCATGGAAGGGGGTGACTAAAAGTAAAGGTACAGAGGCACGAAGACACTATGGCTCACTAGGGGGAAAGTGAAGAGAATATATGTCTGACCTCTAGTCTCCTTTTGATGCCTCCCACTGGTTGGACTCCACCAGAACCTGAAGGACAAGGGAGCTCTTCAGTGTCAGAAAAGAATATTAAGTTAATCCATGGCTGGGGGCCTCAGTTGGTTGGAGCATTGTCCTGTACACCAAAAGGTCACAGGTTTGATTCTGAGTGAGGGCCCAGAGTAGGTTGCAGGTTCATTCCCAGGTTGGAGCGTGTACAAGAGGCAGCATGTACAATCAATGTTTCCCTCTCTCATGTCAAATTTTATCTACCTATCTATCTATCTCCCATTCTCTAAAATCAATAAACATGACCTTGGATGAGGATTTAAAAAATATATATATATATATATATATATATTTTTAATATATATATATTTTGATATAAATATAATCAGTAGAGGTTACATTAATTCTGTACTGTGACATAGCTTGAAATACTACTGATAGTATGAGGTAAATTGAGGACACAGTGTTTCTTGAGAAGGTCCTTAATATGTATAAAGGTCAGATAGACTGCTCTTGCTGAAATGAAAGCAACCTTTCTCCCAGCCTGGCACTCACATTCTGACAAGTTTAACCAATGTAACCTATGGGCAGCCTGGACCATCTGCTGTTACTCTGTACACTTTCTCCTCTTCCTTTGCAGGTTTCCGTCTGGGCTCCACTGTGCGGTCTGAAACCAAGGGCATCTGGATATGGTGTGTACCCCACCCCTCGAAGCCCAACCACACCCTGGTTCTTCTGGACACTGAGGGCCTGGGCGATGTGGAAAAGGTAAGGCAAAGAGGCTTCTTTGTTCTTGATACTCCACTTACATTTTAATTTGCCATCTTGACTTTCACAGTGTATTTCTCTAAACTACAAATTCAATTAGGATTAAGGAGGCAAACTTCTATTTTGTTTAATTTACTTTCTTGGTAAGCTCAATACTTTAAGAATAGATTTCTTTTGTTTTTACACTGGGGCAAAAAGTGCAAGTTAAATACTAATTGGACAGCTGCATTCAGGGCTTTGTGTTACTTACTACAGATATGGCAGTGAATGAAGCAAAGACCAAGAGCCTGGTGGAGAATTAAGCAATATGCAGTGTTATCAGAACAGAGAATGACGGATATAAAAATTGGGATCCTAACCCAGTCATTCCCAGAGGAACCTGTAATTCATGGGTCCTAAATTGTAAGAGATTAATGGGATTGGAGGTAGGACCCATGAACATGGGTTACAGTGAAATAATCTACTTAAAATCTCCAGAAAAGCTTCAACTACCAGAAATATGTATTCTCTAAAGATGAAATTTGCACTGACTTCTCTAACAACATGAATTAGACCCACCAAGAGCACTATTATGGGATAATATAAGTATTTTGTATTTGTAGTGTTACTTGCAATTCAATCTTTTCTCCTCATTTATGTTAGCATGAGTCTAAGTTGAAAGTACCACTAATGAATGTTTGGCTTCCATTATTGAGAAGGAAAAAAAAAAAAAAAGATGGGGTAGGAGAATGAATTTAGTAAATCTGGATTTAAAGAGCCTCTAGTTCTGTGGATAGTTTCCTTTCCTCAAGAGCTAACAGCCCTGCCCCTCTGATTTACATAAACATATTTCTAATTTACTATAATTTTATTGATGAGCTCACTGATTCGCTCAGTCCTACAATATTGGGGAAGGCTTGATCCAGTCCATCTTCCACAATTGCTTCTGCCATCCAAGTGAAAAGCTACAATGACCACATTTCAAATGTGTTAGATTTGCCATCTGGGGTGATTTTCTTGGTGTGATTTACAAAGTGCTGTCAGTAAAAGAATGCTTGAATTGAAGAGGGATCTGATTCAAGGGTACATCATGTATAACTTAAGCTTTGACCAATAAATACTTTCTTGATCTCTACTTCCCAATATAGTAAGTACATGAGTCAGTCATCCAGATACTGGGACCTACGTGAGAAAAACCTTTGATTTAAGCTGGCTGGGTTACTAACCTTGGACTGTAAGAGATGGTTTTGAATGTACAATTTATAATAAAGAAAAAAAAAACTAACTTTTAAAAACAGTTTTTGAACTAGTCAGTTGTAGTTTTAGCTCAATAGCCTTATTCTGATTTGTTGTTGTTGTTTGTTTGTTTTTTGTTTTTTGTTTTTTAAGAAAGTAGTAGACCTAGGGAAATCTAAATCTGATGTATGCCTACAGCGTTAGAAGGGGGTGCAAAGGCACTCTTTAACACCAAGGCCTTTTGATAAATGAGGTTTTTATCACACTTCTTCAATAACTAACAGTCTTGCCGAAACTGGTTTGGCTCAGTGGATAGAGCCTCGGCCTGCGAACTGAAGGGTCCTGGGTTTGATTCCGGTCAAGGGCATGTACCTTGGTTGTGGGCACATCCCCAGTAGGGGGTGTGCTAGAGGCAGCTGATTGATAATTCTCTCTCATTGGTGTTTCTGGCTCTCTATCCCTCTCTTCCTCTCTGTAAAAAAATCAATAAAAAATATATATTAAGTAAATAAATAAGTCTTCAATTGTGCATTCCAATTCTCTACGTACTAAACTCTGAATAGTTTTTAAATGAGCTCTTCACTGACATATTTCGTACAGCCTTCTATGTCCCAGGTTTACTGATAAATGAGAGCCCTCTTTTGTATTATGTAACAGCAGTATTTGCCATCTTATTTTCCCAAAATAACCCAATGAAACTACAAAATGGTACTGGAAAATATTCAGTATGTCAAGGAAAAAATGACAAAAGGTTTTACTAAAATGTTTTAATCACATTTAGTATTGACATCCCTTTGAAGAAACATGAAATTTGTTTTTACCTAAATGATGATTTGTGGCTTTTAAAAAAGTAGATAGTATTTAAAACTAGAGGCCTAGTGCATAAAATTCATGCACTCTGGGGGTAGTAGGGTGTCCTCAGCCTGTCCTGCTCCCTCTTGCAGTCTGGGAGCCCTTGGGGGATGTCCAGCTGACAGCATAGGCCCAGAATCAAGCCTAAGATGGCAGTCAGGCATCCTTAGTGCTGTCATGGAGGTGGAAGAGTCTCCTCTGCCATCACTGCTGTGCTCAGTAGCCATGAGCCCGACTTCTGGCTGAATAGCACCCCCCCCCCTGTTGGAGTGCACTGACCATCAGGGGGCAGCTCCTACATTGAGCATCTTTCCTGTGGTGGTCACTGTGGGTCATAGCAACTCATCATTCCACTGTTTGGTTGATTTGCATATTAGCCCTTTTATTATACATGATGATGGCATTATGATAATTCTGTACATGAACTTGTACTTTTAACAACAGATCTGGATTGTTATCCTTGGCTTACTATGTAACTAATATTGTGTGGTCCACTTATGACTTTGAATAACTAAGGGTTCCATTAAGTTAGCATTTTATTTGGATTAAAAAAAAAAATTAGCCAGTCTCTGTTTTTCTTCCAATGCTTAATTAGAAGTGAAAGGTAGAGGCCCTCCAGAGTCAGCAGTTCATTTAAAAGTCCCTTTCTTAAAGATGTTCCATGTTCTCAGATTTTTCATGGATTTATTTTTTAAGTACCTGCTTAGGCACTTGAGGTGAAACTCTTATCGTAGCTTTTCCACATTGGAGTTCCTCAAACTTAAAGTTTTTACTAGTTCCTAGTGTTTAGGACACTAAGACTGTTTCAGAGAGGGTGCAATTCGTACATCACAGGCCCGAGAAGGCTTTGTGGTTTCCGACTGAAACACAAGTCAGCTTCTGTAGCTTAAGGTTTCATTTCCCACCATTATTCTACTTGTTTTAGATCACTTGTTAAACTGGGTTCCCTTCAGGTTTTATTTTCGTTGTTTATGTGATGAAAAACATAATCCTGTAATTTGACTTGCTAATATTACATTGCCATAACATACAATGCAATATTACCTCATCTTATAGCTATCAAGCTTGTTTTGTGGAAAAACAAAAACAAACACACACACACAAAAAAACTAAGACCTAAGAAAGTCTAGATTTAGCCAGTTTACATATAATTTGTATGTTAGTGATGGATTATATTGTAAAATGAGAGATAAATAGGGAAAATGTGCCTGATGAGAAAAAGATCAGTGCATTTATACAGTTAAACTTTTCATTACAGTGTTCACATTTTAGAATACAGACATCGTTTACAGTTTGGCTTTGATAATGTTTCTATCATTAAGTTTATAGTAGTAAGTATATTTTCATTTTATTTTTACATCTTTAAAGTAAAGTATGATAAAAAAAAAAAAATGGTAGTGTTTCTGCCCTGGCTGATGTAACTCAGTGGTTAGAGCATTGGCCTGCACACTGAAGGGTTGAGGTTTTAATTTCCTGTCAAGGGCACGTACCGGGGTTGCAAGTTCAATCCCAGCCCTGATCAAGGTGGAAGCA
Organism: Pipistrellus nathusii; assembly: GCA_963693515.1. Lineage (NCBI taxonomy): Eukaryota > Metazoa > Chordata > Mammalia > Chiroptera > Vespertilionidae > Pipistrellus > Pipistrellus nathusii. Next base: position 63,278,880 of record OY882859.1, on the reverse strand, counting down.
GGTGGCAACCAATAGATGTGTCTCTCTCACATCTATGTCTCTCTCTCTCTCTCTCTCTCTCTTCCTCTCTTCTTCCCTCCCTCCATTTCATTCATTCCACTCTTTCTAAAAAATCAAGGGAGAAATATACTCAAGTGAGCATTAGCAAAAAAAAAAAAAAAAAAAAAAAAAAAAGTACTTTTTTAATTTTTAGTTTTCACTTTAATTTTTAAAAATCAAATCAAACAAACAAAAACAATAGACACCTAAGTCCCCTGCTTAATGCACTTTCTAGGATGACCCTAAGAATGACTTGTGGATCTTTGCCCTGGCCGTGCTCCTGAGCAGCATGTTTGTCTACAACAGCATGGGAAGCATCAACCACCAGGCCCTGGAGCAGCTGCAGTATCCTTCCATGTGTCAGGGAGGCTGTGGGAATGTAATTGAGACTATTTTTGACGTTGTTGTTTTCTCATGTCAATGATCACGGTTGAAGTTCAAAAGAACACAGGGTGGATAGGAATGTTAATAAAAATTGTTTCTGGGTGAGATCTGGAAATTTTGGCGGGGAGCATTTCTCATTCCTTAACTAAGATCCCAGCTATGTGACTGAACTAACAAAGCTCATCCGGGCGAAATCCTCTCCCAGCTCCAGTGAAATAGAGGACTCAGCCGAGTTTGCAAGTTTCTTTCCAGACTTTGTTTGGGTGGTTCGGGATTTCACGCTGGACTTGAAGTTAGATGGACACGCCGTCACTGAAGATGAGTACCTGGAGAAGGCCTTGAAGTTGGTTCCAGGTACAAAAGGATAGTCTGAGTGGCGGAGGTTTCAGTGGGAGGTGTGGTTAACTGAGGCCTGTTTCTCAGCACTTAAGGTCAATCTTTATTTTTTATTGAATTGAGGCCTGTGCTAATGGTGATATGTGTAAGACAGGTGGGTATGATTTTAGTTACTAAAATCATACCCACCTGTCTTACACATATTATTATTATTATTGAAAAAATAATAATAATATGTGTAAGACAGTTATTATTATTATTATTATTGAAAAAAAAAATAATAATAATGTTATTATTATTGAAAAAAACTCAGGTGACCAGAATTTAAGTTGGCTGAGAAAATGTAGAATCCATTGTTGGACAAAATTATTTTTAGAAAAACTGACACCATGAAAAATAACTTAGAGGATTAAAGCCAGTGCTACAACTTTTTAAGGCTCAAATATTTGTGTTACTTATTAAATTCAGAGCTCATCTACTAGTATTTCTATTTATCAAAAAGAGCTCATTAGTATGGAAGATGATAAACACAGAACCACAAACATATCAAGTGACTTTATTTTTGAAATACATTTCGTGTTGTCTATTTTAATAGCTTGCATGGTTACATTCTTCATATAAAGATATTTATATGAATGTTTCCCTCAAAAAAGAATCATTGACATATCCTTCCTACAATACTGTCAAATCCTTTATTATTTGTTTTTGATAACATCGCTCTCTTCATTCTATAGCCTTTTACAATATTTTGAAATATTAAACTCAACACTGAGTACATTTAGCAAAGAAAATAATAGGTAGTACCTAAGAACATATTCATTTTTGCTTATTTAATAATTTATTTATTCATTCAAGCATCATTTATTGAGCAGTTGATAGATGCCTAGAATCGCACTGTGTGACATTGTCACATTCAATATAACCTGATATCTGGTATAGAAAACAGGTGAGGTCTCCAAATAGCATTAAGTTAACATTACTTTCTGATGATGTCTGCTAAAAAAAAAAAAAAAAAAAAAAATCTATGAATGTATTTATATTGCTTGTATTTTTTAACTCTGATTTTTAGGAGTTTTTCTTTACTGTTCTGAGTATTGTTTGTCTTTCACGTGAAACTTTTCCCAGGAGTATCATAAATATCCTTATTTCTACCTGAAAAAAAAATCACTTTTACTTTATAGCTCACATTTTATTTATGACATGAGGTCTATAGTATCAAAAGTATTTCTGACCATTTTTGAAATTAATCTATCATTCAAAAATAATAAACAACTGAAACCGGTTTGGGTCAGTGGATAGAGCGTAGGCCTGCAGACTGAAAGGTCCCAGGTTTGATTCCTGTCAAGGGCATGTACCTTGGTTGTGGGCACATCCCCAGTAGGGGGTGTGCAAGAGGCAGCTGATCGATGATTCTTTCTCATCGATGTTTCTAACTCTCTATTCCTCTCTCTTCCTCTCTGTAAAATATCAATAAAATATATTTTTTAAAAAAAATAAGAATAATAATAAACAGTTAAACCATTGGACATCATGGAAGGGCTAAGGAAAATAATCACAAATGTCTTCACTTGGGATAGATGCCCGTCTCCTGTCTTCTCCAGAAGTCCTTTCTATGCTCCTGGCTCTGGAAATGATAAATAAATAAATAAATAAATAAATAAATAAATAGTACAATTTCTATTCTTTGGTAGATTATTAGCATTAATAAAAGGAGATTAAATGATTAAATAAAAGGAGACTTACAGAACCAGTGTTACAGTGATGCAAAAATCCCTGGAAATGAATGTTTTCAACTTCCTTGCCTAAAGACTGCTTCATCAGTGATTACTGTTTTTCTTTTTTATAGACGAGGATCCCCAAATCCAGAAATCCAACATGCCTAGAGAGTGTATCAGGAAATTCTTTCCAAGGCGGAAGTGCTTTGTCTTTGAGCACCCTACAAATGACAAAAAAGTATTACACTATGTGGAGGAGATGTCAGAAAACCAACTAGAATGGAATTTTCAGGAGCAATCCAAAAATTTCTGTCAATATATCCTTACACATGCAAGAACCAAGACTCTAAGAGAAGAAATCATTGTCACTGGAATTGGTGGGTCTTCATTGTTACAGAAAGTTTCTCTGCAGTTTAGTGTATGTGGTTGCACTTGGAATTTGTTGGTAATTTTGTTTCCTTCCCTATGTGATGTGGAAACCCAGACATTCATGCTACACATAGACATGCAAGTTTTTCATTAAAGTTCCCCTATATGAGGGATTATTGAAGCCTACTGTGTCTCATGAAATTAATATGCTAATGACATAATCACAAGCTGCTGTTAAGGAAGGGAATCTGCATCATGATGATAAGAGCAATGAGATGGTTGTGTCTTGTTGAGGATACACAAGATATTTTGAAAATTTATACCAATTAGAAAAAATATATAGCAGAACATAAGCCTTTGAAATCTTATTAGCGTTTGAGAAGAAATGTTAACTATAGCCTTATGTGCAGGGCAGACACACAGTGCCCTCTGGTGAATTGGGCCCAGGTTTGGTGTAATCATTAAATTATCACCGTCCTGAAATTCTTGATTTTTTTAAAATGGCCCGATATTCAGTTTAGGATAGTGCCCACAAATTACCTACTTTACTTACCTATAAGATATACTCATTTTATAATTTCAAAGGGAAATTAGTCTAGGAAATTATTGAATATGTTGGATGAGATTATTATTTCATACTAGAATGTGATGAATTCATAAATAAAAAAGTGAATAGAATAGATAGTAATTTCATTATGAGAAAGTAGACACATAAAAGTAAAAGGAGGAGGGTACAAGAATGAAGACAAGGAGGAATATGGGGAGAAGAAAAAGAAACAGAACACTTCATTTCAGTAAAATTGTTGTAATTTTTAGAATGCTGATCTTGAACACTTGTAAAACAGTGAATGAGAAAATCCTTTTAATCCTAAATATATTGTGTCATTTAGGGCTGGGCACTCTGGCAAAGGCCTATGTGGATGCCATCAACAGTGGAGCAGTGCCTTGTTTGGAGAACACAGTGACAACTCTGGCTGAGCAAGAGAACTCAGTGGCTGTGCAGAAGGCAGCCGACCACTACAGCGAGCAGATGGCCCAGAGAGTGAGCTTCCCCACAGACACCCTGCAGGAGCTGCTGGACCTGCATGCAGCCTGTGAGAGGGAAGCCATTGCAATCTTCATGGAACGCTCCTTCAATGATGACAACCAGGTGTTCCAGAAGAAGCTTATGGTAAGACTAGAGACCTGGTGCAGAAAATTCGTGCACAGGGGAGTGTGTCCCTCAGCCCAGCCTGTACCCTCTCCAATCTGGGACCCCTCAAGGGATGTCTGACTGTTGGGCAGTTGGACATCCCTCTCACAATCCAGGATTGCTGGCTCCCAACTGCTTGCCTGCCTGCCTTCCTGATTGCCCCTAACCGCCTGCTTCTGCCTGCCAGTCTGATCAACCACTAACCACTCCCCTACCAGCCTGATTGATGCCGAAATGCTCTCCTGCCAGCCTGTTTGCCCATAACTGCCCTCCCCTGCAGGCCTGGTCACCTCTAACTACCCTCCCCTGCAGGCCTGCTCCCCCCCCCCCCCAACTGCTCTACTCTGCAGGCCTGGGTCCCTCCAAACTGCCTTTCCCTTCAGGCCCAGTCACCCCAACTTCCCTCCTTTACCACCTGGTCACCCCTAATTTCCCTCCCCTGCTGGCCTGATTGCCCACAACTGCCCTCCCTTGCAGGCCTGGTCCCTCCTAATGGCCCTCCCCTGCTGGCCATCTTGTGGTGGTCATCTTGAATCCACATGGGGCAGCCATTTTTGACCACATGGGGCAGCAATCTTGTGTGTTGGAATGATAGTCAATTTACATATTACTCTTTTATTAGATAGGATATCTTAGCTTACATCCTTTCTAAAAACTGCCCTTTTATAATGACTCCTAGACTCCCTTTTTGTGACTCCCAAGTTCACATGTTTCTAACTGTAGAATGAACCTGGATTTTTCTGAGTGACTGGCCTCTACAGAACTCTGTATATGCTTTTCTAAAAGATTATTTTTTATCTTCTATCTTTTGCAAAACAAAAGATTGTGTGCTTAGCAGAGTTCAAAAACACACAGTTCTTCAGGTCAGATTCTAAAACAATATATGGGTGCCCTGCTCAGTGTACCACATACTGAAAACAAGGTTAAAATGGGCTTATATGATTAAATGAAGGTTCTGGGACACTCCTTTCCATCTTCAAGCCAGCAATGAGTCATCATATCTTTTTGAATTGTTTCTAATTTCTGTGACTACCTACTCTTACATTAACTGGAAAAATCTTTTAAGGGGCTCAGGTAGTTAGGTAATGCCCACCTGAAAATTTCTATCTTAAATTCAAGCTGGGTTGTATAACATAATCTAGTCATATGATTAATATTCATCACACCCATGGATCCAAGTACTATGTAGGGGAGTTGACACCAGGGGAGAGATCTCTTGAAAAGCATCAACATTCTACCCACTATCATCACCTTCACTAAAAGTTTGAGTGAGCCTTTGATTATTTTACAGGTTACAAAAATCTCTCAGTTCATATAGAATAAAACCAACTTCATTAAAATGTCAAAGTACAGCAAATACATTTTGTTTCTATATTTTTGCACAATCAGACCCCCATTGAAAAAAATTATGAGCAGTTTAAAATACTGCTGTTCACAGACCACTGAACTCTTAGTGGGCAATTGATTTGCTATGCATATATTTTATCCATAGCAACCCAAGTTTGTAGAAGAAAGTCATATTGAAGTCTCCATTGCTCATTTTTGGTCAACCCTACTACTGATAAAGAAACCATGCATAAAACTAGGCTGCATAATTGAACAATGCTAGGGAGTAAATCCTACAAATTCTCATCCAAACAAAAATAAATGTTTATAACTATACTAGTGGCTCAGTGCATGAATTTGTGCACATTGAAAGAAAATTAATTAGAAGAAATATATCACTATTCACTCTGTCTCTATAATAAATGTGTCAACCAAATTATGATTGACAATGATAGAGCGAAACACATGCATGCAATTAATTGGCACCAGCGAGTGCTTTATATGTACCATGCATGTGCAAGTCAACTTAGCCCTTTATATATATAGAATAAACTTGTTTAATTAGACCTGCTTTCTGATGTAACTAAATTTTCAACATGAAACAGATTATTGTAGATTTTGTAAAGGGTAAATGAAATATTTAACTGCAGCAGTGTTTGACTATATTCTGTGCAGTGAGAAAACCTGAAGTCATTTTCAAGGTCCACCATTTCTTACTTCTTTTCATATGGCTCAAGTTTCTAAGCTTTCTAAATCTCTGTTTTCTGGCTAATGAAAAGAAAATAGGATTTCACTGAGTCTCCTATCTACCAACTCCAGGACTTCTGGAAGGATAAAATGAAATAAAGCATGGGAAAACACTTCACAGACATTTGGTTAAAGTAAGAAATGTTTCCACCTGGTCATAAAGCCTGGGCTGAAGAAACTCCAAGGAAGCTAGTCGTTGCTAGAGAGAGGAAGCTGGGCATTGCCAAGTAATGTCATTACCCAGATGGACAGTTAGCATATCAGTCTTTTATATATAGATAGATAAAGTGAGGGATGTTAATGACTTATTGTGGTGATCATTTCACAATGTATACAAATAATGGTTCACTAAGTAGTATACCTGAAACTATTATAATGTCATGTGTCAATAATATATCAATTGGGAGCAGGGGAGAGGGGGAGGCACCATGTCTACAGACCTCATAATTTCACAGGGGTTGAGCCTGAGCCAAAGTGAATAAGGGACTTTCCATGATGCCTGGTCATTCCAATTCCCAGTACGCCCTGATGCCATTACACTGTTTGTTTTCCTTTTACTTTTTCCTATTACAGTTGACATACAATATTATATTAGTTTCAGGTATACAATATAGTGATCAGAAATTTATATAACTGACAGAGTTATCGCCCCAAGGTGTTATTGGCAAATACCTTCTGTTCACTGGGGTGTTTCTTATTGTTTTTGTTTTTGTAGATTGTTTCAAACAATTTAGTTTGATGTAGACACATTTCTTTTGTTTGTTTGTTTGTTTGTTTCCCTTGCTTAAAGACACACACATTTACTAAGAGTGACATCAAAGATTTTACTGCCTATGATTTCTTTTAGATTTTATATCTTAGATTTCAGTCTGTAACACATTTTGTGTTTATTTTTTGTATGAATCTGTTCAGTTTACCCAACACTATTTACTGAAGAGACTGTCTTTACCCCATTGCATATTCTTGCTTCCTTTGTCAGACATTAATTGACCATATAGGGGGAGGTTTATATCTGGTATTTCCATTCTCTTCCATTGACCTTATGTGTCTGTTTTTATGTGTGTACCATGCTGTTCGGGTTACTATAATTTATTGTATAGTTTCATATCAGTAGCATGATACTTCCAATTTTGTTCTTCTTTCTCAAGATTGCTTTGCTTATTCAGGTCACTGCTTGTACCAGACTTGGAGTTGCTTAGCAAGAGGTATTGTGCACGCCAAGGCCAACCACTGCTTTGTAGAGGTTTCTAGGCTTTTCAAAGATTTCAAAATCTTTGTGAGCTAAGTCAGGCTGCTTGTGTGGAAAAACTATTGGAAGCAATTGGACCAGGTAAAAACTGGTTGGAATAGTATCTCAAGGAATTTCCAGTGTAATCCTATGTAATAAAGAGGGAATATGCTAATAGACCATCACTCCATCACAAAGATGGCTGCACTCACAGCTGAGGCCAAGTTCCCATACGGAGCCTTAATGAGCAATCAGCAGGGACCTGAGGCTACGCCCTCCCCTGCCCCCGTGGGGCTTGACAGGGGACCTCAAGGTGCACTTCCTGCCCTGGTGCTGGGCTAGGGAACCTCAGGCCACATCCCCCACCAAACAGGGTTTGATGGGGTCCTGAGGCTGTACCCTGCTGCCTAGCTGGACTGACAGGGGACCTCAGGCCATGCTTCCCACGCAGCGGGGCTTGATGGAGGACTTCAAGGCATACCCTCAGCCCCTGTATGGGCTGAGGAACCTCAGGCCACGCCCCTTATCCTGGCACCAAGCTAGGGGACCTGAGGCTACGCCCCCTTGACAAGGGTGGGACTGGCTGGGTCTGGATCTAGTCGAATGTGGGGAGCCAGCCCGGTCTGGGTCTCATGCAATTTTGATGTGCATGTGGGTGGGCGAGGACTTGACTCTGGGTGCCATGGTGAGCCCCAGACTCTGATAGGAAGGTTTTTGTATACATTTTACTAATTTCCTTTCATCTCTGACACTTCTATTATAGAGAAAGGGCAAACAGCAACATTAAATTATCTCCTCTAATTAATCCCCTTTTAATGTGCCTGAATTTCATGCACCATGCCATTAGTCTATATAAATAAAAGCCCAGTGACCAAATGGTGCAATGATCAGAACTACTGGAATGACTGGTTTCTATGAGTTACACTGTGGTGGCCAACTGGCCTGATCTAGGACCTGATCGCACCCCGACTACCCGCAGACTCTCTTCCCAACCGGCCCTGCCCCTGATCTAGACCCACCCATCCTGATTGGGGCTGGGCCAGCCAGCCCCACCCTTGATTGGATCCCTCCACCCTGATCAGTGGTGGGGCCAGCCGGCTAACTTCCTCCTGCCCTTTCCCTGAGCCAGTCAAACTCCTGGGTCAGCCCCTGATAGGCCTTGCAGAGGAACCGCACCCGTGTATAAATTTGTGCACCGGACTCTAGTATAAATTATGTTAGCCATGTTATTGGAGAGCTCAAATTTGGTGCCCATTTGTGTTTTCCAGCTGGTTGGGAGAGTGCTTATCAAAGGAGCAATGGACACCTGCCCCCATTTCTCCCCAGAGAGAGCCACCCTGACCTCGGCCCCTGCACCTTGGCCCTGACACTAGTCCACTACATTCTTCCCTATATGCTGCCCTGGAAAGACTTGGGCAAGTGAGTTTGTGAGCAAGTGAGTCCTTCCCTAAGCCCTTCAAAGAGAATGCCTGAGACTCCCAAAGCTCTCCTCCTTCATTCACCTCCTCGCCCATCCTACAGGTTTTCACAGACAGACATTGTGGGAATTCCTCTTCCTGGTACTGGTTCCTTGAAGTAGTCAAGGGAGTGTGGACTGGGACCCATCATTCCACAGAAGGGCGCTCAGCTGCTGAGCTATCCCTCCCAATTCTTAATTGCCACACATAAGTGTGAGACCTGTGCCTCCTACCAGTCTTATCGTGGCATTTTCTTTATATTTTCCATAACAGAACTTCTTTTCTGATGGTTCTTGGTGGTTGTTCTATAATTTAGTTGTAAATTCAATGTGGTTCCAGAGGAGATGAGCACAGCAGTTACCTACTTCACCATCTTGACAGCAAGTAAGACAGCTTCTTACAAGAGGATCACAGTTGGACCTTCCCTTCTAACAACTTCTTTCCTTTGGGTTTCTCCATATTTCCATGATAGGAAACCATAACCATGAAGAAGGAGTATTTCTTGCTGCAGAATGAAGAAGCTTCTGGCAAATATTGCCAGGCTCAGCTTAAGCAACTTTCAGAACCCTTGATGGAAAGTATTTCAAGAGGAACTTTCTCTGTTCCTGATGGATACAAGCTCTACTTAGAAGCAATGGACAAGCTGGAACAGTCATATAACATGGTGCCCAGGAAAGGAGTGAAGGTGAGATATAAAGAGGGGAGAATGTAGGATACTGGGGTTAGAGGGTCTTTGTGGATGCTTTTTTGAAAATCTAAGACTACACCACAGCATATATGCAGAAACGCAAAGCATAGGAAGACCTAAATTTTTTGTGTTTTATATCCATAATAAGTTAGACACTTTTACATAAACCAGAAATGTTTCTTCTTAAATGTGGGCTTTACTATTATCCAAAATCTAGATGAAATAAAACATTAGTTTTATTTAACAAACAGTGCAATAGTTTTGTGCTAAGTATAGGAGATATATAATTAAAGAAACAACATTCTCAAGTAGCTTATGACCTTACTGAAAAGGGACATATAAATAGTCAATTGGATATAATCAGATATGGTAGCATACAAGTATACACTGACAGTGATGCTGCTGCTGATGATAATAATGATGGTGATGCCTAACATATATTGAGCACTCACTTTCTATTACACGTTTCATCTTAAGTGCTGTGTTTGTATTATCAATTTATTAGAATAATATCATCCCCATTATACACTTGAGGAATGAGATGCACTGAGAAGCTAATAAGTTTCTTAAGAACAGACAGGCAGCAAGTGGTAGAGCTGGTAGGAAAGATGTGTGTACCTGACAGCCATTCAAATCTCAGAAGAAAGTTTAGCAAAGCTGCCTGGAAGAGAAGGGAGAAGCTACAAGTTGACGTATCAATACATGCTATCTGAGTAAAGGGTAGATGAGCAACCAGTCAGAAGAAAAGGAAAGTACAGTCATTGCCTCCCACACATGCATGGGCTGGGGATAGAACCTACAACCTGGATATGTGTCCTGAGTGGAAATCTATCCCACAACAGTTTGGCATAAGGGTCAAAGCTCCAAACAACTGAGCCACAGGGGCTAGGGCTAGAATTTTTATTGTGACTGTGGAAGGGAACCACTGTGGGATCCTAAGAATTATGAAGAATTCATAGTCAATTCCTCCTTTTCTTTCTTTTTTTTTTTTTTTCCAGGCACATGAGGTTCTCCAGAGCTTTGTACAGTCACAGGCTGCAACAAAGGAATCCATCCTACAGGCAGATAAAGCCCTCACAGCTGAGGAGAAGGCTCTAGAAGGTACAGGACAGGGCTCTGATCACAGATGGGAGGGGAGGTTCCTGTAGTGCCCTGCAACAGGTGTGAGAGCAAAACCCTCCTGAAACAAGACGCTTCCGGTCCTGTTAAACAAGTCAACTAAACTGAAACTAACCAGGGGAATTCTGGTGGCTTAATTGGCCAATTAATGCCTTTCCATCACATTTTCCTTACCATTTTAAAGTCCCTTTAGTCTCTGTGCTTAGGAGGGTACAGCTGAGCATAAATTATTTTCTTTCCTCTATAAAACCCTTGGGGAACAGCTGAGCGTGCCAAGAATCAGGAAGCTGAGAAGGAACAGGAGCTGCTAAGACAGAAACAGAAGGAACAGCAGGAAAAATTGGATGCTCAAGACAAAAGCTTCCAGGAACACCTTGTCCAACTGAAGGAGAAGATTAGGAGACAAAGTGAAAGCCGCCTGAGGGAGCAGGAAAGAATACTGGAGCACAAGCAGAAGGTAAGTCCGGGTGGGATCTGGGCTGTGGATAGAGTACAATCAATCACCTGGGTCCTCGTGAAGGGGAGGACAAAACACTTAACTGAAGTCATAAACCCTGAAGGAAACCCAAAGGCATGTGAGTTAGTGAAATGCCAAATTAATCGGGTCATTCTAAAGCCCTAAGTCTGTGACTTGGCACCTTCTGTGGCACTAGAGTCTGTGCAAATGACATGCCACAGACTCCTGAACTGGTTCATCGTGCCCCCTAGTGAATAGGATGTAGTCCTTAGGATATTTGCTACAACCATCAAAGAGACTTCAAGTAGCTCCATCTGATGGAAAGTGTCAGATTGTGCCTGATATGCTATATAGGATGCAAAAAGCTCTAATGTTTGCTGCATTTGTTACCAGATCTGCCTGATTTATTCTGTGCACCCAGAGTACAATGCATGCTGTGTTCCAATCTGGAGTCTTTTAACCAGTGTTCCATAGAAAGTCAGAAATTCCTATTATAGTTACATGTGTGTAGTCATTCTACTTCAATGGAATTGAGAAATAATTTGAATTGAACCTCCAAATTTTTCAAAGAGCATCCTCAGGGCTGGAACAGTTTCCAAGCATAGTTGTCAGGCTGACCCAACCCAGCTTCTCCTCACTCCCAGTGAAATCACACTGAGGGATTTTTAAAAGACATAAAGCATGGATACTCCCACTATGAGGTCCAAATATTTGGGAAATTTTGGACAAATGTATCAAAGAGCATCTAAGTTAGTGGAAAAATAGAACATGTGCTAGCTGTTGCAGTTGTTAAATACAAAGTGCTGCTAATTCGGATTTTCAAAAGGAATTCTCTCCTCTTCTATAGATTCTAGAAGAACTACTTATTGAGGGATTTGAAAATGAATCTGAGAAGATGAAGAAAGAGATAAATCAACTAAAAGAAGAGATCCAAGAAACTGAAAACATCTGGCCTTCAATCTTTATAGAGCTCTTTTATATGGCAGCCAGCGTACTACTGGAACACTCCCTGACCCAATGAAGAAAACAGGCCAGTTTTCTTTTTTAGAAAGGCTGAAAATGTTTAGGAAAGACATTATAAAGAGCTCCTTATATTATAATAGCATATCTTTGTAGTTCATTTTATTTGTATGTGTACCATGGTAGTTTTGCCCAAGAAAAGTTTAAAAATAAAGTGATTGCAAAAAACAAACAGAATTTGATGTGCCAAACAAAAAAGAAAAACAAGCTCCATTTTGATTGAATTAATTTAAAGAAATGAAAAACAAGGTATAAGATGATTTATTCATACTAAATGTTTAAGAAAGGCAGAAAGACAAATGGTATGATGAGAAAAATATTGGCGATCTGTATTATTATTATTTTTTATTTCTTCAGCTATAATGGTCCTTATGAATGTGGGAGCAAAGAGCAACAAATACATTTTTTAAATGGGCAAAAGTATAAGAGATAAAACATTTAACTTTCCTGATTGTAAAGATATGCAAAGTAAAAGTAGAAGGCACTTGTGTCCTCTGTCAGAAGGATATATTTATAGGACATTAGGTTGGCGAAGGTTTTAGGAACTGGCAGTCTCTCCTGTTTGCTAGGGACAATACACATAGAGGCAAATACACATTAAAATGTTAAATACTCAACAGAAAGAGTGTACTTATTACAGCAAGAAACAGAAGTTACAAGATGTGCATCTTAATTTTGTTGTCTGTTGGGCCTCCCAATAGGTCCTGGAATTTCTCCCAAATTTATGTTCAGATATAATATCTACTAGGATGTCGATTGGAATCATCTCCAAGTTCCTGCCCCACATTTATAAAGATGGTGAATTAGAAGAAAAAAAAATTTTTTTCAGGGTCAGCTCATCACTTTAAGAATTCTGTGCAGTGGTGTAGGGCTTAAGACCTTTGTTGTTAGAGTGAACTGCAATGGCGTGCTTCTCCTTTTTCCTCATCCCGCCCGGGAGAAGGACTGGTTCCTGAATGGAGGAACTGGGGATTAAGAAATAAAAGAAAGAAAAAGATAAGGTGGCAGAAATAGATTCATCTAGTTGGTTGCCGGGTGGATGCTGTCACTCTGATGGAGGAATGGTCAACACCCACCACAGACAATACAGTGCATTTATTGATTTCCAGAGGCGGGGTTAAGGTCAAAGAAGTTTTTCGTGTGCCCAGGCCCTATTTATTCCCCCTTTCCTGGGATTTATCATATCAAGACCTGGGTAAGTCAAGGTTCTATTTGTTCCTCATTCCAAGCACAAGGATAAAGATAAGAAATCGGTACTGATAGTCTCCCACATTTTGGGAGGCTGTTTCCCAGGGACAGCCATGCCAGTCACCTCGGACTCAGCTGACATTAATTTAAAGGTCATCCATGTGCATTCCCAAGGGGCCCTCTACAGTAAACAGCTTGTAATTCCACACATTGTGTGTAATCTATTGACTCTGGACCTTTGCACACAGGACACAGACTTCTTAAAGACCAGGCTGCTCACCCTGTTCCCTTTATTTGCCAGTTTCTATTCCTCCTCACCCACTGCTATTTCCTGGTTTCCTGCGATTGCATCAGGTTTCTTCCTTGGGCTAAACATTGTGCTGTGATTCCCCAGCTACCACACTTTAATATAACTGCAAAATTAAAATGACCTGTTTACAATGGTCTCTCTTACTATCTCGTGATCTCATCTACTTACTTGATAATCTTTGTCACTATATATTTGGCTCCTACCACATACACAGCAGGTGTTCAAAAAAATAGGGGTGATTCTATGAGCTGCCATCCATCAGGGCCCCAATTAGCATTTTCTTACTATATTAACTGCTCTCTAGGTTCCCAAAATAAAGGACACAGCTTTAGGAACTGGTGAAGTATGTACTTAATGAGGCAGAAAGGATATGCACACCAGTCTGGACCTGCTGTCCTGTCCTCTCTGAAGGACAGGACCCGTGATGTGCTCTGGGTTCCTCAAGCTTCTCTCCCATGACAATTATCTAGCAATGAGGTCACAAAGTGCAGTCATGACATTTAAAACAGTAAAGAAAAAGGCAGTTTTTTGTATTCTCATTTGAACCCTAATTCTTGTGTGGCTTTAAGGTGCTTTGTTGAAAGAAAACTATGCTTTTGCTATGAAGATCAATTTCTCATTGAATATGATCCCCACAGCTGTCAGAGGGGCAGAATCTACAAGCATAGCCCTACTTTCTTGAGGGTAGTGAGATCATGCTCAGTAGCGTTTCATTTTCCCCATTCAATGCCACTGGAATCAGAAGCCCTGCACTGGATCCAGCCCCCAGACACACTGGTATCACTATAGGAATGTTCAGAATGCTGCACATCTGGATGGTGGGTAAAGGGATGAGACACAGTATTGAGTTCTGCTTCCCGATCAAATCTCCTCCACACACAAGAACAAAAACACGAATTATAAACAGTTAACAAGATAATTGTGATATAAAATAATCATACTTAGAGAAAGGAAGAATCAGAAGTGAGGTGAAGGACAGCAAAAGCAGATAATCTTTAAGCTGTGGTCAGAAATTGGCTTACCTTGAAATAAGTTTATACAAATCTTAAGAATAGGCTTCAGGGAAAAGGCCTCTTCCATACTTGAAAATTAATAAATAAGTGTTAAGTTATTGAAAAGATCAAAGTGATAACATTGTAATTAACTAGTTATTAATATTAGAAAAGCAAAAAAGAGAAGGCCAGATATAGGTATGTTCTCCGCAAAACATTCAAAGCGAAAATGGACACATGCCCAATAAAGTTAGGATGACATAGGAAAAGTACTTATCTGTCAGTCACCCTTGGGAACAAAAGTCAATAGTTGTTGCAAGGGCACAAAAATTTGGGATACAGAATCCCCTATGGCTCATGACTTATGCTTGGTCTACTGATGAACCCACACACACAGTGGACTGATGGACTGCAGCTAGCCTGATGCTGTATGGAAACCCCAGGTACACTTCTGACTGGACTAAGGAAAGTGGGACTTTAGAAACACAGGGATTTAATTCCATGCAAATAATAATCTCTTGTTCTGTGCCAGTCTCAGAAAACTATTTTTCTCTGGATATCTTAAGAACTCAACCTCCAGCAGCACCCAGTGGGGAAGAGGAATCCCCTCTTGATCAAAAATCAAAAGATCTATTCAAGAATGTTTTCAACAATTTTTTTTTTTGGGGGGGAAGGCAGGCCACAACCATGCTTTTTATTGTGAGAAGTGAGCCACTTTGGACATTTCTACATTCCTTTCACTAATTCTCAGATGTGGCTATAGCCTGCCTCACAGTGATCTCATCTTCTACTGCTATTGTCTAGTCCTCACAACATTTATTTATTACTAGAGGCCCAATGCAAGAAATTTGTGCATGAGGGGTGTGTGTGTGTGTCCCTCATCCCAGCCTGCACCCTCTCCAATCTGGGACCCCTCAAAGGATGTCCGACTGCCCGTTTAGGCCAGATCTTGGTGGGATCGGGCCTAACCAGGCAGTTGGACATCTCTCTCACAATCCAGGATTGCTTGCTCCAAACCACTCCATGCCTGCCTGCCTGCCTGATTGCCCTTAACCACTCCACAGCCAGCCTGATCAATACCTAACTGCTCTTCTGCTGGCCCGATTGCCCCTAACTGCCCTCCCCTGCTGGCCTGGTCACCCCTAATTGCCTTCTCCTGCTGGCCTGGTCATCCCCAACTGCCCTCCCATGCAGGCCTGGTCACCCCCAACTGTTCTCCCCTGTAGGCCTGGTCCCCCACTCCCCCCACCCCCAAATGCTCTTCTCTGCAGGCCTTGTTCCTCCCAACTTCCCTCCCTTGCAGGCCTGGTCCTTCCCAACTACCACCCCCTGCAGGCCTGGTTGCCCCCAACTGCCCTCTGTTGCAGGCCTCATTCCCCCCAACGGCTCTCCTCTGCCAGCCTGGTCACACCTAACTGCCCTCCCCTGCAGGCCTGGTCCCTCCCAACTACCCTCCCCTGGCCATCTTGTGGTAACCATCTTTGACTACATGGGGGAGCCATCTTGTGTGTTAGAGTGATGGTCAATTTGCATAATACCTCTTTATTATATAGGATGGTAATTCTACAGTGGTACAGAGGGGATAAGATGCAGGAACTCTTTAGAAATACAATAAAAATTTTTAAAAATAATAGAAGTGCCTTTTCTCCTACAATATAGGAAAACGCTTATCAAAGCTGGAGTACTGACAAAGCAGTGCTAGATGCCTTCCTTTTCCTTCTGCATCTCAGGTTAAATGCTGCCAATTATGACTATTCTAGAGGCCTGGTGGGGGGCGTGGCCTGCTGGGATAGGGCACTGTGGGAGCACTACTAATCCCGGAGCAGCATTCCACCTGTGGGAGTGCACTGACCACCAGGGGGCAGCTCCTGCATTGAGCTGGTCGATGTTTCTCTCTCGGTGTTTCTAGCTCTCCATCCCTCTCCCTTCCTTTCTGTAAAAAATCAATAAAATATATATATATATATATATATATATATATATATATATATATATATATATATATTTAAAATAATGATAAAATAATTCACAATCATTGAAGAAGTTCATAACACACAGATGATGTGTATTTTATTTATTTATTTTTTTTTTTGCCGTGTGCTAAGGGCATGACAGGCTGGAGGCAGCACAGTGTGCCCGGGGGCTCCTGTGGGGTCTCATCCAGAAGCCGAAGGGATTCACCTCCTCCTAGCCACAAAGGTTTGCGCTGCCATCCACAGGGGCGTCCTCACTGTCACCTCACCCCGTGGGAGAATGGAGTAAGTTCCCAGGCTCGTGTGGGCGCCACCTCTTTGGCACACAGTTGGGGACTTTCATGGTTCCAGCCCCGTGTGGGCCCAGAGCAAAGTGGACATGGATGGACACAAAGGCTCTCCATCTGATAGCACTTTCTGTGGTGGAAGTCCAGCCAAAAAAATGGGAAAGGATTGCTGCCTGTCTCCCTGCAACCACTCCCTTCCTGGTTTCCACCCTCTCGGGGTCCTCAGGAAGCCCTTTGTTGTGGGGTCAAACCCTGGGTTCAAAATAAGACCACTGGAGGCTGATGATTAAAAAAAGCAGGCAAGGATTTATTGAAAAACTGGCCAAGACAGCTGCGAGAGCACCACACCCAGGTGGAGTCCACATGACCAACCACTGGAATTTTTCTTTGTTCTAAATTCTAAATTCTAAAGGCTGGGAACAGCCTGCTGGGGACATTGCAATGTGGCCCTATCTTGCAATAGCTGATAATACAGAAGCAGAGCTCAGCAGTTAATCTCTAAAGGTTATCTACAGTTTCTACCCCTGAAGCTACTGAGTCAGTGGGAATCAATCTCCTGTATTTCTGGTCCCAGGCACAGGAAAATTGCCTTAGCCTCCAGGTCTCCACCTGAAAGCTGAGATAACTACCCTATGTTTAAGCAGGTGCAGAAGCCAGAATAGCAGGGTTAAAATTCAAACAGCAGTTTTTACCTGAGATGAATATTCTTAATGACTTATTTCACCCTTCACTATTGGTGGCAGCCAGCGAAAACTTGTTCAAAACCTGACGCCGGATTTTGGCCAAAAGATCAACTGAGGACCAATTGCTATCTGTGCCACATGATGGAAGCGGGATGTGGCAAAAACTAGAGAACTCCTTTAGCATATGTCCTTACTTGGCTCCTGAAGGACTTGTCCCTGTCAGCTTCCTCTTTTCATGGTGTCAATTCTCCAAATTGACTGCAGCTATTTTAGGAAGGCTAAAATGTAAACCATCCAGTGGCTTGAAAGGAATTCGGTTTTGCTGACCTTAAAATGCTTTTGGGATCTTTATGCTTAGACTGCTGGTGAAAAACAAAAGCATGGAATGCATTGTTACATATTAAACTGTCCCCCACGTTAAATTCTGCCAGGGCTTTGAAAAAGTACAGTAAACGTTTTGGGAGGTAGTGGGCTTTGGCTGTCAGACAGTTCTCAATAGTCCCTACTTAAAAGTCCTTTTAAGTTGTAATAGCCTGTCAAAGTAGTGAGAGAGAAGGGGAATTAACTATTGTGCTAAAAGGAAATAGAGACCTTAATATCTGAAAGTCCCGTCTAGTCGTAGTTTTAACTGAGCCTTAAATTTTTCTAAAATAGTGAGTGTTATAGTTGCTTTACCATTGCTGTGAATGAGTGCTGTGAATTTTTTTTAGAGAAAATACTTTAGTCATTTTAAAAATCCTCTTGAGTTTGCTAGCATAATTCATTCTTATTTTTAGCAGAGGGCAGAGACATAGAGAAGAGTGTAAAGAATGGTCAAATACAGAACATTGTTCAGAAGGTATGGCCATAGAATTGTAGATTAGCTTCTTTCAGTCTGTTTTCTAGTTACTTGGCTTTCTGCCAAGAATAATTTGATTGACTCAGACATTTTTCATCCAATCACAAAAACCTTTATTATGGATTTGTTTTGTTTTTGTTGAAACAAAACAACAATATGATGTCAAAAGCAACCAAAGACAAATTATACATTCTTTAAAAAGCAGGAATTTATAATTAATGAGGTTTTCAACAAGACAAGGTCAGGATATTTTTGAAATGTTGGGGGAAAATAGCTGTTAATCTTGATTTTATAATGAAAATGAAAGATAATAATAATGAAATAATGTGCTAAACAAATAAAATCCTAAATAGGGTTTTAAATAAGTAGAGACATAATCCATACTCCAAAATTAAAGAAATTAGCTAAAAATGGTATCTACAAATCAGTTTATATATGCCTGTTATATCCAATATAAACCCAGTTCTGAAGGAACTTTACAAAGTGCTCCTGATTTTTACTGAGAAGAATTGGTTGGTAAGGGAAGGCAAAACAATGCACTGGAAACTAATGGCCTCTTTATTATTAAAACAAAATATAAATAATAGTCATTTAAAGTGTGTTGCTGAGTTTACTAGGATAAATGGACCATAGAACAGAATAGATAGTTAAGAAATAATTTTAGCCGAGACCAATTTGGCTCAATGGATAGAGCATCGGCTTGGGGACTGAAGGGTCCCAGGTTCGATTCTGGTCAAGGGCATGTACCTTGGTTGCGGGCATATTCCCAGTAGGGGGTGTGCAAGAGGCAGCTGATTGATGACTCTCTCTCATCGATGTTTCTAACTCTCTATCTCTCTCCCTTCCTCTCTGTACAAAATCAATAAAATATATTTAAAAAAATAATAATAATTTTAATTTGAATAAGAACAACAGGTCATTAAAAAAAAAACAAAAAAAAAAAAAACAAAAAAAAAAAAAAAAAACACCAAATTTCAATCTATTTCCTATGAATGACATCAAAGTAAATTACTCTTGGGTAAAATTTTAAATGTTCCAATTTGAGATCTTGAGACTAGCTACTTCAATAAACAGGGCTCCTTCTTTCCTCTCTCGCTAATACCTTTGCTTTTATTATTTGAGTACAAGTTAGTCTTTTCCACAAGATTAAGTAGTTTTTAGGGCAATGGCTAGGTATAATTAATTTTCATCCACCCCTGAACACCTAGCACAGTGCTGTGCACACCGCACATACGCTCTCTATATGCACATGCTGCTGATTATTGGTCCTGCCTCCATAGAATATGAGACTCACTGACCCCAGTTGAAGTAAATGACTTCCTGTTGCTGAATACACCAGTGGTCAGCAAACTCATTCATCAACAAAAACAAATATCAACAGTACAATGATTGAAATTTCTTTTGAGAGCCGAAAACCGACTTTTGCACATGGGCCATGAAGTTTCAATCACACTGTATGGGAGCACCCGCACATGGTATTTTGTGGAAGAGCCACACTCAAGGGGCCAAAGAGCCGCATGTGGCTAGCGAGTCGCAATTTGCCGACCACTGCCCTAGATTCTAGGGCCTAGAACATCCTGCATGGAGTTCCTCATGTGAAAAGCAACTTAGTATAAAAACATCCCACACCTGAAATTCAGAGTCTGTCTGAACAGCCTTTGAAATCCCTAAGCACATAAATTCACATGAAATTTTAATGTAATAATACTAACATGCAAATTCACTGGATCTGTGGCTATCTTTTAGAATAATACAAGTATTCTAGAGTCTGCAACTCCAAATACACTGGGAAGAGAAGAAATATACCTTTCTCTACCCAGCATTCAAAAGAAAAAGTCCCTAGAATGTTTTTCTAACAGCCTCACATGAAAACAAAAGGCACAAAAACTGCACAGACTTCATAGTACTAAACAAGAAAGAACTGTTGCCTTGACATCTAGTCTATTCCTGCTTCCACTTACAAAGGATGTGTGTTCAATACAAATACTTTCCATTTGTTCTTAGTGGACACAAGATATTCCTCACTCGTGAGGAAAATGAGTCAGAGACTTTTAATTGATAAAAGGTCAGACTGTCGCAGGCAGTGAAGATAAAGAGGAACTCCCACCACCAGTGTTTCAGTCCACATTTGCAAACAGAGCTATAGATGAACCTAATTTGACTTTCCTTTTTTTTTCTCCAAGAAAAAGAGGATTTTAAGTATAATAATGTTACCAAAACTGTACTAACGTAGTATGATATCATAAAAGTTGTAGGCAATATTAAAAATCTGCATAAAACAGGACTGCTTCTATTATATTCAAATGTATTTTTCCTCTGTCTCTATTTTTATTAATCAGTTTATGTTGTTGTTCATTATTTCCCACAAATGAGTGAAATCATGTAATATTTATCTTTCTCCGACTGGCTTATTTCACTTAGCATGATGCTCTCTAGGTCCATCCATGCTATTGCAAATGGTGAGAGTTCCTTCTTTTTTACAACAGTGTAGTATTTCATTGTGTAAATGTACCATAGTTTATTAATCCATTCATCAGGTAATGGGCATTAGGCTGTTTCTAAACCTTAGCTATTGTAAATTGCACTGCTGTGAACATAGGAGTGCATATATCTTTTCTGATTGGTGTTTCTGATTTGGGGGGATATATTCCTAGAAGTGTATTACTGGGTCAAATGGAAGTTCCATTTTTGATATTTTGAGAAAACTCCATTCTGTTTCCCACAGTGGTTGCACCAGTCTGCATTCCCACCAGCAGTGCACGAGGGTTCCTTTTCCTCTGCATCCTCATCAGAACTTGTCGTTTGTTGATTTGTTGATGATAGTCATTCTGATAGGTGTGAGATGTATGTTATTGTTGTTTTGATTGGCATCTCTCAGATGATTAGTGACTTTGAGCATGCTTTCATATATCTCTTGGCATTCTGTATGTAGTCTGACCTTCCTTTTAACACACTGACTCATCATTTGAGGAAATCCCAAATCAATCACCAGGGCCCTGTGACTCAATGAACTGCTATATGTTAAGTCTGATCAAATAATTGAATCGATACTCCTCCCCTGGGAATTGACCTTCAGGCCACTTCACAATGGACATTCCACTTGCTAAGACCATTATCTCTCCCCTCTGTGCTTTCCCAGAATCTTGACCTGCACAAAGAATTATCCACCCAGAAAAAGCCTGCCTAGAGTCCTTTAAAAACCTTTGACTCCCGTCTTTCGGTGCTGGTGCCATTTTGAGGTTCAGCCCATCTGGTATCTGGATGACCTAATCCTATATAATCCTATATAATCCTATATAATAAAAGCATAATATGAAAATCAACCAAACAGCAGAATGATCAGTTGGCAGGGTGTGGGGCCAGAGAGCAGGCTGCATCAGGCCAGCCAAGGTGCTTACCAGCAGGCAGAGGGAGGGAACAGCAATAAGGGGGTGAGGGGTGGTGACCAACTGTGGCTAAGAGGCAATTGGGGGCCTGCCTGGTCGCCTCCCACAGAGGGAGGCCACCAGTGCTGCTGCAGTGGGATAATGGAAGTGGTGCTGGGCTGACCCCACAGAGACAGGCCTGGCAGTATCTGCAGCAGAGTGATGGGGGCGACACTGGACCGATCCCACAGAGAAAGGCTGGGCAAAGATCACAGCAGGGTGATGGGAGTAGCGCCATCCCCTATTCCTAATTGGCCCGCCAGGTCATCTCTCACAGAGGGAGGCCAGACTGTGTCTAAGGCCATCAGTAGGACACCCTCTAGGACTCCTGAACTGTGAGAGGGTGTAGGCCAGGCTGAGAGACCCACTACAAGTGCACATATTTTCATGCACCAGGCCTCTAGTCTATATTATAAAAGCCTAAGCCACTGTTACAATCTGTTGACCAACCAATAAGTTGCTATGACACGCACTGACCACCAGGGGACAGATGCTCAATGCAAGCGTTGCCTCCTGGAGCACTGTGCATTCTCAAAGCCAATTTCCTGCATCCACTCAACCATTTACAGTTCCTTCCTCCAGCCAATTGGCCCTGATTGGCCCCGATCAGGACTGGGCAAGATGGCCCCGATTAGCCCAGATCCCCCGCCAGGCCAAGGGACCCCACCCATGCACAAATTTGTGCACCAGGCCTCTAGTGAATTTATAATTCTTTAGCCCTTTCGGCCCATTGTGTTCCTCCTTTGGCGACCCTAACAAAATCAACAAACTACTGTGGCTCAATTGGTCAGGTGCTGTCCTGTGCAGCAAAAGGTTGCAGGTTCAATTCCATGTCAGGACATTTGCCTGGGATATGCATTTGATCCCTGGTCTGGGACATATGGAAGGTTGTTTTGCTTTATGTCGATCTTTCTTTCTTTCTTTCTTTCTTTCTTTCTTTCTTTCTTTCTTTCTTTCTTTCTTTCTCCCTATCCCTTCCTCTCTCTCTCTCAAAAAACAACAACAAAACAACAACAAAAACCAAGCAAACAAAAACATTAAATATCTTTAAATTCTATTTACTCCTGTATAAAATGCAAATAATATTTACATTATATGCATGTGCTGAAGAATAAATTGAATTTAGTTAATAACAACTGTAAAGAGTTTAGACCCACAGCAGTGTTTGGTGATTGTGACAACAGGCCCCATACTGTGAAATAGAAGGAAGTGGCAAACCATTGCTGTGTTTTTCTATTCATTTCCTCCCTCCCCCACTTTCTTTTTCATTTTACCGAGCTGAATAAAATGAAATTGAATGCTTTTATGGCAGTATTCAAGAAGAAACTGACCACACATCAAAATAAGACATGCTGATAACCATCAGTGGCTAGAAGGCACAAGTAGGAAATCAAATGTCAGAATCAAATGTCATTGGTAAATTTGGACTGGGCATCAGAAACAAAGCAGGAAGACAGCTCATGAAGTTCTGTGAGACAAACTAGTTTTTCCATCACAAACACGTGCTTCACACAACCAAAAAGACAAGTGTCTACAAGGACATCAGCAGACAGCTGATATAAAAGGAAATGGACTTGTGATTGGAAGCAGATGTATTTCCTTTTAAAAATTACTCTTTTAGGTAATATTTTAGAGAAATATACAGTGGATTATTGAGACATTTTGTCTGTAACTACCTCTCAAGTAGTTCAGACAGAGTGGTAAAATAACATTACAGGAATTTTGTATTTTTAGCCAAGTTTGTGAAGAATGGATATTAATTTTTCTTTCAAGGTTTGATAGAAATCACCAGTGAAGCCATTTGGACCTGAGCTTTTCTTGGTGGTAGTTTCAACCTCTTTACTTGTTGCAAGTCTATTCAGATGAGCTATTCTTCTTGGGGCAGTTTAAATAGTTTGTGTCTTTCTAGAAATTTGCCCATTTTAAAATCTAATGTGTTGGCATACAGTTGTTCACAGTATTTCCCTATAATCTTTTTATTTCTGTGATGTCAATAGTACTGTCCTCTCTTTCATTCCTGATTTTAGGAATTTGAGTCTCCTGTCTTCTCTTCATGGCCAGTTTAGCTAAAGTTTGTCAAAATTGCTGGTGTTTTCAAAGAACCAGCTTTTGTTTTCACGGATTTTTTTTTCCTATATTTTCCCATTATCTAATTCATTAATGTCATTTACATAAATCTCTATATTTTTTTCTTTTCGTTTTGCTTACTTTGGATTTAGGTGGCTCTTATTTTACAGTGTCCTAAGGTGAAAGGATATTGAGATCCGTTGTTTTCTTAGTTGTGCTCCAGGGCATGCATTTCATGTTCTTTATCTCTGACTCTATTTTGTTTGTTAGTTTATTTTGTTCATTACATTTCACAAGTAAGTACAATCATATGGTATTTATCTTCCTCTGACTGGCTTAATATAATACTCTCAGATCTTCAGAGGGGAGAGGGGTTGAGAGATTGAGTGAAAAAGGTGAAGAAGTTAAGAAAAAAACCCTTCATATACATAGACAACAGTAATATGATAACTAGAGGCAAAGAGGGTGGGAAGGTAGAAGATGGCAGGAGACTTGGGTTTGGGTGGTAAACATACAATACAATATACAGACGAAGTATTATAGAATTGTGCACTTTAAACCTGTATAATTTTATTTACCAATGTCACCCCAATAAATTCAATAATATTAAAAGGAAAAAGAATATACCTGAAATTTTTGCCAAATTAATTCCAGTAATATACAGAACTATTACTCCTGAGAATTATATTGCCTTTCCCCCTTTCAGTGCTATTTTTTACATATATATTACAAATCACATCTGTATATGTAAAATCAAAACAATACATTTTGAAAGTTGTTCACTTATATAATTTTATGTCTTGAAAGAAGCTGAAGGAGAAAGAATAAATGCATAGGGCTTGTTACATTAGCTGTCTGACTTACAATTCTGGTTCTCTTTATTTCTGAGTTTACTTTACTATCAGGTATC
This sequence comes from Pipistrellus nathusii, assembly GCA_963693515.1. NCBI lineage: Eukaryota > Metazoa > Chordata > Mammalia > Chiroptera > Vespertilionidae > Pipistrellus > Pipistrellus nathusii. Next base: position 63,254,130 of record OY882859.1, on the reverse strand, counting down.
ATAGCGGCATTTTATTATTGATAAATATATTACATTTAAGTATGTCATGGACCCTGCAATATAATTATAGTATACAATTGCTTTTCCAACCAGTTAAAAGAAGAAAGGAAAATAAATCTGCATTTATATTGTCTTTTATAATTACACAATTCTCTTAGTGCTGTACTTTCTTTTTCTACGTGGATTTGTATTAATATAACCATTTGAAGTCACTTGCTTCCTCCCTGAAAACCTGCTTTTGTGTTTTTTCTAAAGTCATTTGCTAGAAATAAAGTTTCTTCAAGTCCCCACACTGTTTCAATAAAATCAGTTCTTTGGGGGAGAACTTCAGAGACAGACTGCCTTTCTCCCTGGGTAAATATCTCTGAGCCACTGCTCCTCCCTGGGCAGGGGTGGTAGCCTCTGGTCTTCCCCACTTGCCTCTCCCAGCTTGGAAACTCCTCTCTACAAGTGGGCAGAGGGAGGGTGAGCAGGCCAGGCAATCTCAGCCAGAGCCTTCACTCTGTGAGTGGGGCTGGGTGCAGGTTGGGAGCCCCAGCCTCCAGGAATTTAATCTCTGCAACTCAGTGTTGAAGGCAATGAGAAATACTATGGCCTGCCTCTCCCAGGGACTTACCTTATCCAGATTAAAAGAGGGAAGAGGGAACCGCATCTTGGTGACCACACTCACCAGGCACCAGAAATGGAGCTTTGGTCAGACTGAACTGTATGTAAGATTAGAGTCACTCAAGGAATTAGGCTGACACAGCAAGCAAGCAGGAGGGAAATTAATTAGAGGGAATGGGGGAATGGAGCCACAACAGGGGAAGGTTAGCACTCAGTCTTCGCTGTCCTTGAGGTTGAATTTTATGTGCAAAACCACAGAAGGCAGAGGCTGGGGAATATAAGTGTTCTATTAGTGCTTGCCCTTGAAGCTGTGGGCTGTAAGCTGCCGTTATCCTGCTGCCTCGCCCTCGGTGTGACTGCCTCCTGTTGCACCAGATAGGGTGACCGCAGGTTGTTCCATGAAAGTCCTTTTGAGACTTTCTACCCACCTGAGCCAAATGTCCTTGGCTGGCCTGTCATGAACTAGTTACAACATCCTACCCTCCCATTTTCAGAGCCTGCAGAAAGCCCTTTCATGGTTGTTGAGTCACTGCATTCTATTCAGTGCTTTCAGTTTCACATTACTCTAAACCCTTAATTTCTAGTTACGAAGTCAGGACAGCCAAGTCACATCAGAGTTTAAATAAAAGCCCAAACATCCCATCCAGTGAAAGGCAGAGAAGAAACACCACTGCAACCTACACTGAGGAGAAAAAAAAAGGTAAGAACTATTTTCTCATCGAGGCAGCTTTCTCCCCACATCTACAGGAACTGTATTCTGAGAAATAAAGTCCAGGATAAGGTTGGGGCAGGGTGGGAGAGATTTATAAGGGTCAGTTCATTTTCCAAAAAACAATGAGGATGAAGATAAGGTTGAAGCAGAGCCTGTGTGGGGCAGACGATGAGAACCAAACCCATTGATATCATGTGGCAGCAATCCCTAAGCATTTCTACTGTGCTTGGAGGAATTAGACAGCAGCAGACATGGGGCTAAGCTCAGACTTTGAAATGTATTACAATTGTCTTTCTTTTTGCCAATATTGTGTTGTCTGCAGACTCAGTTAAATCACCATTGTTTTTGATGGAACTTGTTCAATCTGCTCTGACTGCAGCTCACACACTGAAAGGGCTACAGATATGTTATTTTCATGAGAAAGAAGCATAGAAAATGAGATGCAGTGTAAACAGCCACCTGACACTGTTAAAAAAGAAGAAAGAAAAACCTGAATCTCAGACTGAAAGACAAAGATTCACAAAAACAGCATAAATTTTAATCATATAGATGAGCTTTGTTTCACAGTGGATTATTCATTGAAAAGTAACTCAGGTTCTGGTTGCCAGATGTGAGAGAGGATGGGGGCTGGGTGAAAATGGGGAAGGGATTAAGAAATACAAATTGGCAGTTATAAAACAGTCACAGGGATGTAAAGTAAAGCCTAGAGAGTATAGTCAATATTCTATAATACTAAAAGGGCAATATGCTAATTAGAACAGATATCATTCCAGACATCTTTCCTGATGAAGCTCCAGCTGGACAGAAGCCAGCTCTGGTCCTGAGTGCCTGCGGTGGCCTGAGGGAAGCCAGCTAGGGTCCTTGGTGCCTGCAGGAGGCCAGAGAACAGAAGCCCAGGTTTCAGATGCCAGAGGGATGCTGGTACTATCAGCTGGGGGAAGGAAGGCTTACTGTTGCATAAATTTTTGTTCATAGGGCCTCTAGTCTATATAATGAAAGACTAAGCAACCATTACTTTGGAACAACCAGAACAACCAGTTGCTATGATGCGCACTGACCATGAGGGGTTAGAAGCTCAATGCAGCAGCTGCATCCTGGTGGTCAGTGCGCTCCCTTACCCAACCTCGTGCAACTGACCAACCTCCTGCGACCCTTTCCCCGGCCAGCTGGCCAGCCTCCGCAGCCCTTCCCACTCTCATCTGGCCAACCTCCCAGGCCTCTTCCCCTGGCTGGCCAATCTCCCTCAGCCACTTCCCTTGTCTGGCTGGCCCCGATCTGCCCAGATCCAGACTCAGTGAGATGCTCTGATGAGCCCTGATCTCTGACCAGGCAGAGGGACCCCACCTGTGCACAAATTTTTGTGCCAGGCCTCTAGTGCTATAATAATTATGTATGCTGACATGTAGATACTAGACCCATAAAAGGGATCCTTTTAAGGTATACGACTGTCTAACCACTATGTAGTACACTGAAACTCATATAATATTGATCATCAACTGTAATTTTAAAAAATAACAATTTTTAAAATGAAATAAAATTAAAAAATAGCACCAATTTACTAGATGCAATTTTTTAGGGCCAACTTCTTTCTTACCCCTTGTGAGTAGAATTTGGTCTCACTACATTACTAAAAGGTTTTCTCTTTAATGAATCTGCATTACTAAAGCCAACATTTTGTTCACATGACCTCTCTGTGCTCTCAAGTAAAATTGCTCTTGCTTTCTGGAAACTGCCTCTGAATTCCTTGGGTTGGCGTGAACTTTACTCATCACCTACTTGTCTCATAACCTTCTCTCTCTTCCCTTTCAGCTCTTCCTCTCTCTCTCCTCCCCAATATTCTCCCCTCCTTTATTCTTCCTGCTTCTCTTCCTCTATCAAATGGAAAAACAGAACAAAACAGAAAACCTACAATTGTATGACTGGAAATATATTTTCATCAAACAACCTAGGCTCTCCTGAACTTTTAATTTATATTTCATAGTCTTTTGTTACCTTACACCACACTCATGTACATACATACATGGTTTTGGACAACATTCACTATTTGCAGTTGTGCAGTCTTACCCCCTTTTAGTTGGAGGCTAATTTTTTGTGAAGCTAATGAAGTTAATGTATAGGAACCCTTGCTTGCACAAGCCCATATCAAGGCTTTGGACAGGTCCCTAGTCATGTTTTAAATACAGTCATACATTTTTTTAAATAAAATTAGCAAATATAAGCTTATTGGTTCCACTTCCAGAATAACAGTATAAACAGTTTTGTGAACCCTCGCTTCCGCAAAATAGGAACGAGTAGAAAAACACACATTTTATATCTGTGAAAAATGCCCTGCCTGTTTTTGCACAGGTGTTAACCCTTAGATGAAGGGTGGATTAAATGTTTGTGTTTGGGGCATGTGAAGGAGACAACCAATCCAAGTGTCTGTTTCACATTAATGTTCCTCTCTCTCCATCTCGACCCCTCCCTCCCAATCTCCCTAAAAATCAATGGAAAAATATCCCCCTATAAGGATTACCAACAAAAAGAACATACATCAAATGATGAAAGATTTATTCCCAAAAGTCTTTATTCATAGTAAAATTAATTAACAAATAAATATTAAATCAAAATAACAAATAAATGTTAAAAATATCAAATATTTTATATTTTATGTCTAGAAAATAAATTTTTTATATATTTTTATTGGTTTCTATAGAGAGGGAGACAAAAAGTTGGAAACATCAATAATGAGAGAGGAACATTGATTGCCTGCCTCTTATGCATCTCCTATTGGGGATCAAGTCTGAAACCCAGGCATGTACACTGACCAGGAATTGATCCATGACCTCCTGGTTCATGGACCCATGCTCAACCACTGAGCCACACCAGGTGGGCTCTAATATGAATATTTTATTGAGAATCGAAAAAGAAAGATTTCTGTGGTAAATTAAATATTTTGTTCATGAAAGTGATTAAATGTTGATGTCCTTGTAATAGCAGTATTTTTTAATGTACTCCTTCAATTGCACTTCTGTAACTTTCTAAAATAATACCTGTCTTCCCCTCATCCATCTCACTGTTCACACAGAATTTATGGCCATGTTGGGGAATTTTATGACTCTATCTTCTGGATCAAAATAGCCTGGTGGAAGTTCTTGGACTACTGAGAATGGAAGTTCTAATCTATCCCATCTCCTTGCTTGCAGATAAGGTGACACCCTGGACATGGCCTCAGACATGCACATGCCAGGCCCGGTGTGCCTCATTGAGAACACTGACACACAACTAGTGGTTAACCCAGAAGCTTTGAAGATCCTGTCTGCCATTACACAGCCTATGGTGGTGGTGGCCATTGTGGGTCTCTACCGCACAGGCAAATCCTACCTGATGAACAAGCTGGCTGGGCAGAAAAAAGGTGAGGGGCACCAGCTAAGCGCTGCCAGATCCCTTCTCTCCACCCACACTTCCAGCTTTGAGTTCAGTGTTACAGGAAGAGCAAGGTAGAGATGGGGAGGAATATTGAAAGCGAGGTTTTAATCTATAGTTATCCTCTTATCTTTACTATGATGTGAAAGAGTCAATGCAATGTCTCTTCCCACTTTCCTTGATTTTCCTTTTAAAAGCGTGATTTGTATTATTTTCCTAGAATTCTATGTTTGATTTTTTAAAAAATCACCATATCATTTCCAACAACTCTACCATATTACATTTCTCCCAGAAATGCACAGGACTCTCAAATTCTTGCCAATACCTGTTATTTTGCTGTGTGTGTGTGTGTTTGTGTGTGTGTGTGTGTGTGTGTGTGTGTGTTTGTGTGTTTTTAATATATTTTATTGATTTTTTACAGAGAGGAAGAGAGTGGGATAGAGAGTTAGAAACATTGATGAGAGAGAATCATCGATCAGCTGCTTCTTGCACCCTCCCCCTCCCCCCCCCCCCACTGGGGATGTGCCTGCAACCAAGGTACATGCCCTTACCAGAATTGAACCCTGGACCCTTCAGTCCGCAGGCTGACCCTCTATCCACTGAGACAAAATGGTTTTGGCATGTGTGATTTGTTTTTATTGTTGTTGTTTGTTTTTATTGACCTCAGACGGGGTGAGAGATATATAGAAACATTAATAATGAGAGAGAAACATTGATTGTCTGCCACCTGAAAGCCCCACACTGGGGATCAAGCTCACAACCCAAGCTGGGAATTGAACCATGAACTCCTGGTTCATAGGTTCACACTCAACCACAAACCACAAGCCAGGCTGTTATTTTATTTGTTTGATAGTGATCATCCTAATGGTGTCAAATAATATCTCATTGTGGTTTTGATTTGTATTTCTCTGATAGCTAGTGCTATTTATTATCTTGTTATGTGATTATTGGTATTTGCATTTTTCTTTAAGGCAATGTCTGTTTAAGTCCTTTGCTCACTTTTTCATTGGCTTGTTTTCTGGGGTTGCATTGCAGGACTTCTTTATATATTCTGGATATCAATCCCTTAACTAAGAAATATTTTCCCCCATTCCATAGGATACCTATGAAACTCTGTTGATAGTATCCTTTGACCCACAAAAGTTTTAATTTTGAATCCAACTTATCTATTTTTTTCATTGTTTATGCTTTTTATGTCATATTCAAGAAATCATTCCAAATTCAATATTATGAAGTTTTCCCCCTATATTTTCTTCTATGAAATTTATAGTTTTAGCTCTTATTTGTAGGTCTTTGAACTATTTTGGTTAATTTTCTAGAAGGAAAAGCTTTATCTCTTGCACCATAAAGTGTGATGCTGGCTGGAGGATTTTCATATATAACTTTTATTATGTTGAGTTAGTTTTCTTTTAGACCTAATTTGTTAATGGTTCTATAATAAAAAGGTGTTGAATGTTTTTATGTATTGGATATTTGAATTTCCCTGTTTCTCTATAAAATCAATATTGATTGTAGTTTTTTATTAATGTACTAGAGGCCCAGTGCACAAAACTTGTGCATGTGGGGGGGTCTCCTCTGCTCAGCCTGTACCCTCTCCAATCTGGAACCCCCTGAGGGATGTCCAATCCTACTGGGATTAGACCTAAATGGGCTGTTGGACATCCCTCTTATAATCTAGGACTGCTGGCTCCCAACTGCTTGTCTGCCTGCCTTCCTGGTTGCCCCTAACTGCTTTAACCTGCTAGCATAATCACCCCTTAACCACTCCCCTACCAGACTTATTAATGCCTATGTGCTCTCCTGCCAGCCTGTTTTCCCCTAATTGCCCTCCCCTGCAGGCTTAGTCCTACCAACTGCTCTCCTCTGCAGGCCTGGTCCCTCCCAACTGCCCTCCCCTGCTGGCCATCTTGTGGTGGCTATCTTGTGTCCACATAGGGGAAGGATCTTTGACCACATGGGGGCAACCATCTTGTGTTTTGGAGCAATGGTCAATCTGCATATTACTCTTTTATTAGATAGGATAGAGGCCTGGTGCATGGTGAGGGCCAGCTGTTTGCCCTGAAGGGTGTCCCGGATCAAGGTGGGGGTTCCCTTGGGGCATGGGGTATACTAGGCTAGGGGCCTGTGGTGGTTTACAAACTGGCCACACCCCCTGGTAACCCATGTTGAAGCCATGGTATCTGGGGTTTATTTATCTTTTACAATTGAAACTTTGTATTCTGTAGTGGAGCCAAGTCTTCTGCTTGCACCCTTGGTGGCAGCCATTTCTGTTGGGATTTATGTGTCTTCTATAATTGAAACTTTATAGCTTTAAGCCAAGGCCTAGGCTGGCCTGGGCCAACCAGGGTGTTTGGAAATCTTGGTTTCCTCCATCACCAAGGAAAACTCTAGCCTCCAGCTCTTACAGCAGCTTGGCTGCCACCATTTCTGTTTGGATTTATGTATATTCTATCATTGTAACTTTGTAGCCTTGAGTGGAAGCCTAGGCCAGCAAGGGTAGGCAGAAAGGTTGGCTTTCTCCATCCCCAGGGAAACCCAAGTCTCTCTCCTGCTCTCTGTGGCCATAGCCATCTTAGTTGGGTTTATTTGCATATTTGCTTCTGATTGGCTAGTGGGAATGGCTTGTGAGTGTAGTGTAGTGATGGTTAATTTGCATGTTACTATTGTATTACATAGGATTTTTATTGATTTCAGAGAGGAAGGGAGAGGGAGAGAGAGTTAGAAACATCAATGATAAGAGAAAATTATTCATCAGCTGCCTTCTGCACATCCCACACGGGGAATGGAGCCAATAATCCGGACATGTACCCTGCCCCGCAGTGGAACCATGACCTCCTGGTTCTTAGGTCAATGCTCAACCTCTGAGCCATGCCAAACAGGCCACTGGTTATAGTCTCTCATTACCTTGATTATGTTCACATTTATCTTCATTTTAAGAAACATCTGCTATGAAAACTCAACTCCCTCCCTCTCCTGTCACCCTGAAGGCTTCTCTCTAGGCTCCACGGTTCAGTCTCACACCAAAGGCATCTGGATGTGGTGTGTGCCTCACCCTAAGAAACCAAACTACACTCTAGTTCTGCTTGACACTGAGGGCCTGGGAGATGTAGAGAAGGTAAGCATTGAAGATTTAATTTGGACACAATCCCCTCATTTCTGGGTATTGTCTACACTATTTAATATTTTTACTTTGTTTTTTTAAATTTTATTATTTTAATTTTTATTCAAATAAGAGCTGGCACTACACCATATGTGTGTTTTTTTATTTCTTATTACATGCTAAGAGACTGAGTTTTGCTATCAGGTATAATAAAAATATAAGGCAGAATCCTAGAAGAGCATAGTGGTCATTAGATAGGTTTATAATTATTAACAAGAGGCTATAAGCTAAACCAATTAGCACAGATGCATAAAGATACTACAAACAAAATCAGCCATGAATTCTGTCTTTTTTTTTTTTACTTTTTTAAAATAAATATTTATTGTTCAGATTATTACAAATGTTCCTCTTTCCCTCTCCCCACAATTGCTCCCCTCTATCATGTTCCCACCCCACCTCTGCCCCTTCCCCATTTCCCATTGTCCTCATCCATAGGTTCATAGTTTTTGTTCAGGATCTTCCTGCACCCCCCACTTCCCTTTTCCCCAAAAATCGTCATTCCACTCCCCTTCCATACCTCTGATTCTATTATATTCACAAGTTAATATTTTTCATCAGGTTTTTTATTTCCTTTGGCTTTTAGTTTTACTTGTTGATAATTATGTTTTTGTTGATCATAATTTTTATCTTTATCTTCTTCCTCTTCCTAAATAACCCCCTTCATCAATTCATATAATTCTGGTTTGGCAGTGATGAACTCCTTTAACTTTTTTTTTTTTTTTTTTTTTTTTTTTTGGTGAAGTTCTTTAACTGGCCTTCAATTCTGAATGATAGCTTTGCTGGGTAAAGTATTTTTGGCTGTAGGTTCTTGCTCTCCATCACTTTGAATCTTTCTTGCCATTCCTGTCTGACCTGCATGGTTTCTGTGAGAAATCAGCTGACAAACGTATGGGTGCTCCTTTATAGGTAACTACCTGCTTTTCTCTTACTGCTTTTAATGTTCCCTCTTTGTTTTTTGCTCTTGGAATTTTAATTATGATGTGTCTTGGTGTGGTCCTCTTTAGATTTCTTTTGTTTGGGGTTCTGTGTGCTTTCTGGACTTGTAAGTCTATTTCTTTTACCAGATGGGGGAAGTTTTCTGTCACTATTTCTTTTAATATGTTTTCGGTATCTTGCTCTCTGTCATCTTCTGGGACCCCCATAATTCTGATGTTGGTTGGTTTGAAGTTGTCCCAGAGGTTTCTTACACTATCTTCAACTTTCTGGATTCTCTTGTCTTCTTGCTTCTGCGGAGGAGTGTCCTCTGGCTCTTTGTGTTCCAAATCTTTGACTTGATTTTTGCTATCTTCCAGACTGTTTTTATGACTCTAATATTTTTTGTTTCAGACAATGTATTCTTTATTTCTAGTTGATCCCTTTTCATACCCTCATAGGCCTCGTTTATTTTATCAGCCTTTTCTAGGAATTTCTTGAAAAACCTTATAAATGTGGTTTAGAACTCTATATCCAGTCGCTTCTTGTCCTCCATTCTTTTGTTTGTGATCTGTTTTCTTTTCTCGGCATTTTAACAGCTTCCCTGAGTTGGTAAGGTGGCTTTGTGTGCTAAGATGTCCTATGTGGTTCAGTGGATCAACCTCCCAGTTACCTGAGGTGGACAGTCTTGTTGTAGCCCTTTGTGGGCTGTGTATGCAATCTTGTTGTTAAGCCTTGCTTGTTGGTATCACTGGGAAGTGTTGATCTCCAAGCCAATTGGCTGTGAGGATCAGAAGTGTCTCAGCTGGGAGGGTTTCTGTATTCTGCTTGGATGGGGCAGAGTCTCAGGGTGGCACAGACAAGTTTTGGTGAATCCCGCAAGATTGGTTGCAGGTGCACACACCTCTTTGGTATAAGCACAGACAAGCTTTGGATTCCTGTCTGTCCCTCCCTAGCAAACGAGAAAGCTAGCCACTGAAAGGGCTCTGTGCTTTGCTTGGATGGGGTGGAGTCTCGGGTGGTAAAGGCAAGCTTTGGTCAGTCCTTCCCTATGAGCATCTGGTTTCTGAGTCCCTCAGTAATGACCGCTGGTTTCCCACACCTCCAAGAGATTTCTGCCCGCTGCCTGACAGTCTGGCCTCTCCCTGTCTGGGGCCTTCTATCAGAGCAATAGGGTGGTTCTGTTTTCCTCCAGAACAAGAAAGTCAGCTCGCATTAGCTGTCCACCCTCTCCGCAAGCCAGGAGTAAGCTAGTAGCGAACTCAGCCCACCCTCTCCGCGCTCCACAAGCAAGCCAGGAGTGAAGTAGGGCAGCCACCTTATTGCACCCACAATTCACCCCACCTTCACAGTTCCTGAGGTTCAGCGTTGTTACAAAGCGAGTCCCCAAGAGATGAACCACCGGAGCCAATTTGATTAAGCATGCTAGAGTTTATTACAGATTCGAATCCAGGCTCAAACTTTAGCTGATACAGCAGCCGGTAAACACCCAGGTAAGAGCCCCGATGGAGGGGAAGTCCCTCCTCTTATACCTTTTTTCCCCCACCCTTCCCACTGTTGGTATGTCACTCCCAGGTTGGCCCCTCAGGACAAAGACCTGGGCATCCTGAGCTATTTCTCAGGTAGTTTACACAACCTGGCCTGTTTTGCCTCAAGCAGAATGTCTGTTCTGACTTCAAATAGAAGTGCAGGATGCTGCTGTTTTGATGATGCCAATCTCCTAGCCAGGTCTGGAGGGAGGTCTGCATGCCTTACTACAAAGGAATTACAGGCACTGAGTTAGACTGTCACAAGCGTGCCTTCTCTCTCCTTCCCAGATGGTAGAACTTCCTCTCAGCCTGCCATCTGGCACTTCAAGGCGAAGTTTCCCTTGTTTTCCAATTCTAAGTTCAAATTTGTTGTGGTAGGCTGCATTCAGGTGTCTACCTATGCCGCTGCCATCTTGATTTCTTTCTCCTGTCCTACAAAAAACTTTAATTAAGGATTAATGTTCAGAAGACCTAAACTGTTGTGGGGGTGTAACCACTGTCATTAACACATTGGCCTTAGCAAATTATTTCACTTCTTTTAACCTCAGCTTTCTGATCTGTAATAATAATACAAATAGTTTATATTTGCCTCAAAGTACTGTTTTGACTATTTAATAAGAATGAAAAGTTTTAGGTGAACAATAATGACTAGGTATAATAGGTAAGTATTATTACTCTTACATAAGTCAATTTTGGTGTAAAAACATAGAGAAAGCCAAATTACATTTAAGCTTTAGAGTGCCCACCAATCTGAACTACAGTATTTCTTGGCAATTATCTGCCAATGGTCATAAGAGGTCTTAGTGAGAATATGTGTAACCAAAAATAATAATCAGAATAGTAGTCAAAGTCCAAGTCCTACTAACAATCATTTTCTTTTGGGTTTGTTTTCTTCTTAGAAGTCATTAATCTTAAAAAAAAGTCACTGGACTAAACCAGAATCCATTTACTACTTCTGATCTGGAAAGTGCCATGAGAATAAAACATAATCTTGGCCCACATGTGTTCTGATTTCCAGGGTGACAACCAAAATGACTCCTGGATCTTTGCCCTGGCAATACTGCTGAGCAGTACCTTTGTGTACAACAGCATGGGGACCATAAACCAGCAGGCCATGGACCAACTGCAGTATCCTTTTTGTGATCCAGAACAGCATCAAAATCAGAGGGTAGGTGCCAAGAACAAATTCCAGCTTGTGATAATTACAAGAGTTTTGCCAAAAGTTTGATGAAGCTTGGGCAGCTCAACAATGGCTGAGCTACATTTGTAGTTTACCTGTTGGAAACAGCTAAGGCACTTCCCTCAAACCAGAATAGGATTATTGTTAACTGCCAGACAGCTCAGGATATTTTATTGCCTCTTATTGGTCAAACACAAGAATAGCTATAGGCTATTCCCCAAACTGACAATGCTTCTCTACCCTTTGATATCATACCTTTGAAGTGTATTATGTCTACCTTGCCTTGGGACAAATTGTGTTAAATAAAAGCTGGATCCTTAGTGAAGGAGGAGTCTCCAGTTCCCTTTAACTGAAACTCCTGTGACCTCCAATGCTTTCAAAAATATCTTTTTTCATCTTTGGACTCCTCTTGAATCTACATGCAGCCCTTTTCTCCAGAATGCTGAACCCTTTATAAGGCTGGTAAAACAACCCCAGGAGGAAGCCCTGTACTTAAAAGCCAGCTCCCAGAATGTGAATCCTGGTGAATCAAGCACAATAAGAGAAAGTATAAAAAATAACTCAAGGGCAGGAAGAATTAACACTTGAGTTAGAAACAAAGCAAAAACAAAGGTTTGGAATATGTGGGACTAATATGGGATGAGAAGCACTGTTCATTTACACCATTTTCCTTAGTTTGCTACTCAGCTATGTGACAGAGCTGACAAAAAAAATAAGGGCAAAATCTTCACCTGATGCAAATGAGGATGAGGACTCAGCTGACTTTGTGAGCTTCTTTCCAGATTTTGTGTGGACACTGAGGGATTTTTCCCTAGATTTGGAAGTAGATGGGCAACCCATCTCAGCAGATGCGTACCTGCAGAATTCACTCAAACTCAAGCAAGGTAAAGGGGACTTAGAACTGGTTATTGGGAACCACAAGCCATGAGAAACCATGATCTTTTATTTTTCTACTTAGTGTTTTTACATGTATAGTTTTTTACTTCTTCTCAGCTGCTAAATTCTAAGAATCAATTTTGAATTATCTTCTCCCCTGTTCTAAGAACAAGTTTCTTTTTCTTTCACCTTTCCCTGTACTGTGATCAGTTTGATTTTTATTTTCCTGCTTAGGGCTTGTGATGCTGTAATTAACCAAAGAATATGGAGTGGAGTGGGCATTTATTTAAATAGATTAAAGCATAACAATGCACTGGACCAGGGGTGTCAAAACTATGGCCCACAGGCAAATGATGGCCAATGCAGCCTGCCAGCTATCATACAAATTGGTTTTAATGGATGAATACTACCCTGTTTCCCCAAAAATAAGACAGTGTCTTATATTCATTTTTTCTCCCAAAGTTAGGTCTTATTTTCGGAGGATGTCTTATTTTCGGAAAAACACGGTATGGAGATGGTCCATGTCTGCTTTCATGCTATACAGCAGAATTGAATATTTGGAAAAGAAACCACCTGATCTGCAAAGTCTAATATATGTACCATTTGGACATTTACAGAAAAAAGTTTCCAAGCCCCTATATTAATCAAAGCCCTTTTTTAACTTTCTCCAGGTACCAGTCCTAAAGATGAAAAGTTTAACCTGCCCCGACTTTGTATCCGAAAGTTCTTCCCAAAGAAGAAATGTTTTATCTTTGATCAGCCCACCCATCGGAAGAAGCTAGGCCAACTTGAGACAATGCATGATGATGAGCTGGACCCCGAATTTGTGCAACAAGCTGCTGACTTCTGTTCCTACATCTTTACCAATTCCAAAGTCAAAACTCTTTCAGGAGGCATCCAGGTCAATGGACCCCGTAAGTCCACTCCTGGTCATTACTCACACTGTTAAGACTATTATTACTGTGGCACATTCTAGATGACACAAAATTTCTAATAGGTTTTATTAATCAGATTTTGTGTGTGAGTAAAGATAGAAAAGGACAAATAAAAAAGCTCTATTGCTTAAAATTGCCTTAATAAGCTGGACCTGTACTATTCCATATAATAGCTACTAGACAAGTGTAATAGCTATATTTATCTAAAATTAAATGTACATTAATTAGAATTAAAGATTAACAGTTCTGATTACATGGGTAGGGGCTCAATATTGGGCAACACATATAGCACAGGACCATCATCACAGAAAGTTCTCTTGGACAGTGTTCTTCCAGAATGAATAAAATGGAGGACTCCCTTTTAAATTTATTTTTAGTTTTTTTAATCCTCACCTAAGGATGTTTTTCCATGAATTTGAGAGGGAGAGAGAAACATTAATCCCATGTGCACCCCAACTAGGGATTGAACCCAGAACCTAGGTGTGTGCCCTGACGAGGAATCAAACCCACAACTTTTTGGTGCATGAGACAACGCACCAACCAACTGAACCACATGGCCAGGGCAGAGGACTTCTTTTTAATTGTTTCACAAATATTGATTTTATAAATGCTTATTACGAACCAGAACTGATGATAGAGACATGAATGAGACGTAGATTTTAGGTCCTAATGGTGCTTAAGAGTAAAGCACATGCACTCTATAAATACAAGTCTATGGGGCCTAGAACAGAAGTTCTCATCCTTTGATGTGGAACCCTATCACCCAAGATCTCGCCAGAGGAGGATTTAATTCAGTTCATCTGAAACAGAGGCTGAGATTCTGCATTTTTAACAAACTTCTAGGTGATGCTGAGGACAAATGAGTATTGAGACATTACCACCAGATGTAAAGAAGATGGACTGTTTTCTCACCTCCCCTACAACAAATGTCATCTTTTGTTCTCTATTTGTAGGTCTGGAGACTCTGGTGATGACCTATGTCGATGCCATCAGCAGTGGAGACCTGCCCTGCATGGAGAACGCAGTCCTGGCCTTGGCCCAGATAGAGAACTCGGCTGCAGTGAAAAAGGCCATTGCCTACTATGACCAGCAGATGGGGGAGAAGGTTGAACTGCCCACAGAAACCCTCCAAGAGCTCCTGGACCTGCACATGGCCAGTGAGAAAGAGGCCATCGAAGTCTTCATGAAGAATTCCTTCAAGGATGTAAACCATTTATTTCAAAAAGAATTAGCGGTAACTTTTTTCTTATGTGTATATGGATTAGAGTGGTAGAAAGCGAAGTACTACTAGAAGATAAAATGGTTATTTATCAGGAAACAAAGAATTTTTACTAGACTTCAAATTGATAAAAACCACTATTTTTTATTATTATAGTAAGAAGAACCAATTTTATTATGATTGTCTTAAAGTTTTGAACATTTTTTTTCCTCTTATGCATAAACTAATACTCTTTCTCATAATTTGGTTAAATGCATGTATGTAACAATCAGAGCTTTTCATCAAGTTACATGCTTGCTCTTATTAGACTATTTAACATTATAGCCAAAAACAAAGAAAGATGTTGTCTTAGTTATCTTGAGCAGGCTTATATTGAGCCACGTTTCTTCCATACACAATTGCTGTTCCAATCTGAAAGCAGAAGTTTCTTTCCAAAGGTGTATGTGTAGGACTAGAGAACCTAGTCCTGACCTATGTCAATGCCATCAGCAGTGGGGCCCTGCCCTGCATGGAGAATGCAGTCCTGGCCTCGGCCCAGATAGAGAACTCGGCTGCAGTGCAAAAGGCCGTGGCCTCCTATGACCCACAGATCGGTAACATAAATGCTAACACAAAGCTAGCAATTTCTGCCATGAACTTCACCTCCAAGGAGAAAGGGACTTCAGTAGAAAGACAGGATCAGGAGAAAGGATGTGGTCCTGCAAAGGTGCCTGTAAGTTTTTGCAGGATCACAGACTGGTTTTGGAGAAGCCTTTCCAAAAATCCTGAGGTTGAGCTAACATTTCCTCTGTACTCTTTCTACTTCCTATTTTCATATTGAAGGCCCAGCTAGAAAAAAGGCGGGAAGACTTTTATAAAGAGAATATAAAAGCATCATCGGATCACTGCTCAGCTTTACTTAAGGATATCTTCCATTCTTTAGAAGAAGATATAAAGCAGGGGGTTTATTCTAAACCAGGAGGATATCGTCTCTTAATGCAGACTGTGAATGAGCTCAAGAAAAAGTATCTTCAGGAACCCAGGAAGGGAATACAGGTAACCAACATTTATCTGTCTCTCTGTTCCTCCTCTCAACCCCACACTTCCCTTCCTGCCAGTCTCCCTCCACCTCCTTTCCTTAAATCTGCTCTCTCCTTGATGACTTCATTCCTCATCCCATATGGGACCACAGCACCAACAAAAGAAAGCCCTCACTCAGAGAACAGGGACTCTCAATCTATATTTATATCAATCTCTTACAAAGGATTCTGCTTCATCGGGTGCCAGGCTTGGCCAACCTGGAATATGTGCCCAGCTTGTGATGGGGCACCTAGACCAGTACAAGGACCAGGCCTCAGCAAAGCAATTTCAATAGGAAAACATGATGGGAATATAGGAATAAATACTCACAGCATTTCCTAGCACTTCCAGCAATTTCCTACCTTAAGCCCATTTTCTCTCGGTCACAGAGTGAAGAAATTCTTCAGGCATACCTGATGTCCAAGGAGTCTGTGATTGATGCAATTCTACAGACAGACCAGACTCTCACAGAAAAGGAAAAGGAGATCGAAGGTGAGGAGTAAGTCAAGAGACTAGATAGCCTCAACAGCTTTTAAAAGTTTAAATAATTTGGCTTGGAGAACCTGAGGTCCTTAAACAAAAGCCAGATGAGCAAAGATGCCTACTACTAGCCAAAGTCAGGCTCAGTGGGCAAATGCAGTCAGCAGCAACAATGTCAGGTGAGTTCACAAAGAAGAAACAGCGAGGTGGTCACCCACATGAATTTGTCTTCTTCCTTTCCTCCTGGCAGTGCAACGTGTGAAAGCTGAATCTGCAGAGGCTGCAGCAAAAATGCTGGAGGAAATTCAAAAGAAGAATCAGCAGATGATGGAGGAGAAAGAAAAGAGTTATCAGGAACATGTGAAACAACTGACTGAGAAGATGGAGCAGGAGAAGGCCCAATTAATGGCAGAGCAAGAGAGGGCTATGGCTCTTAAACTTAAGGTATGTAATGGCATCACCTTGAGGTTTCTCTTTTTCTGTTTTCTGTCCACTCTCCCTGACCTGTTGGTCTATCTGTTAGAACATGAAACCCAGAAGAACCTTGCTTGCCCAATTATACCTTTCAATATCTGTCTATCTGCCTGAATCAGAGCCTGCCTATGTCTGGTTATTTAAAAAAAAAAAAAAAAAAATATATATATATATATATATATATATATATATATATATATATATATATATATATATTTCCCTTTATCTCATATCCAATCCTTCATCAGTACATTTTTCAATCAATGGTAGCTATTATCTTCGAGGCATTGTAAATATGTCTTATCTGTATTTCTTGCTTAATATTACATGAAGCAAGAATTGCTGAGTACCTATACCTTAGGAGAAGAAACAGAGATTCAGAAAAGATGAGCTTGTACAGGGTTACACAGATCGGTAATATATCTGAACCACCTTCAAACTTAGAGGAATCTACAATCACTGTTTTTCTGTCACATCTGGTATGACTTCAGTTCTAAGAGAACCTTTATTAGCAAAAGGACTCCGTGCCTCTCACTCCTGACATTTGTTATGCCCTACTTCTAGTTTGTGTAGTGAGTTTTCTGCAGAAATCCAGTGTGGAAACTTAGGGGCCTTGATGTCCTTACTTATATCCTGTTACTCTTGCCACCAAGCTGTGGAGCTTAAATCAAATTCCCTTATCTAAGATTCAGGCACTTCCTTTGATTTTGAGAATTTTTATTTCTGTCATGTGTATGTATATGAAAGTCTGTGTGTGTGTGTGTGTGTGTGTGTGTGTGTGTGTGTGTGTGTGTGTGTGTAAGGATCTATAAGATTTGAAAAGAAACATATGATTAAGATGGCTCATATATGTTATATAGAATTATTGGTGCTTATAATTTAATTTTTTTCAATATATTAGAAGGTATAAGCTAAAATTTCTCTTAGCTAAAGGAAGCTCAAGAAAAGCAATCATGCTTCTAGGATATCCAAGAGAAATATAATATTTATGGTAGAGAAAATTTCAAGAAAAAATGAAATACTAAAAATATGGAAACTAGCTAGAAGTTGAAATTTGCTTACTGCTGTACTTTATTTACTCTTTATTTGTCCCTTTTTAGGAACAGGCCTTGTTACTAAAGGAAGGATTCCAGAATGAGAGCAGACAACTTCAGAGAGAAATAGACAGTCTCAAGAATAACATGGCAAGACCATCATCGGACTCTTGTATCATAATCTAAAGACCTAAGGGGAAGAGCTTTCCCGGACGCTCTGCCCAAGGCATAACTCAAGAAGTTTTAGAATCTGGAAAAATGTCCCAACTTGAGAAAAAGTGACCTTCTTTAAGCTGATAAAATAAATAAATAAATAAATAAACCATCCCCTAATATACATACTTAATGGTAATAAATGGAATGCTTTGTCCCTAACTCAGGAATAAAGCAAGGATGTACAGTCCCTCTGCTACTGTTAAACAGTATAATGAAGGCTTCCTACAATACGGCAAAAGGAAGAAAGAAGAAAGAAATAAAAAAAGAAATTTAAAAAAAGAAATAAGGAAGGAAGGATTGATGAAATGAAGAAAGGGAGGGAGGGAGGAAGAAAGATCAGAAAGGGTAAAATAAAACTGCCTTTATTCTCACACAGTATGATTATCCACACAGAAAAATCCCAGGAAATTTGCAGCAAAAGCAAAAAACAGCAAAAACAAAAACTCTTGGAACAAATATGTGAGTTTAAAAAGGTTGTAAGATTCAAGGCCAATACAGAAAAACCCACATTCAACTGTTTTTTTACATTAAAGCAATGGACTATTGGAAACCAAAAATTAAAAAACAATACCATTTACAATAGCCGTTTTAAAAAATGGAATACTTATATAGAAACATAACTAAACAGACACACGATCTTCTATTCTAATGCAAGGCAAGCATTCTAAGACCAAGAGATTATGGGATTGATCATGATATATGAATTTCTTTAGATTCCGACTCCATTGTTGTTTTAATGATGTTACTTTTACTCAATGTAGAGAAGAAGGTTCAAGACCCTTACTTCTAGACATATCTCTGACAAAAGCATGTGCCTAGTATTAGTTGTTTTCCTGAGCACTAAAAATATTTTAATTGTGGGGGACAGGGGTATTATAGAAGGATTCAATGAGGAATAAAAGGGGAAAGCTATAACACAACAATAAATATAAATTAAATATATATATCCACTGTGTGTTAGGCTTTTATCCAAACAAAAGAAGAAAAAATATGGCTCAGAATTCAGTGCCATATAATATGCCTACTACTACTACTACTACTACTACTACACACACACACACACACACACACACACACCCTACCCTTCTCACTCATTGTCAGTTCTTTGACAGACAGGATTTCACAGAACACAAGACAGGAAAACTTAAGAGTTTTTCCCCCCAAAGCTATGTTCAAAACAGAGTCCCTAGGGAGTTAGATGAGGCTTCATGAAAAGCAGCCAATGCTTAGGCTACATGGCTCATTCATTCAAAAAACATTGGTTTAATATCTATCACATATTCTGCCAAGGAATGGGAATATAGTTGTAATCCCTCTCTTAAGGAGCTCATAGTCTAGTGGTGAAGACAGAAATTAAATAATACAGAAAGCTAAATACCCAAAAAATTGAGAGGAGAGGATTTCTGATTTAGGAAGGAGTTGATTTAATCCCTCTACCCCAGGATATCTCAGGTGGCTCCTTAGTAGTCTTAACCATATTTCCCTTATCAGTCACTTAGCGGAAAAAATAAATCAAATTTGCGAGGGAGAAATAGAGAGATAGCACCTATCACCTGGCCCCAAAAAACCCTGATTAATTAACAGTGTGTCATGCTCACTGTGTCTCTCTTGGAGTTATTGGTAAAGAAATGAAGAAATGAAGAAAGCAATGGGTCCCATTTACTGGCCAATATTATTATTACTCTTCACAGTACTTTATCACTACCTTTTATCACCAGTTTGTTCATGTTTATTGTTTGTCTCCCCTACTGTACAAGTGGGCAGGAACATTACCTGTTTTATTATTATTATTATTATTATTATTATTATTATTTTGAAAATGTAATTATTTTTTAAAATATATTTTATTGATTTTTTACAGAGAGGAAGATAGAGGGATAGAGAGTCAGAAACATCAATGAGAGAGAGACATCAATCAGCTGCCTCCTGCACACCCCCCACTGGGGAAGTGCCCACAACCAAGGTACATGGCCTTGACCGGAATCAAACCCTGGATCTTTCAATCCATAGGCCGACACTCTATCCCTGAGCCAAACTGGTTTCAGCCCATTTTTTAAAAAAATAATCTTTATTGTTCAGATTATTACAAATGTTCCTCTTCCCTCCCCCCCCACAGTTGCTCCCCTCCACCAGGTTTCCACCCCACCCTCTGCCCTTTCCCCATTTCCCATTGTCCTCATCCATAGGTGCACAGTTTTTATTCAGTCTCTTCCCAAACCCCCACTCCACTTTTCCCTGAGAATCATCAGTCCACTCCCCTTCCATACCTCTGATTCTATTATATTCACCAGATAATATTGTTCATCAGATTTTTTTTAATTCCCTTGGCTTTTATTTTCACTTGTTGATATTTACATATTTGATGTTCATAATTTTTATCTTTATCTTCATCCCCTTCCTAAAGAACCCCCTTCAGCAATTCATATAATTCTGGTTTGGCAGTGATGAACTCCTTTAGTTTTTTTTTTATTTATGAAGCTCTTTATCTGGCCTTCAATTCTGAATGATAGCTTCGCTGGGTATAATATTTTGGGCTGTAGGTTCTTGCTATTTGTCACCTTGAATATTTCTTGCCATTCCCATCTGGCCTACATGGTTACTGTTGAGAAATCAGCTGACAATCATATGGGTGCTCCTTTATAGGTAACTACCTGCTTTTCTCTTGCTGCTTTTAATATTCTCTCTTTGTCTTTTGCTCTTGGAATTTTAATTATGATGTGTCTTGGTGTGGTCCTCTTTGGACTCCTTTTGTTTGGGGTTCTGTGCACTTCCTGGACTTGTAAGCCTATTTCTTTCACTAGGTGGGCGAAGTTTTCTGTCACTATTTCTTCCAATATTCTTTCAATATCTTACTCTCTCTCTTCTTCTGGAACCCCCATAATTCTGATGTTGGTTCACTTGAAATTGTCCCAGAGGTTTCTTACACTAGCCTAAATTTTCTGGATTCTCTTGTCTTGCTTCTGCGGAGGAGTGTCCTCTGGCTCTTGGTGTTCCAAATCTTTGACTTGATTCTTGCGATCTTTCAGACTGTTTTTAGGACTCTGTAATTTTTTTTTATTTCAGACAATGTATTATTTATTTCTGGTTGATCCCTTTTTATTTGTAGTTGATCCCTTTTTATATCCTCATAGGTCTCATTTCATTTATTGGGAAATTCTTGAAAAACCTTATAAGTGTAGTTTTGAACTCAATGTCCATTCTTTTCTTTTCCTCCATCTCCTTCCTTTGTATCCTGCCTCTCCTCTGCATTTTAGCTTCTTCCCTGATATGATGGAATAGTTTTGTGTGCTAGGTGTTCTGGTAGAGCCCAGTAGCACAGCCTTCCCAGTTACCTAAGGTGTACAATCTTGGTGTAGCCCTTTGTGGGCTGTGTGTGCAGTCTTTTTGTTAAGCCTTTATTGTTGTTGGTATCACTGGGAAGCGTTGATTTTCAAGCCAATTGGCTATGAGGACCAATAGTGTCTCAGCTAGGAGGGCTTCTGTACTCCGCTTGGGTGGGGTGGAGTCTCAGGGTGGCGTAAACAAACTTTGGTGAGTCCCACAAGATTGGTTGCAGGCGTGTGCACCTCTTTGGTATAGGAGCAGACAAGCTTTGGATTCGTCCCTCCTTAGGAGAGTCCTATTTGTGGTAAATGAGAAAGCCACCCTTCGGGAGGGCTTCCGTGCTCCGCTTAGATGAGGCAGAGTCTCAGAGTGGTGCCGACAAGCTTTGGTTTCTCGTCAGCCCCGCAGTAATGGCTGCTGGCTTCACACACCTCCAAGAGATCTCTGCCCACTGCCTGACAGTCTGGCCTCTCCCTGACTGTGGCCATCTATCAGAGCAATAAGGTGGTTCTGATTTCCTCCTAAATAAGAAAGCTAGCCACGAATTAGCTGTCTGCCCTCCCTGCATGCCTGGAGTAAGCCAGTAGCAATCTCAGCCCACCCTCTCCACACTGCAAGTAAGCCAGCAGCAAACTCAGGCGGCTGCCTTTTCTTGTGCACATATTTCCACATCTTTACAGTTCTCAAGGCTCAGCGTGCCTTCTCTCTCCTTCCCGGATGGTAGAGCCTCCTCTTAGCCAGCCATCTGGCTCTCAAGGCGATGTTTCCCCCGTTTTCCAGCTCTACCTTCAAAATTGTTGTGGTAGACTGCATTCAGGTGTCTACCCTATGCTGCCATATTGGTTTCTCCCTACCTATTTTGCTTATCACAAACTCAGCATCTAAAAGGGCTCCTGGCATGTAGTAACCCATACAATAAAAATTTAAAACAACGGAGTGAACAATTTAATGAATAGTTTATCATCCCAACACTATTCCTGATGCTTCTCCCTGAAAGTTTAACATTTGATTGTTTAATATCACTTGAATATTAGAGAAATTTGATAGTTATCTAAATTCTTGTACTATTTCGAGTGCAGTCTTCTCCTTCTCCCTCTCTGTCTCCATAAAAAAAAAATATCATTATTCCTTCTTTATAGCCTAGAGAACCTAGTGTTGATTTATGTTCCTGCCATTGCTCTAGGGATCTAGCTTACAGGAAGCAGATAGTGCTGACCAGCAGCAGTGCCAAGAGGACACTGCACCCTAAGACAAATTGAAAGAGCAAAGGGCAGTCCCCACTGAAACTCTCCAGGATCTGAGATCCTGCATAAAGCCTGAAAGAGAGAGGCCTTTAAAAGCTTTAGAGCTCCATCCTGCATGTGAACCAGGAATTCAGGAGGCTAAGCCACATTGAGAGAGGAAACATACCCTTCCTGAGAAGGGCAATCATACCAGGTTCTAACAGGGATTCTCACTTGTGCAGTGATATATTCAAACACGATTAGCCAGAACCACACACCAAGTCCACGCCTTTTTAAAGACTTCATAGAATGTGAAAAACTTTTCACTGACTCAAGTAACCACTGCTTATATTAAATTGCTATAAATCCAATCAAATGAGCATGTGGATAGACAGTAAAGCAAACAGATAGATAAATATATACATAGTTACCCTGAACTGCCTTTCTATGGGTAATGTACAATGTTTATTACAATATTTGAAATATGTCCTATTTATAAAGCTATTATTGCCTGGCTGTAAAGAATCAACTTACCTATCCAAAAAAATCTTGCATTTTAAATAATGATATGAGGTTGAAAAGCGGATATAACTCTTTTTTGATAAATAAAATTGTATATATTTAATGTGAAGTATTATTTTATTTCTTTATTATTTTTCGATGTTCTTATTGATTGTTAGAGAGATAAGAGAAAGGGATAGAGAGAAACATCAATGATAGAGATACAAGAATTGGCTGCTGGTTCATGATGATGCAGGACCTTGTCTGAACATCATGATGTCAAAATATGAGCTAGGAAGTGTCACAGAAATCTGGTCATGCGCCTCACCACACACCTAGCACATCTTGTCAACAGGAAGTGTTGACTTCACATGACAACTTAGCATACTGTCAATGGCAGTTAAAACACATGTCAGTTCCTCAAACTTTCTTCTGCAAAACCTTCACACACATTTCAAGCGCATCCTTTTCTCTTCTGTACATATTTGTGCTGTTGGAGGCAACAAAGGAGGCCCACCCTCGGACCCCGACAGGCACATGTGGAGACCGCCCCCCTGCCTGGGATGGAACACCAACACCCGCCTTCTAAGTGTCTCGTGGTGGCTAAGTGGGGGCCTCCCATTGACCAACATGCCAGCTGGATGGAAAATGCCTTTACGTGGACACAGCCCCTGTTCGAAGAAAATTTATCTTGTCTGTAACCTAGGTTAGCGATTTTCAACCCATGAGCTACAAAATTTTAAAGCATGTAGTGCACCCTCCCTTAGATCTCACATAAATGACAAGAGTCAACACAACAATGGCTGTTCAGTATGAATTAAAAATACACTTATTTTCTAGGTTAAAAAAAAAGAAAAAAAAGAATTGGCTGCCTACTGGGGATCCATCCCACAAGCCAGACATGTGGCTTCAACAGCAATCAATCTGATGACATCTTGGTTCATGGGTTGTTTTCTGGAGGGAGTTGGTGGGATGATGAAAATTTATCATTGATTATAGCGATGGTTGCACAAATATATATATATAGATATAGATATAGATATAGATATAGATATAGATATAGATATAGATATAGATATAGATAGATATAGATAGATAGATATAGATATATAGATAGATAGATATACCATTAAATTGTACATTTAGAATTTGTGAATTGTACATCATATGATCTATATCCCAATAAACCTGTCTGGTTGAGTTTTTTAAGATTATATAGCCTGCATTCATGTAGTGATGGGTGCTTTAGTCAAACTTGTCATCTTCTGAGGCTTCCTTTTTTTTCTCTAAGACTTTTTTTTTTAAATCTATCTCTAATTCCTAAATACTATTCATTATTATGTACAGTAGTATCGGTGACTAGGTGACTAGCCCATTATTCCAAACCAGGTTTATGTCCTACCTTTGTATATTCAACAACCTTTTAATATATTCTGCCGAGCAAAGGTCATCTTCTAGGTATCATCATTATCACCAAATTAGCATACCCCTGCATGCACACTATAATTCTCATCTCTGAAGTTCGTGGTGGATTCAATCAGAATCTATGGTGAACTGAGCAAAAGGAATGAGATTGGTTCTACATGGAAATTTTATTCCCCTTGCAGTACTGTGTCTGTTCTAATAGAAAAAGGGTACTTACTCAATCAGGTACATTGCTTTTCCTCCAAAGCTAAGGAATTAAGAGATGACTTCTCCTACCTAATAAAATAGTAATATGCAAATTAACCATCACTCCACAAGCCATGCCCACAAATCATGCCCACCAGCCAATCAGAGCAAGTATGCAAATTAACCTCAACCAGCCACAGAGAGAAGGAGGGAGGCGTTTCCCCGGCAATGGAGGAAACCAAGCGTTCCGCCTGCCCTTTCCAGAGTAAGCCTTCACTCAAGGCTACAAAATTTCAATTATAGAAGGCAAACAAATTCAAACAGAAATGACTGCCACCACTTAGCAAGCAGGAGGCTTGGCTCCGCTCCAGGCTATAAAGATTCAATTGTAGAAAGTAAATATATACAAGATACCAGGGCCTTTGCTTGGATTGCTGGGGGATGTGGCTGGCCTGCAAACCACCACAGGCCCCTTGCTCCAGCTACCTTATACCCCAAGGGAACTCCCACCCTGATCCGGGACACCCTTCAAGGCAAACCAGCTGGCCCCCACCCATGAGCAGGCTTCTATGCTATCTAATAAAAGAGTAATATACAATTGACCATCACTCCAACATACAAGGTGGCTGTCCCCATGTGGTCAAAGATCCTACCCCCATATGGACACAAGATGGCCACCACAAGAGGGCCAGCAGGGGAGGGCAGTTGGGAGGGACCAGTCCTACAAGGGAGGGCAGTTCTGAATGATCAGGCAAGTAGGGCAGGGCAGTTGAGAGAAATCAGGCCTGCAAGGGAGAGCAGTTGAAGACAATCAACTCTGCAGGGGAGGGAAGTAAGGTGTGACCAGGATGGCAGAGGAGGGAAGTTGGGGGCAAATGAGCTGGCAGGGGAGCAGTTAGACATCAATCAGGCTGGCATGGGAGTGGTTAGAGTGTGATCAGACTGGCAGGAAGAAGCACTTAGGGGCAATCAGGAAGGCAGGCAGGCAGGCAAGCAGTTGGGAGCCAGCAGTCCTGGATTGTGAGAGGGATGTCTGACTGCCCATTTAGGATCGATCCCACTTGCAGTCGGACATCCCTTGAGGGGTCCCAGAATGGAGAGGGTGCAGGCTGGGTTGAGGGACAATCCCACCCCCACCCTCATGCATGAATTTCATGCACTGGTCCTCTAATTTATAAGAAACTATCTTTCTTACCTTCATTCCTTTCCCCCCCAAATTATTCTGTCTACACACATTTGATAACAAGATTTTAAATTACGGTACGCTAGATATGGGGGAAACCTTCCCCCTACAAAACACCTATAAGTGGCAAAAGAAATATTACCAGCACTTTGAAATATATCAGTGTGTTTGCAAGAACATAAAGTTGAAGGAAACAAATATAGAAAATGAGAAGAAAATCATGGTAATACCTGGAAGCTGAAGCTGTGACTATTCTGAAGCAAGTGCCCATCTTTGACTCTTAATGACCATAAGAAAAGCAGAGGAGGAAGTCTTGGTGCTGAGATTGGTAGGATTTCCTAATTGGAAACTTAGAATGAATTGGAAATCTTCCCAGGAAAGGATAGGCTAATAAGTATCTGTTTACAGC
This sequence comes from Pipistrellus nathusii, assembly GCA_963693515.1. Lineage (NCBI taxonomy): Eukaryota > Metazoa > Chordata > Mammalia > Chiroptera > Vespertilionidae > Pipistrellus > Pipistrellus nathusii. Next base: position 63,228,082 of record OY882859.1, on the reverse strand, counting down.
AGAGGAAAAATTACCTGTTGACCTGCATTAGAATTTAAAAATAAAACCTTTCCCTTACCTGAGCATTGGATTGAACTTACTTACATCATAGGTGTGATTTCAGAAACTACTTAAAATGGGCTGGCATTGACGGGGCCCCAGGATACATGGCAGCAGCAAGTCCTTTCTGTTTTATTTTCTTTTTTTGTTTTGTTTTTTTTTGTTTTGTTTTTATTGTTTAAAATATTACATATATTATAAACATATAAGATATATGTTTATAATATCTCCTTTTACCCCCCATTGACCTTCTCCTAGCCTCCCCTATTCATTGTCTCATGCCCTCATCTCACCCCCACCCCAGTGTCTTGTGTCCATTGGTGTGCTTATATCCATGCATACAGGTCCTTTGGTTGATCTATTTCCCTCCTTCTCCAACACTCCCCAACTTTCCCACTGTAATTTGTAAGTCTTCTCAGTGTTTTACTGCCTCTGTATTTATCTTTTTATTCATCAGGTTATAATGTTCTTTATTTTCCATAAATGAGTGAGATCATGTGGTATTTTTCTTTCATTGCATGGCTTATTTCACTTAACTTAATGCTCTCCAGGTCCATCCATGCTGCTGCAAATGGTAAGAATTTCTTCTTTTTTATAGCAGCATAGTATTCCATCATGTAGATGTACCATAGTTTTCTAATTCACTCATCTGCTGATGGGCATTTAGGCTGTTTCCAAATCTTAGCTATGGTGAATAGTGCTGCTATGAACATAGGGGTAAATATATCCTTTCTGATAGGTGTTTCTATAATAGTTTCTTGGGAAGCAAATCCTTTTTGTAAGGTTGTGTTCAACTTGGACTCAGAGGATTCCCACAGAAGAGTCCAAAGAAACATGGGGCCAAAACACAAACTGAAGGGTGCAGTCCCACACAAGCAAGAGATACAAAGTAAAAAACCAATGGCAGAAAGAACCACTAGATTCCAGACACTGTAATTTTGAGCTCAGGCTATAAAATAAAATGTTTACACTATTTAATAATATAAGAAAGAATATTTCAAGGGACAAGATGTCATAAAATACTGTAATGCAAATTTTGAAAAAAAAATTATTTAAGAAAAAAGTTTTTATTGAATGGGTAATATAATTAATCTTTACAAGATAACAATAACTTTCATTGTTATAGTTATCACATTAATTGTTGACTGTTAACTATCACATAACCACCTAAGTAAAAAAAGTATGTATCTATCATTCTACTTTTTATTCAATCCCAGAGGTTTCCTCACTTTACTTTCTCCCACCTCCCTAATCTATTACCAGTGGATTTCATGTAATCCATTTATGTCTCCCTCTTTGATTGTAATGTATAAAATCAGATGAAAAACTGCCATTCTCTGAAGCATTATCCCAATACATTGAAATTCTGCTTCCCAGCAATTGTGAACAGTTTGGCCAAAAAAAAACTTACAGAAATTCTCTACAGATTTGAATGCTTTTATTGCAGTTCAAAACTAACTGGTGGTCTGGCTGATGAGGCTCAATGGTTGAGCCATGAACCAGGAGGTCGCAGTTCAATTCCCAGTCAGAGCACATGCTTGGATTGCCAGCTTGATCCCTAGTAGGGATGTGCAGAAGGCAACTGATCAGTGATTCTCTCTCATCACTGATATTCCTATCTCTCTCTCCTTGTCCCTTCCTCTCTGAAACCAATAAAAATATATTTTAAGCCGGGACCGGTTTGGCTCAGTGGATAGAGCATCGGCCTGCGGACTGAAAGGTCCCGGGTTCGATTCCGGGCAAGGGCATGTACCTTGGTTGCGGGCACATCTCCGGTGGAGAGTGTGCAAGAGGCAGCTGATCGATGATTCTCTCTCATCCCTCTCTCTTCCTCTCTGTGAAAAATCAATAATATATATATATAATATATATATATATATAATATATATTATATATAAAATATATATATATATATATATATATATATATACATTTTTTTTAAACAACAACTCTGGAGAACCAAGATGGCAACATAGGTAAACACTTGTACTTGCTGTCTTCTGCAACCATATCAAAATTACAACTAAAATACATAAAAACTATTATCCAGAACCACGGGAAACCTGGCTGAGTGGAAGAACTACAACAAAAAAATAAAGAAGGAAGAGCACTGAGACTGGTAGGAGTTTAGGGGTGTGTGGAAGTGTAGAGGTACAAAAGGGGCTATTACCTGGGTGTGCTGCTTTTTAATCAGGAAGGATTAAAGCTCCCATGTGCTCTGAGCTCCAGTGCCTGGCAAGACTTTGGGAGACCCAGACACATATGGGAAGAAATGGGACTGTCTAGCATCAAGGCAGGAATGCAGGGGCAGCTTTCTTCCAGATAGAGGTTTACTCACAGCTCTCTATTGCAGGACTGACTGGCATCCATTGCTGTTTGCTCCACCCTGTAGACTCCCTGAGATCCCACTCCACCCAATTTACAACCCTATCCAAGATGTGGGCAGCGGCTTTTGCCTATGAATGGCCTCTCTTTTCTCAGCCTAAAATCTGTCAAACTGCAGCTGGGTCAGGAAACTCCAAAGCTATCTAAAAAAGGAAAAGGCCAGCACTGCAGCAGCCTGCCTTGCTTCACAGCTGAGCTGAATCTGGGCACTTCCAAACCCCATACAAGAAGAGGAATCTGCAGATCTCTCTGCAGCTCCTGCTGGGTGGTCCCAGGCAGTGGCTGACTTTGCACTTTTTTGGAGATCCAAGAACCAGTGTACCCAGTGGTCAGAGTGAGACCATACCAGATTACAACTCTTCATATCCATAAGAGACACACTCAAGGTACAGACTCAGTGAGCATCAAAGCCCCACTGAAGCAAGTCCTGCCCCATAAGGGTGTCTCCTGCACAGCAGCTCTTCTACTGTAGACATAGCTGGTCCTCACAGTCAATTGGCCAGAAGTAAGCAAACACAGGGAAGCAGCCAAAATGAGGAAACAAAGAAATGTGTCACAAATGAAATAAATGGAAGACAGCAAACTACTGGATATAGAGTTCAAAACCAGTTATAAGATTACTCAAGAATCTTCTAGAAACTTATTGAGACCCTTGAGGAATTTAGTGAGACCTTCAAGGATCTTAGTGAGAAAAAAAAATTAAAATGGAAAAGAATGAGTCAGAAATTAAGCATACACTGTCTGAAATAAAGACTAATACACAGAGATTCAACCATAGAATAGAGGATACCAAGAATAAAGTCAAAGATTTGAAATGCAAGGAAGCAGAAAACACCCAACTGGAAAAGCAAAAAAATTAATAAGAAGAAGAATCCAAAAATTTGAAGATAGTGTAAGGAGCTCTGGGACAACTTCAAGCATATCAACATCCAAATTATGGGGTGCCAAAAAAAGAGAGCTAGATATTGAAAATCTATTTGAAGAAATAATGACAGAAAACTTCCCCTACCTGGTGAAAAAAAATAGACTTACAAGTCCAGGAAGCACACAGAACTCCAAACAAGAGGAATCCAAAGAGGACCACAACAAGACACATCATAATTAAAATGCCAAGGGCAAAAGACAAAGAGAGAATCTTGAAAGCAGCAAGAGAAAAACAGTTAGTTACCTACAAGGGAGTACCCATATGAATATTAGCTGATTTCTCAACAGAAACTATGCAGGCCAGAAGGGAGTGGCAAGAAATATTCAAAGTAATAAATAGAAAGAACCTATAGCCAAGATTACTCTACCCAGCAAAGCTACCATTTAAAATGGAAGGTCAGATAAAGTGCTTCATAGACAAGAAAAAGCTAATGAAGTTCATCACTGCCAAACCAATATTATATGAAATTCTGAATAAGATTCTTTAAGAAGAGGAAGAAGAAAAAGGTAAAGATAAAAAAATATATATGATCAACAAAGTGACAACAAATACATATCTATTAACAAGTGAAGTTAAAAATCAAGTGAATAAAAAATCTGATAAACAAAATAAACAGGAGAATGTAATAGAATGTAACAGGGCATGGAAATGGAGTGGACTGACAATTCTCAGAGGGAAGAGGATGTGGGAAGTGCAGGAAGACATGGAACAAAGATCTTATATGCATGTATGCAATACCTGTGGATGTGGACAGTGGGGTGGTCAGTGCCTGGGATGCAGTGGGAACTGGGTGGAGAGGAGCTATGGGGAGAAAAAAAAAGAAACATCTGTAATAATCTGAACAATAAAGTTAAAAACAACAACAACTCACCAGTGGAGATCCATCATTAATTTATAAAAAATGTTTATTTTTTAAAATTTGAATATGTTTATATAATAGTTGTTGACTGCACATTCTAATGTCCTTGGTTTTGTTTTGTATCAAGGAGCTACAATAAAGAGCCCACTAGGAATGCTGACAATGATGTAAATAATTGGAACTCTGGGATATAAATTATAAATCAATATTAGATAACAGATCAGCAGACTTATGCCATGCCATATAAAAATATTCCTGTTTGAAATATTTAAAGAAAAAAAGGGGCCACAGAAGTAGCATCAGGTGACCAGGAAGATGCAAGAAGAGAAGCCATATCTTTCTTGCAAATGATAAAAATTATGAATGAAAAAGGGGACCCTCATCTTTGGACTGGAAGTTATTGATCTCCCACTGGCAAGGCTGACCCTTAACTTTTGATCCAGGGAGCCCTCAAGTCTTTTGATCTGAATACCACCCTGAGTCCAACTCTACTGAGACATGAACAATTAAGTATTCTCACCTGTTGCCATAAAACATTCAATTCATCCAACTCCTTTGTTTTGATTTCATCCTCACCAAGAAATCTGTTTCCTTTTCTGTTTTTGGTCCTTGTCACTGTAATATTTGACAGACAATCAATAAAATAAACTTTGATTATCTTTACTGCATGGCCACATAGGTTGGTCACTGGAAACCAATTAGCCAACACTATTGATTCAAATCTTCACAGTTTGCGTGAAAGTTGTATTTCTTAGTGTATATAAATAAACTAGAAGCCTGGTGCATAAAAATTCATGCAATTTGGGGGGTTGGGGGAATGTCTCTCAGCCCAGCCTGTCTCCTCTCACAGTCTGGGAACCCTCAGGAGATGTCCTAAGCCCCATTCTGGCCTCCCTCTGCAGGAGGCATCCGGCTGATCAGGGGAAGGCACTGCCCCCATAACACCCTCCCTGCTTCTGCCTCTGGCCTCCCTCTGTGGGAGGTGACTGGGCCAATGAGGGGAAGGTGACACCCCATCATGCCTCTGCTGCTGCCACTGCTGGCTGCCTCGATGCCTGAGCCTTGGCCCTCCCAGCCACTGAAGCTTGCCTGAGCCTCCAGCCAGCCTTGGGCAGTGGCGACCTCCATCTGCAGCTTTCCTGAGCCTTGGGCCAGACCTGGACATCAGCAGCTACCATCCACTGCTTTCCTGACCCTCAGGCAGCTGCTGAGACTTTGTCCAAAAGGATGTCTGGAAGATATCCACTCTAATTAAGATATTATCCTTTTATTAATATATATTGATCCTTTGGCTAAATGGTAGAGCGTCGGTCTGTGGATTGAAAGGTCCAGGTTTGATTCCGGTCAGGGGCATGTACGTTGGTTGCGGGCACATCCCTGGTAGGGGGTGTGCAAGAGGCAGCTGGTCGATGTTTCTCTCTCATCGACGTTTCTAGCTCTCTCCCTTCCTCTCTGTAAAAAATCAATTATATATATATATATATATATATATATATATATATATATATATATATATATTTAGCATAATTATAACATAATTCATGAAGATTTCAACAACACGAGGTCAGAATATTTTTGAAATGTCTGGAAAAATAGCTATCATCCTAGATTTTATAACAAAAATAAACCATTAGGAACTGTTAAGATAAAATACATTTTCAGATATCCTAAACACAGGGGCAGTTGTTTAAACAAGAGATTCTCAGTAAAGGTGCTTTCAAAAAGAAAATTTCAACATCATGTAAATGATTCCAGAAGAAAGGCCTGGGTACAGTAAGTGACAAGGAAGAAAGATAACAGCAAACATATGGGTTCATGTGAGCATATATAATAGAACTGCAAGTGCATTTTTTTTTTCATTTCCCAGTATTTTTATCAAAGGGAGTTTCCAAGGAGTGTAAACCATAGATGCAATATTACTATGCTTACATTACTAAGATTGTGAAGCCTTTTTTGTACACTTTAGACCAAAATCAAACTCTGGGGTATGTAGGAGATGAAGCAACTAATCAGAGGAGATTGTAATAGAAAGTTCCACTGGGAGGAATTATTGTTGCTATCTCCCTACCCCCACCCCAACTTGCTTTCTCCTTATACCTTCCCCATAGCACAATGAATGCTATTGCTTGCCTTCTCCCTCAATAACTGCAGTAGAATTAGAACTTCAAAGATTCTCTTTAAAGCTAACATGTGCTTCCTATATTTTGGGAACATGTCTAAAAACATCTAAAAGTAAGATGGCTAAAGCACTTTGTGGCAACAGAGGGGAAAGGAGAAGATTAGAGCTGGGAGCGGCCTGCAATTCCAGGGAGATAGGTGTGCATACATCTTTCCCTTGAGAAAAAACTGGGTGGTCTCTAGACTTGAGTCATGACATATGTATACAAGAGGTTTGGATCAGGAAATTTGTGCACTGGGAGGAGGAGGCAGGGTGTCCCTCAGCCCAGACTGGGACCCTGGAACTGCTGCCTCCTAATCACTTACTTGCTGGCCTGAATGATGCCTAACCATTCCCCTGCCAGTCTAATTGACACCTAACTGCTCCCCTGCCTATCCAAACACCCCTAACTTCCCTCCCCTTCAGGCCTGTTCCCCCCCAACTGCCCTCCTCTGCCAGCCATCTGTAACATGTGGGGCAGTCATCTTGTGACAATATGGGGGTAGCCATCTTGTGACTATGTAGAGTGGCCATCTTGTGATGACATGGGGGTGGCCATCTTGTAATGATATGGGAGTGGCCATCTTGTGAGATGAGGGCATGAGGGTTAATTTACATATTGATTCTTTATTATATAGGATTTTTTTTTCCATAAAGTGCAATTGTTGTTGCACTGGCAATAATTTTGATTAAGCACTGAATAGAATCATATCCTAGTATAGCAGGATTTCAGAATCTCTGGCTGTTATTTTTTTTCCAGTTTTATTAACTTTTATTATTGACTTTTTAGGCAACTTTCAAATATACAATAATGTACTAAAAAAGTAGCTCATAAAAGTTCTACTTCTATAATACCTGAAGTTTGTACCTTTTGACCACTTTCACCCATTTTTGTCCATCCCCTAGATTTGAGTCATCTTGAAAGGACATTACATGGCAAGGTGAATTTGTTAGGGGCAGAAATAGAATACTTTGGGAACCAGCTACAGTTGTAAGAAATATTAATCATGCTCTGTTAACCATGATGGTTCTGTTCTGAATATGGGAGGGGAGTGGACTGACTGTTCTCAGGGAAAGGGAGGGAGGAAGAGACTGAACATAAACTGTGCACCTATGGATGAGGACAATGGGGGGTGGAGAGGCGGCGGAGGGTGGGGTGGGAACCTGGTGGAGGGGGGAAGAAATGAGGAACCTTTGTTATAATATGAACAATATTGATTTTTAAAAAATAAATAAATAAATAAAAAATAAAAGGAAAAGTCCCTAGAATGTTTTTCAAACAGCCTCACATGAAAACAAAAGGCACAAAAACTACACAGACTTCATTGTAGGAAATAGGAAAGAGCTGTAATCTTGACATCTAGTCTATTTCTGAGAAAATAAGAGCTACTTCCTATTTCCTGCTTCCACTTACAAAGGATGTGTGTTCAATACAAATACTTTCCATTTGTCCTTAATGAACACAAGATAATCCTCACTCATGAGAAAAACAAGAGCCAGAGACTTTGAATTGGCAAAAGGGCTATCAGACTGTCATAGACAGTGAGGATAAAGGAAGACTAGAAGCACCAGTACTTCAGTCCACGTTTGCAAATACGGAACCATGGATGAACCTAATTTGACCTTCCTCTTAATACTCATCATTTGAGTAAATACTCATCATTTGAGGAAATCCCAAATCAATCACCAGGGCCTTGTCATTCGATGAACTGCTATTAACAAACCATTAGCCCAGGCTACTGTGGCTCAGTTGGTCAGGTGTTGTACTGTGCAGCAAAAAGTTGTAGGTTCTGCCCTAGCCAGTTTGCCTTAGTGGATAGAGCATTGGCCTGCATACTGAAGGATCCCAGGTTCCATTCCAGTGAAGGGCACATGCCCTGGTTGCTGGCTCGATCCCTAGGAGAGGGTGTGCAGGAGGCAGCCAATCAATGATTCTCTCTCTTCATTGATGTTTCTGTATCTCCCTCACCCTTCTTCTCTTCTCTGAAATCAATAAAATTATATATATATTTTTTTTTTGTTGTTGTTGTTGTTGTTGTTTGTTTGTTTGTTTTTTGTTTGTTTGTTTGTTTTTTAAGTTGCAGATTCTGCCTAGTCAATTTGGCTCAGTGGATAGAGGGTCAGCCTGCAGACCAAAGGGTCCCGGGTCTGATTACAGTCAAGAGCACATACCTTGGTTGCAGGCTGCTCCCTGGCCAAGCCCTGGTCAGGCTGCATGCAGGAGGCAAACAATCACTGTGTTTCTCTCACCTCAATGTTTTTCCCTCTCCCATTCTCTCTAAAAAAAGATCAATGGAAAAATGTCCTCAGTGAGGATTAACAAAAAAAAACAAACAAAAAAAAAAAGGTTGCAGGTTCAATTCCAGGTCAGGACATTTGCCCATGTTTTGCTCTCACATTCTTTCCCTCTCCCCCTCCCTTCCTCTCTCTCAAAAAATTAAAAACAAACAAACAAAAACATTAAATATCTTTAAACTGTATTTACTGGTGTGTGAAATGCAAATAATAAAGCCTACATTATATGCAGGTACTGAAGAATAAGTTTAATTTAGTTAATGACACTTATAAAGAGTTTAGAACCATAGCAGTGTTTGCTTTTACTAGGCATTTGGTGATTGTGACACTGTTATATTGTAAATGAGCGAGCTGAACATAAGATTCATTAATAAGCCAAATTAATTAATTTAGAGCCTTTATTATGGTCTCAGAAGAGTAACCTCCCGAGTCTGAAACAGTATGGAGGAAGTTTTCTCTTTATTCCTTCCTCCAGTCCCTTTGTCTCACAAATATGGGTTTTCTGGACCTTTTGTAGACTTTACAAAGAGCTTTATGTAGGTGTTTTCCAGGCAGCTTGTAACCTTGAGCATGGCACAACTCAGTAGCCTTGAGTATAGTATATTTTCAGATAACTGGAGGACACCTGTTTAGGGGAGTAGCCAGGGATGGCGGCAGAGCAGCTTGCAAGGTAAGATAGTTGAGCTTATGTTCCCTATTATTCAAGCAAGCAAGCATATTAACAGAAGCCAAGAAGAGCAGGGTTAAAGTTTCAAACAGCAGTTTTTACAGAATAGAGATTAAAGTAGCAAGATGGAGTGCCTCTGCTTCAACACAGGGACCCAGCACATGTGGGGTTTGGACCCACCACACTGCACAGCAGAAGGAAGTGCTAAACCATTACTGTTTCCCCTCTCTTCCTTTTTCATTTTACTGAGATGAATAAAATGAAATTGAATGCTTTTATGCAAGTGTATAAGAAGAAATTCAAAATAAGACATGCTGATAACCATCAGTGACTAGAATGCACAAGTAGAAAATAAAGCAGAATCAAATGTCACTGGAAAATTTGGAGTGGGGGTCAGAAACAAAACAGGAAAACAGCTCATAAAGTTCTGTGAGACAAACAACTTGTTCATCATGAACACGTGCTTCACACAACCAAACAGACAACTATTTACACAGACATCAGCAGATTGCTAATATAGAAGGAAATGGACTATAATAATTGGAAGCAGAAGTTGTATTTCCTTTAAAAATTACTCTTCCCTAATTTTTTAAGGAAATATATAGTGGATTATTGAGGCATTATGTCTGTAACTCTCAAATAGTTTAGACAAAGAAAGAAAATATGCGGTAAAATGACATTAAGGAAATTTTATATTTTTGGCTAAGTTTGTAAGGAATGAGTATTTGGTAGAAATCACCAGTGAAGCCATTTGGGCCTGAGCTTTTCTTGGTGATAGTTTTCAACCTCTTGTTACAAGTCTATTCACATAAGCTATTTCTGGTTCAAGAAGAAAGAAGAAGAAATAGCTTATGTGAATATATAGCTATTCTTTCTTCTTCTTCTTCTTCTTTTTCTTCTTCTTCTTCTTCTTCTTTTTCTTCTTCTTCTCTTTCTTGCTATTTCTTCTTAAAACAGTTTCAGTACTTGGTGTCATTCTAGGAATTTGTCCATTTTTAATCTAATTTGTTGGCATACAGTAGTTCATAGTATTGTCCTATAATCTCTTTTATTTCTATGATGTCAATAGTAATGGCCCCTCTTTCATTCCTGATTTTAGTAATTTGAGTCTCCTATCGTTCTTCATTTCCAGTTTAACTAAAAGTTTGTCAAAATTGCTTATCTTTTCAAAGATCCAGCTTTTGTTTTCACTGTTGATTTTTTTTTGTATATTTTCCCATTGCCTATTTCATTAATATCATTTACATAAATATCTTTTTTTTTTCATTTTGCTAACTTTGGATTTAGTTTGTTCTTATTTTACAGTGTCCTAAAGTGAAAGGATATTAATTAAGAACTGTTGTTTTCTTAGTGGTGCTTCTGGGCATGCATATAAATATTTCTCAGAATATACTTTAGTCTGTTCTCTGTAGCTATGACTCTGTTTCTATTTTGTTTGTTAGTTATTTTGTCATTAGATTCCACATATAAGTAAAATCATATGGTATTTGTCATCCTCTGAGTGGCTTTTTCACTTAGCATAATACTCTCCAGGACCACACAGGTGAGGGGGATTGAGAGATTGAGTTAAAAAGGTGAAGAGATTGAGAAAAAAAAAAAAACACCATAAACCCTCATATATACAGACAACAGTATTATGATAACTAGAGGCAGAGGGGGTGGAAAGGTACAAGAGGATAAAGGAGCTAAATGGTGATGGCAGGAGACTTGGGTTTGGGTGGTAAACATAACCCAATACAATATACAGACGATGTATTGCAGAATTGTACACTTGAAACCTATATAATTTTATTTACCAATGTCACCCCAATAAATTCAATAAAATTAAAAGGAAAAAGAATATACCTGGAATTTTTGCCAAATTAATTTCAGTAATATACAGAACTATTACTCCTGAGAATTATATTGCCTTTCCCCCTTTTAGTGCTATTTTCTACATATATATTACAAATCACATCTGTATATGTAACAACCCCAACAATACATTTTCAAAGTTATTTACTTATATAATTTTATGTCTTGAAAGAGCTGAGGGAGAAAAAATAAATGCATAGGGCTTGTTATATTAGCTTTCTGACTTAGAATTTCTGGTTCTCTTTTCTTCCTGAGTTCACCTTACTATCAGATATCATAGCTGTATTCTATTGGGGTTTTTTTGTTTGTTTGTTTTTTTAAATCAATCTTTATTGTTCATATTATTACAAAGGTTCCTCATTTCTTTCCCCCTCCACCAGGTTCCCACCCACCCTCCGCCCCCTCCCCATCCCCCATTGTCCTCATCCATAGGTGCACAGTTTATGTTCAGTCTCTTCTTCCCTCCCTTTCCCCCAATAGTAAATCCCTTTTCAGATAGTAAATCAGTTACTTAGCATTTTCTCATATCAATAATACCTCCACATGCCCAATGATACACTTCACACAAAAGACATTTCCCAATAGGTCAACTAGCTTCATCCAGGCCCCACCCAAGGCACTCACAGATCAACACCCCAGCCCTATACTAACTCAACACATCCAGATCTAAGCCTTCATCACTTGATTCAGCAGACCCTCAAGTTCCGGCGAAAGTTTCCAGCCATGTCTGAGAGGCAGCCGTGGGGCAGGGGCAGGCGAGGAGCGAGCTGTTCTGGGCCTGGCTGCTCAGGGCCTGGCCTCTGTTGCTCTGGTTCGTTCCACAACCAGCTGCTCCGGGTCTGGTCACTGCCGCTCCCGACCTAGTTGCTCTGGACTTGGCTGCTGCTGCTCCGGGCCTGGCCACACCCGACCCGGCGGCTCCCCCGGGCCTGGCCGCTCCCAGCCTGGCAGCCGCTGCTCTGGGCCTGCCTGTATTCTATTGTTGATAAATATATTACATTTAAGTATGTCATGGACCCTGCAATATAATTGTAGTATACAATTGCTTTTCCAACCAGTTAAGAGAAGAAAGGAAAATAAATCCGTCTTTTATAATTACACAATTGCCTTAGTGCTGTACTTTCTTTTTCTACGTGGATATATGTTACCGTTTGAAGTCACTTGCTTCCTCCCTAAAAACCTCCTTTTGTGTTTTTTCTAAAGTCATTTGCTAGAAATAAAGTTTCTTCAAGTCCCCACACTGTTTCAATAAAATCAGTTCTTTGGGGAGAACTTCAGAGACAGACTGCCTCTCTCCCTGGGTAAATATCTCTGAGCCACTGCTCCTCCCTGGGCAGGGGTGGTAGCCTCTGGTCTTCCCCACTTGCCTCTCCCAGCTTGGAAACTCCTCTCTACAAGTGGGCAGAGGGAGGGTGAGCAGGCCAGGCAATCTCAGCCAGAGCCTTCACTCTGTGAGTGGGGCTGGGTGCAGGTTGGGAGCCCCAGCCTCCAGGAATTTAATCTCTGCAACTCAGTGTTGAAGGCAATGAGAAATACTGTGGCCTGCCTCTGCCAGGGACATACCTTACCCAGCTTAAAAGAGGGAGGAGGGAGCCACATCTTGTTGACCACACTCACCAGGCACCAGAAATGGAGCTTTGGTCAGACTTAACTGTATGTAAGATTAGAGTCACTCAAGGAATTAGACTGACACAGCAAGCATGCAGGAGGGAAACTAATTAGAGGGAATGGGGGAATGGAGCCACAACAGGGGAAGGTTAGCACTCAGTCTTCGCTGTCCTTGAGGTTAAATTTTATGTGCAAAACCACAGGAGGCAATAAGTGTTATAAGTGGGGGATATAAGTGTTCTATTAGTGCTTGCCCTTGAAGCTGTGGGCTGTAAGCTGCCGTTATCCTGCTGCCTCGCCCTCGGTGTGACTGCCTCCTGTTGCACCAGATAGGGTGACCGCAGGTTGTTCCATGAAAGTCCTTTTGAGACTTTCTACCCACCTGAGCCAAATGTCATTGGCTGGCCTGTCATGAACTAGTTACAAAATCCTACCCTCCCATTTTCAGAGCCTGCAGAAAGCCCTTTTATGATTGTTGAGTTACTGCTTTTTATTCAGTGCTTTCAGTTTCACATTACTCTAAACCCTTAATTTCTAGGTAAGAACTTTAGGAAGTCAGGACAGCCACGTCACATCAGAGTTTAAATAAAAGCCCAAACATCCCATCTGGTGAAAGGCAGTGAAGAAACACTACTGCAACCTACACTGAGGAGAAAAAAAAGGTAAGAACTATTTTCTCATTAAGGCAGCTTTCTCCCTATGTCTACAGGAACTGTATTCTGAGAAATAAAGTCCAGGATAAGGTTGGGGCAGGGTGGGAGAGATTTATAAGGGTCAAACATTTTCAAAAAAAACAATGAGGATGAAGATAAGATTGAAGCAGAGCCTGTGTGGGGCAGACGATGAGAACCAAACCCATTGATACCATGTGGCAGCAATCCCTAAACGTTTCTACTGGGCTTGGAGGAATTAGACAGCAGCAGACAGGGGGCTAAGCTCAGACTTTAAAATGCATTACGGTTGTCGTTCTTTTTGCCAACATTGTGTTGTCTGCAGACACAGTTAAATCACCATTGTCTTTGGTGGAACTTGTTCAATCTGCTCTGACTGCAACTGACACACTGAAAGGGCTACAGATATGTTATTTTCATGAGAAAGAAGCATAGAAAATGAGAAGCAGCATAAACAGCCACCTGACACTGTTAAAAAAGAAGAAAGGAAAACCTGAAACTCAGACTGAAAGACAAAGATTCACAGAAACACCATAAATTTTAATAATAGATGAGCTTTGTTTCACAGTGGATTACTCATTGAAAAGTAACTCAGTTGTGGTTGCCAGATGTGAGAGAGAATGGGGGCTGGGTGAAAATGGGTAAGGGATTAAGAAATACAAATTTCCAGTTGTAAACTACTCTGTTTCCCCGAAAATAAGACAGTGTCTTATATTAATTTTTGCTCCCAAAGATGCGCTAGGTCTTATTTTCAGGGGATGTCTTGTTTTTCCATGAAGAAGAATATGGTACACATTTATTGTTAAATGAAAATAAAGGAAATTTATTACCTGTATACGGTACAGTAGTACAGTAGTTGTCAACACAAACCAGACAAACTGTGAATCCTACAGTATCGAGAATTTACTCATTTATTTAATGACAATCATGTCATCATCTTCTGGAACATCATCATAACAATCCAATTCCTGAATTTCCTGGTGAATTTCTTGTGACTCCATTTCTTTCAGAATCAATAGACCAAATCTCTCATGTTTAGGCTAGGGGGGCCTTATTTTCGGGGGATGCCTTATATTTCACTCAGAAGGAAGCCTGTAAGTAGGTCTTATTTTTGGAGGATTTCTTATTTTCGGGGAAACATGGTAGTCAAAGGGATATAAAGTAAAGCCTAGAGAATATAATCAATAAGCTATAATAATAAAAGGGCAATATGCTAATTAGACCAGACATCCTTCCTGATGAATTGCAGCCAGCTCAGGTCCTGGGTGCCTGCAGGTGGCCAGAGGACAGAAGCCCAGGTCTCAGGTGCCAGAGAGATGCTGGTACTAGCAGCTGGGGGAAGGAAGGCTTACTCTTGCACACATTTTTGTTCATAGTGCCTCTAGACTATATAATGAAAGACTAAGCAACTATTACTTTGAAACAACCAGAACAATCGGTTGCTATGATGCGCACTGACCATGAGGGGTTAGAAGCTCAATGCAGCAGCTGCATCCTGGTGGTCAGTGCGCTCCCTTAGCCAACCTCCTGTGACCCTCTCCCCAGCCAGCTGGCCAGCCTCTGCAGCCCTTCCCACTCTCATCTGGCCAACCTCCCAGGCCCCTCCCCCTGGCTGGCCAATCTCCCTCAGCCACTTCCCTTGTCTGGCTGGCCCCGATCAGCACAGATTCAGACTCAGTGAGACGCTCTGAGGAGCCCTGATCGCTGGCCAGAGACCCCACCCCTGCACAAATTCGTGCACCAGACCTCTAGTAATGTAATAACTACGTATGCTGACATGTAGATACTAGACCCATAGAAGGGATCTTTTTATGGTATACGAATGTCTAACTACTATGTAGTACACTGAAACTCATATAATATTGATCATCAACTGTAATTTAAAAAATAACTATTTTTTTAAATAAAATAAAATAAAAAATAGCCCCAGTTTACTAGATGCAATTTCTTAGGGCCAACTTCTTTCTTACCCCTTGCAAGTAGAATTTGGCCCCACTACATAACTAAAAGGTTTTCTCTTTAATGAACCTGCATTGCTAAAGCCAACATTTTGTTCACCTAACCTCTCTGTGCTCTCAAGTAGAATTGCTCTTGCTTTCTGGAAACTGCCTCTGAATTCTTTGACTTTGCATGAAATTTACTCATCACCTACTTGTTTGACAACCTTCTCTCTTCCCTTTCAGCTCTTCCTCTCTCCTCCCCAGTATTCTCTCCTCTTGTATGCTTCCTGCTTCTCCTCCTCTACCAAATGGAAAAACAGAACAAAACAGAAAACCTACAAGTGTATGACTGGAAATATATTTTCATCAAACAACCTAGGCTCTCCTGACCTTTTAATTCATATTTCATAGTCTTTTGTTCCCTTACACCACACACATGTACACACAAACATGGTTTTGGACAACATTCTCTATTTGCAGTTATGCAGTCTTACTCCATTTTAGTCGGAGACTAATTTTTTATGAAGCTAATAAAGTTAATGTATAGGGAACCTTGCTTCCACATGCCCATATCAAGGCTTTGGACAGGTCCCTAGTCATGTTTTTTATACATTCATTTTTATCAAATTAGCAAATGTAAGTTTATTGATTCCACTTCCAGAATAGCAGTATAAACAGTTCTGTGAACCCTCACTTCTGCAAAATAAGATCTAGTAGAAAAAAACACACATTTCATTTCTGTGAAAAATGCTCTGCCTGTTTTTGCACAGTAGTTACAGTGTTAACCTTTGGATGAAGGATGGATTGAATGTTTGTGGTAGGGGCATATGCAAGAGGAACCAATCCAAGTGTCTGTTTCACATTGATGTTCCTCTCTCTCTGTGTCTCCACCCATGCTCCCACCCTACCTCAAAATCAATGGAAAATATCCTCCAATGAGGATTACCAACAAAAAAAAAAAATCTGTGAAAATTGTCCAAAGAGTATACATCGAATGATGAAAGATTTATTCGAAAAGTCTTTATTCATAGTATAATTAACAAGTAAATATTAAATTAAATTAACAAATAAATATTAAATAAAATATTAAATACTATATATTTCATAAAATAAAATATTAAATACTATATATTTCATACTATATATTAAATAAAATTTTAAATACTATATACTAGTATATAATATTTTATTTAATTTTTTATATTTTTTTTAAATTATTTTTTTTTATTAATTTCTAGAGAGAGGGAGATAGAAAGATGGAAACATCAATAATGAGAGAGAAACATTGATTGGCTGCCTCTTATGCATCTCCTATTGGGGATCAAG
Source organism: Pipistrellus nathusii (assembly GCA_963693515.1). Classification (NCBI taxonomy): domain Eukaryota; kingdom Metazoa; phylum Chordata; class Mammalia; order Chiroptera; family Vespertilionidae; genus Pipistrellus; species Pipistrellus nathusii. Next base: position 63,211,355 of record OY882859.1, on the reverse strand, counting down.
CCTGAAACCTCAAGGTTCTGAAACCTCTAGACCTCCTGTTTCATGGCCCATGCTCAACCACTGAGCCACACCAGCTGGGCTCTAGTATGAATATTTTATTGAGAATCTAAAAGGAAAGTTTTCTATGGTAAATTCAAGATTTTGTTTATGAAAGTGGTTAAATGCTGATGTCCTTGTCATAACAATATTTTTTAATGACCTCCTTCAATTACACTTCCGTAACTTTCTAAAATAATACAGATCTTCCCTTCATCCATCTTACTGTTGACACAGAACTTCTAGCCATGTTGGGGAATTATATGACTCTATCTTCTGGATCAAAATAGCATGGTCTACTGAGAATGGAAGTTCTAATCCATCCCATATCCTTGCTTGCAGATAAGGTGACACCCTGGACATGGCCTCAGACATGCACATGCCAGGCCCGGTGTGCCTCATTGAGAACACTAGCACAAAACTAGTGGTTAACCCGGAAGCTTTGAAGATCCTGTCTGCCATTGCAGAGCCTGTGGTGGTGGTGGCCATTGTGGGTCTCTACCGCACAGGCAAATCCTACCTGATGAACAAGCTGGCTGGGCAAAAAAAAGGTGAGGGGCACCAGCTAAGCTCTGCCAGATCCCTTCTCTCCACCCACACTCCCAGCTTTGAGTTCAGTGTTACAGGAAGAGTGAGGTAAAGATGGGGAGGAAAATTGAAAGCGAGGTTTTAATCTATAGTTATCCTATAGTTATCTTTACTATGATGTGAAAGAGTCAACTCACTGTCTCTTCCCACTTTCCTTAATTTTCCTTTTAAAAGCGTAATTTGTATTATTTCCCTAGAATTCTATGTTTGATATTTTTTAAAGAATCACCATATCATTTCTAACAACTCTACCATTTTACATTTCGCCCAGAAATGCACAGGACTGTAATTTATCCAAATTCTTGCCAAAACCTTTTATTTTGCTCTGTGTGTGGTGTTTTTTATTGTTTGTTTTTATTGATTTCAGACAGGGAGAGAGATATATAGAAACATTCATAATGAGAGAGAAACATTGATTGTCCACCATCTGAAAGCCCCACAAGGGGATCAAGCTCACAACCCAAGCTGAGAATTGAACCATGAGCTCCTGGTTCACAGGTCCACTCTCAACCACAAGCCACAAGCCAGGCTGTTATTTTATTTGTTTGATAGTGATAATCCTAATGGTGTCAAATAATATCTCATTGTGGTTTTGATTTATATTTCCCTGATAGCTAGTACTATTTATTATCTTGTTATGTGATTATTGGTATTTGTATTTTTCTTTAAGGAAATGTCTGTTCAAGTCCTTTGCTCACTTTTTAATTGGCTTGTTTGTTTTCTGGGGTTGCATTGCAGGACTCCTTTATATATTCTGGATATCAATCTCTTTACTAAGAATTATTTTCCCCATTCCATAGGATACCTATGAAACTCTGTTGATAGTATCATTTGAACAATGAAAGTTTTAATTTTGAATCCAACTTATCTATTTTTCTTTTGTTGATTATGCTTTTGGTGTCATATCCAAGAAATCATTCCAAATTCAATATTATGAAGTTTTCCCTCTATGTTTTCTCCTATGAAATTTATAGTTTTTGCTCTTACTTGTTGGTCTTTGAACTATTTTGGTTAATTTTGTAGGAGAGAAATCCTTTTCTCTTACACCATAGAGTGTGATGTTGGCTGAACGATTTTCAGATTTAACTTTTATTATGTTGAGTTAGTTTTCTTTTACTCTTAATTTGTTAATAGTTCTATAATAAAAAGGTGTTGAATGTTTTAATGTACTGGATTTGAATTTCCCTGTTTCTCTGTAAAATCAATACTGATTGTAGATTTTTTTATTAATGTACTAGAGGCTCGGAGCACGAAATTTTTTTCACGGGGGTTGGGTGTGTGTGGGGAGGGTGTCCCTCAGCCCAGCCTGGACCCTATCCAATATGGGACACCTCAAGGGATGTCCACTCCTACTGGGATTGGGCCTAAATGGGCAGGTGGACATCCCTCTTACAATCCAGGACTGCTGGCTCCTAACTGCTGGCCTGCCTGCTTTCCTGGTTGCCCCTAAACACTTCTGCCTGCCAGCCTGATCACTCCCTAACCACTCCCCTGCCATCATGATTAATGCCTAAGTGCTCTCCTGCCAGCCTGTTTGCCCTTACCTTCCTTCCCTTGCAGGCCTGATCTCTCCCCAACTGCTCTCCTCTGCAGGTTTAGGTCCCTCCTAACTGCCCTTTCCTACAGGCCTGATCGCCCCCAACTTCCCTCCTCTGCAAGCCTGGTCCCTCTCAACTGCCCTCCCCTGCTGGCCATCTTGTGTCCACATAGGGACAGCCATCTTGTGTGTTGGAGTGATGGTAAATCTCCATATTACTTTTTTTTTTTTTTTTCATATTTTATTGATTTTTTTTTTACATATTTTATTGATTTTTTTTTTTTTACCCCCCTCCCTCCGTCCCATCCTTCCCCTCCCTCCCCAGAGCTTTATGAACATTGGTTGTACTTATATGCATGTACACAAGTCTTTCGTTTGATCAATTATTTCCCCCAGATCTTCCTCCCCTCCCCACTGTAATTTGACAGTCTGCCTGTTGCTTTACTTTCTCTATCTGTCTCTTGGTTCATCAGTTCATAAAGAGCTTTATTGTCCACCAATGAGTGAGGTCATGTGGTATTTCTCTTTCATTGATTGGCTTATTTCACTCAGCATGATGTTCTCCAATTCCATCCAGGTTGCTGCAAATGATGAGAATTCCTTCTTTTTTATGGCAGCATAGTATTCCATTGTGTAGATGTACCAAAGTTTTTGGATCCAATCATCTGCTGACGGACACCTAGGCTGTTTCCAAATTCTGGCTATTGTAGATTGTGCTGCTATGAACATAGGGGTGCAAATATCCTTTCTGATTGGTGTTTCTAGTTTCTTGGGGTATATTCCTAGAAGTGGGATTACTGGGTCAAATGGGAGTTCCATTTTCAGTTTTTTGAGGAAACTCCACACTGTTCTCCACAGTGGTTGCACCAGTCTGCATTCCCACCAGCAGTGCACGAGGGTTCCTTTTTCTCCACAACCTCGCCAACACTTGTTGTTTGTTGATTTGTTGATGTTGGCCATTCTGACAGGTGTGAGATGGTACCGCATTGTTGTTTTGATTTGCATCTCTCGGACAATTAGTGACTTTGAGCATGTTTTCATGTGCCTTTTGGCCTTCCTTCTGTCTTCTTTTGAAAATATTCTATTTAGGTCCATTGCCCATTTTTTAATTGGATCAATCATCTTCCTTTTATTTATTTGTATAAGCTGTCTGTAGATGTTGGAGATTAAACCTTTATCAGTGGTATTATTTGCAAATATGTTCTCCCATACTGTGGGCTTTCTTGTTGTTTTGTTGATGGTTTCTTTTGCTGTAAGAAAGCTTTTTATTTTGATGTAGTCCCATTTGTTTATTTTCTCTTTAGCTTCCATTGCCCTAGGGGCAGTATCAGTGAAGAAGTTCTTTTGGCATACGTCGGAGATTTTGCTGCCTGTGGATGTTTCTAGTATTTTTATGGTTTCCCGCCTGATGTTTAAGTCCTGTATCCATTTTGAGTTTATTTTTGTGAATGGTGTAAGTTGGTGATCTAGTTTCATTCTTTTGCATGTGTCTGTCCAATTTTCCCAACACCATTTATTGAAGAGACTGTCTTGACTCCATTGTATATTCGTGCCTCCTTTGTCAAATATTAATTGAGCATAGTGATTTGGGTTGATATCTGGGTTCTCGATTCGATTCCATTGATCTATATGTCTGTTTTTGTGCCAGTACCAGGCTGTTTTGAGAACAGTGGCTTTGTAATATAGTTTGAAGTCTGGTATTGAGATCCCTCCTACTTTACTCTTCTTTCTCAGGATTGCTGTGGCTATTCGGGGTCTTTTATTGTTCCAAATGAACTTTTGGAGAGTTCTTTCTAGGTCAGTGAAATATGTCGTTGGTATTTTAATGGGGAGTGCATTGAACTTATAGATTGCTTTAGGAAGTATGGACATTTTGATGATGTTGATTCTACCAATCCATGAACATGGTATGTTCTTCCATCTCCTTACATCTTCCTCTATCTCTTTTTTCAGTGTCGTGTAGTTTTCTGCATATAGGTCCTTTACTTCCTTAGTTAAATTTATTCCTAGGTATCTTAATTTTTTTGGTGCGATGGTAAATGGAATTGTTTTTTTAGCCTCTGTTTCTGTAGTTTCGCTGTTGGTGTATAAAAATGCCATGGATTTCTTGGCATTAATTTTGTATCCTGCTACGTTGCCAAATTCATTTATTAAGTCAATTAGTTTTTTAATGGAGTCTTTTGGGTTTTTTATGTACAATATCATGTCATCTGCAAATAAGGATAACTTTACTTCTTCTTTTCCAATTTGGATGCCTTTTATTTCCTCCTCTTGTCTAATTGCAATGGCTAGTACTTCCAGAACTATGTCAAACAGGAGTGGCGAGAGTGGGCATCCCTGTCTTGTTCCTGTTCTTAGAGGGAATGGTTTTAGTTTCTGCCCATTGAGTATAATGTTGGCTGTGGGTTTATCATATATAGCTTTTATTATGTTGAGGTATGATCCTTGTACTCCCACCTTGTTAAGAGTTTTTATCAGGAAGGGGTGTTGGATTTTATCAAATGCTTTTTCTGCGTCAAGTGATATGACTATATGATTTTTATCTTTCAATTTGTTTATGTGATGTATCACGTTTATTGATTTGCAGATATTGTACCATCCTTGCATTCCTGGAATAAATCCTGCTTGGTCATGGTGTATAATCTTTGTGATGTTCTTCTGGAGTCGATTTGCTAGAATTTTGTTGAGGATTTTGGCATCTATGTTCATGAGGGATATTGGCCTGTAATTCTCTTTCATTGAGTTGTCTTTGTCTGGTTTTGGTATTAGGGTGATGCTGGCTTCATAGAAGGAGTTTGGAAGTATTCCTTCCTCTTGGATTTTTTGGAGTAATCTGAGGAGGATGGGTTTTAGTTCTTCCTTGAATGTTTGATAAAACTCTCCTGTGAAGCCATCTGGCCCTGGGCTTTTGTTTGCTGGAAGATTTTTGATAACTGTTTCAATTTCTTCCCATGTCACTGGTCTATTGAGATCTTTAGATTCTTCCTGATTGAGTTTTGGCAGTTTGTATTTTTCTAGGAATATGTCCATTTCCTCCAGGTTGTTCAATTTGTTGGAATAGAGTTGTTCGTAGTATTTTGTAACAATCTGTTGTATTTCGGTTGGGTCTGTTGTTATTTCACCTCTTTCATTTCTGATTTTGTTTATTTGGGTCCTCTCTCTTTGTTTCTTGGTTAGCCTGGCTAGAGGTCCATCTATCTTGTTTATCCTTTCAAAGAACCAGCTCTTGGTTTTGTTGATCTTATGTATTGTTTTTTTGGTCTCTATGTCGTTTATCTGTGCTCTGATTTTTGTTATTTCCTTTCTTCTGCTTACACTGGGTTTTTCTTGTTGCTCTTTTTCTAACTCTTTGAGTTGTAGAGTTAGATCATTTGTTAGCCTTTTTTCTAGTTTTTTGCAATAGGCTTGTAAGGATATGAACTTCCCTCTCAAAACTGCTTTTGCTGTGTCCCATAGATTTTGGATTGTTGTGTTTTCATTGTCATTTGTTGCCAGGATGTTTTTAATTTCTTCCTTGATTTCTCTGGTAACCCAGTCCTTGTTTAATAGCATGTTGTTTAGTCTCCATGTGTTTGATTTCTTTGGATTATTTTTATTGTAGTTAATTTCCAGTTTTATGCCATTATGATCTGAGAAGATGCTTGATATGATTTTTATCTTCTTGAATTTGAAGAGACTTTGCCTATGTCCCAAAATGTGGTCTATCTTTGAGAATGTCCCATGTGCACTTGAGAAGAATGTATATTCTGTGGCTTTGGGGTGGAATGTTCTGAAGATGTCAATTAATTCCATCTGGTCTAGTGAGTCATTTAGGATTGATATTTCTTTGCTGATTTTTTGTTTAGATGATTTGTCGAAGGGTGACAGTGGGGTATTAAAATCTCCTACTATGATTGTATTGCTATGAATTTCTCCCTTAATGTCCTCCAGCAGTTTTTTTATGTATTTGGGTGCTCCTATATTGGGTGCATATATATTTACCAGGGTTATTTCTTCTTGTTGGATTGTTCCCTTTAGTATTATGAAGTGGCCTTCATTATCTCTTGTTATGTCCTTCACTCTGAGATCTAATTTGTCAGATATAAGTATTGCTACCCCAGCTTTTTTTTCATTTCCATTTGCCTGGAAAACTTTTTTCCATCCCTTCACCCTCAGTCTGTGTGCATCTTTTTTTCTGAGGTGGGTTTCTTGTAGACAACAGATGTATGGGTCTTGTTTTCTTATCCAATCTGACACCCTATGTCTTTTGATTGGAGCATTTAATCCATTTACATTTAAGGTTATTATTGATAGGTACTCATTTGACGCCATTTTTATTTTATACCCCTGTTCCTTCTTCACTTCCTATTTCTTTATATTTACAGTAAACCCTTTAGCATTTCTTGCATTGCTGGTTTGGTGGAGATAAATTCCTGCAGTCTTTTTTTGTCTGTGAAGCTCCTGATTTCTCCTTCAATTTTGATTGATAGCCTTGCTGGGTACAGTATTCTTGGATTCAGACCCTTCCTTTGCATGATTTTGTATATTTCATCCCATTCCCTTCTGGCCTGATATGTTTCTGTTGAGAAATCAGTTGCTAGTCTGATGGGGGTTCCTTTGTATGTAACTTTCTGTCTCTCTCTGGCTGCTTTTAAGATTCTTACTTTGTCGCTGTTGTTTGCCACTTTAATTATAATGTGCCTTGGTGTCTGTCTTCTGGGATTCATTTTGCTTGGGACTCTGCGAGCATCTTGGATTTGTGTGGGTTTTTTCTTCTCTATCTCAGGAAAGTTTTCAGTCATTATTTCTTGAAATACTTTTTCCATGTCTACTTCAGTTTCCTTTCCTTCAGGAACCCCTATTATTCGAATATTATTTTGTTTTGTATTGTCCCAAAGCTCCCGTAGACTCTCCTCCTGCTTTTTTAATCTTTTTTTCTAGAAGCTGCTCTAATTGGGTATTTTTTTCCAACTTGTCTTCTAGCTCGCTGATGCGGTCCTCTGCTTCATCTAGTCTACTCTTGATGCTTTCTATTGAGTTCTTCATGGTAGCGATGTCATTTTTTATTTCTTCTTGGTTCTTCTTCAATTCTTCATGGCTCTTCTTCCATTCCTCATGGTTCTTCCTCATTTCTTCTTGGTTATTGTCAAATTTCTCTTCCATTCTTTTTAGCCAACCTATGATCATTATTCTGAACTCTTGTTCTGGTAGGCTGCTTGTCTCTGACTGGTTTACTTCCTTTTCTGGTGATGCCTGCTTTTCTTTCATGTGCGGCATATTTTTTTGTCTTCCCATGGTATCTCTTTTTTCAGGATGTCTGGTTATGTGGTATTCCTTCCCTTGCGTTGATTTAAAGGTGCAAGATATAACACTTAGTATGATGACCAGTTCTGTCTTTTGTATCCATTCTCTCCCTCACTCCTGGGTCCTTTGCACCTTCATGTACATATTCTCAAATCCATATTACTTTTTTATTAGATTGGATAGAGGCCTGGTGAGGGCCAGCTGGTTTGCCTTGAAGGGTGTCCCAGATCAAGGTGGGGGTTCCCTTAGGGATGGGGTAGCCTAGGCTAGGGGCCTGTTGTGGTTTGCAGACTGGCCACGCTCCCCTGTGATCCAAGTGGAGGCGGTGGTATCTGGGGTTTATTTATCTTCTACAATTGAAACTTTGTAGCCTGTAGGAGAGCCAAGCCTTTTGCTTGTTCTGTGGCAGCAGCCATTTCTTTTGGGATTTATGTATCTTCTATAATTTAAACTTTGTAGCTTTAAGCCAAGGTATGGGCCGGCCTGGGCCGTACAGGGGTGTGCTGAAAACTTGGCTTCCTCCATCATCAGGGGCAACCCTAGCCTCCTGCTCTTATAGCTGCCTGGCTGCCGTCATTTCTGTTTGGATTTATGTCTATTCTATCATTGAAACTTTGTAGCCTTCAATGGAAGCCCAGGTGAGCAAGAGCAGATGGAAAGCTTGGCTTCCTCCATCGCCAGGGAAACCCAAGCCTTCCTCCTGCTCTCTATGGCCATAGCCATCTTGGTTGGGTTTATTTGCATATTTGCTTCTGATTAGCTGGTGGGCATGGCTTGTGAGTGTAGTGTAGTGTTGATTAATTTGCATATTACTCTTGTATTACATAGAATTTTAATTGATTTCAGAGAGGAAGGGAGAGGGAGAGAGTTAGAAACATCAATGATAAGAAAGAATCATTGATCGGCTACCTCCTGCACACTCCACACTGGGGATGGAGCCCATAACCAGGGCATGTACTTTATCCCATCGTGGAACCATGACCTCCTAGTACTTAGGTCAACACTCAACCTCTGAGCCAAGCCAGACAGGCCATTGCTTATAGTCTCTCATTACCTTGATTATGTTCTCATTTATCTTCATTTTAAGACACATCTGCTATGAAAACTCAACTCCTTCCCTCTTCTGTCCCCCTGAAGGCTTCTCTCTAGGCTCCACGGTTCAGTCTCACACCAAAGGCATCTGGATGTGGTGTGTGCCTCACCCTAAGAAACCAAACTACACTCTAGTTCTGCTTGACACTGAGGGCCTGGGAGATGTAGAGAAGGTAAGCATTGAAGATTTAATTTGGACACAATCCCCTAATTTCTGGGTATTGACTACACTATTTAATATTTTTACTTCATTTTCTTAATTTTATTATTTTAATTTTTATTCAAATAAGAGCTGGCACAAACCATATGTATTTTTTTCATTTCTGATTCATGCTAAGAGACTGGTATAATATCAGGTATAATAAAAATATCAGGTATAATAAAAATATAAGGCAGAATCCTAGAAGAGCATAGTGGTCATTAGATAGTATTCTAATTATTAACAAGAGCCTATAAGCTAAATCAGTTAGCACAGCTGCATAAAGGTACTACAAAAAAAATCAGCCATGAATTCTGTCCTACAGAAAATTTTAATTAAGAAGACCTAAACTGTTGTGGGGATGTAAACGCTGTCATTAACACATTGGCTTTAGCAAATTATTACACTTCTTTTAACTTCAGCTTTCTGATCTGTAAAAGTAATGTAAACAGTCTATATTTGCCTCATAGTATTGTTTTGACTATCTAATAAGAATAGAAAGTGTTAGGTGAACAATAATGACTAGATATAATAGGTACAAGTATTATTACTCTTACATAAGTCAATTTTGGTGTAAAACATAGAGAAAGCCAAATTACATTTAAACTTTAGAGTGCCCACCAATCTGAACTACAGTATTTCTTTTGCAATTATCTGCCAATGGTCATAAGAGGTCTTAGTGAGAATATGTGTAACCAAAAATAATAATCAGAAGAGTAGTCAAAGTCCAAGTCCTATTAACAATCATTTTCTTTTAGGTTTGTTTTCTTCTTAGAAGACATTAATCTAAAAAAAAGAAGCCACTGGACTAAACCAGAATCCATTTACTACTGCTGATCTGGAAAGTGCCATGAGAATAAAACATAATCTTGGCCCAAATGTGTTCTGATTTCCAGGGTGACAACCAAAATGACTCCTGGATCTTTGCCCTGGCAATACTGCTGAGCAGTACCTTTGTGTACAACAGTATGGGGACCATAAACCAGCAGGCCATGGACCAACTGCAGTATCCTTTTTGTGATCCAGAACAGCATCAAAATCAGAGGGTAGGTGCCAAGAACAAATTCCAGCTTGTAATAATTACAAAAGTTTCGCCAAAATGTTGGTGAAGCTTGGGCAGCTCAACAATGGCTGAGGCACTTCCCTCAAACCTGAATAGGATTATTGTTAACTGCCAGACAGCTCAGGATATTTTATTGCCTCTTGTTGGTCAAACACGAGAACAGCTGTAGGCTATTCCCCAAACTGACAAGGCTTCTCTACCCTTTGATACCATACCTTTGAAGTACATTATCTCCACCTTGCCTTAGGACAAATTGTGTTGAATAAAAGCAGGGTCCTGAGTGAAGGAGGAGTCTCCAGTTCCCTTTAGCTGAAGCTCCTGTGACCTCCAATGCCTTTCAAAAATATCTTTTTTTCATCTTTGGACTCCTCTTGAATCTACACACAGCCCTTTTCTCCAGAATGCTGAACCCTTTATAAGGCTGGTAAAACAACCCCAGGAGGAAGCCCTGTACTTAAAAGCCAGCTCCCAGAATGTGAATCCTGGTGAATCAAGCACAATAAGAGAAAGTATAAAAAATAACTCAAGTGCAGGAAGAAATAACACTTGAGTTAGAAACAAAGCAAAAACAAAAGTTTGGAATATGTAGGACTAAATGGGATGAGAAGCACTGTTCAGTTACACCATTTTCCTTAGTTTGCTACTCAGCTATGTGACAGAGCTGACAAAAAAAATAAGGGCAAAATCTTCACCTGATGCAAATGAGGATGAGGACTCAGCTGACTTTGTGAGCTTCTTTCCAGATTTTGTGTGGACACTGAGGGATTTTTCCCTAAATTTGGAAGTAGATGGGCAACCCATCTCAGCAGATGAGTACCTGCAGAATTCACTCAAACTCAAGCAAGGTAAACGGGACCTAGAACTGATTATGGGGAACCACAAGCCATGAGAAACCATCATCTCTTTTTTTTTATTTAGTGTTTTTACATGTATAGTTTTCTACTTCTTCTCAGCTGCCAAGTTCTAAGAATTAATTTTGAATTATCTTCTCCACTGTTCTAAGAACAAATTTCTTTTTCTTTCACCTTTCCCTGTACTGCTATCAGTTTGATTTTTATCTCCCTGCTTAGGGCTTGTGATGCTGAAATTAGCCAAAGAATATGGAGTAGAGTAGGCATTTATTTAAAGAGATTATATTAAAGCATAACAATGTGCTAGGCCAGGGGTTGGCAAACTATAGCCCCACAGGCAAATGATGGGCAATGCAGCCTGCCAGCTCTCTTAAAAAAGTTTTTACTGGGTGAATACTATGTAGATAGTCCATATCTGCTTTCATGCTATAATAGCAAAATTGAATACTTGGAAAAGAAACCACTTGACCTGAAAGCGTAATATATGTACCATTTGGACATTTACATAAAAAGTTTCCAAGCCCCTATATTAAACAAAGCTCCCCCCCCTTTTTTTTTAATCTTTCTACAGTTCCCAGTCCTAAAGATGAAAAGTTTAACCTGCCCCGACTCTGTATCCGAAAGTTCTTCCCAAAGAAGAAATGCTTTCTCTTTGATCGGCCCACTCATCGGAAGAAGCTAGGCCAACTTGAGACAATGCATGATGATGAGCTGGACCCCGAATTTGTGCAACAAGCTGCTGACTTCTGTTCCTACATCTTTACCAATTCCAAAGTCAAAACTCTTTCAGGAAACATCCAGGTCAATGGACCCCGTGAGTCTTCTTCCCAGTCATTACTCTCACTGTTAAGGCTAAAGGAAGGTGGAATAGCATCCATCTAATTTCAGACTTGAAAAATGCAAATATACTACTATTACTGTGGTACATTCTGGATGACACATTTTTAAAAATATATATTTTATTGATTTTGTACAGAGAGGAAGGGAGAGAGATAGAGAGTTAGAAACATCAATGAGAGAGTCATCGATCAGCTGCCTCTTGCACACCCCCTACTGGGGATATGCCCGCAACCAAGGTTCATGCCCTTGATCGGAAACGAACCTGGGTCCTTTCAGTTCCCAAGCCAACGCTCTATCCATTGAGCCAAACCGGTTTAGGCTGGATAACACATTTTTAATAGATTTTATTAGACAGATTTTGTGGGTAACAATAGATAGAAAAGGACAAGTAAAAAAGCTCTATTGCTTAAAATTGCCCTAATAACCTGGACCTGTACTATCACATATAATAGCTGCTAGACAAGTGTAGTAGCTTCATATAACTAAACTTACATGTAGAATAATTAGAATTAAAGAAAATTTAGAATTCTGATTACATGTCTAGGGGCTGCATTATTTGTCAGCACATATAGCACATGACCATCATCACAGAAAGTTCTCTTGGACAGTATTCTTCCAGAATGAATAAAATGGAGGACTCCTTTTTAAATTTATTTTTAGTTTTTTAATCTTCAGCCAAGGAAGTTTCCATGAATTTAAGAGAGAAATATCAATGTGAGAGGGAAACATTAATCAGTTGCCTCCTGCATGTGCACCAACTGGGATTGAACCTAGGTGTGTGCCCTGACCAAGAATCACATCCACAACCTTTTGGAGCATGGGACATGCTCCAACCAACTGAGCCACCTGGCCAGGGCAGAGGACTTCTTTTTAATTGTTTCACAAATATTCATTTTATAAATGCTTATTACAGACCAGAACTGATGATAGAGACATGAATGAGACGTAGATTTTAGGTCCTAATGGTGCTTAAGAGTAAAGCACATGCACTCTATAAATACAAGTCTATGGGGCCTAGAACAGAAGTTCTCATCCTTTGATGTGGAACCCTATCACCCAAGATCTCGCCAGAGGAGGATTTAATTCAGTTCATCTGAAACAGAGGCTGAGATTCTGCATTTTTAACAAACTTCTAGGTGATGCTGAGGACAAATGAGTATTGAGACATTACCACCAGATGTAAAGAAGATGGACTGTTTTCTCACCTCACCTACAACAAATGTCATCTTTTGTTCTCTATTTGTAGGGCTGGAGACTCTGGTGATGACCTATGTCGATGCCATCAGCAGTGGAGACCTGCCCTGCATGGAGAACGCAGTCCTGGCCTTGGCCCAGATAGAGAACTCGGCTGCAGTGAAAAAGGCCATTGCCCACTATGACCAGCAGATGGGGGAGAAGGTTGAACTGCCCACAGAAACCCTCCAAGAGCTCCTGGACCTGCACATGGCCAGTGAGAAAGAGGCCATTGAAGTCTTTATGAAGAATTCTTTCAAGGATGTAGACAATTTATTTCAAAAGGAATTAGCGGTAATTTTTTTCTTATGTTTATATGTATTAGGGCAGTGGTCGGCAAACCCTGCCTCTCGAGCCACATGTGGCTCTTTGGCCTCTGGAGTGTGGTTCTTCCAGAAAATACCACATGTGCACACTCACGTACAGTGCAATTGAAGGAGTACCCTAATTAAGTGAATAATAATGTACCTACCTATATACTTTAAGTTTAAAAAATTTAGCTCTCAAAAATTTGAATTGTTGTACTGTTGATGTTTGGCTCTGTTGACTAATGAGTTTGCCAACCACTGGATTGTGGTCTCAGAAAGCAAAGTACTACTAGAAAACAAAACAGTTATTTATCAGGAGAAAAGGAATTTCTACAAGACTGCAAAATGATAAAAAAAACAAAAAAAAAAAAAAAACACTATTTGTTATTAGTATAGTAAGAAGAACCAATTTTATTTTGATTGACTTAAAGTTTGAACTTCTTTTTTCTTTAATGCATAAACTAACAATCTTTCTCATGATTTATATAAATGCATGCAGGTAATCATTAGAGCTTTTCAGCAAGTTACATGCTTGTTGTTATCAGACAATTTAATGTTGTAGCCCAGTGGTCAGCAAACTGTGGCTCACCAGCAACATGTGGCTCTTTGGCCCCTTGAGTGTGTCTCTTCCACAAAACAACCCAGCCTGAGCAAGTCTATTTTGAAGAAGTGGCATTAGAAAAACTTTAACTTTAAAAAATTTGACTCTCAAAAGAAATTTCAATCTTTGTACTATTGATATTTGACTCTGTTGACAAATGAGTTTGCTGACCACTTTATAACCAATAGAAAGAAAAAAAAAAGATGTAGTATAGTTATATTGAGCAGGCTTACATTGAGTGACATTGCTTCCATTTGCAATTGCTGTTCAAATCTGAAAGCAGAAGTTTCTTTCCAAAGGTTTATGTGTAGGAATAGAGAACCTAGTCCTGACCTATGTCAATGCCATCAGCATGGGGGCCTACCCTGCATGGGGAATGCAGTCCTGGCCTCGGCCCAAATAGAGAACTCGGTTACAGAGCAAAAAAGCCATGGCCCTCTATGACAGGCAGATGAGTAACATAAATGCTAACATAAATCTAGCAATCTCTGCCATGAACTTCACCTCCAAGGAGAAAGGGACTTCAGTAGAAAGACAGGATCAGGAGAAAGGATGTGGTCCTGCAAAGGTGCCTGTAAGTTTTTGCAGGATCACAGACTGGTTTTGGAGAAGCCTTTCCAAAAATCCTGAGGTTGAGCTAACATTTCCTCTGTACTCTTTCTACTTCCTATTTTCATATTAAAGGCCCAGCTAGAAAAAAGGCGGGAAGACTTTTATAAAGAGAATATAAAAGCATCATCGGATCGCTGCTCAGCTTTACTTAAGGATATCTTCCATTCTTTAGAAGAAGATATAAAGCAGGGGGTTTATTCTAAACCAGGAGGATATCGTCTCTTAATGCAAACTGTGCATGAGCTCAAGAAAAAGTATCTTCAGGAACCCAGGAAGGGAATACAGGTAACCAGCATTTATCTGTCTCTCTGTTCCACCCTTTAACCCCACACTTCCCTTTCTCTCAGTCTCCCACCACCTCCTTTCCTTGGGTCTTGGGTCTGCTCTCCCCATGATGGCTTTATCCTCCCTCCATGTGAAATCACAGCACCAATAGCTCAAAAAGTATAGCCTTCACACCATAAGAGACACTCTCAATCTGTATTTATACCAATCTCTTATAAAGGAGTCTGCTTCATCGGGTGCTAGGCCTGGCCAACCTGGAACGTGTGCCCACACCCTATGACAGGGGCACCTTGATAAGTGCAAGGAACAGGGCCAAACGAAGTGATTCCTACAAGAAAAAATGGAATAAGCGCCTCCAGCGATTTCCTATCACTAATGCCATTTTATCGGTGTCCTAGAATGAAGAAGTCCTTCAGACATACCTGAGGTCCAAGGAGTCTGTAATTGATGCAATTCTACAGACAGACCAGACTCTCACAGTAAAGGAAAAGGAGATCGAAGGTGAGGAGCAAGTCAAGAGACTAGATAGCCTCAACAGCTTTTAAAGGTTTAAATAATTTGGCTTGGAGAACCTGGGGTCCTTAAACAAAAGCCAGATGAGCAAAGATGCCTACTACTAGCCAAAGTCAGTCTCAGTGGGCAAATGCTCTCAGCAGCAACAATGACAGGTGAGTTCACAAAGAAGAAACAGCGAGGTGGTCACCCACATGAATTTGTCTTCTTCCTTTCCTCCTGGCAGTGCAACGTGTGAAAGCTGAATCTGCAGAGGCTGCAGCAAAAATGCTGGAGGAAACGCAAAAGAAGAATCAGCAGATGATGGAGGAGAAAGAAAAGAGTTATCAGGAACATGTGAAACAACTGACTGAGAAGATGGAGCAGGAGAGGGCCCAATTAATTGCAGAGCAAGAGAGGACTATGGCTCTTAAACTTAAGGTATGTAATGATATCACCTTGAGGTTTCTCTTTTCTGTTTTGTGTCCACCCTCCCAGACTTGTTTGTGTGTCTATTAGAATAGAAAAACCCTAAGGATCTTACTTGCCCACTTATATCTTTCAAACCCTGTCTGTCTCCCTGATTTGAAGCCTGCCTACATCTGATTATTTAACAAAATTTATTATCCTTTATCTCTAAATCCAGTCCTTTATCAGTAAACTACAGGTCTAGTCCATGGATTCATACAATGTTTAGGTCCCTTGGCCTGACCTATGCCATCTCATAATTTAAGACCTGTCGGGGAATGTCAGAACTATGATTTTGGCCAAATCCCAACAGGCCAGGCCAAGGCACCCCACCAGTGCACAAATCCATGCACTGGGCCTCTAGTATGTATATAAGATCTTTGCTCAATCTCTTCTCAATCTCCCCTGTCTCCTCTTTTTTCTGAGATTCATCAGTCTGCTCCATGTTTCCATGCCTGTGCATTGAGCAGCTGTCCTCTGATGGTCAGTGCGTGTCATAGCTACCAGTCAAACAGTCAAATTGTTCAATGGTCATTTAGGCTTTTACATATATAGATAAGAGGCCCTTTGCACAAAATTTTGTGCACAGATAGGGTCCCTAGGCCTGTCTGGCGATCAGGACCAATCAGGGCCTCCCTCTGGCTGCCCCAGCAACAAACGTTCCCCAGTTGCCAGCTGCTGTCTGGGGCTTTCCCTCCTCTGGCTGCCAGCTTACAGCTGGGGCTTCCTCTGGTGGTCAGTGCACATCATGGTGGGGGACAATTTGCATATTACCCTTTTATTATATAAGATTATTCAATCAATGGTAGCTATTATATTTCAGGCATTGTAAATATATCTTATCTGTATCTTTTGCTGAATATTTTATGAAGCAAGAATTGCTGTTTCTTAAAAGAAACAGAGGTTCAGAAAAGATGAGCTTTTACAGGGTCACACAGATCGGTAAGATATCTGAACCACCTTCAGACTTAGAGGAATCTACAATCACTGTTTTTCTGTCACATCTGGTGTGACTTTGGTTCTCAGAGAACCTTTATGAGCAGAAAGACTCTTTGCCTCTCACTCCTGTGTCTGCCACTCCTGCCTGTTTGCTATGCCCTACTCCTAGTTTGTGTAGTGAGTTTTCTGCAGAAATCCAGTATGGACAGTAGGGGCCTTGATGTCCTTATTTAAATCCTGCTACTCTTGCCACCAAGCTGTGGAGGCTTACCGTATTTTCTGGCGTATAAGACGACTTTTGAAACGAAAAAAAGTCAACCGAAAATCGAGGGCAAAAGACCAAAATTGCACAAAAACTACCTGCAGATCTTGATGGCAAAGTAAGTCTTTTATTTGAAGTGAGGGATAGTCTTATACAGCGAATATAGGCCTAAAACTATGTTTTAACTGTAAAATTAGGGGGTCGTCTTATACGCCGGAAAATACGGGTAAGTTAAATTCCCTGACCGAAAATTCAGGCACTTCTTTTGATTTTGAGAAATTTTATTTCTGTCATGTGTATGTATATAAAAGTCTGATTATGTGTGTGTGTGTGTGTGTGTGTGTGTGTGTGTGTGTGTATAAGGGTCTATAAGTTTTGAAAAGAAACATAATTAAGATTGCCCACATAGGTTGTATAGAATTAATGGGACTTATAATTCAAGTTTATCAAAATATTAAAAGGTATAAGCCAAAATTTCTCTTATCTAAAGGAGACTCAAGATAAGCAATCATGCCGAAACCGGTTTGGCTCAGTGGTAGAGCATCGGCCTGGGGACTGAAGGGTCCCGGGTTTGATTCAGGTCAAGGGCATGTTCCTTCGTTGCTGGCACATACACAATAGGGGGTGTGCAGGAGGCAGCTGGTCGATGTTTCTCTCTCATCGACATTTCTAGCTCTCTATCTCTCTCCCTTCCTCTCTGTAAAAAATCAATAAAATATATAAAAAATAATTTTTAAAAAATTAAAAAACAAGATAAGCAATCATGGAGCTAGGATGTCCAAGTGAAAGTATCCTATAGAATAAAAGCTTGATATGCAAATTGTCCCCTCTGTTGGGAGTTTGACCAGGAGTTCGACTGCTCACTATGATGTGCACTGACCACCATGGGGCAGTGTGGAACATGGCGAGAATCTGTGACTCAGAGCTGGCAGAGGGTGGCAGTGGAGGTGCTGCTGGCCCTGATTGGCCCCAATGAGATTGGGACTGTGGCAGGATGGTGGACCAGGTAAGTGGGCGGCGCCAGGCCAAGTTGAGTGTGAGCGGGGCTCCATCACCCCACCAGTCTAGATAGCGACCAGTGGCACTGAGGTAGCCTGGTGGGGCCCGATGACTCAGAAGGAGGGTGTTATGCAGAGGCCCAGGAGCTGCCCAGGACTCAGAGGCCAGCTGGGACCTGCCCTTCCACACCAGATCCTTTGCTTCAATGGCTGGCCAAGCCTAGGAACCAACTGCACCTGTGCTTGGATTCCATGCACCACACCTCTTTGAATGAATAATTATAATAAAGAAAATTTCAAGAAGAAATTAAATACTCAAAAAAAAAAAGAACTATAAATGTGGAAACTAGCTAGAAGTTGAGATTTGCTTACTGCTGTGCTTTATTTACTCTTTACTTGTCCCTTTTTAGGAACAGGCCTTGTTACTAAAGGAAGGATTCCAAAATGAGAGCAGAATACTTCAGAAAGAAATAGACAGTCTCAAAAATGAAATGGCAAGAATAAATAAGAATAAATGTATCATAAGCTAATGACCTAAGGAAAAGAGAGTCCCTCTTCATTCTACCCAAGGCATAACTCAAGCAGTTGAAGAAACTTGGAAAATGTCACAACTTGAAAAAAAAAAATGTGACCCTCTTTAAGCTGAGAAAAGAAATCTACAAAAAAAAAAAAAAAAAAAAAAAAAACCCACCAACACCTAACATACATACTTAATGATAATAAATGAAATGCTTTGCCCCTAACTCAGAAACAAAGCAAGAATGTGCAGTCTCTCCTCTCCAGAAAACAGCATAATGAAGGCTTCCTACAATATGGCAAAAGAAAGAAAGAAGGGAAGAAAGGAAGAGAAAGAGAGAAGGAAGAAGGAAGGGAGGGAGGGAGAAGGAAAGGAAAAAATAAAACTGACTTTATTCTCACATGCAATGATTATGCACATAGATAAATCCCAGAGAATCTACAACAAAAAAAAGCCAAAAACAGCAATATAAACTCTTGACACAAATACATGAGTTTAACAAGGTTGTAAGATTCAAGGTCAATTCATAAAAATCCACTTTCAACTGTATTTTTTTTAATCAATCTTTATTGTTCATATTATTACAAAGGTTCCTCATTTCTTCCCCCTTCCACCAGGTTCCCTCCCCATCCTCCGCCCCCTCCCCACCCCCCATTGTCCTCATCCATAGGTGCACAGTCTATGTTCAGTCTCTTCCTCCCTCCCTATCCCTGAGAACAGTCAGTCCACTCCCCTCCCATATCACCGACTCTATTACAATGAACAGCTATTATTGTTTATCAGGGTTTTCAATCTCCTTTTTTTGTTGTTGTTGTTGCTGTTTTTTGGGGTTTTTTAATAATAAACTTTTACACTTCTAAGAATAAATTTTAAAATCTAATAATTTTAAACCTTGTTTTTTTTTCTGCCCTGGGAATTGAGAGCAAACTTGTTTACATGTAAACTTGCCCTTAGGCTATCAAAAGGTGTAGCCATTCAAGTGTAAATGGGCACATTGTTTAAACATAGCTGCTGGTTGGAATTGGATTACCTGTTCTGGGTGGGAAGGACTTGTCATTCCCTTTCTCCATTAAAATTAAGGTGTTAGCTTTAAAACCTCTTTTTGGCAAGAGACCTTAAACTTTCAGAACTTTAAATTTTTCAGATAGCAAATCAGTTACTTAGCATTTTCTCAAATCAATAATACTTCCACATGCCCAGGGATACACTTCACACAAAAGACATTTCCAAATAGATCAACCAACCTCATCCAGGCCCCACACAAGGCACTCACAGATCAACACCCCAGCCCTATACTAACTCAACACATCCAGATCTAAGCCTTCCTCATTTGATTCAGCAGATCCTCAAGTTCCCCCAAAAGTTTCCAGCCATGTCTGAGAGGCAGCCTTGGGGTGGAGACAGGTGAGGAGCGAGCTGTTCCAGGCCTGGCTGCTTCGGGCCTGGCCTCTGTTGCTCTGGTCCATTCCACAACCAGCTGCTCCAGGTCTGGCCACTGCTGCTCCCGACCTGGCCACTCCAGGCCTGGCCGGTCCCAGCCTGGCAACTGCTGCTCCGGGCCTGGCAGCACCCGACCCGGCTGCTCTGAGCCCGGCTGCTCCGGGCCCGGCCACTCAGGGCCTGGCCGCTCCCGACCTGGTTGCTCCAAGCATGGTTGCTGCTGCTCTGTGCCTGGCTGCTCCCAACCCGGCTGCTCTAGGCCCGGCTTCCCTGGGCCCGGCCGCTTTGAGCCTGGCAGCTCCTGGCCTGGATGCTCTGGTCTTGGCTGCTGATGTTCTGGGTCTGGCTGCTCCCGACCCAGCTGCTCTAGGCCCAGCCACTCCGGGCCTGGGTGTTCCTGGACTGGCCACCCTGGGCTTGGCCGCCTCTGCCTCAGGCCAGGCTGCCACTGCCCCAGATCTGGCTGCTCCAGGCCTGGCTGTTGCTGCTCTGGTTCTGACTGCTGCTGCTCTGGGGCCTGGCTATTGCTGCTCCAGGCCCAGCTGCCACCGCCTTGTGCCTGGCCACTCTAGGCCTGGCTGCTGCCATTCCAACATTCTGTCCTTTTTTTTTTTTTTTTTTTTTTTTTTTAAATGCATTTATGTTGCAATGTTGGCTGCTGAGTTGAGTTCTGACTTAGTCTTCGATTTTTCAAGATCTTCTTTTTATTCTTTCTTAAGTAATTTTACTATCTTTTGCTCTCACTTGATTTCTTCACATTGAGAACTTCTTTGGTTTCTTCCTCCTTGTCCTGGGAGCTCAGCAGGTTGGCCTGTGCCACCCCTTTGTTCTCCGTGGGCTCCTGCGCTGCTTCAGCCTGTTGCCGGGGACGGCGCTGCCCAGGAAGCAGCCCCCGGCCTTGGCTCCATTGCCTGCGCTCAGCGGTCAAAGGCTCAGAGGCACCCACCCCCCAGGGGCCCCGTCGCCCGCCTCCTTGCTGGTGCCTGGTTGGCTGGCATCTGGCAGGGGCTCCCGCTCCCCACCGCGTCCCCCAGCCCGGAGCTTTTTTTCTCCTTCCCGCTAGGGGAGTCCAGCATCAGAGTCAACAGACTGTCCTCTGCGCGCAGTGTGCGCAAGTCCGGGAGCCCAGCCTTTCGCCGCTCACCCAGGACTCCACCTCACAGCCCAGTCTCCCTCTGCTTGAGCCTGGGTCCCCAGGAATTGGCCTAGAACTGGGGTTCAGAGCAGTCAGGAGTGGGGCTCAGCACCACCGGAGGTTTTGTTTCTTCCCTCCAGGGCAATCCAGCATCAGAGTCAACATTCCGGCCTCTGAGCACAATGTGCGCAACTCTGGGGGCTCTGCTTTTGGCCGCTCCCCTGGGATTCTGCCTCACAGCTCCCCCTGCCTGTGCCTGGGTCCCCAGGGTCTGGCCTAGAACTGGGATTCAGAGCAATCGAAACTGGTGCCCAGCATGGCCGGAGCTCCTGTTTCCTTCCCTCAAGGACAATCCTACATCAGAGTCAACATTCCTTCCCTTGCGCACAATGTGCGCGACTCCGGGGGCTCGGCCTTTCGCCTCTCTCCCAGGACTCCACCTCACAGCCCCGTCTCCCACTGCCCGAGCCTGGGTCCCCAGGGTCTGGCCCATAACTGGGGCTCAGCCCAGGCCGGGGGTTTTATTTCCTTCCTGCTAGAGAACGCCAGGCAGGCACCCAGCCTTCTCTTCCTCTTGGGCTGCGTCCTCTCCGCGCACGCGCAAGCCTGTGCATTCGTTCAACTGCATTTTTATATAGAAGCAATAATCTATTGAAAATCAAAAATTAAAAAACAATAACATTTACAATAGTTGTTTTTTTATTTTATTTTATTTTATTTTTTTATTGATTATGGTATCACATAATTGTCCTCATCCCCCTATTCCCATCCCAAACCCCTCCCTACATATGCCCCCACCCCCCTGTTGTCCATGGCCACTGGCTAGGCCCATATGCATGCACACAAGTCCTTTGGTTGGTCTCTTCCCCTTACCCCCACCCTCCCCCACTTTCCCTTTGAGGTTTGAGAGTCTGATCGCTGCTTTTCTTTCTTTGAGTCTGTTTTGTTCATCAGTTTATGTTATTCATTATTTCCTCTAGATGTGTGAGATCATGTGATCAGAGAAATACCCTTGTAAGAACCTAAACTGCGACAAGCCATAATAGTTATGCTGAGAGGCAAATGAATCAGTCTGTAGTGAGTTCTTTCCTGGGCCAACAGTTCTTCTGAATCTCAATTTCAATGTCAAATAGTTCCTTATGTGTACGTGTCAGCCATGCTATTTCAGATCTGGTTGGTGGACAAATGGTGGTAATGCAGGTCCGACCTTCTCTGGTTTGGTCCTGGGCATCCTTCAGCAACCCGCAGCTGCTGTCTGCTGGTATGCTGAGGCGTCGTCAGCATCTTCCATCTCTGAATTGTGTCTCTTCTGTCTTCATGGCTGGAGCACTTCTGTCTATTCCTCTCTGTTACAGGATTCCAGACGGTCTTGGAGTTGTTTTCTGAAAATATACAAATATATTCTCAACCAAAAGTTAATAAAGGGATATTCTCTTTAAATTTGACTTGGGATTCTTTTTCATTTTTTTCCCCCAAATAATTTTCTTCTGGCTTGTTTTGACACCATGTGTGTATTTTCATGGGTATCTTGCTGTTAGTGTTTGGAATGAAGGTTAATTTTCTAAAGTACAAATTTTTTAGATGTAAATTATTCTCAGGATATTTTTCCTTACATGATATCCTTCCACTGTCACTCCCTTTTTTACTTTAAATAATAGGAGACTTTTGGAAATTTTATAATGTAGTCTTGATGGCTTTTACATTTTAATTATTTGTGCTACACTATGACTGCTTTAGGTTCATAGCATGTTGTGCAATTTTACCATGAGACGCTCTTCCAATAAGAATCTTTGTTAACACTTTAGAAACAGCTTTTTGTACAGTACAATCAGTTTTTCTAGAATATTCATTTATTTCCATTAGCCACAATAATTTCCTCCGATAAATTGGCTACTATTCATCTGTCAAACTCAACACTCTAGCAACAATCTTATTTACCATGTGTGTATTAGTGGAATCGATTATTTGCCTTCTTGAGAAGGGCCTGAGTATTCCTGCTACTAGGCTGGACCTGGATATTAAAAACCCATTTGCCCACCCTATGGGTACAAGACCTCTCAAACAAGTGAGAGGGCAGCTGCTATCAACCAATCTCTGTCTGTTACCTGGATCCCAATTTGAGCTGTGCGTGGGAAGCTAAGCAGCCATGGGGGAAGGAGACCTCCCTCAGAACAGGAGAAGGTTCAGGAGTCTGCCACGTTGCAGTGGGGGAAGGGGTGGTAAGGGTCTGTGCCCCACCTCTGTTGACCCCCAAGTTCTCTCCTGATGGCCCCTCTGCCACTGTGCCTGTCTTAGGTTGTTCTTTCCCTGAAGGATCTTACCCATCTTTGGCTAACGAGCCATCCTCCGGGGCCAAGCAGGGTGATGTGAGGTTTAGTTCTGTCTCCTTGGTAGCCTATGTCCCCATGGGCTCCACGCCCAGCACCTGCCTTGGGATCGCCTCACCTACTGGCGAGGCCCGGGCATTGATCTCATATTTTTGGGAACCCATGTTTCTTCTCCAGAGAGGGTCCAGCTCCCCCCACTGGACGGTCAAGAGATCCATGATACCAGCCACCATGGTGCTTCAGCTTCGGTATGAACTGAAAGGTCAGGCAACAGTTGTGGGCACCTGGCCCATGAGGAGAGGTTCATTTTTGGACAAAAAGGCAAGATGGGCCAATATAGAATGCTCAGGTGCCTTCCCAGAGGGTCCTTTGCGCAGTGGAAGGGATGAAGTTCTTTCATGTTGTTTTTAAATTGCTGCCAGACATTCAAAGAATTGCTTTGTATGTTTGTTTGGCATAATATGCTGTTGTAATTCTAAAATATCTAGAGCTGTGTTACCTTTGTCTCCAAGCACCAGCAATATATATATATAAATAAAATAAAATTAATGATTTTTTATTGATACCCCATGGTGCGAGGTACTATTATAGGTAGTGGGAATAACCCAAATCTGGGAAAAACTATAATGACCTTGTAGAATAATATTATGTAAGGATATTCTTTGCTTTAGGCCAGTGTTTCCCAAAGTGTGGTACGCGTACCCCCATGGGTACAGGAAGAGTTTGGTGGGGATACGTGTTGCACTGGAGTTTGGTGGGGATATGCACTGCACCATGCTTAGCTGCGCTTAATTCTACGTTCTCATGAATACAAGGGGTCCTCAGCATTACAAAAATTATAGAAGGGGTACACATATGTCAAAAGTTTGGGAAACACTTTTAGGCCATGGAAATTCCATTTTAAACTGGTTGTCAATTTCTTTTTGTATAGACAACATCTTTGTTTCATTTTCTACACCTCTCCCAGGAGGAAGTAGTGATGGTCCCTTCCTTTGGTAACCTCACAAGCCAGAAGCCTCTAGCTGCCACGATCAGTGTATCTTTGGATGTGGAGGTCCTTGAGTCTGCAGGATAATGGCTGGAATTGGAGCTGGGTGGCGGGGCAGTTCCAAGGCCTGTCTTGTTGGTGGTATTGATGGGTTTCTAAAAAAGTCCCTTCTCCCCTTCAAGATGGCCTGGGCTTTGTGCTGGGATCCCGCCGCCCAGGGAGAGCCCGCAGCGGTGCTAGTCTCTCCTTGTCAAGGAGATGCTTTCTGCCAGCTCCTGCTGCTCCTGTGTGATTTAACTTTCCCTTACTCACTCACACGCACCCCACGCCCATCCACACACACTTTTTTCCTACTCTCACTCCCTTCCTCTCTCTCAGCTCCGTCCTGCCTGCCACCATCTTTCTCTCCAATCCACAATAGTTGTTTTTTTAAAAATAAAATAGTTAGATAGAAATATAACTAAACACGCCCACAATCTTCTATATTCTCATTCTAAGACCAAGAGATTATGGGATCGATCTTGATGTATGAATTTCCTTAGATTCCAACTCCCTTGTAGTTTTTATGATGTTACTTTTACTCATTGTTCAGAATAAGGTTCAAGACTCTTATTTTTAGAGTGATCTCTGACAAAAACATGTGCCTAGTATTTGTTAAGATTTGTTTAGCAATAAAAATATGTCAACTGTGGGGGACAGGAAGGTATTGGGGGGCAAGGGGGTCAATGGGGAAAAAAAGGGTATAGCTATAATATTAACAATAAAATGTGTTAGGCTTTTATCTAAACAGAAAGGAAAAAATAAAATATGGCTCAGAACTTAGTGCCACATAATATGCCTACTACATACACACACACACACACACACACACACACACACACCCGCACGCATATCCTACCCTTCTCACTCACTGTAAGTTCTTGACAGACAGGATTTCACAGAACACAGAGTCCCTAGGGATTTAGATGAGGCTTCATGAAAAGCAGCCATTGCTTAGGCTACAGGGTTCATTCATTCAAAAAACATTGGTTGAGTACCAATATTCTGCCAAGGAGTGGGAATATAGTTGTTGTCCCTCTCTTAAGGAGTTCATAATCTAGAGGTGAAGACAGAAATTAAATATTACAGAAAACTAAGTGTCCACAAAATTGAGGGGAGAGGATTTCTCATTTAGGAGTTGATCTAATCCCTCTATCCCAAGATATCTCAGATGGCTCCTTAGTATGTCTTAACCATATTTCTCTTATCAGTCAATTAGTGGAAAAGAGAAACCCAATCTGGGAGGGAGAGATAGAAGAAGAGACAGTGCCTATCACCTGGCCCCAAAAAACCTATTTAATTAACAGTATGTCATGCTCACTGTGTCTCCCTTGGAGTTATTGGTAAAGAAATGAAGAAAACAATGGGTTCCTTCTAGTGGCCAATATTATTATTACTCTTCACAGTATTTTATCACTACCTTTTATCACCAGTTTATTGTTTATCTCCCTCACTAGTATTTAAGTGGGCAGGAACATTACCTATTTTGTATATCACGGACTCAGCCATCTAGAAGGGCTCCTGGCATCTAGTAAATCATACAATAAAAAAATTTTAAAACACACGAGTGAACAACGAAATGAAATTTATCATCCCAGCACCTTTCCTGATGCTTCTCCCTAAAAGTTTAACATTTGATTGTTTAATATCATATTGAAGATTATAGGAATTCTATGGTTATTTAAATTCATGTACTATTTAGAGTACAGTCTTCTCCCTCTCCCTCTCTGTTTCCATAAAGGATTTCATCATTATTCCTTCTTCATAGACCTAGAGTACCTAGTGTTGATTTATGTTCCTGCCATTGCTCTGGGGATCTAGCTGACAAGAAGCAGATAGTGCTGACCAGCAGCAGTGCCAAGAGGACACTGCACCCTAAGACAAATTGAAGGAGCAAAGGGCAGTCCCCACTGAAACCCTCCAGGAGCTGAGAACCTGCACAAAGCCTGAAAGAGAGAGGCCTTTAAAAGCTTTAGAGCTCCATCCTGCATGTGAACCAGGAATTCAGGAGGCAATGCCACACTGAGAGAGGAAACATACCCTTCCTAAGAAGGGCAATTCCTATCAGGGATTCTCACTTGTGCAGTGACACGTTTAAACACTATTAGCCAGAAACCACACACTGATTCCATGCCTTTTTAAAAATTGTTTAGAGAGCCCTACCCAGTTTGGCTCTCTCAGGGGATAGAGCATTGGCCAGGGGACTCAAGAGTCCCATGTTCGATTCTGGTCAAGGGCACATACCCAGTAGTGTGCAAGAGGCAGCTGATCTATGTTTCTCTCTCATTGATGTTTCTAACTCTCTAACCCTGTCCCTTCCTCTCTGTAAAAAATCAATAAAATATATATTTTTTAAATTAAAATAAAATTGTTCAGAGACTGTAAAAAGTTTCTCACTGATCAAGTAACCACTGATAATATTAAGTTGCTGTAAACCCAGCCAAATTCGCATGTGGATAGACAGACAGAAAAGAAGGTAGATGGATACATAGATACATGTTACCCTGGGAAGCCTTTTGGTGGTATATGTACAATGTCTATTATGATATTTGAAATATGTCCTGTTTGTACAGCTATTATTACCAGGCTGGAAAACATCAATTTACTTCCATAATAAAAAAATAAAAATAAAAAACCTTGCATTTAAAATAATGATATGAGGTTGAAAAATTGACATAACTCATTTTTAATAAATATAATAGTATATACTTAATATGTGAAATATGATTTTATTTCTTTATTATTTGTAAGTGTTTTTATTGATTTTTAGAGAGAGAAGAGAAAGTGGTAGAGAGATAGAAACATCAATAATAGAGATACATAGATCCTCTGCCTACTGGGGATCGAACTCATAACCCAGACATGTGGATTCAACAGGAATCAATCTGATGACATCTTGGTTCATGGATTATTTAGGGGGGATTTGGTGGGGTGATAAAATTTTCTCATTTATTATAGTAATGGTTAGACAAATATATATATAAATCCATTAAATTGTACCTTTTGAATCTGTGAATTGTATGGCATATGAGCTCTATACCCATAAACCTGTCTGGTTGAGTTTTTTTAAGGTTATATAGCCTGAACTCATGTGGTGGTGGGTGCTTTAGTCAATCTTGTCATCTTCTGAGGCCTCATTTTTTCTCTCTAAGACTTTTTCTTCTTAATCTATCTCCAGTTTCTAACTACTATTCATTATTATGTACAGCAGCATAGGTGACCAATCAGGTGACTAGTCCATTATTTCAAACCGGGATTTTCCTACCTTTCTATATTCAAAAACCCTTTCATATATTCTGCTGAGCAAAAGTCATCTTCTAGGTACCATCACTATAGAAAACCTTCCCAAGTTAGCATACCCCTCCATGCACAGTATAAGTTTCATCCATGAAGTCCGTGGTGGGTTCAATCAGAATCTATGGTGAACTGATCAAAAGGAATGTGATTGGTTCTGTATGTAAATTTTATTCGCCCAAAAAAAACCACTTGCAGAACTGTGTCTGTTCTAATAGAATCAGTGTACCTACTTAATCAGATACATTACTTTTCCTCCAAAGCCAATGGATTAAGAGATGATTTACATACTATAAGAAACTATCTTTCTTACATTCATTCTTCTTTCCCCCCCAAATTATTCTGTCAACATGCATTTGATAATGGGACTTTAAATTATGGCAGGCTAAATATGTGGGAAACCTTCCCCCTTACAAAACACCTATAAATGCCAAATAAATATTGCGAATGTTTTGAACTATATCAGTGTGCTTGAGAAGAAAATCATGGTATTACCTGAAGCTGTGACGATTCTGAAGCAAGTGCCCATCTTTGACTCTGAATGACCATAAGAAGAGCAGAGGAGGAAGTCTTGGTGCTGAGATTGGTAGGTATCCTAATTGGAAACTTAGAATGAATTGGCAATCTTCCCAGGAAAGGATAGGCTAATAAGTACTGTTTACAACATAGGAAAAATTACCTGTTGACCTGCATTAGAATCCTACCTAATAAAAGAGTAATAGGCAGATTGACCATCATTCCAGCACACAAGATGGCTGTGTCATGTCGTCAAAAATTCTGGCTCTAAGTGGACACAAGATGGCCACTACAAGATGGCCAGCAGAAGAGGGCAGTTGGGGCCATCAGGCCAAGCAGGGGAGGGTAGTTAGGGGTGACCAGGCCTACATGGAGGGCAGTTGGGAGCCATCAGGCCAGCAGGGGAGGGCAGTTAGGGGTGACCAGGCCAGCAGAGGAGGGAAGTTGGAGGCAAAGGGGCCTGCAGGGAAGGGCATTTGGCAGGGAACCAACCTGCAGGGGAGGATAGTTAGGGATGACCAGGCCTACAGAGGAGGGCAGTTAGGGGCCAACGGGCTAGCAGGGGAGCAGGTAGGCATCAAGCAGGCTGGTAGGGGAGTGGTTAGGGTGTGATCAGGCTGGCAGGCAGAAGCAGTTAGGGGCAATCTTACTGGGACCCGGCCTAAGCAGGCACTTGGACATCCCTCGACGGGTCCTAGATTGTAAAGGGTGCAGGCTGGACTGAGGGCACCCCCCACCCACCATGCATAAATTTCATGCACCAGACCTCTAAGTTTAAAAATAAAACCTTTCCCTTATCTGAGTGTTGAATTGAACTTACCTACATTACAGGTGTGGTTTCAGAAACTACTTAAAATGGGACATCATTGATGGGTGCCCAGAACATCTGGCAGCACCAACTCCTTTTTGGAAAGCTGTGTTCCACTTGGAATCAGAAGATTCCCACACAATAGTCCGTGGAAACCTGGGTCCAAAATGCAAACTCAAAAAAGGGTGCAATCACACAAGCAAGAGATACAAAGTAACAGACAAATGGCAGAAAGACCCACTGGATCAGACACTGTAATTTTGAGCTCAGGTGATAAAATAAAATGATTATACTGTTTAATAATATAAGAAATAATATTCCAAGAGACAAGATATCATAAAATACTATAAAGCAGATTTTGAAAATAAAAATTTTTTAAGCAGAAAAAATTTTTCTTGAATGGATAATATAATTAATCTGTTTTCAAGATAATAACCTTCATTGTTATAGTTATCATCTTAATTGTTGACGACTAACTATCACGTGCCCACTTAAGTAAACGAAGTATGTGTCAGAGGAGGCAAAATGGCGGCAGAATAGACAGACATATCCCAAGCCTTGTCCTGGAGCGGATAGAACAGTCAGCTATATCAGACGAGATCGGGCGCGTTCAGGGTGGTATGGCCGTAGACAACAGTCAGCTATATCAAACAATGTCCACCCCGAAATGATGAAGTGGACACAGCTGGTGAGACAATCCACAGCCAGGAAGGGCTGAGGATGATGGTACAACCACGGTTCTGGTCTGTAGAGAACTATGAGACATCAGAGCCCAGAGGATAAGAGAGAAAATGTTCAGTACTGAGGCTGTGGCACTTGGGACGAGCATAGAGTCTGACTGTGGAAAGGAGGTCCGTAGGTCTGCTGGTGGCAGGGGATTCTAGATCAGAGGGCACTGTCAGAGGGGGCATTCTAGACGGCTGCCCAGAGCATGCTGTGCCTGGAAGAGAGTGACTGGCAGAGGCCCAGCTCTTCCCCTCTCTGTGGTCTTTGCTTTCCTTCTCTGAACCTAGTTCATAGGACCTTTTGGATAAGGACACTCGCCCGTGGGTGAGGTGCAGGCTTGTGGAGTCTGGGGAGAGAAGAGGGTCCAGGAGAGAGGTGGCCACAAGTCTGGCACTGATTCATACTGGACGCACAGGATCTGGGCAGCCATTTTCCCCTGAAAAGATAGCCCCTCCCTGCAGTCTCCAGGCAACCAAGACAGCCACACCCAGAATACACTCTGAATGGTACAAAGGATAAAAATAAAAAAAATCTGAAGAGTCTCTGAGAGTCCATAAGAGCCTAAAGAGAGACCTTCAGTCCCAGCAATAGAAAACTGAGAGACTGAAGACAGTATGGAAGAGTGGGATCTTAAACCAGCCAAAAGAATGACACTTCATTTTTTTCATTTTATTATTTCTTTGTTATCTTACTTTTCTTATTTCCATATTTTCCCTTTTTCATTTGTTTCTTTATTTTCTATTTCTTTTCGCGTTATTGTTCTATCATTCTAATTTATTTATTTATTATTTTTATCCCATTTTAAACCATTTTTATAAATTTATTAACATTATCATTATTATCATCATTATCATTATTATTACTATTATTTTCTTCTCTTTCTTCATAACCACTCATCCCCTTTCTACTTCCTCTATACTGAACTGAGGTCCCCCATATTCATCCATTTGTTAACCTTACTTTCTGTATATAAGATTCTGCCCCACCCTCTTTACTGGGTATTTGGTGTTTATTGTGATTTACCTGCTTAGTTTATCTCTGGTATTTTCTTCCCATATATATTTTTTTTCTTTTTTCTTTCTTTTTCTTCTTTTTATTTTCTCTCATACCATTTTTTTTTTCTCTCTTCAATATCATTTGTGTTATCCTTTCTCTCCTCTAATTCTCTTTCAATGGTGTTCATTTATATTGTGGTTATCTGTGTTGTGAGTACATTCGTTGTTTTTTTCCCTTGTGTAGTGTCTTGTCGAGGTGAATTTTTTTAAATATATTTTATTGATTTTTTACAGAGAGGAAGAGAGAGGAATAGAGTTAGAAACATTGATGAGAGAGAATCATCAATCAGCTACCTCTTGTACACCCCCTACTGGGGATGTGCCCACAACCAAGGTACATGTCCTTGACCAGAATCCAACTTGGGACCTTTCAGTCTGCAGGCTGACTCTCTATCCACTGAGCCAAACCGGATTCGGCTCGAGGTGAATTTTACCCTGTCCAGTAATGTGCTAGAGAGCAAGCCATATAATCAGACAACTGGAGAGGAGACTTCATCCACAAACTGGTCAATAACACTCCAGACCAAACTACAGAGGCAGGAAGAAGGCGGCAGTGAGGGTGAGAGCTTGAGTGAGTAAAGGAACAAAAGAGGAGTGTGTGGTCATATGGGGTGGGTGTGTGAGTGACTGAGGCACAATTAGATACCACAGGACCTTTGGAGGCAGGCTAGTTGGGCTCACATAATTAGGCAGCCTAAGCTACCACTGCAGACAGTCCCAGAGAGGCCAGCTCTTCCTGAAAGGCCTTGCCTCTTTGAAGGGGGGAGCTGTGGTGACTGGGAGCCCAGCCTAGGGTGCCATCAGATAACATCCAAGACTCTACAGCTACTTCTGCCAGGGACCTGCTGACTCAGCTGCAGTACCATGGTAACTGAGACTCCAGCCACCCTGGGCACAAGCTCCTGTGAGTTCCTAAGCACGCTCCTCTCTGACCTGCCCAACGCTTTACCCAGGGCACTGATACCATGCGAGTGGCAAGCCATGTGAGCAGCCTATGCCCACCCGAGGAGCATCAGCCCTGCAACAAACCTGCCCTTGTCCAAGGAGCAGCAGCCTCGTGAGCAGCCCGCCCCCGTGCAAGGAGCAGCAGCCCTGTGAGCAGCCTCCTCCATTTGTGGAGCAGCAGTCACATGAGCAGCCCACCCCCATATGAGGGGCAGCATCTAGATGCAGCCTGCCCATGTCCAGGAACAGTAGCCCTTTGAGCAGCCCACCCCCATCCAAGGAGCAGCAGCTACACGAGCAGCCTGCCAACACCAGCCAGTAAAAAACAAGATGAAAAACTGCCATTCTCTGGAGCATTATCCCAATACATTGAAATTCTGCTTCCTGGCAATTGTCAACAGTTTGGCTCAAATAAAGTCACAAAAATTATTTACAAGTTTGAAAAGATTTTAAGTTAACAAAATCATATGCCTTTGATGCAGTTCAGAACTCACTGGTGGCCCTGCTGGTGTAGGCCAATGGTTGAATATCAACCTACGGACCAGGAGGTCACAGTTCAAGTCAGGGCACATATCCAAGTCACCAGCTGGATCCCTAGTAGGGGGTGTGCAGTAGGCAGGTGATCAATTATTCTCTCTCATCACTGCTGTTTCTCTCTCTCTCTCTCTTTCTCTCTCTCTCTCTCTCTCTCTCTCTCTCTCTCTCTCTCTCTCTCTCTCCCCCCCTCTTCTTTTCTCTCTGAAACCAATAAAAATACATTTAAAAAAAACAACTCACCCATAGAGATCCATCATTAAATTATCAAAAAGATCTGTTTATTTTTTTAAACTTGAATGTATAGGTATCTATACTAAAAATAGAGGAATATGCAAATTGTCAGGGCGCTGCACAGTAACAGTAACGACCAAACAGCAGGCCACGAGGGGCAACCAGAGTGGCAGGGGGGTTAGTGAGGGATGAAAAACATGAAGGCAGTTATTTAAACAAGAAATTCTCAGGAAAGGTATTTTTAAAAAGCAAATTTCAAGATCATGTAGATGATTCCAGAAGGAAGGCCTAGGTGCAGTAAGTAAAAAAATACAGATAACAGCAAACATATGGGTTCATGTAAACATATATAATAAAACTGTAAGTGTTAGGGCAAAGTAACCAGAAGAACCAGGCAAACACTGGGGAGATGCAGAAGTTCACCTTTATTCCAAATGCAGCTTTGCTGGCTCAGGGGGAATCAGTTCCCCAAAAGCCGAGCAACCCTATTCTGATGAACCCTAATATATATATATATATATATATATATATATATATATATATATTCTCCAGATTCTGTTTTGGGGAAGGTGGGGCCTAACTAAAAGCTATTCTGCTGAAAAGTAGGTCATAAAATATCTTCTAGCTGACACCTGCTTGCCACCAGATGCAAACATCTATGCTAGTATCTTGGTTTTAGTTCAAGCCTCTGCAAACTTGTTCCAGGATGTGGGTTTGCTCTGCACATGAATAGATTGACTATAGATAAGCAAGCATCCTTTCATTGCTGGGGGCTGGGTTAAGCTGTCTTTACACTGCTCCTATAATCATCGATGATGTCCTTATCCATTACATAGTGCCTTTTTGTTTTCCATTTACTAGGCTTTTTATCAGAGGGAATTTACCAGGAGTGTAAACCATAGATGCAATATTACTATGCTTACATTACTAAGCGTGTGAAACATTTTTTTGTACACTTTAGACCAAAATCAAACTCTGGGGTATGTAGAAGATGAAGCAACTAATCAGATGAGATTGTAGTAGAAAATTCCACTGGAGAGAGTTACTGGTATGTTGCTATCTCCCCAACCCTGCTCCATTTTGCTTTTCTCCTTATACCTTCTGCATAGCACAATGAATGCTATTGCTTGCTCTCTCCCTCCATAACCTCAGTAGAATTAGAACTTCAAAGATCCTCTTGAAAGCTGACATGTGCTTCCTAGAATTTGGGACACTAAAATTTGTGCCTGACACTCTCCCTCTGGTGAGCACAACTGTGATTGGAATGCCCTTCCAACTCTCCTCCTACTATTCCCCACATAGATCCCCTAACTTATTAAGGACACCAGGAGACTTGCAACCAGGAAGCAATGGGCAGAAGCAGCTTGTCCCAGACTAACCTCGTGAACTTGTCTCCAAGGCCCCTTTTTCTCTGGCTTCCTAAGGAGCCAAAGTAGCCCAGTCTAGATTCTCCTATTGCTTCTTCTATGCCCTTGTTTCACTCTCCTAATTATATTTTTGCCATGGCCAATAAATTCTTGCTTTCTTTTCTACACTTTGTTACTTGATTAAAATCTTTTCCTCAAGAAGACAAGAATTGAGGTCTCCTTATTCCCTCTTCCCTGTAATAAGGCAGATTTAATTACTCAAACAATTTTTATTATAAAACTAAACAAAAAAGTGTCTGTGGTGTTGGCTTTTTTCCCCCTTGCCCACTTTAAATCAGTAGTAAAACAAGCATTAGAAAAGACATAACTCTTTTTGGTGTTTCTGACAAAAGTAGAAAGAGTGAAAACATAATTATGAAAGATTTCTCTCAGATAATTGGGTTGAGCTTACAGGATGAATGTACTCTTATGCCAATGCCCTGAAAATGGTATGGGGTTTTTTTGTTTGTTTGTTTTTTATTGTTGTTGTTGTTTTTTAATATCAGATTCAGTTACTTTCTGTCCAGCCTGGAGGAGTTCATTAAAAAAAAAAAAAAGAAAAAGAAAAAGATTTGTGCCTAAGTCATGTCTAAAACATCTAAAAGTCAGAGAGAAGCTTGCTAAAGCACTGTGTGGCAACAGTGGGGAAAGGAGAGGATTAAAGCTGGGAGCAGCCTGCAATTCCAAGGTAGGTAGGTGTGCATACATCTTTCTCCTGGACAAACACTAGGAAGAGTCTAGACTTGAGTCATCATCTGTATCATCTACACTAATATAAGAGAAAGATGCAAATTGACCGTATCTTTGCAATGCCCATCAGCTAATCAGGACTGAGTATACAAATTAGCCCAACAAAGATGGTGGGTAAATTTGCATACACAGATGCCCAGTAGCTGAGGGCAGGACACTCACACTACCCCAGTTGCTCTGGGCAGTGTGGGAAGGCAAAAATGTGCGTCAAGGCAGAGCAAAGATTGTGCTGGCAGCCAGGATAAGGAAGGCCCATTCTTCATGAATCTTCATGTATCAGGCATCTAGGTTTTTGTTTTGTTTTGTTTTGGTTTTTGGTTTTGTTTTTTTTAAATATATATATATATATATATATTATTGATTTTTACAGAGAGGAAGAAAGAGGGATAGAGAGTCAGAAACATCGATGAGAGAGAATCATCGATCAGCTGCCTCTTGCACAACCCCCACTGGGGATGTGCCTGCAACCAAGGCACATGCCCCTGACCAGAATCGAACCTGGGACTCTTCAGTCCTCAGGCCAACACTCTATCCAGTGAGCCAAACCAGTTTCAGCTAGGCATCTAGTTTTTATTGAAGTGTGATTGTTATTGTACTGGCAATAATTTTGATTAAGCACTTATTTAGGATCATATCCTAGGATAACAGCATTTCGAAATCCCTGCCTGTTTTTTTCTTTCAATCCCTGACTGTTCTTTTCTTCCAGTTTTATTGAGATATAATTGACATATAACATTGTATGTGTTTAAAAATGTACAAGGTAATGATGATATATATCATTGCTCAGCCCAGCCTATACCCTCTCCAATCTGGAATTCCTCTAACAATCCAGGACTGCTGGCTCCCAACTGCTCACATACCTGCCTTCCTGAATGCCCTAACTGCCAGCCTGATAACCCCTAATCACTCCCATGACAGCCTGATTGATGCCTAATTGCTCCCCTGCCAGACTGATTGCCCCTAACTGTCCTCCCCTGCAGGTCTGGTTCCCCCCACCCCCACATCTGCCTTTCCCTGCAGGCCTGGTCGCCCCTGAAGGCCTCGTCATCCCTAACTTCCCTCCCCTGCAGGCTTGATCTCCCCCAACTGCCCTCCCTTGCAGACCTGGTCCCTCCCAACTGTCCTTCCCCTTGGCCATCTTGTGGTGGCCATCTTGTGCCCACATTCACTACATTACATTTTTATTTTGTATCTTTTACTTAAGAAACTACATTTTTCCTCACTTGATTTTAACTTTTTTAGTATATGTGCTGCTGAAACGAGCACTGATTTTAACTTTTTTTTATATTCACAACCAAGCTTTATTATTTATTAGATGTAAACAAGCATATCAAAGTTATGGGAGAGGAAGTAGGGCTAGCTTCTGGACTGGAGAGGAACCTTAAAAGGGTTGCTGTGAAGGGACTATGGGTGAAGGGAATGTGGGACAGAGGGAATGGTGCTTACTCTCCAGGGGGAATAGTGAGGAAGTCACTGCCTCCTAGGTGCCCCTGCAGATGTAGTCTGGTTGTGTGGCTGCATGGTACTCATAGATGGGCCCCTGCACAACCTCCCTGGATCTGTCCAGTTCATCAAAGTTCTCCTTGAAGATGTCCTCCTTTCAGAACTGCTCCAGGAAGGCCTCCCGCTTCCACAGCTTGTCGTCCTGCTGGCAAGTACTTTCAAACAGCAAGGAGATGCTGGAGTGGTTGGCCATCATAAGCCCACTGACCCAGTGGGCAGAGGGCAGGTAGGGAGACTTCCTGGACAGGGACACTTGGATGCTGGCTAGGCCCCAGGGGACAAAGTTGGGCAGTTTCCATTCCCAGATCCTCTGCAGGCTCTTATGGACCTGATATAGATTAAAGAAGGGAAAATTATATATATATATATGATTTTTCTTTAAAATATATATTTTAATATTTTCTTTCTTTTTTGTACCATATTTTTCAGCATATAAGATGACCCCCTAATTTTACAGTTAAAACATAGGGTTAGGCCTATATTCGCTGTATAAGACTACCCCCCATTTCAAAGAAAAGACTTACTTTGCCGTCAAGATCTGCATGTAATTTTTGTGCAATTTTGGTCTTTTGCCCCCAATTTTCAGTTGACTTTTTTTCATTTCAAAAGTCGTCTTATACGCCAGAAAATACGGGTATTTTGTTTTTTACTTTTCTTCTTATATACTCATTCTCATTCTAACTCCTCTATACTGAATTGTGGCTATTTCCCCATGCACTAAATTCCTTGATCTTACCTTATGGAAATAAGTTCTTCTTCCTCAGAAGCAGATATCTGGGTGTTTGTTATTTGGATGGTTGTAGTTTACATTTATTGGATTAGTTGTTTTTTTATTGGAGTTTTCTCCCCATATACATATATTTTCCTCCTCTTTTTTTCTTCTCTTTGTTTTCTCCCTTACATTTTTTCCTTGTACCAATATTATTTTTGCATTCTTTTCCATCCCCTAATTCTCTATTCTCTATTGATCATCTTTATTTGGGGTTATTAGTATCATGAATCCATTTGTGTTTGGTGTCCTGTGTGTTATGTTCCTGTTATGTTGTATTTTGTGCCTTTAAGTCAACACAGGAGAGAGAGAGCTACATAACCAGACACCCAGAGAGGCACAATCATGGGGAGACAAATAAATAGCCCACATGTGAAAGAAAAGGAGGAATAACCAGAAAAGGAAGTAAATGAAATGGAGGCAAGCAATATATCAGAGAAAAAACTCAGAGCCATGGTTATAAGGTCACTGAAAAGGCTGTAAGACAAATTCAACATTATGTGTAAGAATTAAGAGGAAATGAAGAAGAACCCAGAAGAAATGAAAAATGTTATCACTGCAATAAAGAACTCAAAGGAAAGCATCAAAAGTAAATTAGAAGAAGCAGTTGACCACATCAGTGAGAAGACAAGGTAGGAAAAAATACCCAAGCAGAGCAGCATCTAGGAAAAGAAAAAAAAAAAAAAAAAAAAAAAAAAAAACTTAGAAAAAAAAGAGGAAGCCTAAGGGAACTTTGAAACAATGCAAAATGAAACAACATCTGCATAATCAGGGTGCAAGGAGGAGAGGAAACCGAGCAACAAATAGAAAAACTGTTTGAACCCTAGCTGGTTTGACTCGGTGGATAGAGCATTGGCCTATATATAGAAGGGTCCCAGGTCCGATTCTGGTCAAGGACATATGCCTGGGTTGTGGGCTTAATCAACAGTGGAGGGCATTGAGGAGGAAGCTAATCAATGATTCTCTCTCATCATTTATGTTTTGGTTTCTCCCTCTCCCTTCCTCTCTGAATTCAATAAAAAAAGAAAAAAAAGAAAAGAAAACCTGTGTGATGAAATAATAACAGAAAAGTTCCTTGCTGAAACAGGTTTGGCTCAGTGGTAGAGCATCGGTCTGCGGACTGAAAGGTCCCAGGTTCGATTATGGTCAAGGGCATGTACATTGGTTGTGAGCACATCCCCAGTAGGGGGTGTGCAATAGGCAGCTGGTCGATGTTTCTCTCTCATTTACGTTTCTAACTCTCTATCCCTCTCTTCTCTCTGTAAAAAATCAATAAAATAGAATCCAAGATGTATGCACCCAGGTAAACACCTAGCCGCAGCCGCACACAACAATTTCAATAAAATACAACTAAAATATAAAATGGACATTACCCAGAACTACAGGAAAGTCGACTGACTAGAAATTCTACAACGAGAAGCAAGGAGAAAACCAGAAGGAAGTGCGGAGGAGCTGTAAAAGCCCAAGGTACGGAGACATGTGGCGCACGGAGAGGACGGAGCCGGAGAGGAGGGAGGCCAAGTGCCTGGCTGGCGTTCCCTAGTGGGAAGGAGATAAAACTCCTACTGTGTTGGGCCCCAGTTCTGACTGCTCTGAACCCCAGTTCTAGGCCAAACCCCGGGGACCCAGGCTCATCCATAGGGAGCTGGGCTGTAAGGCGGAACCCCGGGGAAGTGGCGAAAGGAGGTCCAGGCGTCAGCGCACATTTTGTACGCAGAGAAGGGACGGTCAGCTGTGCCGCGGGATTGCCCTGGCCGAAATGAGACAGGGGCTCCAGTCTGCTCTGAACGCCACCTCCAACTCCACTTCCAACTGAACTGAACCCCAATATCGGGCTCATTGGGGGAGAGTATAGACTGTTTGGCAGCAGGCAAAAATAGAGAGCACCTATCTCTCAGAGGCGCTTTGCAGCGAGTACTGAAGGACCCTGAGTCACAGGAGCTGCATAGGGCAGGGCTAACGGAAGCCAAGGCTGTAGGCTCCACCCTGAAATCCTGTCCCATCTGTAACTGCGAAATGCGTCAACGAAATAGATCACAAACGAAAGAAATGGAAGAAAAAAAGCAACTGGATATAGAGTTCAAATCTACGCTTATAAGGTTTTTCAAGAATTTCCTAGAAAAGATGGATAAGACCTATGAGGATATGAAAAGAGATCAACTAGAACTAATAAGGAGTCAACAAGAAATGATAAGGGATCAACAAGAAATAAAGAATACATTGTCTGAAATAAAAAATATTATACAGAGTCCTAAAAACAGAATGGAAGATCTCAAGAATCAAGTCAAAGATTTGGAACATAAAGAACCAGAAGTCACTCCTCCACAGAAGCTAGAAGGCAAGAGAATCCAGAAAATTGAAGATAATGTAAGAAACCTCTGGGACAACTTCAAGCGAACCAACATCAGAATTATGGGGGACCCAGAAGATGAGAGAGAGCAAGATATCGAAAACATACTGAAAGAAATAGTGACAGAAAACTTCCCCCACCTGGTGAAAGAATTAGACTTACAAGTCCAGGAAGCGCACAGAACTCCAAACAAAAGGAATCCAAAGAGGACCACTGGAAGACACATCATAATTAAAATCCCAAGAGCAAAAGACAAAGAAAGAATATTAAAAGAAGCAAGAGCAAAGAAGAGAGTTACCTATAAAGGAGCACCTATACGATTGTCAGCTGACTTCTCAACAGAAACCATGCAGGCCAGACGGGAATGGCCAGAAATATTCAAGGTGATGAATAGTAAGAACCTACAGCCAAAGATAATCTATCCAGCAAAGCTATCACTCAGAATCGAAGGCCAGATAAAGAGCTTCACTAATAAAAAAAAGCTAAAGGAGTTCATCAACACCAAACCAGAATTATATGAATTGCTGAAGGGGGTTCTTTCAGAAGAGAAAGTAAATAAAGATAAAAATTATGAGCAACAAATACGCAACTATCAACAAGTGAATCTAAAAACCAAGGAAATTAAAAAAATCTGATGAACAATATT
This sequence comes from Pipistrellus nathusii, assembly GCA_963693515.1. Classification (NCBI taxonomy): domain Eukaryota; kingdom Metazoa; phylum Chordata; class Mammalia; order Chiroptera; family Vespertilionidae; genus Pipistrellus; species Pipistrellus nathusii. Next base: position 63,171,686 of record OY882859.1, on the reverse strand, counting down.
AACTGTTGGATATAATAGAATCAGAGGTATGGAAGGGGAGTGAACTGACGATTCTTGGGGAAAAGCGGAGAGGAGGATGTGGGAAGAGGCTGAACATAAACTGTGCACCTATGGATGAAGACAATGAGAGTGGGAAAAGGGCAGAGGGTGGGGTGGGAACCTGGTGGAGGAGAGCAATGGTGGTGGGGGGGAACATTTGTAATAATATGGACAATAAAAACTTATTAAAAAATAAAAAATAAATAAAATTGAAAAAAAATCAATAAAATATATTTTTTTTTAAAAAGTTCCTTGATACAGAGAAGGAAAAACTTACACAAATCTACAGTAAAAAACTCACAGAATCCCAAACAAGATGAACCCCAAAAGACTGACACCAAGACATATTATAATTAATTTGAAAACACCAAAGACAAAGTAAAAATCTTAAAGGCTGCCACAGACAGACAGAAAGTTACCTACAAAGGATGTCCCATCAAACTAGCAACTGATTTCTCAACAGAAATAAATCAGGCCAGAAGGGAATGGCATAAAATATACAAAGTCATGCAAAGCAAGTGTCTGAATCCAAGGGTCTGATAACCTACCAAGGCTATCAATAAAAATTGAAGGAGAAATCAGGAGCTTTACAGACAAAAAGGGACTAAGGGAGTTTACTACCAGCAATGCCAAATATGCTAAAGGGTCTGCTGTAAAAAGAAGAAATAGGAAGCAAAGAAAGAACACAGGCATAAAGAATAAAAATAGTGACAAACAAGAACCTATCAATAATAACTTTAAATGTAAGTGGATTAAATATCCTAATGAAAATAGATGGGGTAGCTGAGTGGATAAGAAAATATGACCCATATATCTTCTGTCTATAGGAAACTCACCTCAGAACAAAGTACTCACACAGACTAATGGTGAAGGGTTGGAAAAGGGTTTTTAAGGCAAATGGAAATGAAAAAAAAAAAAGCAATATTTATATCTGACAAATTAGACCTCAAAGTGAATGCTACAGCAAGATATAAGGAAAACCATTTTATTTCATAATACTAAAGGGAGCAATTCAACAAGAAGATATAACTCTGGTAAATGTATATGCAACTATTACAGGAGCACTCAAATACATTAAAAATTTCTGGAGAATATCAAGGATGAGATTTACAGCAATATAGTCATTTAATACCCCACTAACACTGGACAAATCCTATAAACAAAAAAATCAGCAAGGAAACATCAATTCTGAATAACTCACTAGATCAGATGAAGTTAATTGACATCTTGAGAACATTTCACACCAAAGCCACAAAATAAACATTCTTCTCAAGAGCACATGGTTTATTCTCAAAGATTCACCACATACTGGGACACAGGCAAAGTCTCTTCAAATTCAAGAAAATTTTAGCAAGCATCTTTTCAGATCAAAATGGCAAAAAACTAGAAATCAATGACAATGAAAACAATTTTTAAAACAATCAAACACCTGGAGGCTAAATAGCATGCTATTAAACATGGTTGTGTTACCAAAAAGATCAAAGAAGAAATAAAAAGCATCCTGGCAAGAAATGACAATAAAACACAACAACCCAAAATCTATGAGACACAGCGAAAGTAGTCTTGAGAGGGAAGTTCATAGCTCTACAGGCCTATCTCAAAAAACGGGAAAAAATGGTAACAAATTATCTAACCCTACAATTCAAAGAGTTAGAAAGAGCATAACAAGAAAACCCCAGCGTAAGCAGAAGGAAGGAAATAATAAAGATCAAAGCAGGGATAAAAGACATAGGACCAAAAAATCAATAAAACCTTTGAAAGGATAAACAAGATTGATGAACCTCTAGCCAGGCTCACCAAGAAACAAAGAGAGAGGGCCTAAATAAATAAAATCAGAAATGAAAGAGGCAAAGTAAAATCAATCCCACAGAAATACAAACGATTATGAAAAAATACTATGAACAACTCTATTCCAACAAAATGGGCAACCAAGATGCAATGGACATACTCTTAGAAAAATACAAGCTCCCAAAACTCAATCAAGATGAATCAAAAATACTGAATCGGCCAATAACTACCAAAGAAATTGAAGCAGCAATCAAAAATCTTCCAGCAAACAAAAGCCCTGACCTGGTTGGCTTTACATGGTAGTTTTACCAAGAACTAAAACCTATCCTCCTCAGACTATTCCAAAAAATCCAAGTGGAAGGCATACTTCCAAGATCATTCTATGAAGCCAGCATTACCCTAATATCAAAACCAGATGTGAGAAAAAGAGAGAGAGAGGGGGAGGGAGGGGACTACAGGCCAATAACCTTGATAAATATAGATGTTTATATCTCCAACAAAATTCCAGCAAATCAGATTGAGTATTACAATAGAAAGATCAGCAAGGAAACATCAATTCTGAATAACAACATGACCAAGTGGGATTTATTTCAGGGATGCAAGGATGGAACAATATCTGCAAAACAATAAATGTGATACATCATATAAACAAATTGAGATTTAAAAAATCACATAATCATATCAATCAATGCAGAAAAAGCATTTGACAAAATACAACATCCTTTCTTGATAAAAACTTTCAGCAAAGTGTGAATAGAGGGATCATACTTCAACATAATAAAAGCCTTATCTGACAAATCTACAGCCAACATTATACTCAATGGGCAAAAATTAAACTAATTTCTACTAAGAACAGGAACAAAACAGGATGCCCACTTTCACCACTCCTGTTTGATATAGTACTGTAAGTACTAGCCTTTGTGATCAGAAAACAGAAAGAAATAAAAAGCATCCAAATTTAAAAAAGAAAAAGTAAAACTGTCCTTATTTGCAAATGACATGATTCTATACATAGAAAACCCTAAAGATGCCATCAAAAACCTACTAGACTTAATAAATGAATTTATTATCCTACAATGTAGCAGGATACAAAATTAACACCCAAAAATCTACTGCTTTTTGTACACCAATAATGAACTCACAGAAAGAGAAATGAAAACAATCCCATTTGCCATTGCACCAAAAAAAATTAAGATGCCTAGAAATAAACTTATCTGAAGACATAAAAGACCTATACTCAGAAAACTGTAGGATATTGAAAAAAGAGATAGAGGAAGACTTTAGCAAATGGAAGAACATACCATGTTCATGGATTGATAGAATTAACATCATTAAAATGTCCATACTACCCAAAGCAATCTACAGATTCAATACAATCTCCATTAAAATACCAATGGCATATTTCAAAGATCTAGAGCAAACTCTCCAAAAATTCACCTGGAATTAAAAAAAAAATCCACAGCAATCCTGATAAAGGACAAAGTTGGAGGGATCACATTACCAGATATCAAGATATCTTATCAAGCCATGGTTCTCAAAACTGCCTGGTACTGGCACAAGAACAGACATACAGTATAGACCAATGGAACGGAACAGAAAACCTAGAAATCGATCCAAACCACTCTGCTCAGTTAATATTTGACAAAGAAGGTAAGAGCTTACAATGGAGTCAAAAGCTCCTCTGACCCCAAATGCTCTCAAAAATATCTTTCATCCTTGGATGCTTTAATCATCTACACACAGCCCTTTCTCCAGAATGCTGAACCCTTTGTAAGAATGGGAAAAAGAACGCTGGCATTATGGTCACCAACACTTTTCAAAAGAAGACATACAGAAGGCTCAGAGACATATGAAAACATGCTCAAAGTCACTAATCATCCAAGAGATGCAAATCAAAAAAACACTGAGATACCATCTCACACCTATCAGAATGGATATCATCAACAAATGACAAGTGCTGGCGAGGATTCGGAGAAAAATCGAACCTTCATTCACTGCTGGTGGATGACTAATAAATTAGTGGGATGAGAGAATCATTCCATATGAGTTAAAAAATGAATAAAGTTGCTTTCTTCTTAGACAGACAAAATATTAACTGCATTAAAAATTAAGAAAAATGCCAAATTTTGCCGGAACCTGCCAGCAACGAACAGTACCTGAATGAGGAGGTGAGGATAAGAAAAAGACAGACAAGAACAGATGGGCTTGGGAGGGCTCAGACACTAGGTCTGTAGACGCGAATTTTATTTTCCAACCTTTAAATACAATTCTGAAGGAGGAAATATTTATTTCAGGCAATCATGCAGGTGGCCATTTCTGTTAACATGATGAGTTCCTGTACAGATAAGTTCCTTCAGCACCTGACCTTTTACAACCACCCAGCTTCCTCTTAACTCGCAGCTCTTTCTGCATCAGCAGGTTCCTATCAATTGTTTTACACTAAAGCAAAGACATCTGCAGTTAGCAGCATTCCTAGGGGTAGTAGTAATTTTCCACTTAGGTAAATGGAAAGGGGGGCACATGGAGAGCTGTGTCCTACACCCATGCCAGCATTCAGGCATATAGGACCTCTGCATTCAGGGCACCTCCCCACAAAATTTGAATAAAACCAAAATGAATGTTAAATGCAGAGCAAATAATATGTTAGACAGGAAAGAGAGTATATATGTATCAAAGTTAAAAGTTGAAAAAAATAAAGAATGTTAATAATGTGTGGAACTTAAAAACAAGTAGAGGAACAAATTAAAATATTGAGATGCCACTGCAAAGAGAAAAATTGAAAAAGAGTACTGTATGTGATATGCATGAAAATATTAACAAGAGCCTTATAATACCAACTAGTGACCTAGTACACAAAATTCATGCATATTAAAAGGGAATTAATTAGCCAAAACCTGTTTGGCTCAGTGGTAGAGCATTGGTCTGCTGACTTAAGGGTCCCGGGTTCGATTCCGGTCAAGGGCATGAACATTGGTTGCGGGCACATCCCCATAGGGGGTGTGCAAGAGACAGCAGGTCGATGTTTCTCTCTCATTGATGTTTCTAGCTCTCTAGCTCTCTTCCTTCCTTTCTGTAAAAAATCAATAAAATATATTTTTTAAAGGCAATTAATTAGAGGAAATATTTTAATTTTGCTCTACCTCTAAATGGAAGTGTCAGAGATGAAAGAAAATTAGTAAAATGTTTATGAAAATCTTCCTCTTCTAAGAGTCTGGGCATGCCGTGGGACCCAGAGTCAAGTTCCCACTCACCCATGTGTACCACAATATTGTGCGAGACCCAGACCCGGCCAGCACCACCCCCATTGGGAAAGATACAGACTTGGCCAGCCCCACCCCCGTCAAGCTCCACCAGGCAGGGCGCATAGCCTCAGTTCCCCTATCAAGCACCACTGGGAAGGGGGCATGGTCTCAGGTCCCCCCGACCAGCCCAGGGGCTGTGGGCGTAGTCTGAGGTCCCCTGTAAAGAACCGCCAGGCAGGGGGTGCAGCCTCAGGTCCCCGTTCCCAGCCTGTCACCACACAGCCTCAGGTTTCTCCTGATTGCTCATTATTTCCTGATACAAGAACCGCGCCTCCACTGTGGACTCAGCCATCTTGTTATGCGAACACTGCCTCAGCTGTGGGTACTGTCATTTTGCGATGGCATGACAGAGGCAGGGTCAATTTGCATATTACCTCTATTATATAGGATGCTCTTTTTACCTGCTGGATTGAATGATCTTAGTGTGCTTGGAAATTTTCTCCCATTATCAATCTTTGAAACAGAATTTTTGGACTGGAACACAGGGTGTTCCCCTGGGCAGAATGGATCCAGACTCCTTGGCCATAGGAGTTGAAGAATTAATCCAGGGAAAGAAGATGTTATAGCCAAGGAGGAAATTTATTCAAGAACAAGTACAGACTCCCATGTGGAGAGGGGAAGAGAGTCTCACAGCACAGACTCCCACTTGGGAAGAGGAAAAGAGTCCCACTGAGTTCCTTTTCCCTGTGGCTTTTAAAGGCTGCAGATGCCTGTGCCTTGATATTCCCTCTCGTTGGCCGCTCTTCCCTTGGACTTGTTATTACAGTAACTTCTGAGCTCAAAGGTCAAACCTCACATGGGACACGTGAGGGTTTCCTCCCCTCCATCCTTATTGTTTTCCTATTTCCTTTGGGCTTTCTTCTCCTTCTGGATGAGGGGCTTCCTTCGCTTTATTTTGTAATGATAGACCTTCTGCTGTTCCCAGCTCCCTCAGTCCATGGAAATGTACCTGTTGCAGCTTCTTGGTTCTCCTGTTCTATACAAATATCCCTTCTGCTGCTTTGCATCCCTGTACTTTTTTTATGGTCTAAAATTCTAAAATTTCTAAAATTTCCTAAATCTATTTCACCCCAAAAAACTTCTGTTTCATCTTTATTTCTAAAAGTAGGAGATAAACAACTCTCATTCCCAGACCCTCCCATGAGGAAGCATGCTGAGAAAAGCCAGTAAACCAGGATAGGGAAACTGAGATAGATATTTAAACAGCAATGGAAGCCATCTAGAAAATCTAGATGCCAAGCAGTGGGCAGCCATTTAGAAAATCCCATTTTCCCTAAATCTGGGACACTTAAGAATAAATGGTTTGCAATTTTCCTCCCCAACCAGAGGGTAAATAGCTTAAATCACCCTATTCAGGAAGACAAACAGCAAAAATCCTTTAGGCCCATTTTCCAACAACACCCAAGGACAGATGAAGGTAAGAGAATAAACCTTATGTTGGTACATCAGCATGAAGCTGGTGAATATTCTAATGAGATCCTCCCTAACACCTCCCCTAAATGCCCAGCCTTTAAAACCCCTCAAAAGAAAGGTCCCGCCTGGACCTGTTTGGCTCAGTGGATAGAGCTTTGGCCTGCGGACTCAAAGGTCCCAGGTTCGATTCTGGGCAAGGGCACGTACCTTGGTTGCAGGCACGTCTCCAGTAGGGGGTGTGCAAGAGGCAGCTGATCAATGATTCTCTCTGTTGTTTCTAATTCTCTATCCCTCTCTCTTTCTCTCTGTGAAAAATCAATAAAATAAATTAAAAAAAAAAAAAAAAAAACGTCCAGCTTCTCCCTCTCTCCCCTCTCCCCTAGGAGCATGCATGCACCTCCCCCTCCCCATCTTTCCCCACAGGCAGGCATCTCCTCATCTCTAAGGGACCCCACAAAGTTTGCAACTAAAGCAGTAATGGGGAGTAGCAGTATATCCAGGGAAATTCCCTGAACCTGTTCTCTAAGCCCCCATTTCTCTGACTTCTTAGTGAGCCAAATCAGCCCAGCCTGAGCTCATTTCCCTGGCCCTTTCTTATTCACTTCCCAGCTCTAATAAACATCCTCTAAAATTCACTTGCACTCATTTGTGAAACCTTTCTTGCATGAAGGTAAGAATCCACACACTACCTACTACCGCCAGGCGCTAGGCAGACCCACTCAGGGCCAGGTCCCCTTTCTGATCACAATGTGACTTACATTCTGCCAAGCAGACTCACCACTGTGAGACTCAGATGCAGATGTGAGCCCCACAGAGATGCTCTTTTTCATGGGGCAGTTGTTTTCTTAAAAATATGAAGGTGGCTGATAATGTAAAAAAACATTCAAACCCATAAAGAATTTTTATGAGTTTATTTGAGCCAAACTGTCAACAACTGCCAGGAAGCAATATCTCAATGGATTGGGATAGTGCTTTGGAGAATGGCAGTCTTACACCTATTTTTATACATTGAAATCAAAGGAGTGACATAGGTGAGTCACATGAAATCCACTGGTGATAGATTAGAGATGGGGAGAAAGCAAAGCGGGTGGGATGGGGAGAGGGGGTAGGTGGGAGGTGGAAACCTCTGGGATTGGATAAAAAGTAAAATGATAAGACACATACTTAGGTGGTTACAGGAACAATTAACGTGATAACAATGAAGGAATTTGGGGTATCTGTCCCAGCGACCAGGCACATTAGGTTATGCCCCAAGGGATCTGGAAAAAGGGAAAATATAAGTTATGCAGACATTTCAAGATATATTATTATAGATGCTAAAAGACAGATTCAGATTCACTTAAGATAAAGGTTGACCTTGTCAGTGAAGATATCGGGCTAGGTCATAACTACCCACCATAACCAATTTTAGTTAAACTTTAATTTCAGACCATCCTCTGTGGTTACTGGAGGTCCCTGAGTTTGCAAAACTGCCATGCAGGCCTTCCCTGAACTTGTCAGGTTAGCATGTGGCCCCTTATATCCACACAGGAGAGTCAGTCTCTCAGAGCTGACATTTATGGCATTTATGGAGTCCACATGGAAGGGCCTGTGGTATTTTCTCTGAAGAAGCCTTTATTGAATGTGTTGCGTTGTTTCTTACTGAATAGCTATATAATGAGGCTCCCTCCCCATCTTCAGAATTAACTCTCACCTATAAGATCAAATAATCTCATCAAGTCCCCGAAAATGGTGAAAGAACAACAAATCATATTGGGAAAATGGATTATTCATACACAAAAGCATTAAGTTGGAACCTTAAGCCATATATAAAAATTATCTCAAAAATATATTAAAGATCTAAATGTAAGACTGAAAACTATAAAACTCCTAGAAGAAAACAGGGAAAAGCTTCATGACATTGGATTTGGCAATTGTATTAGATATGACACCAACAGTACAGGAAACCAAAGCAAAAATCCTACCTAATAAAAGAGTAATATGCAAATTAACCATCACTCTGCTACACCAACAAGCTATGCCCACCAGCCAATCAGAACAAGTATGCAAATTAACCTAACCAAGATGGCTAGAGCCACAGAGAGCAGGAGGGAGAGTTGGGTTTCCCGGGCAAAAGAGTAAGTCAAGATTTCCGCCTGCCCTTGCCAGCCTACACCTCCTACAAAGTTTCAATTATAGAAAATAAACCAATCCATACAAAAATGGCAGCAGTCATGGAGCAAGCAGGAGGCTTGCCTCCCCTCCAGGCTACAAAGTTTCAATTGTAGAAGGTAAATAAATCCTAGATACCAGGGCTTTCACTTGGGTCTCCAAGGACCTGACTGCCCTGCAAACCACCACAGGCACCTCAATCAGGCCGCCCCATGCCTCAAGACACATTAGGTTGTGCCCTAAGGAGTCTGGAAAAAGGTTATACTCCACTCTGATCCAGGACACCCTTCAGGGCAAATCAACTAGCCTCTATCTTATCTAAAAAAACAAAAAAAAATGTTATGCAGATTGACCATCTCTCTATCACACAAATGGCTGCCTCCATGTGGTCAAAGATCCTGCCCCATGTGGACACAAGATGGCCACCACAAGATGGCTAGCAGGGGAGGACAGTTGGGAAGCACCAGTCCTGCAAGGGAAGGCAGATGGGGGCAATCAACCCTGCAGGGGAGGGCAGTTAGGGGTGACCAGGCGGGCAGAGGAGGAAGTTGGGGGGGAAATAGGCTGGCAGGGGAGCAGTTAGACATCAATCAGGCTGGCATGGGATTGGTTAGGGGGTGATCAGGCAGGCAGGCTGAAGTGATTAGGGGCAATCAGGAAGGTAGGCAGGTGAGCAGTTGGGAGCCAGCAGTCCTGGATTGTGAGAGAGATCCCAGATTGGAGAGGGTGCAGGCTGGGCTGAAAAACCTCCTCTCCCCCGTCCCCATGCACGAATTTTGTGCACCAGGCCTCTAGTAGACAAATAAGACCAGATCAAATTTTAAAACTTCTGTGCATCAAATGAAACTATCAACATAGTCAAAGGCAACTCACAGAATGAGAGAAAATATTTAAAATTATACATCTGATACATAGAATATATAAAGAATTTCTAAAATTCGAAACAACCTAGTTTAAAAATAGTCAAAGGAGTTGAATAGATATTTCTCCAAAGAAAATATACATATGAAAAGGTGCTCATTATCCTTAATTATTATAGAAATGAAAATCAAACATCACCTCACACCTATTAGGATGGCCACTGTCTTTAAGTAAAAAAAATAACAAATATGGTAAGGATCTGGAGTAATTAGAACTTTTGTGAAATGTAAGTAGGAATGAAAAATGGTACAGCTGCTATGGAAACCTGGATGATAGCTCATCAAAAAATTTAAAGACAGATATCTCTCACAGACACCAAAGAGTCCTTAGTCAGAGGGAGAGAGCTGTCCCCAACCTCCATGCTTGTCATCTCTTAAAAGTTAATTTATATGAGAAAACTCAGGTTGTTGCATTGTGATAAAGTAAATTTATTTATTTTTCTATATATTTTTATTGATTTCAGAGAGAAAGGAAGAGATAGAAACATCAATGGTGAGAGAGAATCCTTGATTGGCTGTCTCCTGCATGCCCTCTACCGGGGATTGAGACCACAACCTGTGCATGAGCCCTTGACCAGAATTGAACCTGGGACCCTTCAATCTGCAGGCAGAAGATCTATACACTGAGCCGACCAGCTAGGGCAAGACAATTTATTAAAGCATGCATATTTATTAAAGAAGTAAGGAAAGGAAATCATGTGATATTTATCTTTCTCCGACTGGCTTATTTCACTTAGCATAATGCTCTCCAGTTCCATCCATGCTGTTACAAATGGTAAGAGTTCCTTCTTTTTTATAGCAGTGTAGTATTCCATTGTGAAGATGTACCACCTTTTTTAATCCACTCATCTGCTGATGGGCATGTAAGCTGTTTCCAAACTTTAGTTATTGTAAATTGTGCTGCTATGATCATAGCAGTGCATATATTCTTTCTGACTGGTGTTTCTGATTCCTTGGGATATATTCCTAGAAATGGAATGATTGGGTCATATGGGAGTTCCATTTTTTTATTTTTTGAGGAAACTCCATACTGTTTCCCAAGGTGGTTGCACCAGTCTGCATTCCCATTAGCAGTGCATCAGGGTTCCTTTTTCTCCATATCCTCACCAACACTTGTTGTTTGTTGATTTGTTGATGATAGTCATTCTGGCAGGAGACATATGTAATTGCTGTTTTGATTTGCATCTTTTAGATAGTGACTTTGACCATGTCTTCATATGTCTCTTGGCCTTCTTCATGTCCTCTGACTTTCCTTTTAACACAGACTCATCATTTGAGGAAATCCCAAATCAATCATCAGGGCCTGTGAAGAAATGAACTGATATGTGTTAAGTCTGATCAAATAATTGAATTGATACCCCCTACCCTGGGAACTGACCTTCAGGCCACTTCACAATGGACATTCCACTTGCTAAGGTCATTATCTCTTCCCTCTGCGCTTTCCCAGAATCTGGACCTGCCCAGAGAATTTTGCACCTGAAAAAAGCCTTCCCAGAGTCCTTTAAAAACCTCTGACTTCTATCTTTGGGTGCTGGCACCATTTGGGGGCTCAGCCCTTCTGGTATCCAGATGACCTAATTTATATAACCTACCTAATAAAAAAATAATATGCAAATTGATCATCACTTCAACAGACAAGATAGATGCCTAGATGTGGACACAAGATGGCTGCCTCTTGGGGAGCAGTTAGACATCAATCAGGCTGGCATGGGAGTGGTTAGAGGGTGATCAGGCTGGCAGGAAGAAGTGGTTAGGGTCAATCAGGAAGACAGGCAAGTGAGCAATTGGGAGCCTTCAGTCCTGGATTGTGAGAGGGATGTCCGACTGCCCATTTAGGCCCGATCCAGGTAGGTTTGGGCCTACATGGGCAGTCAGACATCCCTCAAGGGGTCCCAGATTAGAGAGGGTGCAGGCTGAGCTGAGGGAAACCACCGCCATGTGTACAAATTAAATGCACCAGTCCTCTAGTATATATATAAAATCCTAAGCAACCATTACCACCAGTCAGTAAAATGTGCACTGAGCACCAGAGAGCAGTGGCTCAATGCAGGAGCTGCCCCTGTTGATCAGTGTGCTCCCATAGCCAACTTCCCGTGTCTGGCCAACCTCCTACAGTTCCTCCCTCAGGCCGGTAGATCTTGATCTGCCCAGATCAGGACTGTGCAAGACAAACCCAATCAGCCCTGATTGCCATCCAGGCTGACGAACCCACCTATGCATGAATGCATGCATCAGGCCTATAGTAAATTCGTAATTATTTACCCCTTTTGGCCCCATGTGTTCCTCCTTCAGGGACCCTAACACTATAAACAAACCACTAGCCCTGACCACTATTGCTCAATTGGTCAGGTGTTGTCCTGTCCAGCAAAAGGTTCAGGTTCAATTCGAGGTCAGTACACTTGCCCAGGATATGCACTTGGTCCCTGGTCTGGGGCATGTAAAAGGTTTTGCTTTATGTCAACATTTCTTCCTCTTTCCCTCTCCCTTCCTTCCTAAATATAAAAAACAAGCAAACAAAAACATTAAATATATTTAAATGGTATTTACTTGTGTGTAAAATGCAAATAATATTTACATTATATGCATGAGCTGAAGAATAAATTGAATTTAGTTAATATCACCTGTAAAGAGTTTAGAACCACAACAGGGACCCAGCACATGTGGGGTTTGGACCCACACACTGCACAGCAGAAGGAAGTGACAAATCATTGCTGTGTTTTTCTATTCTTTCCCCCCCCCCACTTCCTTTTTCATTTTACTGAGCTGAATAAAATTAAATTGAATGCTTTCATGCAAATACTCAAGAAGAAACTGACCATACCTCAAAACAAGACATGCTGATAACCATCGGTAACTAGAATGCACAAGTAGGAAATCAAATATCAGAATCAAGTATCATTGATAAATTTAGAATGGGGGTCAGAAACAAAGTAGGAAAAGAGCTCGTGAAGTTCTGTAAGACCAAGCAGTTTTTCCATCACATACACTTGCTTCACACAATCAAAAAGACAAGTGTCTACCAGGACATCAGCAGACAGGTGATATAGAAGGAAATGGACTTTGTAATTGGAAGCAGAAGTTGTATTTCCTTAAAAAAATTACACTTCTGGGTAAATTTTTAAACAAATATACAGTGGAATACTGAGACATTCTGTTAAGCATGGTAGCAATCCTCATGGGTAAAAACTGCTGTTTAAGTTTAACCCTGCTGTTCTGGCTTCTGTACTTATTTAAAATAATAGAAAAATTATTTTGATTTTCTAAACTTACATAAGTTATCCCATTTGATTGAATACTCCATTGAATATAGTTTGAATATCCCATTGATTGTGATCTTACTGATCTTTTGAAACACATTCCTCTGCACCTAGAGACCAGGACAGCACAGTTGCTCTGAATTGCCTCAATGGCTCCAGATAATGTATTTTGATTGACTCACTGGTCCCAAGAAGCAAAACTATAATTAATCTTTGTAGATATCTACCTTGCTCAATTTAGCTTCTGTAACTGCTTTTTGCTAAACAGGTTCCTCATTCCAAACCTAAAGATGTAATCGATACCTTTGTGATATTTGCCTATGTAAGCATGATGTTTCCACCATTTTGGGACTGTGAGATTTGGAGCCATAACTCCCTCTCAGTCACTGGATTATTGATTAAATAACTCATTAATTTGAGTATTTACTCACGGGGTACATCACAAGATTTGGAGGCCCCAGCCAGATCCAGCCACTAACAGGCGCCGTTTCTGACACCAAGGGATGCCTATCTCCCCTGGGCTGGTTGTGCAGACCTAGGGGTCTCTAGGGGGTGCGCAATCTGAGATGTTCCAGGGCCCCAGAGAACTTCCATTCGAATCCAGCAGGTGGACAGGGAACGTTGGCCTGTCCGTAAAAATATTTTCTTGGAGTCATCTGGAAACTCTCCAGAAGGCAAGTTTTGGTTCTTGGGATCTGTCATTTGGGGATTAGGAGAAGAGCTGGATGCAGCCGAAACTTCCCCATCCTTAAAGTGCTCTGAGATGTCAGAGGTCAATTTTGGTTTTTGGCTTTTTGTCTGTGGGCCCTATGTGTCTTGTGTGTCATTTTCACTATTTTGCCCAAAGTCTCTTGGAAGACATTTCATGGTTCTATCCAGCCTTTTTAACTATCAAAGGATTAGATGAATGGATTACTGATCTAGCTTATCAATGATCTTTAAGGGACTTCACACCAGATAAGATGACTCTATATTCTTTCCTCCTAATCTGTATAGTGTCTCTCCCTGACTAAAGATCCCATTTCACAGGTTAACCCTGAAGTCTCCTCACAGCCCCAGGCAGGTGAAGCAGTGGTTTAGTTTTTTTCTTTCTCTCCTCTCTAGGCACTCACCACACACTCACCAGAAAACTGCAAACCCCTCCCCTCCTTCTGGCTATAACCTCTCCTACCACCACCTCTCCTGCCTGCCTGCCATTAGGAGAGGAGGACCATTTTGGGAGGAGGACCCAGCTCCCAGAAGAGCCCCTTGGGCTACATGCTGAAGAATTTTAAGGGAGAGTTTGTGGAAGGGGCTGACTATGGTGTTAAGCTTTATTCAGTGGGAAAACTCAGCACACTGTGTGAGTCACAATGGCCTGCTTTTGGTGTATACTGGCCAGGAACAGGCTCTTTTGATCCCCAGTTGATTCGGGCAACATGGAATGCCATTACTGGGGATGAAGGGCACCCTGGCCAGTTCCCATACATAGATCAGTGGCTGGCCCTAGTCCAGAATCCCCCATCCTGATTTAAGAATTGTGCCTTGCAAGTAGGGGCCCAAGTCTTAGTAGTGGGACCTAAGCCTCCAGTCCTTCCTCCACCAAAGTGCCATGCCAGAGCCAAAAGAGGACACTTCCCTTTCACCGCCCTACACAGAGCCCAGCTGAGCATATGGAAGCTCTGAAGGACTCCCACAAGAGGGAACAGTCTCCTCTGCCATCTTGGCCTTGAGAGAAGTGTCGAGCCGGGGGGGGGGGGGGGGGGTGGGGGGGGGGATTGGGAGGGCACGCCCTTATGGTTATGTCCCATTCTCCAGGAGCACCTCTATGATCAGAAGGCATGAAACCCCAAGGTCTCCGAGAAGCCTCGGGCTTTAATTGATCTGCTTGAAACTGTTTTCCTCACCCACCAGCCAACCTGGGAGGATTATCAGCAACTCCTGGCTACCCTCTTTACCTCAGAGGAACAAGACCAGATGCATTCAGAAGCCTGGAAGGCTGTCTAGGGTCTGGTCGCTTGAGGAAAACCTGGACCGGATTGAGGAAGCATTTTCTTCCCTTTGCCCCCAAGGGGACCCCAATACCAATAGGAACAAGGGCTTCCTTGGACAATTTTCACCACGTTCTCCTAGGGGGCTTAAAAGCAGCGACTAGAAAACCCACGAATCTCTCTAAAGTCACTGAAGTTGTCCAGGGACCACAGGAGTCACCTGCAGCTTTTCTGGGGCATTCATGCGAGGCTTATCGAGTCTACACTCCCATTGACCCAGATGCTCTGCAGAACCTGAGAGCGATCAATGTGGCCTTGCAACACAGTAACAGATATCAGATATAAACTCCAAAACCTGGAAGGATTTGAAGGAATGAATGGGTCACAGTCAGTAGAAGTAGCCCAGGAGGTCTTTAACCATAGAGACATCCTGAAGGAGAAGCAGAACAAGAATGGCAGAGGCAGTGGTAGCTGTGCAGCGAGAGTCAGGCCACAAGGCTGTGGGCTGTAAGCTGCTGTTGTTATCCTTGGCCTGTTGTCTCTCCCTCAGTGCGACTGCCTCCTGTTGAGCCAGAGAGGGTGACCACATGTTGTTCCATGAAGTGAGACTAGGGCCTCATTCTCTTTTCAGGACTTACTAGTCCACTTGAACCAAATGTCCTCTGCTGGCCTGTCATGAACTAGGTAAGAAATCCTGTAGTCTATGTACTCTCCCCTTTGTATATCTTTCAGAAATTCTTTTTATGGTTGTGGAGTCACTGCTTTTTACTCAGGGCTTTCAGTTTCACATTACTCTAAAGCTTTTATGTCTAATTAAGTACTTTAGGACGTCAGGACAGCCACATCACATTGCAGTTTAAATAAAAGCCCAACCATCCAGTGAGAGGCAGAGAAGTAACAAACCAACCTACACTGAGGGGGAAAAACAGGTAAGAACTTTATTTTCTCATCAAAGCAGCTTTCTCTCCACCTCTAAAGGACCTGTTCTCTGAGAATGAATTCCAGGATAAGGCTGGGGCAAGGTGGGAAGGATTTACAAGGGTCAGTTCATTTTTCAAAGAACGATGAGCATGAAGGTAGGTTGGAGTGGAGCCCTTGTGTGACACATGGTGAGGTGCAGTCCCAGTGCATCCCTAAGTGTCAAAACTGTGCATGGAGGAATTACACAGCAGCAGACATGGGGCTATGTTCAGAGTTTAAAATGCATTACAATTGTTTTCCTTCTTGCCAACATTGTGTTTGCTGCAGACACAGTTAATTTCAGACCATCCTTTGTGGTTACTTTAGGTCTCTGAGTTTGCAAGACTGCCATGTAGGCCTCCTGTATGCTTGTCTTTCTTGGAATATGCTCAATTCTGATATGACTGCAGTTGACACACTGAAAGGGCTACAGATGTGTTATTTTCATGAGAAAGAGCAATGAAAATGAGATGCAGTGTAAAACAGCCACCTGACACTGTTATAAAGAAGAAAGAAAAACCTGAAACTCAGACTGAAAGATGAAGTTTCACAAAAACACCATACACTTTAGACATATAGATAACCTTTGTATCAAAGAGGATTACTCATTGAAAAGTAACTCAGGTTCTGGTTGCAATATGTGAGGGAGGATGGGGCTGGATGAAAATGGGGAAGGAATTAAGAAATACAAATTGGTAGTTACAAAAGAACCTAGGGAATATAGTCAATAATCTATATAATAAAAGCTAAGCAATCATTACAGCAGAATAATCAAAAAGACTGGTTGCTATGATGAGCACTGCCCACCAGCGAACAGGGGCTCAATGCAGGAGCTGCCCCCTGGTGGTCAGTGTGCTCCCATAGCCAACCTCTCACAGCTGATCAACTCCTTCATTGGCCATCTGGCCAATCTCTGCAGCCCATCTCCCTCATCCAGACAACCTCCCAGGCTCCTCCCCCTGTCCAGCCAATCTCTCTCAGCTCCTTTTTCCCTGTCTGGTCGGCCCTGATCATCACTGATCAGGACTAGATAAGATGCCTCAATGAGCCCCAATTGCCAAGCAACCCCAGGGACCCCACCCGTGCACAAATTCGAGCATCAGGCCTCTAGTAATATAATAATTATGGATGCTGACATGTAGGTACTAGACCCCTAGAAGCCCATAGAAGGGATCTACTTTTTTTACCTTTAATTTTTTTATTAATTAAGGTATTACATACGTGTCCTTATCCCTCCATTACCCCCCAATTATGCCCTCACCCGCCTGTTGTCTGTGTCCATTGGTTAGGCTTATATGAATGCATACAAGTGCTTTTGTTGACCTCTCTCCTTTACCCCACCCTCCCCTACTTTGAAGGGATCCTTTTAAGGTATACAAATGTCTAACCACTATGTAGAACACTGAAACTCCCATAATATTGACTGTCAACTGTAACTGAAAAATAATAATCTTACCTAATAATAGACAAACATGTAAATTGACCATACCTCCTCTACACCAATCAGGAATGATATGCAAACTAACCCCCAAAAGACTGCCCCATTCCCAGTCTCTCAGGGCCTCTGGGCAGCGTGGGAAGGCAGGGATGGAGTGGACAGAGGCAGCTCCCAGAGCATAAAGAGGTGGCTCTCTGAACAAAAAGAGGCGGCTCCAGGGCCTGAGCAGAAAGGGCCTGGACTAGGCTGGAAAGGCGGTGCCGGCAGCCAGGGAAAGGAAAGCCCATTTTAACACGAATCTTCATGCATTGGGCTTCTAGTTTTTTAATAAAATAAAACAAACAATAGCCCGGTTCACTTGATCCGATTTCTTAGGACCAACTTCTTTCTTATGGCTTACATGCAGAATTTGGCCCCACTACTTTACTAAAATGTTTGCTCTTAAAAGAACCTGCATTGCTAAAGCCAGCAGTTTGTTCACCTGACCTCTCTGTGCTCTCAAGCAGTTTTGTTCTTACTTTCTGAAAACTGCCTCTGAATTCCTTGGCTTGGCATGAACTTTACTCATCACCTACTTGTCTGACAATGCTCTCTTTCTCTCCTTTCAGCTCTTCCTTTCACTCTCCTCCCCAGTTTATTTCCCTCCTGTCTTCTTCCTGCTTCTCCTTCTCCTCTACCAAACAGAAAAACAAAAACCTATAAGTGTATGGCTGGAAATATATTTTCATAAAACAACCTAGGCTCTTCACAGACAAGAAAAAGTTAAAGGAGTTTATCACCACCAAACCAGAATTACATAAAATGCTGAAGGGTATTATTTAATTTAATTTAATTTAATTTAATTTTTATTTATTTTCATTTTTTACAGAGAGGAAGAGAGAGGGATAGAGAGTTAGAAACATCGATGAGAGAGAATCATTGATCAGCTGCCTCCTGCACCACCCCTACTGGGGATGTGCCCGTAACCAATATACATGCCCTTGACCAGAATTGAACACGGGACCTTTCAGTCCGCAGGCCGACACTCTATCCACTGAGTCAAACTGATTTAGGCATGAAGGGTATTCTTTAAGAAGAGGAAGAAGAAGAAAAGGTAAAGGTAAAAATTATGAACAACAAAAAGACATCAAATACATGCCTACCAACAAGTGAATCTAAAAATCAAGGGATATAGAAAGGGAGTTGACTAATAATTCTCAGGGGGAAAGGGGTCTGAGGGGTGTGGGAAGAGATTGGACAAAAATCTTAACACCTATGGATAAAGACAGTGGGGGGGGGGGTAAGGATATGGGGTGAGGTGGGGAATCAGGTGGAGGGGAGATATGGGGAGGGGGGAGAGGAACACCTGTAATAATCTAAACAATAAAGATTTGTTAATAAAAAAAATTAAAAAACCTAGGCTCTCCTGATCTTTTAACCCATATTTCATAGTCTTTTGTTCCTTTACACCACACACATGTATCCACAAATATGGTTTTTGGCAACATTCAGAATTTGCAGCCTTGCAGTCTTACCCCCTCTTGCTTGTAGGCTAATTTTTTGTGAAGCTAATGAAGTTGAAGCATATATCCCCTTGCTTGCACAAGCCTATATCAAGGTTTTGGGCAGGTCGCTAGTCATCTTTTTCATACAGTCATACATTTTTATAAAATTAGCAAATGTAAATTATATTGGTTCCAACTTCCAGAATAGCAGTATAAGCAGTTCTGTGAAACCTGGCTTCTGCAAAATAAGCACAACTAGTAGAAAACACACACATTTCAAGCCTGTCAAAAATGTTCTGCCTGTTTTTGAACAGTAGTCAAGAGTGTAGACACTTAGATGAAGGGTAGATTGAACGATTGCGATGGGGCATGTGCAGGAGGCAACCAATCCAAGTGTCTGTTTGACGTTGATGTTTCTCTCTCTCTGTCTCTGCCCCCTCCCTTCCACCCTTCCTAAAAATCAATGTAAACATATCCTCCAATGAGGATTAACAACAGCAACAAAATCTCTGAAAATTTGCCAAAGAGCATACATAAAATGAAGAAACATTTATTCCCAAAAGTCTTTATTCATAGCAGAATTAATGAATAAATAAATATTAAATTTCTTACATATGGCCAGGATGTAAACTACTCTCTAAACCCTATTCTATTTTATATCTCATTTCTAGAAAATACATTTTTCATATATTTTTATTTATTTTAGAGAGAGGAAGGGAGACGGAAAGATGGAAACATCAATAATGAGAGCAAAACATTGTCTGCTTCCTATGCTGCCCCTACTAGGGATCAAGCCTGCAACCCAGGCATGTACCCTGACTAGCAATTGAACGCTGACCTCCTTGTTCATGGTCCCATGCTCAACCATTGAGCCACTAGGCGAGTTCTAGTCTGAAATTTTTAATTAGAATCTAAAAAAAAATTTTTTTTTCTATGGTAAATTAAAGGTTTTCTTC
Organism: Pipistrellus nathusii; assembly: GCA_963693515.1. Classification (NCBI taxonomy): domain Eukaryota; kingdom Metazoa; phylum Chordata; class Mammalia; order Chiroptera; family Vespertilionidae; genus Pipistrellus; species Pipistrellus nathusii. The sequence continues at coordinate 63,152,008 of OY882859.1, read as the reverse complement.
ATAAAAGTGGTTAAATGTTAACGTCCTTGTCATAGCAATATTTTTTAATGTACTCCTTCAATTGCACTTCTATAACTTTCTAAAATAATACAAATCTTATCTTTATCCATCTCAGTGTTGACACAGAACTTCTGGCCATGTTGGGGAATTTTATGACTCTCTTCTGGATCAAAAGAACATGGTGAAAGTTCTTGATCTATGTAGAATGGAAGTTCTAATCCATCCCATCTCCTTGCTTGCAGATAAGGTGACAACCTGGACATGGCCTCAGACATGCACATGCCAGGCCCGGTGTGCCTCATTGAGAACACTGACACACAACTAGTGGTTAACCCAGAAGCTTTGAAGATCCTGTCTGCCATTACACAGCCTGTGGTGGTGGTGGCCATTGTGGGTCTCTATAGCACAGGCAAATCCTACCTGATGAACAAGCTGGCTGGGCAGAAAAAAGGTGAGGGGCACCAGCTAAGCTCTGCCAGATCCCTTCTCTCCACCCACACTCTCAGCTTTGAGTTCAGTGTTACAGGAAGAGTGAGGTAGAGATGGGGAGGCATATTGAAAGTGAGCTTTGAATCTATCTAATGTTATTTTCTTACCTTACTGTGTTCTGAAAGAGTCAATGCAATGTCTCTTCCCACTTTCCTTAATTTCCTTTTTAAAAGCATAATTTGTATCCTTTTCCTAGAATTCTATGTTTGATTTTTTTAAAGAATTTTTTAAAGAATCACCATATCATTTCCCACAGCAACTCTACCATTTTACATTTCTCCCAGAAATGCACAGGATTCTAATTTCTCCACATTCTTGTCAATACCTGTTATTTGGCTGTGTGTGTGATTTTTTTTATTGTTGTTTGTCTTTATTGACTTCAGACAGGGAGAGAGATATATAGAAACATTAATAATGAGAGAGAATCATTGATTGTCTGCCTCCTGCATGCCCCACACTGGGGATCAAGTTCATAACCCAAGCTGGGAATAGAACCATGACCTCCTGGTGCATAGATCCACACTCAATCATGAGCCACGCTGGCCAGGTTGCTATTTTGATTTTGGTAATGATCATCCTAATGGGTATGAAACAGTATCTCATTATGGTTTTGATTTGTATTTCCTTGATAGCTAGTGCTGTTAATTATCTTGTTATATGTTTATTGGTTATTTGTATATTTTCTTTTTTTTTTTTTACATATTTTATTGATTTTTTTTTACCCCCCTCCTTCCCTCCCACACATCCCCTCCCTCCCCAGAGTTTTATGTCCATTGGTTGTACTTATATGCATGTATACAAGTCCCTCGGTTGATCTATTATCTCCCCCAGATCTTCCTCCCCTCCCCACTGTAATTTGACAGTCTGCCTGTTGCTTTACTCTCTCTATCTCTGTCTCTTGGTTCATCAGTTTATAAAGAGCTTTATCGTCCACCAATGAGTGAGGTCATTGGTGGATGTTTGGTAAAACTCTTCTGGTGGTATTTCTCTTTCATTGATTGGCTTATTTCACTCAGCATGATGTTCTCCAATTCCATCCAGATTGCTGCAAATGATGAGAATTCCTTCTTTTTTATGGCAGCATAGTATTCCATTGTGTAGATGTACCAAAGTTTTTGGATCCAATCATCTGCTGACAGGCACCTAGGCTGTTTCCAAATTCTGGTTATTGTAGACTGTGCTGCTATGAACATATGGGGTGCAAATATCCTTTCTGATTGGTGTTTCTAGTTTCTTGGGGTATATTCCTAGAAGTGGAATTACTGGGTCAATTGGGAGTTCCATTTTCAGTTTTTTGAGGAAACTCCACACTGTTCTCCACAGTGGTTGCACCAGTCTGCATTCCCACCAGCAGTGCACGAGGGTTCCTTTTTCTCCACAACCTCGCCAACACTTGTTGTTTGTTGATTTGTTGATGTTGGCCATTCTGACAGGTGTGAGATGGTACCGCATTGTTGTTTTGATTTGCACCTCTTGGACAATTAGTGACTTTGAGCATGTTTTCATGTGCCTTTTGGCCTTCCTTCTGTCTTCTTTTGTAAATATTCTATTTAGTTCTATTGCCCATTTTTTAATTGGATCATTCATCTTCCTTTTATTTATTTGTATAAGCTGTCTGTAGATGTTGGAGATTAAACCTTTATCAGTGGTATTATTTGCAAGTATGTTCTCCCACACTGTGGGCTTTCTTGTTGTTTTGTTGATGGTTTCTTTTGCTGTAAAAAAGCTTTTTATTTTGATGTAGTCCCATTTGTCTATTTTCTCTTTAGCTTCCATTGCCCTAGGGGCAGTATCAGTGAAGAAGTTCTTTTGGCATACGTCGGAGATTTTGCTGCCTGTGGATGTTTCTAGTATTTTTATGGTTTCCCGTCTGATGTTTAAGTCCTGTATCCATTTTGAGTTTATTTTTGTGAATGGTGTAAGTTGGTGATCTAGTTTCATTCTTTTGCATGTGTCTGTCCAATTTTCCCAACACCATTTATTGAAGAGACTGTCTTGACTCCATTGTATATTCGTGCCTCCTTTGTCAAATATTAATTGAGCATAGTGATTTGGGTTGATATCTGGGTTCTCGATTCGATTCCATTGATCTATATGTCTGTTTTTGTGCCAGTACCAGGCTGTTTTGAGAACAGTGGCTTTGCAATATAGTTTGAAGTCTGGTATTGAGATCCCTCCTACTTTACTCTTCTTTCTCAGGATTGCTGTGGCTATTTGGGGTCTTTTATTGTTCCAAATGAACTTTTGGAGAGTTCTTTCTAGGTCAGTGAAATATGTCATTGGTATTTTAATGGGGAGTGCATTGAACTTATAGATTGCTTTAGGAAGTATGGACATTTTAATGATGTTGATTCTACCAATCCATGAACATGGTATGTTCTTCCATCTCCTTACATCTTCCTCTATCTCTTTTTTCAGTGTCGTGTAGTTTTCTGCATATAGGTCCTTTACTTCCTTAGTTAAATTTATTCCTAGGTATCTTAATTTTTTTGGTGCGATGGTAAATGGAATTGCTTTTTTAGCCTCTGTTTCTGTAGTTTCACTGTTGGTGTATAGAAATGCCATGGATTTCTTGGCATTAATTTTGTATTCTGCTACGTTGCCAAATTCATTTATTAAGTCAATTAGTTTTTTAATGGAGTCTTTGGGGTTTTTTATGTACAATATCATGTCATATGCAAATAAGGATAACTTTACTTCTTCTTTTCCAATTTGGATGCCTTTTATTTCCTCCTCTTGTCTAATTGCAATGGCTGGTACTTCCAGAACTATGTCAAACAGGAGTGGCGAGAGTGGGCATCCCTGTCTTGTTCCTGTTCTTAGAGGGAATGGTTTTAGTTTTTGCCCATTGAGTATAATGTTAGCTGTGGGTTTATCATATATAGCTTTTATTATGTTGAGGTATGATCCTTGTACTCCCACCTTGTTAAGAGTTTTTATCAGGAAGGGGTGTTGGATTTTATCAAATGCTTTTTCTGCGTCAAGTGATATGACTATATGATTTTTATCTTTCAATTTGTTTATGTGATGTATCACGTTTATTGATTTGCAGATATTGTACCATCCTTGCATTCCTGGAATAAATCCTGCTTGGTCATGGTGTATGATCTTTGTGATGTTCTTCTGGAGTCGATTTGCTAGAATTTTGTTGAGGATTTTGGCATCTATGTTCATGAGGGATATTGGCCTGTAATTCTCTTTCATTGAGTTGTCTTTGTCTGGTTTTGGTATTAGGGTGATGCTGGCTTCATAGAAGGAGTTTGGAAGTATTCCTTCCTCTTGGATTTTTTGGAATAATTTGAGGAGGATGGGTTTTCGTTCTTCCTTGAATGTTTGGTAAAACTCTTCTGTGAAGCAATCTGGCCCTGGGCTTTTGTTTGCTGGAAGATTTTTGATGACTGTTTCAATTTCTTCCCATGTCACTGGTCTATTGAGATTTTTAGATTCTTCCTGATTGAGTTTTGGCAGTTTGTATTTTTTTAGGAATATGTCCATTTCCTCCAGGTTGTTCAATTTGTTGGAATAGAGTTGTTCGTAGTATTTTGTAACAATCTGTTGTATTTCGGTTGGGTCTGTTGTTATTTCACCTCTTTCATTTCTGATTTTGTTTATTTGGGTCCTCTCTCTTTGTTTCTTGGTTAGCCTGGCTAGAGGTCCATCTATCTTGTTTATCCTTTCAAAGAACCAGCTCTTGGTTTTGTTGATCTTATGTATTGTTTTTTTGGTCTCTATGTCGTTTATCTGTGCTCTGATTTTTGTTATTTCCTTCCTTCTGCTTACACTGGGTTTTTCTTGTTGCTCTTTTTCTAACTCTTTGAGTTGTAGAGTTAGATCATTTGTTAGCCTTTTTTCTAGTTTTTTGCAATAGGCTTGTAAAGATATGAACTTCCCTCTCAAAACTGCTTTTGCTGTGTCCCATAGATTTTGGATTGTTGTGTTTTCATTGTCATTTGTTGCCAGGATGTTTTTAATTTCTTCCTTGATTTCTCTGGTAACCCAGTCCTTGTTTAATAGCATGTTGTTTAGTCTCCATGTGTTTGATTTCTTTGGATTATTTTTATTGTAGTTAATTTCCAGTTTTATTCCATTATGATCTGAGAAGATGCTTGATATTATTTTTATCTTCTTGAATTTGAAGAGACTTTGCCTACGTCCCAAAATGTGGTCTATCTTTGAGAATGTCCCATGTGCACTTGAGAAGAATGTATATTCTGTGGCTTTGGGGTGGAATGTTTGGAAGATGTCAATTAATTCCATCTGGTCTAGTGAGTCATTTAGGATTGATATTTCTTTGCTTATTTTTTGTTTAGATGATTTGTCCAAGGGTGACAGTGGGGTATTAAAATCTCCTACTATGATTGTATTGCTATTAATCTCTCCCTTAATGTCCTCCAGCAGGTTTTTTTTATGTATTTGGGTGCTCCTATATTGGGTGCATATATATTTACCAGGGTTATTTCTTCTTGTTGGATTGTTCCCTTTAGTATTATGAAGTGGCCTTCATTATCTCTTGTTATGTCCTTCACTCTGAGATCTAATTTGTTAGATATAAGTATTGCTACCTCAGCTTTTTTTTCATTTCCATTTGCCTGGAAAACTTTTTTCCATCCCTTCACCCTCAGTCTGTGTGCATCTTTTTTTCTGAGGTGGGTTTCTTGTAGACAACAGATGTATGGGTTTTGTTTTCTTATCCAATCTGACACCCTATGTCTTTTGATTGGAGCATTTAATCCATTTACATTTAAGGTTATTATTGATAGGTACTCATTTGACGCCATTTTATTTTATACCCGTGTTCCTTCTTCACTTCCTATTTCTTTATTTTTACAGTAGACCCTTTAGCATTTCTTGCATTGCTGGTTTGGTGGAGATAAATTCATTCAGTCTTTTTTTGTCTGTGAAGCTCCTGATTTCTCCTTCAATTTTGATTGATAGCCTTGCTGGGTACAATATTCTTGGATTCAGACCCTTCGTTTGCATGATTTTGTATATTTCATCCCATTCCCTTCTGGCCTGATATGTTTCTGTTGAGAAATCAGTTGCTAGTCTGATGGGGGTTCCTTTGTATGTAACTTTCTGTCTCTCTCTGGCTGCTTTTAAGATTCTTACTTTGTCGCTGTTTGCCACTTTAATATTAATGTGCCTTGGCATCTGACTTCTGGGATTCATTTTGCTTGGGACTCTGTTAGCATCTTGGATTTGTGTGGGGTTTTTCTTCTCTATCTCAGGAAAGTTTTCAGTCATTATTTCTTGAAATACTTTTTCCATGTCTACCTCAGTTTCCTTTCCTTCAGGAACCCCTATTATTCGAATATTATTTTGTTTTGTATTGTCCCAAAGCTCCCGTAGATTCTCCTCCTGCTTTTTAATCTTTTTTTTCTAGAAGCTGCTCTAATTGGGTATTTTTTTCCATACTTGTCTTCTAGCTCACTGATGCGGTCCTCTGCTTCATCTAGTCTACTCTTGATGCTTTCTATTGAGTTCTTCATGGTAGCGATGTCATTTTTTATTTCTTCTTGGTTCTTCTTCAATTCTTCATGGCTCTTCTTCCATTCCTCATGGTTCTTCCTCATTTCTTCTTGGTTATTGTCAAATTTCTCTTCCATTCTTTTTAGCCAACCTATGATCATTATTCTGAACTCTTGCTCTGGTAGGCTGCTTGTCTCTGACTCGTTTACTTCCTTTTCTGGTGATGCCTGCTTTTCTTTCATGTGCGGGGTATTTTTTTGTCTTCCCATGGTATCTCTTTTTTCAGGATGTCTGGTTATGTGGTATTCCTTCCCTTGCATTGATTTAAAGGTGCAAGATATAACACTTATATGCGGCAATAGAATCAACCATAATAAAGTCATCCAAGGTGGATATTACATTATTTTCATTGTGCTCTCTCTGGGCTTCTATTTTGACCCTGGGGATGTGGCTCTCAGGGCCTGGGCCACTTTTTCCGCAGGTTGGAGAAGAATCAGCGAGAAGACACTGAGCTTTTCTTAAAGTTGCAAAACCAGCGCGGTGGCCTCCTTTTCTTCCAGGTCTGCTGAAGCCTCCCCAAGATGGGTGGGCAAAACTCAGGACGCCATGGAAGGGCCGTGGCCTTGGAGAGAAGCCTGAGCCAGGCCCTGGTTCTACCTGCTCAGACCCTCAGCTCTGTGGCTTCCTGGAGAGTCACTTCCTGGGTGAGGAGGTGAAATTTATCAAGAAGATGAGCCACACCTGACTCACATCTAAAGCCTCCCCAGCCCACCTGTATATTTTCTTTTTTTAATTTAATTTTATTGCTTAAAGAATTACAAAGAGTAGTATATATGTTTCCTTTATTTCCCCATTGACCTTCCTCTGGCCTCTCCTACCACTCAGTATTTTGCATCCATTGGTTATGCATATATGCATGCATACTGGTCCTTCAATTGATCTCTTACCTCCCACCCCAACACTCCCCAGCATTCCCATTGTAGTTTTGACTGTCTGTTCAATCCCACTCTGCCTCTGTATCTATTTTTGTTCATTAGTTTATAAAGTTCTTTATTATCCATAAATGAGTAAGATCATGTGGTATTTTTCCTTCATTGCCTGGCTTATTTCACTTAGTATGATGCTCTCTAGTTCCATCCATGCTGTTGCAAATGGTAAGAATTCCTTCTTTTTTATAGCAACCTATATTCTATTGTGTAGATGTACTACAGTTTTCTAATTCACTCATCTGCTGGTGGGCATTTAGGCTGTTTCCAAATCTTAGCTATGATAAATTTTTCTGCTATGAACATAGGGGCACATAGATCCTATCTGACTGGTATTTCTGGTTTCTTGGGATATAGTCCTATTAGTGGGATTGTTGGGTCAAATGGGAGTTCTGTTTTTAACTTTTTGAGGAAACTCAATACTGTCTTCCACAGTGCTGCACCAGTCTGCATTCCCACCAGCAGTGCACTAGGGTTCTTTATTCTTAGCATCCTTGCCAGCACTTGTTTGTTGATTTGTTGATGATAGTCATTCTGATAAGTATAAAATGGTACCTTATTGTTTTGATTTGCATATCTTGGATGATTAGAAACTTTGAGCATGTTTTAATGTCTCTTGGCTTTTCAGGAGGTAAGGTCAAGGAATGAATAATGGGGAAATAGTCACAATTCAGTATACAAGAGGTAAAAACAAAATGAATGTATAAGAAGAAATGTATAAGAAGAATGTATAAAAAGAACTGTTAGATTTAAAAAGAAACTTACTACAGACTGATTCATATGCCTTTCAGCATAACCATTATTGCTTGTCTCGTTTTTGATTCTTATAAGTATATTTCCAGTAGGACATGATCTCACTGCCCATTACTCACAAATACTGACACTCCCTTCATGTCCTTGCACTCTCCTTTCATTCTCACACTCTCACTCTAACAGCCTGCAGACCTGTTGGCAGCCATCTTACTTTCCCTGTATATTTTCTTTAAGGAAAAATCTGTTCAAATCCTTGTCTCACTTTTAAATTGGCTTGTTTGTTTTCTGGGGTTGTGCTGTAGGACTTCTTTATATATTCTGGATATCAATCCCTTAATTAAGAAATATTTCCCCCCATTCCCTAGGATACCTATGAAACTGTTGATAGTATCTTTTGACTCACAAAAGTTTTAATTTTGAACTCAACTTATCTATTTTTCTTTCATTGTTTATGCTTTTGGTGTCATGTCTAAGAAACCACCCCAAATTCAATAGCATGAAGCTTTCCCCCTACATTTTCTTCAATGAAGTTTATAGTTTTAGCTCTTACATGTAGGTCTTTGAAAGATTCTGATTAATATTGCAGAAGGCAAGCTTTCTATCTTATACTATTGAGGGTGATGCTAGCTGATGGATTTTCATATAAGGATTTTATTATGTTGAGTTAGTTTTCTTCTAGTCCTAATTTGTTAATGTTTTTAAATAAAAAATGGGTTGATATTTCTAATTTCTTTGGATATAATCCAAGAAGTGGGATTACTGGGTCAAATGGGAGCTCCATTTTAAGTTTTTTGAGGAAACTCCATACTGTTCTCAACAGTGGCTGCACCAGTCTGCATTCCCACCAGCAGTGCACGAGGGTACCTTTTTCTCCAAATCCTCACCAGCACTTGTCATTTGTTGATGATAGCCATTCTTACATGTGTGAGATGGTAATGCACTGTCATTTTGATTTGCATCTCTCAGATAATTAGTAGCTTTGAGCATGTTTTCATGTGTCTCTTGGCCTTCCTTTTGTCTTCTTTCAAAAAGATTCTATTTAGGTCTGTTGCCCATTTTTTTATTGGATCATTTATCTTTCTTTATTAAGTTGCATAAGTTCCTTGTAGATGTTGGAGATTAAATCTTTATCAGTTATTACACATCTATATAAATAAAAATGTAATTGTTCGTTTGTTCAAAATCTTAAATCTCTGAAAGTTCTTCACTGATTGCTTTGAAATTTTGACAACATTGCATTCAAATAACGCACATGTTTATATATTCCTTATACCTACTATTATATAGATGTCACACCTGTGACAGGTAAGAACATGCTTTTAAAAAAAAACAGCACCATTTGTTGGACGTAAAAGCAACACACGCTACACTAAATATTTTATAATTCCATTTCAATGTTTCCAATTTACGATCCATTTACAATTTTCAAATTTCCAATTTTACGATTCCATTTCATTGTTGATAATGATTGAAGATTTGTGCTTAGAAATCATGAACAAAGTTCTCAATCAATTGGGAATGCCATCACTGAATCGATCTGCTGCTGCTTCGTTCGATGTAGAATTGCATTGTGAACAAAATTACAACACGGGTGATCTTTTGTCGTATGTGCAATCAAATATTCCTAAGCTAACACTTGAGTAAAAAGGCATTTACGATCAAATAATGCAAACTGTCAATAATAGGGTTGGAGAAATCTTCTTAGATGCACCTAGAGGAACTGGTAAAACATTCCTAATTAGATTGATTCTGGCAGCAATTCAATCCCAAAATGACATAGTCTTAGCTCTTGTGTCGTCTGGAATAGCCGCAACATTGCTACCAGTTGGGAGAACTGCTCATTCTGCTTTGAAATTGCCATTGAACATGCAATTCATTGAAACTCCCACGTGCAACATTTCCAAAGCTTCCAGCATGGCAAATGTATTGCAGAAATGCAAACTTACTGTTTGGGATGAATGCACAATGGCACACAAAAAATCACTCAAGGCTCTTGATCGATCATTGCAAGATTTATGTGGAAACATCAGACCAATTGGGAATGCATTAATATTGCTTACAGGAGATTTCAGGCAAACATTACCTGTAATTCCTCAATAGGCACCAGCAGACGAAATAAATGCTTGCCTGAAATACTCTACTTTGTGGCGACACGTAAAGATGTTAATTTTATTACAAATACATATATATATTTAGCTGCAAAACGATCAATCAGCTGAGACATTCTTACATCAATTGCTGGAAACTAGGAACACAAAGGTGCCGGTTGATCTGACCTGAGGATGAATTTCATTTCCTCATAACTTCTGCAATTTAGTGATGTCAAAAGAAGAATTGGTTGAAAAGTATTTCCTAATATTCAAACCAATTATAAAAAATCACAATTGCTGATTGAATGAGCTATTCTTGTGGCCAAGAACAAAGACATCTATGAACTTCACAATATTATTCAGTCTAACATTCAAAGTGAGGCACAGAAAAGTCAATCCAAACTGTTGTGGAAATAGAGAAAGTGGCTAATTATCCAACAGAATTTTTGAATTCACTTGATCTGCCAGGTATGCCACTACATGTACTGCAATTGAAAATCGGCGTGCCAATTATCATGTTGCAAAATATCAACCAGCCAACACTTTGCAATGGCACTCGGCTTATAGTACAAAAATTAATGAGCAATATTGTAGAAGCAACAATCTTAACAGGACCTTTAGAAGGTGAAGATGTCCTCATTCCTCGCATTCTATGATTCCAAGTATATGCCTTTTCAATTTAAGAGATTGCAATTCCCCATTCGATTGGCGTTTGCAATCACCATCAACAAAGCTCAGAGCCAATCTTTAGAATTGTGCAGTTTAGATCTAGACATGGATTGCTTCTCACATGGACAATTATATTTTGCATGTCCTAGAGTCAGCAAACCAGTCAATCTCTATATCTGCACAGATAATTGAACAAAAAATATTGTATACCTACAAGCATTGTGGAATTAAACATATTACAAACATGCACTTTCTCGTTTCTTTCTTTTCCATTTAAACAGACTGAGCAACGCATGGCTGGGTACAGCTAGTTGGCAAATAAGATCTCCCATACAGCAGGCTTTCTTGTTTTTGTTGATGGTTTCTTTTGCTGTGCAAAAGCTTTTAATTTTGTTATAGTCCCATTTGTTTATTTTCTCTTTAGCTTCCATTGCCCTACTATGTGATATCGGTGAAGAAATTGCTTTGGCATATGTCTGAGATTTTGCTGCCTGTGGATTACTCTAGTGTTTTTATGATTTCCCATCTTATGTTTAAGTCCTGTATCCATTTTGAGTTTATTTTTGTGTATGGTGTAAGTTGGTGATCTAGTTTGATTTTTTTTGCATGTATGTGTCCAATTTTCCCAAAACTATTTATTGAAGAGACTGTCTTGACTTCATTGTATGTTCATACCTCCTTTGTCAAATATTAATTGAGTATAGTGGTTTGCGTCAATATCTGTTTTCTCTATTCTATTCCATTGGTCTATATGTCTGTTCTTGTGCCAGTACTAGGCTATTTTGAGAACAGTGGCTTTGTAATACATCTTGAAATCTGGTATTGAGATCCCACATACTTTGTTCTTCTTTCTCAGGATTGCTATGGCTATTCAGGTTCTTTTTTTATTCCAGATGAATTTTTAGAGAGTTCTTTCTAGGTTTGTGAAATATGCCATTGGTAATTTAATGGGGAGTGCATTGAATTATAGATTGCTTTGGGTAGTATGGACACTTTAATGATATTGATTCTACCAATCCATGAACATAATATGTTCTTCCATCTGTTTACATCTTCTGAAACACCAAGCAAAAAAGAATATATGCACCCCTATGTTCATAGCAGCACAATTCACCACAGCTAAAATTTGGAAACAGCCTAAATGCCCATCAGCAGATGAGTGGATTAGAAAACTATAGTACATCTATGCAATAAAATACAATGCTGCTGTAAAAAAGAAGAAATTCTTATTTTTTCCAAAAGCATTGATGGACCTGGAGAGCATTATGTTAAGTGAAATAAGCCAGACAATGAAAGAAAAAGAAAAAAAAAAAAAAAACATGATCTCACTCATTTATGGAAAATAAAAAACATTATAACCCAGTGAATAAAAGGATAGATACAGAGGCAGTAAAGCATGGAACAGACTGTCAATTTACAGCAGGAAGGCTGGGGAGTGTTGGGGAGGAAGGGAAATAGATCAACCATAGGACTTCTATGCATGCATACAAGCACACCAATGAAAAGACTCTGGGGGAGAAAATGAGAGGGGGAATGTGACAGGGGGAAGGGGATTCTGGGGGGAGGTCAGTGGGGAAAAAAAGGAGATATATGTACTAATATATGTAATATTTTAAATAATAAAAAGTTAGCAAAAAAATTAAAAATAAAGTAAAAAATTTTAAAGGGGGGTTGAATATTTTTATGCATTGGATATTTGAATTTCCCTGTTTCTCTGTAAAATCAATATTGATTGTACTTTTTAAAAAATGTATTTATGTTGATTTCACAGAGGAAGGGAGAGGGAGAGAGAGTTAGCAACATCAGTGATGAGAGAGAATCATTGATTGGCTGCCTCTAGAATACCTCACACTAGGGATGGAGTCCATAACCAGGGCATGTGCCCTGCCCCATAATCGATCCATAACCTCCTGGTTCTTAGATCAACGCTCAACCTCTGAGCCACACCAGCCAGGCTACTGGTTGTAGTCTCTCCTTACCTTGATTATGTTCATGTTTATCTCCATTTTAAGACATATCTGCTATTAAAACTCCCTCTCTCTCTCTTTTCCCCCTGAGGCTTCTCTCTGGGCTCCACAGTTCAGTCTCACACCAAAGGAATCTGGATGTGGTGTGTGCATCATCCTAAGAAACCAAACTACACCGTAGTTCTGCTTGAAACTAAGGGGCTGGGAGATGAAGAGAAAGTAAGTATTAAAGATTCAATTTGGAGACAATCCCCTCATTTTTGGATATTGTCTACACCATTTAATATTTTTCTTTTTAAAATTATTATTATTTTAATTATTACTCAAATAATTAAACATATGTGTGTTTTTGTTTTGTTTTGTTTTGTTTTGTTTTGTTTCATTTCTGTTTATATGCTAAGAAACCGAGTTTTCCTATAAGAGATAATGAAAATATAAGGCAGAATCCTAGAAGACCATAGTGGTCATTTCATAGTAGTTTAATTATTAACAAGAGGCTATAAGCTAAACCAGTTAACACAGATACTTAAAGGTACTACAAACAAAATCAGCCATGAGTCCTATCCTGCAGAGAACTTTAGGTAAGGATTATTGTTCAGAAGTCCTAAACTGTTGTTTAAATGTACACGCTGTCATTAACACAGTGGCCTTAGCAAATTATTTCACTTCTTTTAACCTCAGCTTTCTGATCTGTAAAACTAATGAAAACTGTCTATATTTGCCTCATAGCATTGTTTTGACTATTTAATATAATGGAAAGTATTAGGTGAATAATAATGACTAGATAAAATAACTAAAAGTATTATTACTCTTACATAAGTCAATTTTGCTGTAAAAACATAGAGAAAATTAAATTACATTTAAGGCTTTAGAGTGCCCACCAATCTGGACTATTTGTTTTGCAATCATCTAAAAATGTTCATAAGGCCAAAGCCAGTTTGGCTCAGTGGTAGAACATCGGTCTGTGGACTGAAAGGTCCCAGGTTTGATTCCAGGCAAGGGCATGTACATTGGTTGCGGGCACATCCCTGGTAGGGGGTGTGCAAGAGGCAGCTGGTCAATGTTTCTCTCTCATTGATGTTTCTAGCTCTCTATCTCTCTCTCTTCCTCTCTGTAAAAAATCAATAAAATATATTTTTAATATATATATATATATAAATGGTCATAAGAGGACCTAGTGAGAATACGTGTAACCAAAAATACTAATCAGAAGACTATTCAAAGTCCAAGTCCTACTAACAACCATTTTCCTTTGGATTTGTTTTCTTCTTGAAAGTCATTAATCTAAAAAGAGCTACTCCACTAAATGAGCATCATTTTATTTTGCTGCTCTGGAAACTGCCATCAGAATAAATCATGATCCTGACCCAAATGTGTTGATTTCCAGGGTAATAACCAAAATGACTCCTGGATCTTTGCCCTGGCAATTCTGCTGAGCAGCACCTTTGTGTATAACAGCATGGGGACCATAAACCTTCAGGCCATGGACGAACTGCAGTATCCTTCTTGTGGTCCAGAAGAGCATCAACTTCAGAGGGGAGGCCTGTACTTAAAAACCAGCTATATTGCCGAAACTGGTTTGGCTCAATAGATAGAGCATCGGCTTGGGAACTGAAGGGTCCCGGGTTCAATTCCGGTCAATGCATGTATCTTGGTTGCAGGCATATACCCAGTGAGGGGGGTGTGCAGGAGGCAGCTGATGGATGACTCTCTCACCGATGTTTCTAACTCTGTATCTATCTCCCTTCCTCTTTGTACAAAAATCAATAAAATATATTAAAAAGAAAAAAAAAACAGCTTCATGAATGTGAATCCTGGTGAATCAAGCACAAAAAGAGTGTATAAAAAAATAATTAAATAATTCAAGGGCAGCAAGAATTAACACTTGGGTTCGAAACAAAGCAAAAAAAAAGGTTTGGAATATGTGGGACTAATATGGCATGAGAAGCACTGTTCATTTACACCATTTTTCCTTAGTTTGGTACTCAGCTATGTGACAGAACTGACAGATAAAATAAGGGCAAAATCTTCACTTGAGGCAAATGACGTTGAGGACTCAGCTGACTTTGTGAGCTTCTTTCCCGATTTTGTGTGGACACTGAGGGATTTTTCCCTAGAATTGGAAGTACTAGATGGGCAACCCACCTCAGCAGATGAGTACTTGCAGAATTCACTCAAACTTAGGCAAGGTAAAGGGGACTTAGAACTGATTATTGGGAACCACAAGCCATTAGAAACCATCATCTTTTATTTTTGAACTTAGAGTTTTTACATGTATAGCTTTCTATTTCTTCTCAGCTGCCTAGTTCTAAGAACTAATGCTTGTTTAATATCTAAATTCATAGATTTGATTTTGAATCATCTTCTCCCCTGTACTAAGAACAAGTTTCTTTTTCTTTCACCTTTTCCTGCATTGTGATCAGAATGATTTTCATCTCCCTGCATAGAGCTTGTGATATTGTAATTAGCCAAAGAATATGGAATGGAATGATCATTTATTTAAAGAAAATAGATTAAAGCATAAAAATTCGCTAAGTTAGGGGCAAACTATGGCCCACAGGCAAATGATGGCCAATGCAGCCTGCCAGCTATCATACAAATAGGTTTTACTGGGTGAATACAATGTAGATGGTCCATGGCTGCTTTCATTCTATACAGCAGAATTGGATACTTGGAAAAGAAACCACCTGACTTGCAAAGTCTACTATATTTATGATTTGGACACTTACAGAAAAAGTTTCCAAGCCCCTATATTAAGCAAAGCTTTTTTTTTTTTTTTAATCTTTATCCAGGTACCACTCTTAAAAATGAAAAATTTAATCTACTTCGACTTTGTATCCGAAAGTTCTTCCCAAAGAAGAAATGCTTTATCTTTGATTGTCCCACTCATCTGAAGAAGCTAACCCAACTTGAGACAATGCATGATGATGAGCTGGACCCTAAATTTGTGCAACAAGCTGCAGACTTCTGTTCCTACATCTTTACCAATTCCAAAGTCAAAACTCTTTCAGGAGACATCCAGGGCAATGGATCCCGTGAGTCCACTTCTGGGTCATTACTCTCACTGTTAAAACTAAAGGAAGATGGAATAGCCCTAGCTGGTTTTGCTCAATGGATAGAGCATTGGCCTGTGGACTGAAGGGTACAGGGTTCGATTCCAGCCAAGGGTACATGCCTGGGTTGAGGGCTCGATCCCCAGTAAGGGACATGCTGGAGGCAGCCAATAAATAAATCTCATCATTGATCTCTCTCTCTCTCTCTCTCTCTCTCTCTCTCTCTCTCTTTCCCACCCCCCGCCCCCCATACCTTTCTGAAATCAATAAAGAAATTTAAAAGGAAAGAAAAAAGAAAGAAAGAAAGAAAGAAAGAAAGAAAGAGAGAGAGAGAGAGAGAGAGAGAGAGAGAGAGAGAAAGAAAGAAAGAAAGAAAGAAAGAAAGAAAGAAAGAAAGAAAGAAAGAAAGAAAGAAAGAAAGAAAGCATTTTGAGTTCTTTAATACTAAGCATCCACCTAGTTTGAGCTTAAAAAATACAAATCTCCTATAACTAGAGGGCCAGTGCATGAAATTTGTGCACTCGAGAAATTCCCTCAGGTCAGCCTGGGCCCTTTCACAATTCAGCAGCCCTCAGGGGATGTCCAGACATCCTTAGTACTGCGATGGAGGAGGGAGAGGCTCCCACCACACCCCCAACACTGCAGTGCTTGCCAGCCATGAGCCTGGCTTCTGACTGAGCAGCATTCCTTCTGTGGTAGTGCACTGATGACCAGAGCACAACTCCTACATTGAGTGTCTAATCCCTGGTGGTCAGTGTGTGTCATAGCAATAGGTCATTCCACCATTAGGTGGATATACACATTTTATTATATACTAGATGCCTGGTGCACAAAATTCATGCACTCAGGAAGTCCAGCCTGCTCCGTCCTACAATTTGGGACCTCTTGGAATATGTTGGAGAGCTGGTTTCAGCCTGATCCCCACAGGCCAGTATAAGGGTCCCCCCCACCTTTCTCTCTGAGATTCATCAGTCTGTTCCATGTTGCCATGCCTGTGGTTTCTGCTGCATTGAGCATTTGTGCACTCATGGTCGGTGCACATGACAACTACCAGTTGGCTGGCCATTAGGCTTTTGTATATATAAATGATTACTGTGGTACATCCTAGATGACACAACATTTCTAGCAGATTTTATTAGCCAGATTTCCTTGGTGAGAAAAGACAGAAAAGGATAAATAAAAAAAGCCTCTGTTATTTCAAATTAACCTAGTAAACTGGATCTGTACTATCTCATATGATAGCTAGAAAAGTGCAGTAGCTACATTTATCTAAAATTAAAGGTAGATTAGTTAAAATTAAATAAATTTGAAAATTCACATTACATGTATAGTTGCTGGAATATTAGATAGCACATATAGCAGATGACTATCATCACAGAAAGGTCTTTTGGACAGTTTTCTATTGGAATAAATGAAATGGTGACCCTTTTTTAATGCATTTTGAGTTCTTTAATACTCACCCAATAATACATTTTCCCATTAATTTTAGAGAGAGAGAAGCATCAATATGAGAGAGAAACATTAACCAGTTGCCTCCTGCACGCACCCCAACTAGACATCAACTCCACACCCTAGATGTGTGCCCTGACCAGGAATCAAACCCACAACTTTTTGGAGCATGGGACGATGCTCAACCAACTTAGCCACCTGGCCAGGGCAGAGGACATCTTTTCAATTGTTTCAGTTATTGATTTTATAAATGCTTACCACGAGCCAGAACTGATGATAGAGACATAAATGAAAGGTACATTTCCTATCCTAATGGTGCTTAGGGGTAAAGCACATGCCATCAATAAATACAGTTCTATGGTGCCTAGAACAGAGGTTCTCACCTTTTGATATGGATCCATATCACCAAAGATCTCGCCAGAGGAGGATTTAATTCAGTTCATCTGGAGCAGAGCCTGAGAGTCTGCATTTCTAGAAAACTTCTAGGTGATGCTAAGGACATAGATGCTGTGACCAAATGAGTATTGAAACATATCACCAGATTTATGGATGATGGATTGTTTCCTAACCCCACCTATAACAAATGTTTTGTTCTCTATTTGTAGGGCTGGAGACTCTGGTGATGACCTATGTCGATGCCATCAGC
The DNA here is from genome assembly GCA_963693515.1 of Pipistrellus nathusii. Classification (NCBI taxonomy): domain Eukaryota; kingdom Metazoa; phylum Chordata; class Mammalia; order Chiroptera; family Vespertilionidae; genus Pipistrellus; species Pipistrellus nathusii. Next base: position 63,134,437 of record OY882859.1, on the reverse strand, counting down.
AGTGGAGATCTGCCCTGCATAGAGAACGCAGACCTGGCCTTGGCCCAGATAGAGAATTTGGCTGCAATGCAAAAGGCTATTGCCCACTATGACCAGCAGATGGCCCAGAAAGTTCAATTACCCACAAACACCCTCCAAGAGCTCCTGGACCTGCACATGGCCAGTGAGAAAGAGGCCATTGAAGTCTTCATGAAGAATTCCTTCAAGGATGTAGACCATTTATTTCAAAAAAAAATTAGCGGTAATTTTTTTCTTCTGTTTATATGGATTAGGGTCTCAGAAAGCAAAGTACTAATATGAAATGAAATGGGTATTTATTGCAAGAGAAGGAATTCTTACTAGACTTTAATATGATAAAACTAGAGGCCCAGTGCTCAACATTTTTGCATGGGGAACAGGGTGTGTCCCTCTGCCCAAGCCTGCACCCTCTCCAATCTGGGACCCCTCAAGGGATGTCTTACTGCCCATTTAGGCCTGATCCTGGTGATATCGTGCCTAAACAGGCAGTAGAAAATCACTCTCACAATCCAGGACTGCGAACTCGCAACTGCTCTCCTGTCTGCTTTCCTGATTGCCCTTAACCACTTCTGCCTGCCAGCATGATACCCCCAAGCACTTCCCTGCCAGCCTGATTAATGCTTAACTGCTCCCCTACCAGCATGTTTGCCCCTAACTACCCTCCCCTACAGGCCTGGTCCCGCCCTCCAACTGATCTCCCAGGCAGACCTGGGTCCTCCCAACTGCCCTTCCCTGCAGGCTTGGTTGCCCCCAACTTCCCTCCTCTGCTGACCTGGTCACCTCTAACAGCCCTCACCTGCAGGCTTGATTGCAACCAACTGTCCTCCCTTGTAGGCCTGATCCCTCCCAACTGCCCTCACCTGCTGGCCATCTTGTGACCACATGATGGCAGTCATCTTTGACCGCATGAGGGCAGCCATCTTTTGTTGGAGTGATGGTCAATTTGCATATCATTCTTTTATTAGATAGGATTAGATAGGATACAGGCCTGGTGCATGGGTGGGGGCCAGCTGGTTTGCCCTGTTCCTGATCAGGGTTGGGGATCCCTTGGGGCATGGGCTAGGAGCCTATGGGGTTTGAAGGCCAGCCATACCAAGCAGAGGGCCTGGTATCTGGGATTTATTTATATTATATAATTGAAACTTTGTAGCCTTCAGTGGAGCCAATCCTCCTCCTCACTCCACAGCCACAGCCATTTTTGTTGTGATTTATTTATATTCTATAATTGAAACTTGTTGCCAGGAGTGGAGGCTTGCGCCTGCCAGGGCAGGCAGAAAGTTTGGCTTCCTCCAACTCCGGGAGTAACTAAAGCATCCTGCTTTCTCCAGCTCCATGGCTGCCACCATTTTTGTTGGGATTTATGGTCAGTTAATTCTACAGAAACCTTGTGACATTAAGTGGAGGCCTGGGCCAGCAAGGGCAGGCAGAAAGCTTGGCTTCCTTACTTGCCGGGGAACCCCAACCTCCCTTCTGCTCTCTGTGGCTCCCGCCAATTTGGTTGGGTTTATTTACATATTTGCTCCTGATTGGCTAGTGGGCATGGCTTGTGGGGATAGCAGAGGTATGGACAATTTGCATATTACTCTTTTATTAGGATAATAAGATCCATTTTATTATGATTGACACAAAGTTTTGAATATTTTTTTCTTTTTATGCAGAAACTAATACTCTTTCTCATAATTTATTTAAATGCATGCAGGTAATAATTAGTTTCTCATCAATTTTATAATATTAAATCTGTCTGGTACTTGCTTGCTGGCACCAGACAGATTTAATATTATAATCAAAAGCAAAGAAAGATGTAGTCTTAGTTACGTGGGCTTACATTCCTTCCATATGCAATCGCTGGTCCAATCTGAAAGCAGAAGTTTCTTTCCAAAGGTGTATGTGTAGGACTAGAGAACCTAGTCCTGACCTGTGTCAATGCCATCAGCAGTGGGGCCCTGCCCTGCATGGAGAATGCAGTCCTGGCCTCGACCCAGATAGAGAACTCGGCTGCAGTGCAAAAGGCCATGGCCCCCTATAACCCACAGATCGGTAACATAAATGCTAACAAAAAGCTAGCAATCTCAACCATGAACTTCACCTCCAAGGAGAAACGGACTTCAATAGAAAGACAGGATCAGGAGGAAGGATGTGTTCCTGTGAGGTGCCTATAACTTTTACAGGGAAGGATCAAAAACTGGTTTTTGAAAAGCCTTTACAAAAATCCTGAGGTCAAGCTAATTTTTTCTTTGTACCATTCTACTTCCTATTTTCACATTAAAGGCCCAGCTAGCAAAAAGGCGAGATGACTTCTGCACAGAGAATATGAAAACATCATCAGATCGCTGCTCAGCTTTACTTAAGGATATCTTTCATTCTTTAGAAGAACAAATAAAGCAGGAGGCTTTTACTAAACCAGGAGGATATCATCTCTTAATGCAGACTGTGAATGAGCTGAAGAAAAAGTATCTTCAGGAACCCAGGAAGGGAATACAGGTAACCAGCATTTATCTGTCTCTGTTTCTTCCTTCAACCCCACACTTCCCTTCCTCCCAGCCTCCCGCCACCTCTTTTCCTTAGATCTGCTTTCTCCTTGATGGCTTCATTCCTCACCCCGAATGGGACCACAGCACCAACAGCTCCATAAAGAGACCCCTCATTCAGAGAACAGGGACTCTCAATCTATATTTATATCAATTTCTTACAAAGGAATCTGGTTCATTGAGTTCCAGGCTTGGCCAATCTGGATCATGTGTCCACCGTGTCAAAGGGGCACCTTGAACAGCACAAGGACCAGGGCCAAGAGAAGCAATTCCTATAGGATAAGATGGTGGGCAAATAGGAATAAGCGCTTCCAGCAGTTTTCTCTGGGTCCTAGAGTGAAGAAGTCCTTCAGACATACCTGAGGTCCAAGGAGTCTATGATTGATGCAGTCTTACAGACAGACCAGACTCTAACAAAAAGGGAAAAGCTGCTTGAAGGTGAGGAGCAAGTCAAGAGACTAGATAGCCTCAACAGCTTTTAAAAGTTTAAATAATTTGGCTTGGAGAACCTGGGGTCCTTAAACTAAAGCCAGATGAGCAAAGATGCCTATGACTAGCCAGAGTCAGTCTCAGTGGGCAAATGCAGTCAGCAGCAACAATGACAGGTGAGTTAACAAAGAAGAAACAGCGAGGGGGTCGCCCACATGAATTTGTCTTCTTCCTTTCCTCCTGGCAGTGCAACGTGTGAAAGCTGAATCTGCAAAAGCTGCAGAAAAAATGCTAGAGGAAATGCAAAAGAAGAAGCAGCACATTATGGAGGAGAAAGAAAAGAGTTATCAGGAATATAGGAAACGACTGACTGAGAAGATGGAGCAGGAGAGGGCTCAGTTAATGGCAGAGCAAGAGAGGGCTCTGGCTCTTAAACTTGAGGTATATAATGACTTCATCTTGAGGTTTCTCTTTTTCTCTTTGCTGTCCACTCTTCCTGACCTATTTGTCTGTTAGAACATGAAACCCGGAAAGACCTTGCATACCCATTTATAATTTTCAATCCCTGTCTGTCTGCCTGGCTTGGAACTTGCCTACCGTATTTTTCAGCGTATAAGATGACCCCCTAATTTTACAGTTAAAACATAGATTTAGGCCTATATTCTCTGTATAAGACTACCCCCCACTTCCGAGGCAACACCAGTTCTTTTTTTAATAGACTACCTCTCTGACTCTGGCCAATCTGAGCAGGCTTTTTACTACACCACAGTGTAGCTTCGGGTACAGAACATGTATAATTTGCATGCATAAAAAGCCTGCTTGGATTGGCTGAGTTAGAGAGGCGGTCCGAGCAGCCTTGCAGTGATTGGTGTGGGATTGAGTTGGAAAATTCGTTTAGTGGCATACCAAGGCGTTTTTCAGGATATACTGGGCGTATAAGATGACCCTGATTTTCGGTTGCCTTTTTTTCGTTTCAAAAGTTGTCTTATACGCCGGAAAATACGATATATCTAGTTATTAATTTTATTTTATTATCCTTTATCTCATATCTAGTCCTTTATCAGTACACAAGGTGTCCAGTGCACAGATTTGTGCACTTGTAGGGTCCCTCAGCCTAACCTCTGCCATCTCAAAATTCGGGACCACCTCAGGGGATGTTAGACTACTGGTTTGGGCCCAATCCCCACAGGTCAGGCTAAGGGACCCCACCATTGCACAAATTCGTGCACCAGGCTGGTTTCAACCCAATTCCCACAGGCCACAATGAGGCATCTCACCAGTGCACAAATCCATGCACTGGGCCTCAAATATGCATATAAGATCATTGGTTAATCTTTTCCCACCCTCTGCCTTCTCCCTTTCCCTCAGAAATCATCAGTCTGTTCCATGTTTCCTTGCCTGTGCATCAAGTGTCTGCCCCCTGGTGGTCAGCGTGCATTATAGCTATCAGTCTAATAGACAAACAGTTGCTTACACTTTTGTAAGTAAAGACTAGAGGCCCTGTGCATGAAATTTGTGCACAGGAGGTAGAGGGTGGCCCTCAGCCCACCGGGATCAAGCCTGAAAGGGGAGTCAGACATCCCTCTCATAATCCAGGACAGCTGGCTCCCAATTGCACTCATGCCTGCCTTCCTGGTTGCCCCTAACTACTTCTGCCTGCCAGCCTGGTCACACCCTAACCACTGCCCTTCCAGCCTGATTGATGCCTAACTGCTCCCCTGCCAGCCTGATTGCCCCTAACTGCCCTCCCCTGCAGGCCTGGTCACCCCTAATTGCCCTCACCTGCAGTCCTGGTCGCCTCTAACTGCCTTCCCCTGTAGTCTTGGTCACCCCTAAGAGCCTTCCTCTGCAGTCCAGGTCCCCCCAACTGTTCTCTCCTGCAGACCTAGGTTCCCCTCCCCCAATTTCTCTTCCTTACAGGCCTGGTCTCCCCCAACTTCCCCTCTGCTGGCCTGGTCACCCCTAATTGCTCACTCTTGCAGGCTTGATTGCCCCAACTACCCTCCCTTTCAGGCCCGGACCCTCCCAACACTCTCCCCTGCTTACCTGATCCACCCACAACTGCTCTCCCTTGCAGACCTGGTCCCTTTCAACTTACCTCCTGTACTGACCATCTTGTGTTCACATGGGGGCAGGATCTTTAACTACATGAGGGCAGACATCTTATGTGTTGGAATGATGGTTAATCTGCATATTACTCTTTTATTAGATAGGATAGAGGCCTTGTGCATGGATGGTGGCCTTAAAGGGAGTCCTGGATAAGGGTGGGGGTTCCCTTGGGGTGTGGGGTGGCCTGGGTGAGGGGCCTATGGTGATTTTCAGGCTGGCCACACCCCCTGGTGACCAAAGCAGAGACCCTGGTATCTGGGGTTTATTTATCTTCTATAATTAAAACTTTGTAGCCTTGAGTGGAGGCCTGGGCTGGCCATGGCTACAGAACTTGGTTTCCTTCATTGCTCGGGGCAACACTAGCCTCCTTTACTCTGCAGCTCCATGGCTGCTGCCATTTCTCTTTGGATTTATGTATCTTCTATCATTGAAACTTTATAGCATTGAGTGGAGGCCTGGGCAGGCAGAAAGCTTAGCTTCCTCTATCGCCAGAGAAACCCAAGCTTCCCTCCTCCTCACTCTGTGGCCACAGCCATCTTTGTTGGTGCTAATTTGCATACTTGTTCTGATTGGCTGTTGGGCATGGATGGTGGGCATGGCTGGTGGGTGTAGCTGTGTGGTGGTTAATTTGCATATTACTCTTTTATTAGATAGGACTTGAGCCTGTTGCATAAAATTTTGTGCAGGGGTAGGATCCCTAGTCCTGGCTGGCCATTAGGGCCAATTTGGGTCTTCCTTCAGGCTGATGTCAAAGAACTTACCCTGGTTGCCAGCTGCTGGCTGGGTTCTTTGTTATCCCAGCTGCCAGCTGCCAGCTGGGCCCTTCCTTTGTTCTGCACCAATCCCTGGTGGTCAATGCACATCATAGCCAGCAGTCAAACTCCCAAGGGGACAATTGGCATATTAGCCTTTTATTATATAGGATTCTTAAATCAATATCTATTATCTTCTAGGCATTATAAATGCTATGTCTTATCTGTATATCTTGCTTAATATTATATGAAGCAAGAATTGTTGTGTACCTACCTATACCTTAGGAAAAAATACAGTTCAGAAAAGATGAGCTTTTACAGGGTCACACAGATCGGTAAGATATCTGAACCACCTTCAACTTAGAGGAATCTAGAATCACTGTTTTTCTGTCACACTTGGTGTGACTTTGGTTCTAAGAAACCCTTTATGAGCAGAAAGACACCTTTCCTCTCACACCTGTGTCTGCCACTCCTGTCTGTTTGCTACGCCCTACTCCTAGCTTGTGTAGTAAGTTTTCTGTGGAAATCCAGTGTGGACAGTTAGGGGCCTTGATGTCCTTTCTTATATCCTGCTACTCTTGCAACCAAGCTTAAATCAAATTCCCTGACCTAAGATTCAGGCACTTCCTTTGATTTTGAGAAATTTTTACTTCTGTCATGTGTATGTATATGAAAGTCTGTGTGTGTGTGTGTGTGTGTGTGTGTGTGTGTGTTGTGTGTGTGTAAGAGACTTGAAGATTTGAAAAGAAATATAATTAAATAAGATTTGAAAAGAAATATAATTAAACTTCCCACATAGGTTGTATAGAATTAATAGGACTTATAATATAAGTTTATCAAAAATTAGATGGTATAAGCCAAAATCTTTCTTAGCTAAAGGAGGCTCAAGATAAGCAAACATGGAGCTTAGATGTCCAAATAAAAGTATCCTATATAACAGAAGCCTAATATGCAAATTATCCCCTCGACTGCAAGTTTGACCAGGAATGCAACTGCTCACTATGATGCGTCCTGAGCACCAGGGAGTGGCAGGGAATATGGCTGGCATCGGTGACCCAGTGCTGGCAGTGAGTAGCAGAGGAGGCACTGCTGGCCCCATTGAGCCCTGATGAGAGCAGGACCGTGGCAGGATGGTGGGCCATGTAAGTGGGTGGCATCAGAGCAAAGCAAATGCAAGGAGAGTAGGTCTCTATTGCCCAGCCCATCGCCCTGCAGATGGCAACCAGTGGCAGTGGTGAGAGGGAGGTTGGAGGACTGACGTCTGGCTCCTAGGTGCTGAGGAAGTCTGGCAGGACCCCATAACTCAGGAGGAGGGGAGTATACAGGGGTGCAGAGGGCCAGGTCCCAGAGGTCAAGTGGGACCTGCTCTTCCACACTAGATGCCTGTGCTTCAATCACCAGCCAGGCCTAGAGACCACACCTGTACTTGGATTTCATGCACCAGGCCTCTAGTAATGAATATTTATGGTACAGAAAAATTTCAATAAGAAATTAAATACTAAAAAAAATAACTATAAATGTGGAAACTAACTACCGTATACATTGAGATTTTTGTACTGCTGTACTGTATTTACTTTTTATTTGTCCCTTTTTAGGAACATGTCCTGTTACTAAAGGAAGGATTCAAAGATGAAGGCAGACAACTTCAGAGAGAAATAGAGAATCTCAAGAATAACATGGCAGGAAGCAGAAAGAAATGTATCTTAATCTAAAGACCTAAATGTATCTTAATCTAAAGAAATTCCTTGTCACTCAACCCAAGACATAACTCAAGCAGTTTTATAATTAATATATATATATATATATATATATATATATATATATATATATATATATAATCTTTATTGTTCAGATTATTACAGGTGTTCTTCCCCCCGCCCCTCCATAGCTCTCCTCCACCTAATTCTCCAACCCACCCCATGCCCTTAGCCCCCACCATTTTTTGTCCATTCTCTTCCCACACCCCTCAGACCCCCTCCCCCTGATAATTGTCAGTCCAATCCCTTTCTATATCCCTGATTCTATTATATTCACCAGTCCATTCTGTTCTTCAGATTTTGTATTCACTTGATTTTTAGATTCACTTCTTTGTAGGTATGTATTTTATGTCTTTTTGTTGTTCATAATTTTCATCTTTACCTTTTTCTTCTTCTTCCTCTTCTTAAAGAATATCCTTAAGCATTTCATGTAATTTTGGTTTGGTGGTGATGAACTCCTTTAGCTTTTTTTTGTCTGTAAAGTTCTTTGTATGACCTTCCATTTTGACTGATAGCTTTGCTGGGTAGAGTAATCTTGGTTGAAGGTTCTTGCTGTTCATCGCTTTCAATATTTCTTGCCACTCCTTTCTGGCCTGCATAGTTTCTGTTGAGAAATCAGTTGACAGTCCTATGGGTACTCCCTTGTAGGAAACTCACTGTTTTTCTCTTGCTGCTTTCAAGATTCTCTCTTTGTCCTTTGCCCTTGGCATTTTAATTATGGTGTGTCTTGTTGTGGTCCTCTTTGAATTCCTCTTGTTGGGGGGCTTCTGTGGCCTTTCTGAACTTGTAAGTCTATTTCTTTCACTAGGTAGGGAAAGTTTTCTTTATAATAAGGAAGAGAGCAGGATATTGAAAGCCTATTGAAAGAAATATAGGCTTTCAATATCCTGCTCTCTCCCTTATTCTGGAACCCCAAAAATCCAGATGTTGGTATGCTTAAAGCTGTCCTAGAGGTTCCTTATACTATCCTCACACTTTTGGATTCTTCTTTCTTTCTGCCTCTCTTGTTGGATGATTTTTGTTTCTTCATATTCCAGATCTTTGGTTTGACTCTTGGGGTACATTGACCTAATGTTGAGTTTCTGTAATTCTTTATTTCAGACAGTGTATGCTTAATTTCTGACTGGTCCTTTTCCATTTTTTTTTTTAATTCTCATTAAGGTCCTTGAAGGTCTCTTCAAGTTTCTCAGCGGTTTTTTAGAAGATTCTTGAGTAACCTTATAAATGTGATTCTGAACTCTGTGTTGTCCAGTAGTTTCCTGTCCTCCATCTATCCCATTTGTGACATGCTTCTGTGTCTCCACATTTTGGCTGCCTCCCTGTGTTGATGGACTGGCTTTGTGTAGTAGGTACATATAGGTACCAGTAGCTCAGCTTCCCCAATTACCTGAGGTAGTTGCTCTTGGTATACCCCTTTGTGAGCTGAGTGCAAAGTCTTGGTATAGTTAAGCCTTGATTGCTGTTGGTACACTGGGAGGAATTGACCTCCGAGCCAATTGCTATGAGGACCCACTGTGTCTATAATGAAAGAACTGCTGCACTGGAGAATGCTTATGGTGCAGGCCTTGTTTAAGTGGGGCTTTGGTGCTCACTGAGTCTGCCTCCCGAATGTGTCACTTATAGATGTGAGGAGTTGAAATCTGGTGTCTCACACTGACCACTAGATACACTGGCTTTTGGATCTCCAATGGGGTACAGTTCAGCTACTGTCTGAGGCCACCATGCAGGAGCTACAGCGAGAACCACAGTCCTTTCCTCCCTGCTTGGGGTTTGGAGGCTTTGGTGCTGTCTGTACCAAGTTGCATGTTTGCTAGGTTAAACTGCAATAGAGAAGGCCATTCATATGCAAAAACCGCTGCTTGGAGCTTGGGTGTGTTTGTAGATTGTGCAGAGCAGAATCTCAGGGTGTCACTAGGCTAAGGCATGGTAAACAGCGATGGCGGCCAGTCAGCCCTCTCTGCCTTTGATCATGTCCCCTTGTCTTGTGCCCCAGCACAGCAAACAATTATTCTTGCACTCAGTTCTGCAAGCAAGCCACCCTTACTTTCTAAGCCAATGGCAGACAGTCCAGCTTCTCTTCGGAAACTGCATTTCAGAGAGATTGGGAGATTGTCTCTCTTTGGGTTGAAGAAAGCAATGGCCTCCGTCAGCCGAAATCCACCACCAGTGCCCCTATTCTTCAGTTTTTCAGCACTTGTGCCCTGAATCTCTTTTCTCTTTCAGTCGAATTGTAGAGCTTTCACTCAGCCAGCTTTTCCATAGTTCTGGGTGATAGATGTTTTGTCTTTTAGTTGTAGTTTTGAAACTATTGTCCACAGTAGCAGTTTTGTCTTTTAGTTGTAGTTTTGAAATTGTTGTCCACAGTAGTAGTTATAAAACTGCTTGACTCTCCAAGCAGTTTTATCATTTGGAAAAAATGTCACAACTTGAGAAAAAGTCACCTTCTTTAAGCTGATAAAAGAAATCTACAAAAAAATCCTTCAACTGACATACTTAATGATAAAAAAAAAAAAAATGGAATGCTTTGCCTTTAACTCAGGAATAAAGCAAGGATGTGCAATCTCTTCACTCCTGTTAAATAGTCTAATGAAAGGCTTCCTACAATATAGCAAAAAGGAAGAAAAATGTGAGAACCCTTAACACAACCCTCGTGATTAGGGCCCACTCAGGGTCCGGTTTCTGGAGGAGGCCTCACACTAAAATGAAGAGAGAGACTAGAAAAGAGTTAATTTGGGACAAATGGGGGGCCAGGCGGGAGTCAACCTCTAGTGGAAAGACTCCACTAGGCTCTTGCTATCCCTTTTATTGAGGCTGCTATGGGATACACCCATTACCCTTAAGCAGCTTTGGTAAACACCCATAGCCCTTAGGCTGGTAATAAGCAGATTGTCATATCAGTAAGAATTTACATGATTACAATATGGGGAAGTTTCCTCAGTTACTATTATATTGTCTCAATTAGATAGGGTGTGGTTGGCTCTGACATTTCAGAGCTTCAAGGCTGACCAGCCTCTTTCTATTAGTGAGACAATGATTGGTTTCTGGCAGGAAAGGGAGGGAAGAAAGAAAGAAAGAAAGAAAGAAAGAAAGAAAGAAAGAAAGAAAGAAAGAAAGAAAGAAAGAAAGAAAGAAAGAAAGAGGAAGGAAGGAAGGAAGGAAGGAAGGAAGGAAGGAAGGAAGGAAGGAAGGAAGGAAGAAAGAAAGAAAGAAAGAAAGAAAGAAAGAAAGAAAGAAAGAAAGAAAGAAAGGAAGGAAGGAAGGAAGGAAGGAAGAAAGAAAGAAAGAAAGAGAAAGAGAGAGAAAGGAAGGAAGGAAAGAGGGAAGGAAGGAAGAAGGAAAGAAGGGAAAGGAAAGAAAGATCAGACAGGAAAAAATGAACCTGCCTTTATTCTCTCACACTGATCACCCAGACAGAAAAGTCCCTGAGAAACTACAAAGGGGAAAAAAAAGAGCAAAAAAACAGCAACAGCAAAAACTCTTGGCACAAATATGTGAACTTAACAAGGTTGTAAGATTCAAGGTCAATACACAAAAATCCACTTTCAACGGTATTTTTATATAAAAGCAAGGGAGGAGAGAACCAAGATGGTGGCCTAGGTAAGCACCTAAGCTGCCTCCTCGCACAACAATTTCAAAACACAACTAAAATCAGAACAGACACCATCCAAAAACACAGGAAAGCTGGCAGAGTGGAAAATCTACAACCAGAAAAAAGGAAAGAGGCTCACAGATCGGATTGGGAGCTGCAAAGCACTGAGGTAGGGTGATGCAACTACAGAGAGGAAGTGTGAACAAATGCATGGCTGGCTGGAGGGAATGGAAGTCCCTGATTGCATTGAACCCTTTCTGACTGCACTGAACCCCAACCCCAGTCGAAACCCCGTGGACCCAGGCTCACATGGGTGGAGCCTGGACTGTAGAGAAAGGCACCCGGAGGCTCAGAGACTGGGAGACTGGGAGCGCCGGGAGCTGCAGCAGGCAGGGTTTACAGTCACGCGCAAGTGAGTGAGCCCAGAGAGGTCTGACCACGGAGGTTGTCACAGCCTCTCCATAGTGGAAAGACTCAGACGCTCCAGACTACAGAGACCTAACCCAATTCTGGGCAAGCTCCTGGGGCACACACTCTCTGGCATGGGGAATCAGGATGGTCAGGATGGTCAGGGGAACCACAGAAGGCAGAGTTCAGGTGGAAACTCAGGCAAGTGCACAAGGGCAGGGCTGATGGGAAGCCAAGATTGTCAGCTCATTCCTGAGACTCCACCCCAGCTTGGAGTCTGATCCTATAAGACTGTCTCCAATACAGAAGGTATCCCAGAGTAGACATAGCTGTTATGCACATACAATTGGCCTGAAGGTCAGTTCCTCCCAGGGATACCAACAACAATCAAGACTTAACTACAACAAGGTTGTATACGCAGTCCATAAAGGGGAGCACCAAGACTATCTCCTTAGTTATCTGGGGAGGCTGACCCACCAAGCTATATAGGACACCAAACACACAAAGCCATCCTACCTACTCTGGGAAGCAGCAAAAAATGCTGAGACAAGGAAATAGATCTTAAACAAAAGAGATGGAGAACAAAAGACTGGATATAGAGTTCAAAATCATGATTATAAGGTTTTTCAAGAATTTCCTAGAATAAACGAGACCTTTGATGATATGAAAAGGAATCAACTAAAAATAAAGAATACATTGTGTGAAATAAAAAATATTATACAGAGTCCTAAAAACAGAATGGAAGATTGCAAGAATCAAGTCAAAGATTTGGAACACAAAGAGCCAGAGGACACTCCTCTACAGAAGCAAGAAGACAAGAGAATCCAGAAAGTTGAAGATAGTGTAAGAAACCTCTGGGACAACTTCAAGCGAACCAACATCAGAATTATGGGGGTGCCAGAAGAAGATAGAGAGCAAGATACCAAAAGCCTATTAGAAGAAATAGTGACAGAAAACTTCCCCCATCTGGGGAAAGAAATAGACTTACAAGTTCAGGAAGTGCAAAGAATCCCAAACAAAAGGAATCCAAAGAGGACCACATCAAGACACATCATAATTAAAATTCCAAGAGCAAAAGACAAAGAGAAAAATATTAATAGCAGCAAGAGAAAAGCAGGTAGGTACCTATAAAGGAGCACCCATACGATTGTCAGCTGATTTCTCAACAGAAACAATGAACCTACAGCCAAAATTAATCTACCCAGCAAAGCTATTACTCAGAATGGAAGGCCAGATAAAGAGCTTCACAGAGAGAAGATCCAAGATGGCTGCTTGGGTAGATATCTAGCCGCGGCAGCACACAACAATTTCAATGGAATACAACTAAGATGTAGAGTGGACATTGCCCAGAGCTACAGGTAGTCGACTGACTGAAAATTCTACAACAAGAAGGAAAGAGAAAACCAGAAGGAAAATCAGAGGAGCTGAAAAAAAGCCTAAGGTACGGAGACATGTTGCATGCCAGCCCACATGCGAGCGCGGAGAGGTCGCAGCCGGAGAGGAGGAGAGGGCGGGGTGCTGCCTTTCCTTCCCTAGCAGGAAGGAAATAAAACCCCCAGCCTGGGCTGAACCCCCAAACCTGCAGCGCTGAGCCCCCCGAACCGGCAGCGCTGAGCCCCAGTTATGGGCCAGACCCTGGGGACCCAGGCTCCGAAAGGAGGAGACGGGGCTGTGAAGCGGAAAAGCGGCGAAAAGCAGGGCCCCCGGAGTCGCACGCAATGCGCGCGCAGAGGACTGAATGTTGACTCTGATGCTGGGTTACCCTAGCCGGAAGAAACAAGGCCTCCGGCGGCGCTGGGCCTCAGTCCGGACTGCTCCGAACCCCAGTTCTGGGCCAATCCCTGGGGACCCAGACTCAGACAGAAGGAGACAGGGCTGTGAGGTGGAGTCCGGGGAGAGCAGCGAAAGGCCGGGCTCCCGGACTCACGCACACTGCGCGCAGAGGACAGTCTGTTGACTCTGATGCTGGACACCCCTAGCGAGAAGGAGAAAAAAAGCTCCGGGCTGGGGGAACACGGAAGGGAGCAGGAGCCCCTGCCGGACGCCGGCCAACCGGGAACCAGCAAGGAGCCGGGCAACGGGGCCCCTGGGGGGGGGGGATGCCCCTGAGCCTTCCACCGCTGAGCGCGGGCAATGGAGCCAAGGCCGGGGGGGGGCTGCTTGCTGGGCAGTGCGGTCCCCGGCAACAGGCTAAAGCAGCGCAGGAGCCCGCGGAGAACAAAGGGGTGCCACAGGCCAACCTGCTGAGCTCCCAGGACAAGGAGGAAGAAACCAAAGAAGTTCTCAATGTGAAGAAATCAAGTGAGAGCAAAAAATAGTAAAATTACTTAAGAAAGAATACAAAGAAGTTCTTGAAAAATCAAAAACTAAGTCAGAACTCAACTCAACAGCCAAAATTGCAACATAAATGCGTTTTTAAAAAAAAGAAAAGAAAAAAAAAAGGACAGAATGTTGGAGCAGTGGCAGCCTGGCCTAGAGTGGCCAGGCACAAGGCAGTGGCAACCAGGCCCGGAGAAGCAACGGCCAGGCCCCAGAGCAGCAGCAGCCAGAACCAGAGCATCAACAGCCAGCACTGGAGCAGCCAGACCTGGGGCAGTGGCAGCCAGGCCTGAGGCGGAGGCGGCCAAGCCCAGGGTGGCCAGTCCAGGAACACCCAGACCTGGAGTGGCCGGGCCCGGAGAAGCCGGGCCCAGAGCAGCCGGGGTGGAAGCAGCCAGACCCAGAACAGCAGTAGCCAAGCCCAGAGCATCCAGGTCGGGAGTGGCCAGGCTCGGAGCGGCCAGGCCCGGGGCAGCCGGGCCCAGAGCAGCTGGGTCGGGTGCGGCCAGGCCCGGAGCAGCGGCTGCCAGGCTGGGAGCGGCCAGGCCCGGGGGAGCAGCAGCCAAGTCCAGAGCAACTAGGTTGGGAGCGGCAGTGACCAGACCCGAGCAGCTTGTTGTGGAACGAACCAGAGCAACAGAGGCCAGGCCCTGAGCAGCCAGGCTCGGAACAGCTCACTCCTCGCCTGCCCCTGCCCCACAGCTGCCTCTCAGACATGGCTGGAAACTTTCACGGGAACTTGAGGGTCTGCTGAATCAAATGATGAAGGCTTAGATCTGGATGTGTTGAGTTAGTATAGGGCTGGGGTGTTGATCTATGAGTGCCTTGGGTGGGGCCTGGATGAGGCTAGTTGACCTATTGGGAAATGTCTTTTGTGTGAAGTGTATCATTGGGCATTTGGAGGTATTATTGATATGAGAAAATGCTGAGTAACTGAATTACTATCTGAAAAGGATTTACTATCGGGAAAAGGGAGGGAAGAAGAGACTGAACATAAACTGTGCACCTATGGATGAGGACAATGGGGGATGGGGAGGGGGCGGAGGGTGGGGTGGGAACCTGGTGGAGGGGGGAAGAAATGAGGAACCTTTGTAATAATATGAACAATAAAGATTGATTTTTTAAAAATAAATTAATTAATTAATTAATTTTAAAAAAAAAAGAGCTTCACAAATAAAAAAAGCTAAAGGAGTTCATCACCGCCAAACCATAATTATATGCATTGCTGAAGGGGGTTCTTTAGGAAGAGGAAGAAGATAAAGATAAAAATTATGAACAACAAATACAAAATTATCAACAAGTGAATCTAAAAACTAAGGGAATTAAAAAATCAGAGAACAATATTAACTGGCGAATATAATAGAATCAGAGGTATGGAAGGGGAATGGACTGACAATTCTTGGAGAAAAGGGGAGTGGGGGTGCAGGAAGAGACTGAACAAACACTGTGCACCTATGGATGAGGACAATGGGGGTGGGGAAAGGGCAGAGGGTGGGGTGGGAACCTGGTGGAGGGAAGCAATGGAGGGAAAAAAAAGAGAAACATTTGTAATAATCTGAACAATAAAGATTTATTTAAAAAAATAAAATAAAAGCAATGGACTATTGGATACCAAAAATTAAAAAACAATACCACTTACAATAGCTGTGTGTTTTTTGTAAATGGAATACTTAGATAGAAATATAACTAAACATGCACACTATCTTCTATGCTTCTATATTTATTCTAAGACCAAGAGATTATGGCATCTATCATAATGTATGAATTTACTTAGATTCCAACTCCCTTGTAGTTTTTATGACATTCCTTTTACTCATTGTAGAGAAGAAAGTTCAAGACCCTTATTTTTAGAATTATCCCTGACAAAAGCATGTGCCTAGTAATTAAGTTTTGCTGAGCACTAAAAATATGTCAACTGTGGGCAGCAGGGGACTATAGGGAGGTAAATGGGGGAAAAAGGGTATAGCTGTAATACTTTCAACAATATATATATGGTGTATTAGGCTTTTATCCAAATGGAAAGGAAAAAATAAAAATATGGCTCAGAACTCATTGCCAAATAATATGCCTACTACAGACACACACACACACACACACACACACACACATCCTACTCTTCCCACTCACTGTGAGTTCTTTGACGGACAGGATTTCATAGAACATGAAACAGGAAAACTTACTCAGAGTTTTTTCCCCAAAAACTATTTTCCAAACAGAGTCCCTGGGGAGTTAGATGAGGCTTCATGAAAAGCAGACATTGCTTAGGCTACAGGGATCATTCATTTAAAAAACATTGGTTGAGTACCTATCACATATTCTGCCAAGAAGCTCATAGTCTAGTGGTAATTATAGAGATTAAATAAATCAGAAAACTAAATACCCAAGAAATTTGGGGGAAGATTTCTGATTTAGGAAGGTGCTGATCTAATCCCTCTACCCCAAGATATCTCAGATGGCTCCTTAGTATGTCTTAATCAGATTTCACTGGTCAGTCAATTAGTGGAAAAAGAATTCAATCTGGAAGGGAGAAACAGAAGGAGAGACAGTGCCTATCACCTGGACCCCAAAAACTTATTTAACAGTATGTCATGCTCACAGTGTCTCTTGGAGTTATTGGTAAAGAAATGAAGAAAGCAATGGGTTCCCTCTAGTGGCCAATATTATTATTACTCTTCACAGTATTTTATCACTACCTTTTATCACCAGAGTTTATAGTTTGTCTCCCCCACTAGAATACAAGTGGGCAGGAACATGACCTATTTTGTTTATCATGAACTCAACCATGTAGAAAGGCTCCAGGCATATAGTAAATTATACAATAAAAATTTTTAAACACACGAGTGAACAACCCAATGAATGGTTTATCATCCCAGCACCATTCCTCATGCTTTTCCCTAAAAGTTTAACATTTGATTGTTTCGTATCATATCAAATATTACAGGTTTGATAGATATCTAAATTCATGCACTATTTAGAGTACAGTCTTCTCCCTCTCCCTCTCTGTTTCCATAAAGGATTTCATCATTATTCCTTCTTCATAGACCTAGAGAATCTAGTGTTGATTTATGTTCCTGCCATTGCTCTGGGGATCTAGCTGACAGGAAGCAGGTAGCGCTGACCAGCAGCAGTGCCAAGAGGACACTGCACCCTAAGACAAATTGAAGGAGCAAAGGGCAGTTCCCCACTGAAACCCTCCAGGAGCTGAGAGCCTGCACAAAGCCTGTAAGAGAGAGGCCTCTAAAAGCTTTAGAGCTCCATCCTGCATGTGAACCAGGAATTCCAGAGGTGAAGCCACACAGAGAGGAAACATACCCTTCCTGAGAAGGTCCTATTTGTTCCTCATTCCAAGCACAGGGATAAAGATAAGAAATCGGTACTGATAATGGGACTCTGCTGATAAGAATTAAAAGAATGTCCATGTGCCTTCTCAGGTGGCTCTCTATAGGTAAATGTTTAAGTCTATTACAATATTTGAAATATGTAATGTTTGTACAGCTATTATTACCTGGCTGGAAAGCATCAATTTACTTTCATAATACATACAAAAACAAATCTTGCATTTAAAATAACAATATGAGGTTGAATATGGATATAACTCTCTTTTGATAAATATAATTGTATATATTTAATAAGTGAAATATGATTTTATTCCTTTATTTTTTTATGTTTTTATTGATTTTTAGAGAGAAAAGAGAAAGGGATAGAAAGATAGAAACATCAGTGATAAAGATACCTGGATTTGCTTCCTACAACTCAGACAAGTGGCTTCACCAGGAATCAATCTGATGACCTCTTGATTCCTGTGAGAAGGCTAAAGGCTAAATCCCTTAGAGCCTTCTTAGAGAAGCAGAACTGTATTGTTAACTTAAAGCATAATAACCCCTATTTGGTAAAACTACTATTTGAAATTCTCTGATTCATTCAGATGGAAAAGAAGAAAGCCCAGAAGAATGGAAGGACTAGGAGGGAGGAGAGCCTCAGGAATCACTATAGTAACCAATTCAAAGGGGAATATTGACCAAGCAGAGGGAATATCAGGACATAGGAACTGAAGCTTTTATAAACCATGAAAACAGGAACTCAGCGGGACCTTTTCCCCTCCCTAATTGGGAGTCCATTCTGTGGGACTCTTCCCTCTCCCCATGTGGGAGTCTGTACTTGTTCTTCAATAAATCTCCATCTTTGCTATACCACTTTCTGTCTGTGGGTTCATCCATCGATTCCGGTGGACAAAGGATCTGGGTTCAAGTCCAAAAATTCCCTATCAATAGAAATTGAACAGGTATTTCTCCAAAGAAAATATGCATATGAAAAGATGCTCAATATCATTAATTGTTACAGAAGTGCAAATCAAATATCACGTCACACCTATTAGGATGGCCACTATTCAAAAAGTAATACAACAACAAATATTGGTAAGGATATGGAGTAACCAGAACTGTTGTGAAATGTATGTAGGAATGAAAAATTGTACAGCTGCTATGGAAAACTGCATGATAGCTAATCAAAAATTTTTAAAAAGTCATGACAGATACCTCTCACAGACACCAAAGAGCCCTGAGTCAGAGGGAGAGGGCTGTCCCCAACCTCCATGCTTGTCATCTCTTACAAATGAATTTAAATGAGAAAATTCCAGGTGGTTGCATTGTGATAAAGCCAATTAAAGCATGCACCTTTATTAAAGCAGTAAGGCAGATAAATCTATGCATCTAGCTTATGAAGCACAGAGGGAATATCAGCTAATCTGAAGAGTGAGTTGAGCTGGCATCTGAGGTGTGATATACCCTCCTGTGTCTATAGGTTTCAAAATTCCTCTGCTGAATATAGTGGTAGAGATTAATTCTCAAGTTCCCTTTTGACTTTGTTGTGGCCTTCCCAGAATTCATGAAAAGCACCTGACAATTGTATCTTGTCAAGTCCTAAGACTGCTGGCTTTCCTGCTTAGGGAGCAAAAATAAATAAAATAAATTGGTCTCCCCCTCCCCCCTTTCCCTTCCTGAATTGGCTGCTTTCCAAGTGGTTCTCAACCTTCCTAATGTTGTGACCCTTTAATATAGTTCCTCATGTTGTGGTGACCCCCAACCATAAAATTATTTTTGTTGCTACTTCATAACTGTAATTTTGCTACTCTTATGAATCCTAATGTAAATATTTGTGTTTCCCAATGGTCTTAGGCGACCTTCGTGAAAGGGTCTTTCCACCTCCCAAAGGGTCGCGACCCACAGGTTGAGAACCGCTGGTTTAATGAATGAGAGAGACTCTCCACTTCTCTCCCCCTTTCTTGCATTCTCTGGTTAGGGAGGTTTTTAACCATCTGCTCTCCTGTCCTTGGCTGGAGAAGATAATGGCTTATTCTTTGCAGGCCAGCTATAAATTTCCCGCACTGTTTGGTCCTGTTTTAACTTTCTTGTCTCAGTTTCAATTTTCCTTCTGCCCTAGAATTTCCCTAATTTCTT
Source organism: Pipistrellus nathusii (assembly GCA_963693515.1). NCBI lineage: Eukaryota > Metazoa > Chordata > Mammalia > Chiroptera > Vespertilionidae > Pipistrellus > Pipistrellus nathusii. The sequence continues at coordinate 63,115,072 of OY882859.1, read as the reverse complement.
AATATTCTGTGACAAAGTTACCATATGATTTAGAAATTCTACTATTGGGTAATATTAAGCAGAAGTAAAGGCAGAATTTTGGAGAAATATTTGCTCACCCCTGTTCATTGCAGCATTATTCACAATAGTGAAGAGGTAGCAGCAATCCATTTGTCCTTACCAATGGATGAATAGTTTTTTTTTTTAATATTTTGGCTCCTTAACAAATGTAATCAGCTAAAAAGAAGAAAGTTTAGTAAACTACAATCTGTTAGCAATCAGTAGACCATCTTGGTCTTATACTGAGGTGATTAATGAGTACTTTAAACCTGAATTATGCTAGGTGTAATAAGCCAGCAAGAGAAAGAAAATTATCATCTGATTTCACTCATACGTGAAACCTAATGAATATGATGAACCAACAAGCAACACATGTAATCAAAGAGTAATATGCTAATTAGACTGGAAGACCTTCCAGGAGACCTTCCAGACATTCTTCTGGACAAAGCCTTTGTGGCAAGGCCAAGGTAGAGGTGGTTAGAGGCCAAGAGGGGAGGATAGTTGTGGGTGATCCAGACCAAAGGATGAATATATTTTTTTTAATATATATTATATACTCGGCCTTAGGGAAAAGAAAATGGTGTCACATCCCAAAATATGGACTAACCAGGAAGACATTATTTTAAGTGAAATAATCTATTGATAGTTACAGAAATAATCTAGTTACAGAAAGACAAATACTTTATGATTCCTCTTACATGAGGTACCTAAGGCAGTCAAATTCATAAAAGCAGAAAATAGAATAGTGGTTGCCAAAGACAGGCAAAGGAAGTTAATGAGAAGTTCTTCAGTGGTACAGAGTTTCAGTTTTGCAGGGTGAAAAAGCTCCAGAGATCCATTGCACAACAATGTGAATATAACTAACATGTAGGTATTTTTAACCTGTACACATGAAAATAGTTAAGATGGTAAATTTTGTTTTTCTTTTAATTATAATTAAACAGAAAAAGGAAATAATAATTCAATAATATGCTAAACAAATAATGCCCTAAATTGGCAGTTGGGCCATAATTTTTTATTCCCGAGTTTGGAGCCTCTTTCCAGAGCCCAAGTGATCAAATCCAGACACAGACCAGTTCTAACTCCTTCCAGAAACACAAGCCTCATCTGTCAAAGACTAAAAAGGGTTTTTCAGAAGTATAAACCATCCAGGCCTGGAGTCCATCCATCTAATGGGCCGGGGGGATTAATTGTCTGCTGAGACCCTTAAGTCCACAGGTCCACAGGCCAACATTCTATTTAATGAGTCAAACTGTCTAGGTCCCCATTGGTTTTTAGAGAGCAGGGAAGGGAGGGAGGGAGTGAGAGAGAAGCATTGATGTGAGAGATACATGGATCAGTTGCCTTCTGCACAGGTCCCAACCCAGGTTGGGGAGGCCTGCAACCCAGATACATGCCCTTATGGGGAATCAAACCCTGACCCTTCTGATCCATGGGCCAACGCTCAAATTATTGAGCAAAATGGACCCTTTTTTTGCTTTTTAAAATTTTATTAAATTTATTGTGGTGATATTGGTTAATATTATATAGGTTTCAAATGTAATCTCTTTTAAAAAAAAAAAATGTTGATTTAAGAGACAGGAAGGGAGCCGAAACCGGTTTGGCTCAATGGACAGAGCGTCGGCTTGGGGACTGAAGGGACCCGGGTTCGATTCCGGTCAAGGGCATGTACCTTGGTTGCGGGCATATCCCCAGTAGGGAGTGTGCAAGAGGCAGCTGATCGATGACTCTCTCTCATCGATGTTTCTAACTCTCTATCTCTCTCCCTTCCTCTCTGTACAAAATCAATAAAATATATATTTTTTTTTTTAAGAGAGAGACAGGACGGGAGGGATGGAGAGAAACCTGAATGTGAGAGAGAAACACCAATCAGCTGCCTCCTACACATCTATCCCGACTGGGATCAAGCCCGTAACCTGACTATAGGCCCTGACTGGAAATCAAACCCGTAACCTTTCAGTGCCTGGGACAACACTCTAGCAACTGAGTCACATCAGCCAGGGCATGAAATCACTTTTAACAACTTAATGTAGCATGAACATTTCCTTATGTTATTAAAACATATTTAACATTTATTTTAATAAATTGCATTATGTATTTGAACTGTAATTCATCTATATACTGTGAAATGTCAGGCATTTTGAAGTTTATTTATTGATAAATAATGTCATTATGAACATATAATTCGTTAAAAATAAATAAATAAATAAATAAATAAATAAATAAATAAAATCCTAAATAGGTTTTTAAATAAATAGAGCAACAATTCATACTTCAAAATGAAAGCAATTAGCTAAAAATGGTATCTACACATCAGTTTAGATTTGCTTGTTATATCCTATACTAGAGGCCCAGTGAATAAAATTCGTGCATTGGGGGGGGAGGGGTGTTCCTCAGTTCTTTGGGGGAGAACTTCAGAGATCTCTGTGATGTGCACTGCCTCTCTCCCTGGGTAAACATCTCTGAGCCACTGCTCCTCCCTGGGCAGGGGTGGTAGCCTCTGGTCTTCCCCACTTGCCTCTCCCAGCTTGGAAACTCCTCTCTACAAGTGGGCAGAGGGAGGGTGAGCAGGCCAGGCAATCTCAGCCTGCTATGCTTCAGCCAGAGCCTTCACTCTGTGAGTGGGGCTGGGTGCAGGTTGGGAGCCCCAGCCTCCAGGAATTTAGTCTCTGCAACTCAATGTTGGAGGCAATGAGAAATACTATGGCCTGCCTCTCCCAGGGACATACCTTAGCCGGCTAGAAAAGGGGTAAAGGGAGCCGCATCTTGATGACCACACCCACCAGAAACCAGCAATGGAGCTTTTGTCAAACGGAACTAGTGAGGAAATCCTGTAAAATTCAGTTACCCTCCCTCCCATTTGCAGAGCTTTCAGAAATTCCTTTTATGGTTGTTGAGTCATTGCTTTGTACCCAGTGCTTTTGGTATCACATTATTTAAACCCCTCACTTCTAATCAAAGTGTTTTCTGAATTCCAGAAAGTCACAGCACATCAGAGAGGTGAAATAGAACTCGAACCATCCAGTGAAAGACACTCCAACCTACACTGAGGGGGAAAAACAGGTAAGAACTTTTTATTTTCTCATCAAAGCAGTTTACTCTCCATGTGTAAAGGACCAGTACTCTGAGAAATGCAGTCCAGAATAAGATTGGAGCAGGGTGGAAGGGATTTACAAGGATCAGTTCGTTTTCCAAAGAATGATGAGCATGAAGGTAGGTTGCAGTGGAGCCTTGAGCTGAGATGCAATCCAGGCGATATGAGGCGGCAGAAATCCCTAAGTGTCACTACTATGCCTGGAGGAATTAGACAGCAGCAGACATGGGGCTAAGCTCAGAGTGTGAAATGCATTATGATTGTCTTTCTCTTTGCCAACATTGTGTTGGCTGCAGACACAGTTAATTTCATACCATCCTTTGTGGTTTTCTTTAGGTTTCTGTGTTTGCAAAATTGCAATGCAGGCCTCACCTAAGCTTATCTTTCATAGAGTTTGCTCAATTCTGATCTGTCTGCAGCTGACACAATGAAATAGCTACACATGTGTTATTTTCATGAGAAAGAAGCATAGAAAATGAGATGCAGCATAAACAGTCACTTGACACTGAAAAAAGGAGAAAGAAAAACATGAATCCCAGAGTGAAAGATGAAGATTCATGTAACACCATACATGTTAGTTATACAGATGAGCTTGGTTTCAAAGTGGATTAGATTATTTCCATGTTCTGGTTGCTGGATAGGGCTTGGGTGAAAAAGAAGAAGGGATTAAAAAGTACAAATTGGCAGTTACAAAACAGTCACAGGGAGGTAAACTCCTACAAATAGAATCTAGTCAATAATCCTATATAATAATAGCCTAATATGCTAAGTGTCCATTCAACCAATTAAAGTGTAATATGCTAATGATATGCTAAGGATGCTCAACTGCTCGCTGCACTGACTTGCACTGACCACCAGGGAGCAGATGCTCTGAATGGTAGGTTAGCTTGCTGCTGGGGTCCGGCAGATAGGGATAGAGTGAGACCCGCTGGACATGCCCTGGAGCCTTCCTGTGGTCCCTCCCCAGCTGGCCAACCTCCTACTTCCCTCCCCAACCCCAATAGTACATCAGTGGGGTCCTTTGGCCTGGCCTGTGTCCTCTCACAATCTGGACTGAGGGACCATCCCCCAAGTGCACGAATTTTGTACACTGGCCCTGTAGTACTGTAATAATTTTGTGTGCTGCCAGATAGGTATTAGACCTTAGAAGGGATCACTTTTAAGGTATACAAATGTGTAACCATTATGTAGCATGCTGAAACTCATAATATTAATTGTGAACTATAATGAAAAATAATTTTTAAATGAAATAAAATAAAAAATAGCCCCAGTTCACTAGATCCAATTTCTTAGGGCCAACTTCTTTCTTACCCCTTACAAGTAGAATTTGGCCCCACTACTTTACTAAAAAGTTTTCTCTTTAAAGAGCCTGCATTGCTAAAGCCAACAGTTTGTTTACCTGACTTCTGCATGTTCTCAAGCAGTTTTGTTCTTGCTTTCTGAAAACTACCTCTGAATTTGGTGGCTTGGCATGAACTTTACTCATCACCTACTTGTCTGACAACCATCTCTTTCTCTCCTTTCAGCTCTTCCTCTCCCTCTCTTTTCCCAGTTTTCTCCCCTCCTGCTTCTCCTTCTTCTCTACCAAATGGAAAAACAGAACAAAACAGAAAACCTAGAGGTGTATGATTGGAAATATATTTTCACCGAACAACTTTCTCCTTAGCTCTTCTGATCTTTTAATCCATATTTCATAGTCTTTTGTTCTCTTATACCACACCCAGGTACACACAAACAAGGTTTTTGGCAATATTCAGTATTTGCAACTATGCGGTTCTATCCCCTCTTATCTGGAGGCTAATTTATTATGAAGTGAATGAAGTTGAAGTATAGGGACCCTTACTTGCACAAGTCCCTAGTCATGCTTTTTCTACAGTCATAAATGTTTATAAAATTTGCAAATGTAAGTTATATTGGTTCTACTTTCAGAATAGCAGTATAAATAGTTCTGTGAACCCTCACTTTAGCAAAATAAATACAACTAGTTGAAAACACACATTTTAAACCTGTGAAAAATGCCCTACCCAGTTTTTCTCAGTGGTTAGAGCATCGGTCCACAGACTGAAGGTTTTGGTGAGGGCATATGCTGGAGGCAACCAATCAATGTGTCTCTCTCACATCAACTTCACTCTCTCTCTCTCTCCCTCCCCCCCCCGCCCTGTTCCTTCCTCCCTCCCTCCTTCCCTCTCACTCTCTTAAAAAATTAGTAGAAAAAAATATCCTCAGGTGAGAATTGACAAGAAATCTGTGAAAATTGTCCAAAAAGCATATATCAAATGATGAAACATATACTCACAAAAGTCTTTATTCATAGTAGAATTAATGAATAAATACTGAAATTCTTACATATAGCCAGATGTAAACTACCCTCCAAATCCTATTCTACTTTACATTTACTGTCTAGTCTAAAAAAATGTTTTAAATATATTTTTATTGATTTTAGGGAGATGACTGGAGGGGGAAAGAGATGAAAACATCAGTAATGAGAAACATCAATCAGCTGCCTCCTGTGTACCCCCTTCTGGGAATCAAGCCCATAACCCTACCATGTGCCCTAAACAGGTATTTAGCTGTGACTTCCTGGTTCATGAGCTAATGCTCAACTACTGAGGCACACCAGCTGGGCTCTCGTTTAGAAATTTTAATAAGAATCTAAAAAGAAAGTTTTCTATGGTAAATTAAATATTTTGTTCATGAAAGTGGTTAAATGTTGATATCCTTGACATACTAATTTTTAATGTATTTTTATTACTTTTAAAGAGAAAAGGAGAGGGTGAGAGAGATAAACATCAATAATGAGAATCATTGATCAGCTGCCTCCTGCATGGATCCTATTGGGGATTAAGCCTGCAATGCGAGCATGTGCCCTGACCAAGAATTGAACCATAATCTCCTGGTTTATGGGCTGATGCTCAACCACTTTGACATACTGGCTGGGCTCCAATCTCTTTATAATGAACTATATTTCAGTTGAACTTCTGTCACATTCTAAAATACTACAGATCTTCCCCTTATCTATGTCACTATGGACACAAAACTTTTGGCCATGTTGGGAAATTTTATGATTCCACCTTCTGAATGCAAAATAACCTGGTGAAAGTTCTTGATCTACGTAGAATGGAAATTCTAATCCATCCCATCTCCTTGCTTGCAGATAAGGTGACACCCTGGACATGGCCTCAGACATGCACATGCCAGGCCCAGTGTGCCTCATTGAGAACACTGACACACAACTAGTGGTTAACCCAAAAGCTTTGAAGATCCTGTCTGCCATTACACAGCCTGTGGTGGTGGTGGCCATTGTGGGTCTCTACCGCACAGGCAAATCCTACCTGATGAACAAGTTGGCTGGGCAGAAAAAAGGTAAGGAGCACCAGCTAAGCTCTGCCAGATCCCTTCTCTCCACCCACACTCCCAGCTTTGAGTATGGTGTTACAGGAAGAGCGAGATAGAGATGGGGAGGGATACTGAAAGCTAACTTTTTATCCAAAGTTATCCTCTTATTTTTACTATGATCTGAAAGAGTCAACTCACTGTCTCTTCTCACTTTCCTTAATTTTCCTTTTAAAAGCATAATTTGTATTCTTTTCCTAGAATTCTGTAGTTAACTTTTTAAAGAATCACCATATTATTTTCCACTGCAAATGCAGCAAGTTACAATTCTCCAAGAAATGCACAGAATTCTAATTTTTCGCCTGTTATTTTTTATTTATTTTTTGGTAGTGATAATCTTAATGGGTGTGAAATAGTGTCTCATTGTGGTTTTGGTTTGTATTTCTCTAATTATTAGCAATATTAATCATTTTTTATATGTTCATTGCTTATTGTATATTTTCTTTAAGGAAATATCTGTTCAAGTAACTCTTTTGATCATCTTTTAATTGGGTTATTTGTTTCCTTGGGCTGCATTGTAGAACTTCTTTATTATTCTAGATATCCATCCCTTAACTAAGAAATTTTTTCCTCCATTAAATAGGATACCTGTTTAACTCTGTTGATAGTATCCTTTGATCCACAAAAACTTTAATTTTAAAGTCCAACTAATCTATTTTTCTTTTGTTGTATATGCTTTTGGTGTCATATCTAAGAAATCATTGACAAATTCAATATCATGAAGCTTTCACCCTATGTTTTCTTCTGGGAGTTTTACAGCTTTAGCTTTTATATGTATGTCTTTGAACTATTTGGTTAATTGTTATAGAAGGAAAGCTTTCCATTGAGTGAGATGTTCACTGAAGGCTTTTAATATGGCCTTTATTATGTTGAGTTAGTTTTCTTCTGGTCTGAATTGGTTAATTGTTTTTATAATAAAAGGTGTTGAATGTTTTGGGGTATTATATATTTTAATTTCTCTGTTTCTCTGTAAATTAATACTGTTTGTAGTTGTTTTTAAAATTTGTTTTTTATTGATATCAGAGAGAAAGGGAGAGGGAAAAGAGAGATAGAAATATCAATGATGAGACAGAATCATTGATCGGCTGCCTCCTGCACACCCCCCTACTGGGGATGGAGCCAATAACTAGGGCATGTGCCCTGATTAGCAATCAAACCATGACCACCTAGTTCATATGTCAACGCTCAACCACTGAGCCAATGCCATCCAGGCTACTGGTTGTAGTTTTTTCTCTCTCCTTACCTTGATTAAATTAACTTGTATCACCATTTTAAGACACATCTGCTATTAAAACTCAACTTTCTATATTTTCTCCTGTCCCCCTGAGGCTTCTCTCTGGGCTCCACAGTTCAGTCTCACACCAAAGGCATCTGGATGTGGTGTGTGCCTCACCCTAAGGAACCAAACTACACCCTAGTTCTGCTTGACACTGAGGGGCTGGGAGATGTAGAGAAGGTAACTATTGAAGGTTCAATTTGAGTACATCCCCTCACTTTTGGGTATTTTCTACACTATTTAATTTTTATTCAAATAAGAGCTTGAATTAAACCATACGTGTTTTTCTCATTTCTGTTTACATGTTATTGACGAAGTTTTTCTATCAGGGATGAAGAAAATATAAAGCAGAATCCTAGAAGAGCATAGTGGTCATTAGATAATATTTTAATTATTAACAAAAGGCTATAAGCTAATCCAGTTAATGCAGATTCCTAAAGGTACTATCTACAAACAAAATCAGCCATGAGTCTTATCCTACAGAAACTTTAGTTAAGGATTAATGTTCAGAAGTCCTAAACTGTTGTTTAAATTTAAACTGCCATTAACACAGTGGCCTTAGCAAATTATTTCACCTCTTTTAACCTCGGCTGTATGATCTGTAAAACCGATGCAAAAGGTCTATATTTGCCTAATACTATTGTTTTGACTATTTAATAAGAATGGAAAGTGTGAGGTGAATAATAATAACTAGATAAAATAGCTATCAGTATTATTACTCTTACATAAGTCAATTTTGCTATAAAAACATAGAGAAAATTAAGATATTAGAGTGCCCACCAATCTGAACTATTTGTTTTGCAATTATCTGCCAATGGTTATAAGAGGACCTGGTAAGAATACATATCACCAAAAATATTAATCAGAAGACTATTCAAAGACCAAGTCCTACTAACAACCATTTTCATTAGGATTTGTTTTCCTCTTAAAAGTCATTAATCTAAAAAGAGCCATTCGATTAAACAAGCATCCCTTTACTACTGCTGCTCTGGAAAATGCCATGAGAATAAATCATAATCCTGGCCCAAATGTGTTGATTTCCAGGGTGACAACCAAAATGACTCCTGGATCTTTGCCCTGGCAATACTGCTGAGCAGCACCTTTGTGTACAACAGCATGGGGACCATAAACCAGCAGGCCATGGACCAACTGCAGTATCCTTTTTGTGGTCCAGAACAGTATCAAGGTCAGAGGGAAGGCCTGTACTTAAAAACCAGCTCGCTGAATGTGAACCCTGGTGAATCAAGCACCAAAAGAGAACGTATAAAAAATAATTCAAGGGCAGCAAGAATTAACAATTGGATTAGAAACAAAGCAAAAACAAAGTTTAGAATACGTGGGACTAATATGACATGAGGGACACTGTTTCCCTACAATGTTTTTCCTTAGTTTGCTACTCAGCTATGTGACAGAACTGACAGATAAAATAAGGGCAAAATCTTCACCTGAGGCAAATGAGGTTGAGGACTCCGCTGACTTTGTGAGCTTCTTCCCAGATTTTGTGTGGACACTGAGGGATTTTTCCTTAGAATTGGAAGTAAATGGGCAACCCATCTCAGCAGACGAGTACCTAAAGAATTCACTCAAACTCAAACAAGGTAAAGTGGGCTTAGAACTGATTATTGGGAACCACAAGCCATTAGAAACCATCATTTTTTATGTTTCTATTTAGTGTTTTTACATGTATAGTTTTCTACTTCATAGCTGCCTAGTTCTAATAATTAATACTTGTTTAATATCTAAGTTAATAGATTTAATTTTGAATCATCTTGTCCCCTGTTCTAAGAACAAGTTTCTTTTTCTTTCACCTTTTCCTGCATTGTGACCAGATTGATTTTTATCTCCCTACTTAGGGCTTGTGATGCTGTAATTAATGAAAGAATATAGAGTAGAATGAGCATTTATTTAAAGAAAATAGATTAAACATAACAATGTGCTAGGCCAGGGGTTGGCAAACTATGGCCCACAGGCAAATGATGACCAATGCAGCCCGTCAGTTATCCTACAATTAGGTTTTACTGGGTGAATACTATGTAGATGGTCCATAGCTGCTTTCATGCTATAATAGCAGAATACTTGGGAAAGAAACCACTTGACCTCAAAGCCTAATATATTTTCCACTTGACCAATTACAGAAAATGTTTCCAAGCCCCTATATTATACAAAGCCCCCTTCTTTTTTTTTAATCTTTCTACAGGTACCAGTCCTAAAGATGAAAAGTTTAACCTGCCCCGACTCTGTATCCGAAAGTTCTTCCCAAAGAAGAAATGCTTTATCTTTGATCGGCCCACTCATCGGAAGAAGCTAGGCCAACTTGAGACAATGCATGATGATGAGCTGGACCCCGAATTCGTGCAACAAGCTGCTGACTTCTGTTCCTACATCTTTACCAATTCCAAAGTCAAAACTCTTTCAGGAGGCATCCAGGTCAATGGACCCCGTGAGTCCTCTTCCCAGTCATTACTCTCACTGTTAAGGCTAAAGGAAGGTGGAATAGCATCCGCCTAGTTTCAGACTTGAAAAATGCAAATATACTATTATTTCTGTGGTACATTCTGGATGACACATTTCTAATAGATTTTATTAGACAGACTTTGTGGTTGAGAATTGATAGAAAAGGACAAATAAAAAAAGCTCTATTGCTTAAAATTGCCCTAATAACCTGGACCTGTACTATTCCATATAATAGTGACTAGACAAGTGTAGTAGCTACATATAACTAAACTTACTTATAGAATAATTTTATATTAAAGAATATTAACATTTCTAATTACATGTCTAGGGGTTGCCATACTGGTTAGCAAAATAACACAGGACCATCATCAAAGAAAGTTCTTTTGGAAAATGTTTTTCCAGAATGAATAAAATGGAGGACTCATTTTAAAATTTATTTTTAGTTTTTTAATCTTCACCCAAGGAAGTTTTCCCATGAATTTAAGAGAGAGAAACATCAATGTGAGAGAGAAACATTAATCAGTTGCCTCCTGCATGTGCCCCAACTGGGATTGAACCTAGGTGTGTGCCCTGACCAAGAATCACATCCACAACTTTTTGGAGCATGGGACGATGCTCCAACCAACTGAGCCACCTGGCCAGGGCAGAGGAGTTCTTTTTAATTGTTTCACAAATACTCATTTTATAATTACTTACCACGGACCAGAACTGATTATAGAGACATGAATGAGCGGTAAATTTCCTGTCATAAAGGTATGTAGGGGTAAAGCACATGCCCTCAATAAACAGGTGTATAGGGCCTAAAACAGAGGTTTTCACCCTTTGATGTGGATCCATATCACCCAAGATCTTACCTGAGGAGGATTTCATTCAGTTCATCTGGAGCAGAGGCTGAGAATCTGCATTTTTAACGAATTTCTAGGACGCTGAGGACATTGATGCTGTGACCAAATGAGTATTGACACATTATCACCAGATGTAAAGAAGATGGACTGTTTTCTCACCTCACCTACAACAAATGTCATCTTTTGTTCTCTATTTGTAGGGCTGGAGACTCTGGTGATGACCTATGTCGATGCCATCAGCAGTGGAGACCTGCCCTGCATGGAGAACGCAGTCCTGGCCTTGGCCCAGATAGAGAACTCGGCTGCAGTGAAAAAGGCCATTGCCCACTATGACCAGCAGATGGGGAAGAAGGTTGAACTGCCCACAGAAACCCTCCAAGAGCTCCTGGACCTGCACATGGCCAGTGAGAAAGAGGCCATTGAAGTCTTCATCAAGAATTCCTTCAAGGATATAGACAATTTATTTCAAAAGGATTTAGCGGTAATTTTTTTTCTTATGTTTATATGTATTAGGGCAGTGGTCATCAAATTGTGGCTCTCGAGCCACATGCAGCTCTTTGGCCTCTTGAGTGTGGTTCTTCCAGAAAATACCACGTGCTGGCGGGCAGAAACAGTGCCATTGAAGGAGTACCCTAATTAAGTGAATAACAATGTATCTACCTATATACTTTAAGTTTAAAATTTAGCTCTCAAAAGAAATTTCAATCGTTGTACCATTGATGTTTGGCTCTGTTGACTAATGAGTTTGCTGACCACTGTTATAGCCAAAAGAAAAGAAAAGAAAAGAAAAAAAGATGTAGTCTTAGTTACATTGAGCAGGCTTACATTGAGTGACATTGATTCCATTTGCAATTGCTGTTCCAATCTGAAAGCAGAAGTTTCTTTCCAAAGGTGTATGTGTAGGAATAGAGAATCTAGTCCTGACCTATGTCGATGCCATCAGCAGTGCGGCCCTGCCCTGCATGGGGAATGCAGTCCTGGCCTCGGCCCAGATAGAGAACTCCGCTGCAGTGCAAAAGGCCATGGCCCCCTATGACCCCCAGATCGGTAACATAAATGCTAACATAAAGCTAGCAATCTCAACCATGAACTTCACCTCCAAGGAGAAAGGAACTTCAGTAGAAAGACAGGATCAGGAGAAAGGATGTAGTCCTGCAAAGGTGCCTGTAAGTTTTTGCAGGATCACAGACTGGTTTTAGAGAAGCCTTTCCAAAAATCCTGAGGTTGAGCTAACATTTCCTCTGTACTCTTTCTACTTCCTATTTTCACATTAAAGGCCCAGCTAGAAAAAAGGCGGGATGACTTTTATAAAGAGAATATAAAAGCATCATCGGATCGCTGCTCAGCTTTACTTAAGGATATCTTCCATTCTTTAGAAGAAGATATAAAGCAGGGGGTTTATTCTAAACCAGGAGGATATCATCTCTTAATGCAGACTGTGCATGAGCTCAAGAAAAAGTATCTTCAGGAACCCAAGAAGGGAATACAGGTAACCAACATTTATCTGTCTCTCTGTTCCTCCCTTCAACCCCATACTAGCCTTCTACCTAGTCTCCATCAACCTCCTTTCCTTGGATCGGCTCTCTCCATGATGGCTTCATCCTCACTCCATATAAAATCACAGCACCAACAGCTCAAAAAATAAAGCCTTCACATGAGAAGAGACACTCTGAATCTATATTTATACCAATTTCTTACAAAGGATTCTGCTTCATCGGGTACCAGGGTTGGCCAATGTGGAGCATGTGCACACCCAGTGAAAGGGGCACCTTGACCAGCACAAGGAACAGGGCCAAGTGAAGTGCTTCCTACAATAAGAAATGCTGGGCAAATAAGAATAAGCGCTTCCAGTGATTTCCTATAACTAATGCCATTTTATCGGGGTCTTAGAGTGAAGAAGTTCTTCAAACATACCTCATGTCCAAGGAATCTGTGATTGATGCAATTCTACAGACAGACCAGACTCTCACAGAAAAGGAAAAGGAGATTGAAGGTGAGGAGCAAGTCAAGAGACTAGGTAGCCTCAACAACTTTTAAAAGTTTAAATAATTTGGCTTGGAGAACCTCGGGTCCTTAAACTAAAGCCAGATGAGCAAAGATGCCTACTACTAGCCTAAGTCAGTTTCCGTGGGCAAATGCACTCAGCAGCAACAATCTCAGATGAGTTCATAAAGAAGAAACAGAGAGGTGGTCACCCACATGAATTTGTCTTCTTCCTTTCTTTTTGGCAGTGCAACGTGTGAAAGCTGAATCTGCAGAGGCTGCAGCAAAAATGCTGGAGGAAATGCAAAAGAAGAATCAGCAGGTGATGGAGGAGAAAGAAAAGAGTTATCAGGAACATGTGAAACAACTGACTGAGAAGATGGAGCAGGAGAGGGCCCAATTAATGGCAGAGCAAGAGAGGACTATGGCTCTTAAACTTAAGGTATATAATGGCGTCACCTTGAGGTTTCTCTTTTTCTGTTTTCTGTCCACTCTCCCAGACTTGTTTGTGTGTCTATTAGAATAGGAAAATCCTAAGGATCTTGCTTGCCCACTTGTATCTTTCCAACTCTATCTGTCTCCTTGATTTGAAGCCTGCGTATACCTGGTTATTAAAATTTTTTTATTATCGTTTATCTCAAATCCAGTCCTGTATCAGTAAACTACAGGTCCAGTGCATGGATTCATGAAATGTTTTGGTCCCTTGGCCTGACCTGTGTTATCTCATAATTTAGGACCTGTCGGGGAATGTCAGAACAATGATTTTGGCCAAATCCCAACAGGCCAGGCCAAGGCACCCCACCAGTGCAGAAATCCATGCACCAGGCCTCTAGTATGTACATAAGATCTTTCTTTAATATCTTCTCAATCTCCCCTGTCCCATCCTTCTTCTGAGATTCATCAGTCTGCTCCATGTTTTCATGCCTGTGCATTGAGCAGCTGCCCTCTGATGGTCAGTGCAAGTCATAGCTACCAGTCAAACAGTCAAATTGTTCAATGGTCATTTAGGCTTTTACATATATAGATAAGAGGACTGATGCACAAAATTTTGTGCATGGCTAGGGTCCCTCAGCTTAGCTGGCAATCAGGGCCAATCAGGGCCTCCCTCTGGCTGCCTCAGCAACAAACTTTCCCCATTTGCCAGCTGCTGGATGGAGCTTTCCTTCCTCTGGCTCCCAACTTACAGCTGGGCTTCCACTGATGGTCAGCGCACATCATGGTGAGTGTCTGTACTTCCATGGGACAATTTGCATATTACCCTTTTATTATATAAGATTATTCAATCAATGGTAGCTATTATATTTCAGGCATTGTAAATATATCTTATCTGTATCTCTTGCTGAATATTATTTGAAGCAAGAATTGCTGTTTCTTAGAAGAAACAGAGGTTCAGAAAAGATGAGCTTTTACAGGGTCATACAGATCATTAAGATATCTGAACCACCTTCAGACTTAAGGGAATCTACAATCACTGTTTTTCTGTCACACCTGGTGTGACTTTGGTTCTCAGAGAACCTTTATGAGCAGAAAGACTCTTTGCCTCTCACTCCTGTGTCTGCCACTCTTGCCTGTTTGCTATGCCCTACTCCTAATTTGTGTAGTGAGTTTTATGCAGAAATCCAATGTGGACAGTTAGGGGCCTTGATGTCTTAATTTATATCCTGCTACTCTTGCCACCAAGCTGTGGAGGCTTAAGTCAAATTCCCTAATCTAAGTTTCAGGCACTTCCTTTGATTTTGAGAAATTTTATTTCTGTCATGTGTATGTATATGAAAGTCTGATATATATATATATCAAAAATTTTTATATATATGTATATGGGTCAATAAGATTTGAAAAGAAACATAATTAAGATAAACATAGGTTGTATAGAATTAATTAAACTTATAATTTAAGTTTATCAAAATATTAAAAGGTATAAGCCAAAATATCTCTTATCTAAAGGAAGCTCAAGATAAGCAATCATGGAGCTAGGATGTCCAAGTGAAAGTATACTATACAATAAAAGCCTGATATGCAAATTTCCCCTCTATTGGGAGTTCGACTGCCCACTGTGATGTGCACTGACCACCTTGGGGCAGTGAGGAACATGACGAGAGTCTGTGACTCAGAGCTGGCAGAGGGTGGCAGCGGAGATGCTGCTGGCCCTGATTGGCCCCAATGAGATTGGGACTGTGGCAGGATGGTGGACCAGGTAAATGGGCAGCGCCAGGCCAAGTTGAGTGTGAGCGGGGCCCCATAGCCCCACCAGTCCAGGTAGCGACCAATGCCACTGAGGTAGCCTGGTGGGGCCTGATGACTCAGAAGGAGGGGTTATGCAGAGGCCCAGGTGCTGCCCAGGACCCAGAGGTCAGCTGGGACCTGCCCTTCCACACCAGATCCTTTGCTTCAATTGCTGGCCAAGCATAGGAACCAACCGCACCTGTGCTTAGATTCAATGCACCATGCCTCTTTTAAGGAATATTTATGGTAGAGAAACTTTCAAGAAGAAATTAAATACTCAAAAAAAAAAAAAAAAGAAGAACTATGAATGTGGAAACTAGCTAGAAGTTGAGATTTGCTTACTGCTGTGCTTTATTTACTCTTTATTTGTCCCTTTTTAGGAACAGGCCTTATTACTAAAGGAAGGATTCCACAATGAGAGCAGACAACTTCAGAGAGAAATAGAGACGCTCAAGAATAACATGGCAAGAAGAAATAGGAATAAATGTACCATAAGCTAATGACCTAGGGAAAAGAGATTCCCTGGTCAACTCTACCCAAGGCAAAACTCAAGCAGTTGAAGAAACTTGAAAAATGTCACAACTTGAGAAAATGACCCTCTTTAAGTTGATAAAAGAAATCTTAAAAAAAATCCTTCAGTTAACATACATACTTAATGATAATAAATGGAATGCTTTGCCCTTAACTCAGGAATAAAGCAGGAATATGCAATCTCTCCTCTCCAGAAAACAGAATGATGAAGGCTTCCTACAATATGGCAAAAGAAAGAAAGAAAGAAGGGAAGGGAGGGATAGAGGGAGGGAGGGATAGAGGGAGGGAGGGAGGGAGGAAAGAAGCGGGGAAAAAAGGAAAGGAAAAAATAAAACTGCCTTTATTCTCACATGCAATGACTATGCACATAGATAAATCCCAGGGAATCTACAACAAAAAAGCCAAAAACAGCAACATAAACTCTTGGCACAAATGCATGAGTTTAACAAAGTTGAAGATTTAAGGTCAATTCACAAAAATCCACTTTTAACTGTATTTTTATATAAAAGCAATAAAGTATTGGACAACAAATATTAAAAAAACAATATCATTTATAATAGTTGTTTTTAAAAAATGTAATAGTTAGGTCAAAATATAACTAACCAGAACCACAATCTTCTATTTCATTCTAAGACCATGATGTATGAATTCCCTTAGATTCAAACTCCCTTGTAGTTTTTATGATGTTACTTTTACTCATTGTAGAGAATAAGGTTCAAGAGCCTTATTTTTAGAGTTATCTTTGACAAAAGCATGTACCTATTATTTCTTAAGAGTTGTTTAGCAATAAAAATATGTCAACTGGGTGGGTGGGGACAGGAAGGTATGGAGGGGGTCAATGGGAAAAAAGGGAGATAGCTGTAATATTAACAATAAAGATAAATATATACATCAACAGGAAGCTGGTGAATATTCTAATGAGATCCTCCCTATCACCTCCCCTAAATGCTCAGACTTTAAAACCCCTCAAAACAAAGGTCAAGCTTCCCTCCCAGGAGCATGCCCGCACCTGCCCTTCACCATCTTTCCCCACAGGCAGGCATCTCCTCATCTCTAAGGGAACCCACAAGGCTTGCAACTAAAGCAGCAACTGGGAGTAGCAGTTCATCCAGGGAAATTCCCTGAACCTGTTCCCTAGGCCCCCATTTCTCTGACTTCTTAGGGAACCAAATCAGCCCAGCCTGTGCTCATTTCCCCAGCCCTTTCTTATTCACTTCCCAGCTCTAATAAACATTCTCTAAAATTCACTTGCACTCATGTTGTGAAACTTTTCCTGCATGAAGTCAAGAACCCACACACTACCCACTACCGCCAGGCACTAGGCAGACGCACTCAGGGCCAGGTCTCCTTTCTGGTCACAATGTGACTTACATTCTGCCAAGCAGACTCACCACAGTGAGACTCAGATGCAGATGTGAGCCCCACAGAGATGCTCTTTTTCATGGGGCAGTTGTTTTCTTAAAAACATGAAGGTGGGTGTTAATGTAAAAAAAATTCAAGCCTGTAAAGAATTTTTATGAGTTTATTTGAGCCAAACTGTCAACAACTGCCAGGAAGCAATATCTCAATGGATTGGGATAGTGCTTTGGAGAATGGCAGTCTTACATCTATTTTTATACATTAAAATCAAAGGAGGGACGTAGGTGAGTCACATGAAATCCACTGGTGATAGATTAGAGATGGGGAGAAAGCAAAGCGGGTGGGATGGGGGAGGGGGGTACGTGGGAGGTGGAAACGTCTGGGATTGGATAAGAAGTAAAATGATAAGACACATACTTAGGTGGTTACAGGAACAATTAACCTGATAACAATGAAGAAATTGGGGGTATCTGTCCTGGTGACCAGACACATTAGGTTATGCCCCAAAGGGTTTGGAAAAAAGGAATTACAAGTTATGCAGACATTTCAAGATATATTATTATAGATTCTAAAAGACAGATTCACTTAAGGTAAAGGTTGACCTTGTCAGTGAAGATACCGGCCTAGGTCATAACTACCCACTATAACCGATTTTAGTTAAACTTTAATTTCGGACCATCCTCTGTGGTTACTGGAGGTCTCTGAGTTTGCAAGACTGCCATGCAGGCCTTCCCTGAACTTGCCAGGTTAGCATGTCGCCCCTTACACAGGAGAGTCAGTTTCTCAGAGCTGACACTAATCGTATGTGATATGGAGGCCACATGGAAGGGCCTGTGGTATTTTCTCTGAAGAAGTCTTTATTGAATGTGTTGTGTTGTTTCTTACTATATAAGCAGGCTCCTTCACCATCTTCAGAATTAACTCTCACCTATAAGATCAAATAATCTCATCAAGTCCCGAAAATGGTGAAAGAACAACAAATCATATTGGGAAAATGGGTTATTCATTCACAAAAGCATTAAATTGGAACCTTGAGCCATATATAAAAATTAACTCAAAATATATTAAAGATATAAATTTAAAACTGAAAACTATAAAACTCCTAGAAGATAACATAGGGAAAAGCTTCACGACATTGGATTTGTCAATTGTATTAGATATGACACCAACAGTATAGGAAACCAAAGCAAAAATCCTACCTAATAAAAGAGTAATATGCAAATTAACCATCACTCTGCTACACCAACAAGCCACGCCCTCCAGCCAATCAGAACAAGTATGCAAATTCACCCAAATAAGATGGATACGGCACAGAGAGCAGGAGGGAGGGTTGGGTTTCCCGGGCAAAAGAGGAAGTCAAGTTTTCTGCCTGCCCTAGCCATCCTAAGCCTCCACTCAAGGATGCAAAGTTTCAATTATAGAAAGTAAACAAATCCAAACAGAAATGGTGGCAGCCATGGAGCAGACAGGAGGCTTGGCTCCACTCGAGGCTACAAAGTTTCAATTGTAGAAGGTAAATAAATTCTAGATACCAGGGCTTCCACTTGGGTCTCCAGGGACGTGTCTGGCCTGCAAACCACCACAGGCCCCTCAATCAGGCCGCCCCATGCCTCAAGACACATTAGGTTGTGCCCTAAGGAGTGTGGAAAAAGGTTAAATTCCACCCTGATCCAGGACACCCTTCAGGGCAAATCAGCTAGCCCCCACCCGTGCACCAGGCCTCTATCCTATCTTTAAAAAAAAAAAATTGTGATATGCAGATTGACCATCACTCCAACACACAAATGGCTGCCCCCATGTGGTCAAAGATCTTGCCCCCATGTGCACACAAGATGGCCACCACAAGGTGGCTAGTGGGGGAGGGCAGTTGGGAGGCACCAGACCTGCAAGGAAAGGCAGCTGGGGGCAATCAACCCTGCAGGGGAGGGCAGTTAGGGGTGACCAGGCTGGCAGAGGAGGAAGTTTGGGGGAAATAGGCTGGCAGGGGAGCAGTTAGACATCAATCAGGATGGCATGGGAGTGATTAGGGGTTGATCAGGCAGGCAGGCAGAAATGGTTAGGGACAATCAGGAAGGCGGGCAGGTGAGCAGTTGGGAGCCAGCATCTAGGGATTGTGAGAGAGATCCCAGATTGAACAGGGTGCAGGCTGGGCTGAGAAACCTCTCCTCGCCCGCCCCCATGCACGAATTTTGTGCACCAGGCCTCTAGTAGACAAATAAGACCAGATCAGTGGAAACTGATTTGGCTCAGTGGATAGAGCATCTGCCTATGGACTGAAAGGTCCCAGGTTCGATTCCGGTCAAGGGCACATACCTTGGTTGCGTGCACATCCACCATAGGAGGTGTGCAGGATGTTTCTAACTCTCTATAACTCTTGCTTCCGCTCTGTAAAAAATCAATAATAAAAAAAAAGACCAGATCAAATTTTAAACCTTCTGTGCATCCACCGAAACTATCAACATAGTCAAAAGGAAACTCACAGAATGAGAGAAAATATTTAAAAATCACACATCTGATACCCAGAATATATAAAGAATTCCTAAAATTCAAAACAACTCAGTTTAAAAATAGTCAAAGGAGTTGAATAGATATTTCTCCGAAGAAAATATACATGTGAAAAAGTGCTCAATATTATTAATTATTACAGAAATAAAAATCAAACATCACCTTACACCTATTAGGATGGCCACTGTCCTTAAAGGAAAAAATAACAAATATTGGTAAGGATATGGAGTAATTAGAATTGTTGTGAAATGTAAGTAGGAATGAAAAATGGTACAGCTGCTATGGAAACCTGCATGACAGCTCATCAAAAAATTTAAAGAGTCATGACAGATACCTCTCACAGACACCAAAAGGCCCTGAGTCAGAGGGAGAGAGCTGTCCCCAATATCCATCCTTGTTATCTCTTAAAAGTGAATTTATATGAGAAAACTCCAGGTTGTTGCATTGTGTTAAAGTAAATTTATTTATTTTTCTATATATTTTTATTGATTTCAGAGAGAAAGGAAGAGATAGAAACATCAATGGTGAGAGAGAATCCTTGATTGGCTGTTTCCTGCATGTCCCCTACTGGGGATTGAGACCACAACCTGTGCATGTGCCCTTGACCAGAATTAAACCTGGGACCCTTCACTCTGCGGGCAGAAGCTCTATATACTGAGCCAACCAGCTAGGGCAAGACAATTTATTGAAACATGCATATTTATTAAAGAAGTAAGGCAGGAAAATCATGTGACATTTATCTTTCTCCGACTGGCTTATTTCACTTAGCATAATGCTCTCCAGTTCCATCCATGCTGTTACAAATGATAAGAGTTCCTTCTTTTTTATAGCAGTGTAGTATTCTATTGTGAAGATGTACCACCTTTTTAATCCACTCATCTGCTGATGGGCACTTAGGCTATTTCCAAACTTTAGCTATTGTAAATTGTGCTGCTATGAGCATAGCAATGCATATATCCTTTCTGATTGGTGTTTCCAATTCCTGGGATATATTCCTAGAAATGGAATGATTGGGTCAAATGGGAGTTCCATTTTTTTATTTTTTGAGGAAACTCCATACTGTTTCCCAAGGTGCTTGCACCAGTCTGCATTCCCATCAGCAGTGCATGAGGGTTCCTTTTTCTCCACATCCTCGCCAACACTTGTTGTTTCTTGATTTGTTGATGATAGTCATTCTGGCAGGAGACATATGTAATTGCTGTTTTGATTTGCATCTTTTGGATAATTAGTGACTTTGACCATGTCTTCATATGTCTCTTGGCCTTCTTCATGTCCTCTGACTTTCCTTTTAACACACTGACTCATCATTTGAGGAAATCTCAAATCAATCATCAGGGCCTTGTGACTCAATGAACTGCTATATGTTAAGTCTGATCAAATAATTGAATTGATACCCCTATCCTGGGAACTGACCTTCAGCCCACTTCATAATGGACATTCCACTTGCTAAGACCATTATCTCTTCCCTCTGTGCTGTCTCAGAATCTGGACCTGCCCATAGAATTCTGCACCTGAAAAAAGCCTTCCTAGAGTCCTTTAAAAACCTCTGACTTCTATCTTTGGGTGCTGGCACCATTTTGGGGGCTCAGCCCTTCTGGTATCCAGATGACCTAATTTATATAACCTAAATAATAAAAAGTAATATGCAAATTGATCATCACTTCAACACACAAGATGGCTGCCCCAATGTGGACACAAGATGGCTGCCTCTCGGGGAGCAGTTAGACATCAACCAGGCTGGCATGGGAGTGGTTAGAGGGTGATCAGACAGGCAGGAAGAAGTGCTTAGGGACAATCATGAAGTCAGGCAGGTGAGCAGTTGGGAGCCAGCAGTCCCGAATTCTGAGAGGGATGTCTGACTGCATATAGGCCCTATCATGGATAGGGCCTAAACGAGCAATCAGACATCCCTAGAGGGGTCCCCGATTAGAGAGGGTGCAGGCTGGGCTGAAGGACACCACCCCCTCATGCACAAATTTCATGCACTAGGCCTCTAGTTTACATATAAAAGCATAAGCAACCATTACCACCAGTCACTTAAATGTGCACTGAGCACCAGGGGGCAGAGACTTAATGCAGGAGCTGCCCCCTGGTGACCAATGTGCTCCCATAGCCAACCTCCTGTGTCTGGCCAACATCCCAGAGTTCCTCCCTCAAACCAGTAGACCTTGATCAGCCCAGATCAGGACTGAGCAAAACAACCCCAGTCAGCCCTGATTGCCAACCAGGCTGAGGGACCCACCAATGCAAGAATGCATGCATCAGGCCTATAGTAAATTCATAATTGTTTACCCCTTTTGGCCCCATGTGTTCCTCCTTCAGAGACCCTAACACTATAAACAAACCACTAGCCCTGACTACTGTGGTTCAGTTGGTCAGGTGTTGTCCTGACCAGCAAAAGGTTGCAGATTCAATTCGAGGT
Organism: Pipistrellus nathusii; assembly: GCA_963693515.1. Taxonomy (NCBI): domain Eukaryota; kingdom Metazoa; phylum Chordata; class Mammalia; order Chiroptera; family Vespertilionidae; genus Pipistrellus; species Pipistrellus nathusii. Next base: position 63,092,948 of record OY882859.1, on the reverse strand, counting down.
CAGTACACTTGCCAAGGATGTGTACTTGGTCCCTGGTCTGGGCATGTGAAAGGTTGTTTTGCTTTATGTCAATGTTTCTTTCTCTCTCCCTCTCCCTTCCTTTCTTCCTAAAAATAAAAAACATACAAAAATATTAAACATATTTAAATGACATTTACTTATGTGTAAAATGCAAATAATATTTACCTTACATACATGTGCTGAAGAATAAATTGAATTTAGTTAAAAACACCTGTAAAGAGTTTAGAACCAGAGCAGTGTTTAGTGATTGGGACCCAGCACACATGAGGTTTGGACTCACACACTGCACAGCAGAAGAAAATGGCAAACCATTGCTGTGTTTTTCTATTCATTTTCCCCCTCTCTTCCTTTTTAATTTTACTGAGCTGAATAAAATGAAACTGAATACTTTTATGCAAATATTCAAGAAGAAACTTCAATATTTGCATTAAAACACATCAAAACAAGCCATGCTGATAACCATCGGTGATTGGAATGCACAAGTAGGAAATCAAATGTCAGAATCAAGGGTCATTAATAAATTTGTTTCTGATTTATTAATTAATAAATCAGAAACAAACTAGGAAAAGAGCTCATGAAGTTCTGTAAGACAAGCAGTTTTTCCATCACAAACACGTGCTTCACACAATCAAAAAGACAAGTGTCTACAAGGACATCAGCAGACAGCTGATATAGAAGGAAATGGACTTTGTAATTGGAAGCAGAAGTTGTATTTCCTTTAAGAAATTACTCTCCTGAGTAATTTTTAAAAAGAAATATACAGTGAAATATTGAGACATTCTGTTCAGCATAGTAGCAATACTCGTTGGTAAAAACTGCTGTTTAAGTTTAACCCTGCTGTTTTGGCTTCTGTACTTATTTGCTTGCTAAAATAACAGAAAAATTATTTTGATTTTCTGAACTTAAGTTATTTGATTGAATACTCCATTGATTGTGATCTTATTGGTCTTAACACAGTCCTCTGCACCTAGAGATTAGGACAGCACAATTACTCTGAATTGCCTCAGTGGCTCTAGAAAATGTGTTTCCATTGTCTCAGTGGTCCCGAGACCCAAAACTGTAATGAATCTTTGTAGATATCTACCTTGCTCAATTTAGCTTCTGTAACTGCTTTTTGCTAAACAGGTTCCTCGTTCCAAACCTAAAGATGTATCGATACCTTTGTGATATTTGCCTATATAAGCATGATGTTTCCACCATTTTGGGACTGTGAGATTTGAAGCCATAACTCCCTCTCAGTTGCCGGCTTATTGATTACATGATTCATTAATTTGAGTATTTACTCACAGGGTACATCAAACATTTGGAGATCCCAGCCAGATCCACGACTAGCAGGCTCTGGTTCTGACCCCATGGAGCCTATCTCTCCGGGGTTGGTTGTGCAAACCTAGGGGTCTCTAGGGGGTGCTCAATCTGAGATGTTCCAGGGCCCCAGAGAACTTCCATTCAGATCCAGCAGGTGAACAGGGAACGTTGGCCTGTCCCTAAAAATATTTTCTTGGAGTCATCTGGAAACTCTCCAGAAGGCAAGTTTTGGTTCTTGGGATCAGTCATTTGGGGATGAGGGGAGGAGCTGGATGCAGCCGAAACTTCCCCATCCTTAAAGTGCCCTGAGATATCAGAGGTCACTTGTGGTTTTTGGTTTTTTGTCTGTGGGCCCTGTGTCTTGTGTGTCATTTTCACTATTTTGATCAATGTCTCTTCTAAAAACATTTCATGGTTCTATCCAGCCTCTTTAACTAATCGAAGGCTTAGATGAATGGATTACTGATCTAGCTTATCAAGAATCTTTAAGGGACTTCACCCCAGATAAGGTGACTCTATATTCTTTCCCCCTAATCTGTATACTGTCTCTCCCTGACTAAAGATCCCATTTCCCAGGTTAACCTGGATCTCTCCTCACAGCTCCAGGCAGGCAAAGCGGTGATTTTAACTTTTTTATTTTTCTCCTCCCTGAGCACTCACCACACACTCACCAGCAAACTGCAAACCCCTCCCCTCCTTCTGGCTATAACCTCTCCCAGAGCCACCTCTCCCACCAGCCAGAGCCAGTCACTGCAGGAGGATGACCAGCTCTCAGAGGAGTCCCTTGGGCTACATGCTGAAGAATTTTAAGGAAGAGTTTGTGGAAGGGGCTGACTATGGTGTTAAGCTTTATTCAATGGGAAGACTCAGAACACGGTGTGAGTCACAATGGCCTACTTTTGATGTGTGCTGGCCAGGAATAGGCTCTTTTGATCCCCAGTTGATTCAGGCAACATGGAATGCCATTACTGGGGATGAAGGGCACCATGGCTAGTTCCCATACATAGATCAGTGGCTGGCCCTAATCCAGAATCCCCCATCCTGGTTTAAGAATTGTGCCTTGCAAGTAGGGGCCCAAGTCTTAGTAATGGGACCTAAGACCGTTTCTAAGAAAATCCAGAAACACGAACCCCCTGCTCTGCTTCCCACTCCAGAGCCTCCAGTCCTTCCTCCACCAAAGTGCCATGCCAGAGCCAAAAGAGGACACTTCCCTTTCACTGCCCCACACCGAGACCAGCTGAGCCTATGGAAGCTCTGAGGACTCCCACAAGAGGGAACAGTCTCCTCTGCCATCTTGGCCTTGAGAGAAGTGTAGTGCCAGGGGGATGGGGAAATGGGAGGGCATCACTTTATGATTATGTCCCGTTCTCCAGGAGCACCTCTATAATAAGAAGGCATAAAACCCCCAGGTCTCTGAGAAGCCTCGGGCTTTAATTGATCTGCTTGAAACTGTTTTCCTCACCCACCAGCCAACCTGGGAGGATTATCAGCAACTCCTGGCTACACTCTTTACCTCAGAGAACAAGACCAGATGCATTCATAAGCCTGGAAGGCTGTTCTAGGGTCACCTCGCTTGAGGAAAACCTGGACCTGATTGAGGAAGCTTTTCCTTCCCGTCGCCCCCAAGGGGACCCCAACACCAATAGGGGAAAGGGCTTCCTTGGACAATTTTCACCACATTCTCCTAGGGAGCTTAAAAGGAGCAGCCAGAAAACCCACGAATCTCTCTAAAGTCAGTGAAGTTGTCCAGGGACCGCAGGAGTCACCTGCAGCTTTACTGGGGCGTTTATGCAAGGCTTATCCAGTCTACACTCCCATTGACCCAGATGCCCTGCAGAACCTGAGAGCGATCAATGTGGCCTTGCAACACAGTCAGCCCCAGATAAAGAGATAAACTCCAAAAACTGAAGGATTTGAAAGAATGAATGGGACACAGTCAGTAGAAGTAGCCCAGGAGATCTTTAACCATAGAGACACCCTGGAGAAGAAGCAGGACAAGAGAATCTCAGAGGCAGTGGTAGCTGTGCAGGGAGAGACAGGCCACAAGGCTGTGGGCTGTAAGCTGCTGTTGTTATCCTGGCCTGCTGTCTCTCTCTCAGTGCATCTGCCTCTTGTTGAGCCAGAGAGGGTGACCACATGTTGTTCCATGAAGTGAGACCGGGGCCATGTTCTTTTTTCAGGACTTACTAGTCCACTTGAGCCAAATGTCCTCTGCTGGCCTGTCATGAACTAGGTAAGAAATCCTGTATAGTCCATGTACTCTCCCATTTGCATAACTTTCAGAAATTCCTTTTATGGTTGTGGAGTCACTGCTTTTTACTCAGGGCTTTCAGTTTCACATTACTCTAAAGCTTTTATTTCTAATTAAGAACTTTAGGACATCAGGACAGCCACATCACATCGCAGTTTAAATAAAATCCCAACCATCCAGTGAGAGGCAGAGAAATAACAAACCAACCTACACTGAGGGGGAAAAACAGGTAAGAACTTTATTTTCTCATCAAAGCAGCTTTCTCTCCACCTCTAAAGGACCTGTTCTCTGAGAATGTAGTCCAGGATAAGGCTGGGGCAAGGTGGGAAGGATTTACAAGGGTCAGTTCATTTTTCAAAGAACGATGAGCATGAAGGTAGGTTGCAGTGGAGCCCTTGTGTGACAGACGGTGAGGTGCAGTCCCAGTGCATCCCTACGTATCAAAACTGTGCGTGGAGGAATTACACAGCAGCAGACATGGGGCTATGTTCAGAGTTTAAAATGCATTACAATTGTTTTCCTTCTTGCCAACATTGTGTTGGCTACAGACACAGTTAATTTCAGACCATCCTTTGTGGTTACTTTAGGTCTGAGTTTGCAAGACTGCCATGTAGGCCTCCTGTATGCTTGTCTTTCATGGAGTTTGCTCAATTCTGATCTGACTGCAGCTGACACACTGAAAGGGCTGCAGATGTGTTATTTTTATGAGAAAGAAGCAAAGGAAATGAGATGCAGCTTAAACAGCCACCTGACACTGTTAAAAAGAAGAAAGAAAAACCTGAAATCAGACTGAAAGATGAAGATTCACAAAACACCATCCATTTTGTCATATAGATGAGTTTTGTTTCAAAGTGGATTAAACATTGAAAAGTAACTCAGGTTCTGGTTGCCATATGTGAGGGAGGATGGGGCTGGATGAAAATGGGGAACGGATTAAGAAATACAAATTGGCAGTTACAAAACAGTCACAGGGATGTAAAGCAGAACCTAAGGAATATAGTCAATAATCTATATAATAAAAGGAAAGCAACCACTACAGAGTAATGACCAGAAAGACTAGTCACTATGATGTGCACTGCCCACCAGGGAGCAGAGACTCAACTCAGGAGCTGCCCCCTTGTGGTCAATATGCTCCCTCAGCTGATCAACCTCCTGTAACCCCTCTCCTGGTCAGCTGGCCAAACTCTGCAGCCCATCCCCTCATCCAGACAACCTCCCGGGCTCCTCCCTCTAGCCAGTCATCTCCTTCAGCCCCTTCCCTCATCTGGCCGGCCCTCATCATTCCTGATCAGGACTCGGTGAGATGCCGCAATGAGCCCCAATTGTCAACCGAACCCAGGGACCCCACCTGTGCACCAATTTGAGTACCAAGTTTCTAGTAATGTAATAATTATGGATGTTAACATGTAGATACTAAATCCATAGAAACCCATAGAAGGATTTTTTTTTTACTTTTAATTTCTTTTGATTAAGGTATTACATATGTGTCCTTATCCCTCCATTACCCCCCAATTATGCCCTCACCCGCCTGTCGTCTGTGTCTATTGGTTAGGCTTATATGAATGCATACAAGTGCTTTTGTTGACCTCTCTCCTTTACCCCAACCTCCCCTACTTTGAAGGGATCCTTTTAAGGTATATAAATATCTAACCACTATGTATTAATAGAACACTGAAACTCCCATAATATTGACTGTCAACTGTAACTGAAAAATAATGATCTTACCTAATAATAGACAAACATGGAAATTGACCATATCTGCTCTACACCAATCAGGAGTGATATGCAAACTAACCCCAAAAAGACTGCCCCATTCCCAGTCTCTCAGAGCCTCTGGGCAGCGTGGGAAGGCAGAGATGGAGTGGACAGAGGCAGCTTCCAGAGCATAAAGAGGTGGCTCTCTGAACAAAAAGAGGCGGCTCCAGGGCCTGAGCAGAAAGGGCCTGGACTAGGCTGGAAAGGCGGTGCCGGCAGCCAGGGAAAGGAAAGCCCATTCTAGCACGAATCTTCGTGCATTGGGCTTCTAGTTTTTTAATAAAATAAAACAAACAATAGCCCAGTTCACTTGATCCAATTTCTTAGGACCAACTTCTTTCTTACGGCGTACATGCAGAATTTGGCCCCACTACTTTACTAAATGTTTGCTCTTAAAAGAACCTGCATTGCTAAAGCCAACATTTTGTTCACCTGACCTCTCTGTGCTCTCAAGCAGTTTTGTTCTTGCTTTCTGAAAACTGCCTCTGAATTCCATGGGTTGGCATGAACTTTACTCATCACCTACTTATCTGACAACCCTCTCTCTCTCCTTTCAGCTCTTCCTTTCACTCCCCTCCCCAGTTTATTTCCCTCCTATCTTCTTCCTGCTTCTGCTTCTCCTCTACCAAACAGAAAAACAAAAACCTATAAGTGTATGGCTGGAAATATATTTTCATAAAACAAACTAGGCCCTTCACAAACAAGAAAAAGTTAAAGGAATTCATCACCACCAAACCAGGATTACATGAAATGCTGAAGGGTATTCTTTAAGAAGAGGAAGAAGAAGAAAAGGTAAAGGTAAAAATTATGAACAACAAAAAGACATCAAATACATGCCTACCAACAAGTGAATCTAAAAATCAAGTGAATAAAAAATCTGAAGAACAAAATGGTGAATGTAATAGAATCAGGGACATAGAAAGGGAGTTAACTAACAATTCTCAGGGGGAAGGGGGTCTGAGGGCTGTAGGAAGAGATTGGACAAAAATCTTGCATTTATGGATAACGACAATAGCAATGGTGAGGGCATGAAGTGGGGTGGTGAATCAGGTGGACGGGAGCTATGGGGGGGAGGGGGGATGGGGGAGAGGAACACCTGTAATAACCTGAACAATAAAGATTTATTTAAAAAAAAAAAAAAAAAACCTAGGCTCTCCTGATCTTTTAACCCATATTTCAGTCTTTTGTTCCCTTACACCACACACATGTATCCACAAACATTATTTTTGGCAACAGTCAGAATTTGCAACCTTGCAGTTTTACCCCATCTTGCTTATATCCCCTCACTTGCACAAGACCATATCAAGGCTTTGGACAGGTCCCTAGTCATCTTTTTCATACAGTCATACATTTTTATAAAATTAGCAAATGTTAGTTATATTGGTTCCACTTCTAGAATAGCAGTATAAACAGTTCTGTGAAACCTGGCTTCTGCAAAATAAGCACACTAGTAGAAAACACACACATTTCAAGCCTGTCAAAAATGTTCTGCCTGTTTTTGAACAATAGTCAAGAGTGTAGACACTTAGATGACGGGTGGATTGAATGATTGCGGTGGGGCATGTGCAGGAGGCAACCAATCCAAGTGTTTGTTTCATGTTGATGTTTCTCTCTCTCTGTCTCTGCCCCCTCCCTTCAACCCTTCCTAAAAATCAATGTAAACATATCCTCTAATGAGGATTAACAACAACAACAAAATCTCTGAAAATTTGCCAAAGAGCATACATAAAATGACAAAACATTTATTCCCAAAAGTCTTTATTCATAGCAGAATTAATGAACAAATAAATATTAAATTTCTTACATATGGCCAGGATGCAAACTGCTCTCTAAATCTTATTCTATTTTATATTTCATGTCTAGCACATACATTTTTCATATGTTTTTATTTATTTTACAGAGAGGAAGGAGACGGAAAGATGGAAACATCAATAATGAGAGCAAAACATTGATTGTCTGTTTCCTATGCTGCCCCTACTGGGGATCAAGCCTGCAACCCAGGCATGTACACTAACCAGGAATTGAACCCTGACCTCCTCGTTCATGGTCCCACACTCAACCACTGAGCCACGAGGCGGGTTCTAGTCTGAAATTTTAATGAGAATCTAAAAAGAAAGTTTTCTATGGTAAATTAAAGATTTTGTTCATGAAAGTGGTTAAATGCTGATGTCCTTGTCATAACAATATTTTTTTTAATGACCTCCTTCAATTGCACTTCTATAACTTTCTAAAATAATACAAATCTTCCCTTCATCCATCTCACTGTTGACACAGAACTTCTGACCATGTTGAGGAATTTTATATCTTCTGGATCAAAATACCTGGTGAAAGTTTTAGATCTACTGAGAATGGAAGTTCTAATCCATCCCATCTCCTTGCTTGCAGATAAGGTGATACCCTGGACATGGCCTCAGACATGCACATGCCAGGCCCGGTGTGCCTCATTGAGAACACTGACACACAACTAGTGGTTAACCCAGAAGCTTTGAAGATCCTGTCTGCCATTACACAGCCTGTGGTGGTGGTGGCCATTGTGGGTCTCTACCATACAAGCAAATCCTATCTGATGAACAAGCTGGCCGGGAGGGAAAAAAAAAAAAAAAAAACGGTAAGGGGCACCAGCTAAGCTCTGCCAGATCCCTTCTCTCCACCCACACTCCCAGCTTTGAGTTCAATGTTACAGGAAGAACAAGGTAGAGATGGGGAGGAATATTGAAAGCGAGCTTTTAATCTATCTACTGCTGCCTTCTTCCCTTACTGTGTACTGAAAGAGTCAATGCAATGTCTCTTCCCACTTTCCTTAATTTTCCTTTTAAAAGCATAATTTGTATTCTTTTCCTAGAATTCTGGGGGTTTTTTTGTTTTGTTTTGTTTTTGTTTTTATTCCTTTGTTTTTTTTGAAAGAATCACCGTATCATTTCCCATAGCAACTCTACCATTTTACATTTCTCCAAGAAATGCACAGGATTCTAATTTCTCCACATTCTTGCCAATACCTGGTTTTGGCTGTGTGTGTGATGATTTTGTTGTTTGTTTGTTTTTATTGACTTCAGACAGAAAGAGAAATAGAAACATTAATAATGAGAGAGAATCATTGATTGTCTGCCTCCTGCATGCCCCACACTGGAGATCAAGCTCAGAATACAAGCTGGGAATAGATTGGTGCAGAGATCCTCCTGGTGCATAGATCCACACTCAACAATGAGCCACGCTGGCCAGGTTGTTTTTTGTTTTTTTGGTAGTGTTCATCCTAATGGGTGTGAAATAATATCTCATTATGGTTTTGATTTGTATTTCCCTGATAGCTACTGCTGTTAATTATCTTGTTTTATTTTTATATATTTTCTTTTTAAAAATTAATTTTATTGCTTAAAGTATTACAAAGTGTAGTATATATGTTTCCTTTATTTCCCCATTGACCTTCCCCTGGCCTCTCCTACCACCCAGTATTTTGCGTCCATTGGTTATGCATATATGCATGCATACAGGTCCTTCAATTGATCTCTTACCTCCCACCCCCAACACTCCCCAGCCTTCACAATGTAATTTGACAGTCTGTTCAAAGCCTCTCTGCCTCTGTGTCTATTTTTGTTCATTAGTTTATAAAGTTCTTTATTATCCATAAATGAGCAAGATCATGTGGTATTTTTCTTTCATTGCCTGGCTTATTTCACTTAGTATAATGCTCTCTAGTACCATCCATGCTATTGCAAATGGTAAGAATCCCTTCCTTTTTACAGCAGCATAGTATTCCATTGTGTAGATGTACTACAGTTTTCTAATTCACTCATCTGCTGGTGGGCATTTAGCCTGTTTCCAAATCTTAGCTATGATAAATTTTTCTGCATGAATATAGGGGCACATGTATCCTTCCTGACTTGTGTTTCTGGTTTCTTGGGATATAGTCCTATTAGTGGGATTACTGGATCAAATGGGAGTTCCATTTTTAACTTTTTGAGGAAACTCAATAATGTCTTCCACACTGGCTGTACCAGTCTGCATTCCCACCAGCAGTGCACTAGGGTTCCTTTTTCTCCGCATCTTTGCCATCACTTACCAACTCAGCATTGGCGGGAATGAGAAATACTGGTGGTTTGCCTCTCCCAGTGACATACCTTAACCTGCTTGAAAGAGGGAAGAGGGGGCCGCATCTTGTTTACCACACTCACCAGGCACCAGCAATGGAGCTTTGGTCAAACTGAACTGTAAGAATAGAGTCATTCAATGAATTAGGCTGACTCAGCAAGCAAGCAGGAGGGAAGTTTATTAGAAGGAATGGGGGGATGGAGCCACAACAGGGGAAGGTTAGAACTCAGTCTCTGCTGTCCTTGGGGTTGAATTTTATGTGCAAAATCACAAGGGGCAGAGGCTGGGGATGTAATAACTGTTCTAATGTGATAAGATGGAGTCCGTTTACCTTCAACACAATTAGTGCTGCCCCTTTAGGCTGTGGGCTGAAAGCAGCTGTTGTTATCCTTGTCTTGCTGCCTCGCCCTCAGTGTGACTGCCTACTGTTGCACCAGATAGGATGACCACAGGTTGTCCCATGAAAGTCCTTTTTAGACTTTCTAGTTCACCTGTGCCAAATGTCCTTGGCTGGCCTGTCATGAACTAGTTACAAAATCCTACCCTCCCATTTTCAGAGCCTGCAGAAATTCCTTTCATGGTTGTTGAGTCACTGCATTCTATTTAGTGCTTTCAGTTTCACATTACTCTAAACCCTTAATTTCTAGTTATGAACTTTAGGAAGTCAGGACAGCCACGTCACATCAGAGTTTAAATAAAAGCCCAAACATCCCATCCAGTGAAAAGCAGAGAAGAAAAACCTCTGCAACCTACACTGAGGAGAAAGAAAAGGTAAGAATTATTCTCATTAAGGCAGCTTTCTCCCCACATCTACAGGAACTGTAGGCTGAGAAATAAAGTCCAGAATAAGGTTGGGGCAGGGTAGGAGAGATTTATAAGCGTCAGTTCATTTTCCAAAAAACAATAAGCATGAAGATAAGGTTGAAGCAAAGCCTGTGTGGGGCAGACGATGAAATCCAAACCCATCGATATCATGTGGCAGCAATCCCTAAGCATTTCTACTGTGCTTGGAGGAATTAGACAGCAGCAGACATGGGGCTAAGCTCAGACTTTGAAATGCATTATGGTTGTCGTTCTTTTTGCCAACATTGTGTTGTCTGCAGACTCAGTTAAATCACCATTGTCTTTGATGGAACTTGTTCAATCTGCTCTGACTGCAGCTCACACACTGAAAGGGCTACAGATTTGTTATTTTCATGAGAAAGAAGCATAGAAAATGAGATGCAGCATAAACAGCCATCTGACACTGTTAAAAAAGAAAAACCTGAAACTCAGTCTAAAAGACGAAGATTCACAAAAACACTATAAATTTTAATCATATAGATGAGCTTTGTTTCACAGTGGATTACTCATTTAAAAGTAACCCAGGGGGGCGGAGCTTGAAGATGGCGACCGAACAGTCGGACCTGTTCTGACTCTGGTCCCAGAACGGATAAAGGGGGCTTCTGAGTCGCTCAGGGAGTGTTATTTGGCAGCTAAGGAACAGCGGAGCTCTCAAGGAGGGTAAGGGAGGGTCCGCTGGACAGGATTTCCTGACCAAGCGGCCAGGACGGCCGTGGCCGCAGCGGCGGAGGCAGCGAGCGGTGGGCTGCAGGCGTGGAGGAAGGGCTGCATCGTCTTGCCAGGAAGGAAAAAGCTTCTCTGAGGCGTGGAAAACGCACAGCCCGGAGGTCCATCGAGCAGCTGAGACTCCCAGAGCTGCGCAGACACGTGGATTCCGGGGAGATCTTCAGTCACCCACGGAAAGGTCAGAATTTGCGGGGATAGCCTAAGGGATCTGGGTTCCGTGGCGGCGAGCTCCGGCCCTGCCTCCACTACGGCAGCCGGGGAGCTCCGGCCCCGCCTCTGCTACGGTAGCCGGGGAGCTCCAGCCCTGCCTCCACGGTAGAAGGTGCGCGAACTACCGCCCGCGGAGGCGGAGCGGAGCCCAGAGAAGGCTGCAGCGACACCTAGTGCTGGGTTTGAAGTAATCCCCCCCAGAAGAGGGGCTTTTTTTAAAACGCCAGGGGACACGGGACAGAGTGTTAAGAATCGCGGCTGTCCCGCCAAGGGCGGAACATCTGGACACCTTGGCACCGGTTCCCATTCATCCCCTTGCTTCTGAATACTAGAGAAGAACTGCCCAGTTGGGCATAGCCGGGGAAATTGTAGGGGGAATTTGCCTTCTGGAAACAAGGGATTGGAGCCAGAAGACATAGTCCTGGAGCCAGTTGAGCCATAGAGAAAGAAGGCCAGAGCAACCAAAAAGACTGGGAGGTCAAACCGGAAACACTGACACCTAAGAGCCGAATTACAAACTGCCTTTTTTTTTTTTTTTTTTTTTCTTCTTTTTCTTTTTTTTTTTCTCTTCTTTTTTCTTTTTTTTTTTTTCTTTCTTTTTTCTTTTAATTAATCAAAAATAAACGGACACAAATAACTAAGATACAACCTGCTTAAAATTAAGGTTTACCTTACAAAACTGAGGTGCAGTGGAATGCTGGGGACTGCAAGACTGTCTGGTCCGAGAATCAGGAGGGCCAAATACATTAACAGAGGAAGTGAATGACCACTGCTGGACATTTTTATTCTAATTTTACTATTCTTTATTTTATTTTCATTTTTTACATCTTTAATTTTCACTTTTTATAGCATTTACTTAAGAAAAATTTTTTCTATTTTTTTCCTTACTTCATTTTACCTTTTCAATTATTACATTTTTCAATCTCTATCATCACTATTACTACTGCTATTTTGCAATTTTTGTTTCTTTCCTTTTTTTTTTTTTTTGTTGTTGTTCTTTGTTTTTTCTTGTTTTTTTGTTTGTTTGTTTGTCTGTTTGTTTCCTCTCCAGTACCATTTTATTTTTTTTTATTTTTTCTGTATTTTACATTGGGAATAACCTCCATTCTATTTTAATCACTACTATAGCATCATTCAACCCTATCTCAACTTGACCTTTACACCATCACTCTCTTACTAAACTTTACCCTTTTAGTTGACGGTTTATCCTATCCCTTTCCGGCTCTAGATTTTCCTCTATTCTTTCTGTAAACCCCTTGCTAAAGCTCTCACTATACGTATAGACCTAAGTTCCAACCCCTGATCCAAGTGTATAAATACCAATTTCTGTACTATATTAACTAGTTAAAAAAAAAACAAAAAAAAAACTGTTCTCCCCTCTATCCTTTGCGCATTGTTTGTGTGAGGGTTGATTATTGTGAATTTTTATGCTTTTTAGTGAAATGGTTATGCTTATTCCTGTGTTGTTATTGTTGCATTGTATTTTTTTTTAAATCCTCTGTTTTTATTTGTTTCTATTACTTCTGTATATCATAGCCTTACTTAATAATAGTGGATATTGTAGTTTGTATTAATATCCAAGTATTGTTACTGGCATTGGCTGGGTTCAGTAGTTGTTCTATGGCAATTTTCTCCACATATATATAGTTTGTTTCCCATTTCTCTTTTAGTTTGCTTCTTCTCTCCCTTTCTTTCTCTCTCTCTCTCTCTCTCTCTCTCTCTCTCTCTCTCTCTCCTTTCTTTTTTTCCCTGTTTTCCAACTTTATTTTGTCATTACTTTTGTTCTTCTCTTTCTATCTCTTTATCCTTCTTTTTTTTTTTATTTTCTTAATTTTTTTTTAAATTTTAATTTTATAAAAAATTTTCTTTATTTTATTTTTACCTTTCTTCCTTCTCCCCTAACCCCTAAGTTGCCTTTCTCTAGTGGTCACCTTTATTTGAGGTTATTAATATTGTAAATACATTCCTGTTAAGTGCCTCTTGTGTTGTACCTGGTAGTGTTGTATATTGTACCTTTAAATCAACGCAGGAGAAGGAACACCACATAACCAGACACCCTGAAAAGAGAGGCCATGGGGAGACAAAAACATAGTCTGCACATAAAAGAAAAGCAGGCATCACCAGAAAAGGAAGTAGAGTCAGAGGCAACCAGCCTACCAGAGCAAGAATTCAGAATAATGATCATAGGATGGCTAAAAAGAATGGAAGAGAAATTTGACAATAACCAAGAAGAAATGAGGAAGAACCACGAGGAATTGAAGAAGAACCATGAGGAATTGAAGAAGAACCAAGAGGAAATGAAAAATGACATCGCTACCATGAAGAACTCAATAGAAAGCATCAAGAGTAGACTAGATGAAGCAGAGGACCGCATCAGTGAGCTAGAAGATAAGATGGAAAAATATACCCAAGTAGAGCAACTTCTAGAAAAAAAGATTAAAAAGCAGGAGGAGAGCCTACGGGAGCTTTGGGACAATACAAAACAAAACAATATTCGAATTATAGGGGTTCCAGAAGGAAAGGAAACTGAGGTAGACATGGAAAAAGTATTTCAAGAAATAATGACAGAAAACTTTCCTGAAATAGAGAAGAAAAAACCCACACAAATCCAAGATGCTCGCAGAGTCCCAAGCAAAATGAATCCCAGAAAACAGACTCCCAGAAAAGGCATATTATAATTAAATTGGCAAACAACAACGACAAAGTAAGAATCTTAAAAGCAGCCAGAGAGAGACAGAAAGTTACATACAAAGGAACCCCCATCAGACTAGCAACTGATTTCTCAACGGAAACTTATCAGGCCAGAAGGGAATGGGATGAAATATACAAAGTCATGCAAAGAAAGGGTCTGAATCCAAGAATACTGTACCCAGCAAGGCTATCAATCAAAATTGAAGGGGAAATCAGGAGCTTCACAGACAAAAAAAGACTGAAGGAATTTATCTCCACCAAACCAGCAATGCAAGAAATGCTAAGGGGTCTACTGTAAAAATAAAAGAAATATTAAGTGAAGAAGGAACATGGGTATAGATTAAAAATGGCGTCAAATGAGTACCTATCATTAATAACTTTAAATGTAAATGGTTTAAATGCTCCAATAAAAAGACATAGGGTAACAGATTGGATAAGAAAACAAGACCCATACATCTGTTGTCTACAAGAAACCCACCTCAGAAAAAAAGATGCACACAGACTGAGGGTGAAGGGATGGAAAAAAGTTTTCCAGGCAAATGGAAATGAAAAAAAAGCTGGGGTAGCAATACTTATATCTGACAAATTAGATCTCAGACTGAAGGACATAATAAGAGATAATGAAGGCCACTTCATAATACTAAAGGGAACAATCCAACAAGAAGAAATTACCCTGGTAAATATATATGCACCCAATACAGGAGCAACCAAATACATAAAAAAAACTGCTGGAGGACATTAAGGGAGAGATTCATAGCAATACAATCATAGTAGGAGATTTTAATACCCCTCTGTCACCCTTCGACAAATCATCTAAACAAAAAATCAGCAAAGAAATATCAATCCTAAATGACTCACTAGACCAGATGGAATTAATTGACATCTTCAGAACACTCCACCCCAAAGCCGCAGAATATACATTCTTCTCAAGTGCACATGGGACATTCTCAAAGATAGACCACATTTTGGGACATAGGCAAAGTCTCTTCAAATTTAAGAAGATAGAAATCGTATCAAGTATCTTCTCAGACCATAATGGCATAAAACTGGAAATTAACTACAATAAAAATAATCCAAAGAAATCAAACACATGGAGATTAAACAGCATGCTATTAAACAAGGACTGGGTTACCAGAGAAATCAAGGAAGAAATTAAAAACATCCTGGCAACAAATGACAATGAAAACACAACAATCCAAAATCTATGGGACACAGCAAAAGCAGTTTTGAGAGGGAAGTTCATATCCTTACAAGCCTATTGCAAAAAACTAGAAAAAAGGGTAACAGATGATCTAACTCTACAACTCAAAGAATTAGAAAAGGAGCAACAAGAAAAGCCCAGTGTAAGCAGAAGGAAGGAAATAACAAAAATCAGAGCACAGATAAACGACATAGAGACCAAAAAAACAATACATAAGATCAACAAAACCAAGAGCTGGTTTTTTGAAAGAATAAACAAGATAGATGAACCTCTAGCCAGGCTAACCAAGAAACAAAGAGAGAGGACCCAAATAAACAAAATCAGAAATGAAAGAGGTGAAATAACAACAGACCCCACCGAAATACAACAGATTGTTACAAAATACTACGAACAACTCTATTCCAACAAACTGAACAACCTGGACGAAATGGACATATTCCTAGAAAAATACAACCTTCCAAAACTCAATCAGGAAGAATCTAAAAATCTCAATAGACCAGTGACTTGGGAAGAAATTGAAACAGTCATCAAAAAGCTTCCAGCAAACAAAAGCCCAGGGCCTGATGGCTTCACAGGAGAGTTTTACCAAACATTCAAGGAAGAACTAAAACCTTTCCTCCTCAGACTATTCCAAAAAATCCAAGAGGAAGGAACACTTCCAAACTCCTTCTATGAAGCCAGCATCACCCTAATACCAAAACCAGATAAAGACAACTCAATGAAAGAGAATTACAGGCCAATATCCCTCATGAACATAGATGCCAAAATCCTCAACAAAATTCTAGCAAATAGACTCCAGATGAACATCACAAAGATCATACACCATGACCAAGTAGGATTTATTCCAGGAATGCAAGGATGGTACAATATCCGCAAATCAATAAACGTGATACATCACATAAACAAACTGAAAGATAAAAATCATATAGTCATATCAATAGATGCAGAAAAAGCATTTGATAAAATCCAACACCCTTTCCTGATAAAAACTCTCAACAAGATGGGAGTACAAGGATCATACCTCAACATAATAAAAGCTATATATGATAAACCCACAGCCAACATTATACTCAATGGGCAAAAACTGAAACCATTCCCTCTAAGAACAGGAACAAGACAGGGATGCCCACTCTCGCCACTCCTGTTTGACATAGTACTGGAAGTACTAGCCATTGCAATTAGACAAGAGGAGGAAATAAAAGGCATCCAAATTGGAAAAGAAGTAGTAAAGTTATCCTTATTTGCAGATGATATGATATTATACATAAAAAACCCAAAAGACTCCATTAAAAAACTAATTGACTTAATAAATGAATTTGGCAATGTAGCAGGATACAAAATTAATGCCAAGAAATCCACGGCATTTCTATACACCAACAGCGAAACTATAGAAACAGAGATTAAAAAAGCAATTCCATTTACCATCGCACCAAAAAAATTAAGATACCTAGGAATAAATTTAACTAAGGAAGTAAAGGACCTATATGCAGAAAACTACATGACACTGAAAAAAGAGATAGAGGAAGATGTAAAGAGATGGAAGAATATACCATGTTCATGGATCGGTAGAATCAACATCATCAAAATGTCCATACTTCCTAAAGCAATCTATAGGTTCAATGCACTCCCCATTAAAATACCAACGGCATATTTCACTGACCTAGAAAGAACTCTCCAAAAGTTCATTTGGAACAATAAAAGACCCCGAATAGCCACAGCAATCCTGAGAAAGAAGGGTAAAGTAGGAGGGATCTCAATACCAGACTTCAAACTGTATTACAAAGCCACTGTTCTCAAAACAGCCTGGTACTGGCACAAAAACAGACATATAGATCAATGGAATAGAATCGAGAACCCAGATATCAACCCAAATCACTATGCTCAATTAATATTTGACAAAGGAGGCACGAATATACAATGGAGTCAAGACAGTTTCTTCAATAAATGGTGTTGGGAAAATTGGGCAGACACACGCAAAAGAATGAAACTAGATCACCAACTTACACCATACACAAAAATAAACTCAAAATGGATACAGGACTTAAACATCAGACGGGAAACCATAAAAATACTAGAAGCATCCGCAGGCAGCAAAATCTCAGACGTATGCCAAAAGAACTTCTTCACTGATACTGCCCCTAGGGCAATGGAAGCTAAAGAGAAAATAAACAAATGGGACTACATCAAAATAAAAAGTTTTTTTACAGCAAAAGAAACCATCAACAAAACAACAAGAAAGCCCACGGTATGGGAGAATATATTTGCAAATAATACCACGGATAAAGGTTTAATCTCCAACATCTACAGACAGCTGATACAACTAAATAAAAGGAAGATGAATGATCCAATTAAAAAATGGGCAATGGACCTAAATAGAATATTTACAAAAGAAGACAGAAAGAAGGCCAAAAGGCACATGAAAACATGCTCAAAGTCACTAATTATCCGAGAGATGCAAATCAAAACAACAATGCGGTACCATCTCACACCTGTCAGAATGGCCAACATCAACAAATCAACAAACGACAAGTGTTGGCGAGGTTGCGGAGAAAAAGGAACCCTCGTGCACTGCTGGTGGGAATGCAGACTGGTGCAACCACTGTGGAGAACAGTGTGGAGTTTCCTCAAAAAACTGAGAATGGAACTCCCATTTGACCCAGTAATCCCACTTCTAGGAATATATCCCAAGAAACTAGAAACACCAATCAGAAAGGATATATGCACCCCTATGTTCATAGCAGCACAATCTACAATAGCCAGAATTTGGAAACAGCCTAGGTGCCCGTCAGCTGATGATTGGATCCAAAAACTTTGGTACATCTACACAATGGAATACTATGCTGCCATAAAAAAGAAGGAATTCTCATCATTTGCAGCAACCTGGATGGAATTGGAGAACATCATGCTGAGTGAATTAAGCCAATCAATGAAAGAGAAACACCACATGACCCCACTCATTTGTGGATAATAAAGATCATTATAAACTGATGAACCAAAAGATAGATATAGAGACAGTAAAGCAACAAGCAGATTCTCAAATTACAACGGGGAGTGGAGGAGGGTCTGGGGGAGACAATAAATCAACCCAAGGACTTGTATACATGCATATAAGTACAACCAATGGACATAAAACTCTGGGGAGGGAGGGGATACGTGGGAGGGAAGGAGGGGGGCAAAAAAAAAATCAATAAAATATGTAAAATAAATAAATTATTAATTTAAAAAAAAATAAATAAATAAATAAAAAAAAAAATAAAAGTAACCCAGGTTCTGGTTGCCAGATATGAGGGAGAATTGGGGCTGGGTGAAAATGGGAAAGGGATTAAGAAATACAAATTGGCAGTTATAAAACAGTCAAAGGGATGTAAAGTAAAGCCTAGAGAATATAGTCACTAATCTATAATAATTAAAGGGCAATATGCTAATTAGACCAGACATCCTTCCTGATGAAGCTCTAGCTGGACAGAAGTCAGCTCGGGTCCTGAGTGCTTTCCTCAGGGAAGCCAGCTAGGGTCCTTGGTGCCTGCAGGTGGCCAGAGGACAGAAGCCTGGGTCTCAGGTGTCAGAGAGATGCTGGTACTAGCAGCTAGGGGAAGGAACACATTTACTCTTGCACACATTTTTGTTCATAGGGCATCTAGTCTACATAATGAAAGCCTAAGCAACCATTTCTTTGGAAAAACCAGAATGACTGGTTGCTATGATGGGCACTGACCATGGGTGGGGAAGAAGTTCAATGCAGCATTTGCATCCTGGTGGTCAGTGCGTTCCCATAGCCAACCTCGTGCAACTGACCAACTTCCTGCCACCCTTTCCCCAGCCAGCCAGTCAGCCTCTGCAGCCCTTCTCACTCCCATCTGGCCAACCTCCCAGGCCCCTTCCCCTGGCTGGCCAATCTCCCTCAGCCCCTTACCCTGTCCAGCGGCCCTGATTAGAACAGATCCAGACTCAGCAAGACACTCTGATGAGCCCCAATCACAGTCCAGACTGAGGAACCCCACCCATGCACAAATTTGTGCGCCAGGCCTCTAATAATGTAAAAATTATGTATGCTGACATGTAGATACTAGACCCACAGAAGGGAGCCTTTTAAGGTATACAAATGTCTAACTACTATGTAGTACACTTAAACTCATATAATATTGATCATCAACTGTAATTTAAAAAAAAAACAACAATTTTTTAAAATTAAATGAAATTAAAAAATAGCCCCAGTTTACTAGATGCAATTTCTTAGGGCCAATTTCTTTCTTATCCCTTGCAAGTAGAATTTGGCCCCACTACTTTACTAAAATGCTTTCTCTTTAATGAACCTGCATTGCTCAAGTCAAAATTTTGTTCACCTGACATCTCTGTGCTCTCAAGTAGAATTGCTTTTGCTTTCTGGAAACTGCCTCTGAATTCCTTGGCTTTGCATGAGCTTTAGTCATCACCTACTTATCTGACAAACCTCTCTCTCTTTCCTTTCAGCTCTTCGTCTTTCTCTCCTCCCTAGTATTCTCCCCTCCTTTATGCTTCCTGCTTCTCCTCCTGTACGAAATGGAAAAACAGAACAAAACAAAAAACCTACAAGTGTATGATTGGAAATATATTTTCATCAAACAACCTAGGCTCTCCTGATTTTTTAATCCACATTTCATAGTCTTTTGTTACCTTACACCACACTCATATACACACAAACATGGTTTTGGACAACATTCTTTATTTGCAGTTGTGCAGTCTTACTCCCTTTTAGTTGGAGGCTAATTTTTTATGAAGCTAATGAAGTTAATGTGTAGGGACCCTTGCTTGCACAAGCCTATATCAAGGCTTTGGACAGGTCCTTAGTCATGTTTTTCATACAGTAATACATTTTTATCAAATTAGCAAATGGAAGTTTATTGATTCCACTTCCAGAAGAGCAGTATAAACAGTTCTGTGAACCCTCACTTCTGCAAAATAAGATCTAGTAAAAAAAAAAAAAAAAAAAAAACCCCACAGGTTTCATATCTGTGAAAAATGTCCTTCCTATTTCTACACAGTAGTTATAGTGTTACCCTTTGGATGAAGGGTGTATTGAATGTTTGTGGTGGGGGCATGTGCAGGAAGAAAACAATCCAAGTGTCTGTTTCACATCAATGTTTCTCTCTCTCTGTCTCATCCCCTTCCCTCCCCCTCTCCCTCAAAATCAATGGAAAATATTCTCCAATGACGATTACCAACAAAAAAAATCTGTGAAAATTGTCCAAAGAGCATACATCAAATGATGAAACATTTATTCCCAAAAGTCTTTATTCATAGTATAATTAATTAACAAATAAATACTAAATTAAATTAATAAATATTAAATAAAATATTATATATTTCATGTCTAGCAAATATTTTTTATATTTTTTATTGATTTCTAGAGAGAGGGAGACAGAAAGGTGAAAACATCAATAATGAGAGGGAAACATTGATTGGCTGCCTCTTATGCATCCCCTACTGGGGATCAAGCCTGAAACCTCAAGGTCCTGAAACCTCAAGACCTCCTGGTTCATGGGCCCATAGTCAACCACTGAGCCACACCAGGAAGGCTCTAGTATGAATATTTTATTGAGAATCTTAAAAGAAAGTTTTCTATGGTAAATTAAAGATTTTGTTCATGAAAGTGGTTAAATGCTGATGTCCTTGTCATAACAATATTTTTTAATGACCTCCTTCGATTGCATTTCTGTAACTTTCTAAAATAATATTGTACAAATCTTCCCCTCATCCATCTCACTGTTGACCAGTTCTTCACGCCATGTTGGGGAATTTTATAACTATCTTCTGGATCAAAATACCTGGTGAAAGTTTTTGATCTACTGAGAATGGAAGTTCTAATCCATCCCATCTCCTTGCTTGCAGATAAGGTGACACCCTGGACATGGCCTCAGACATGCACATGTCAGGCCCGGTGTGCCTCATTGAGAACACTGACACACAACTAGTGGTTAACCCAGAAGCTTTGAAGATCCTGTCTGCCATTACACAGCCTGTGGTGGTGGTGGCCATTGTGGGTCTCTACCGCACAGGCAAATCCTACCTGATGAACAAGCTGGCTGGGCAGAAAAAAGGTGAGGGGCACCAGCTAAGCTCTGCCAGATCCCTTCTCTCCACCCACACTCCCAGCTTTGAGTATGGTGTTACAGGAAGAGCGAGATAGAGATGGGGAGGGATATTGAAAGCTAACTTTTAATCCATAGTTATCCTCTTATCTTTACTATGATCTGAAAGGGTCTTTCCTTAATTTCCCTTTTAAAAGCATAGTTTGTATTCTTTTCCTAGAATTCTGTAGTTAACTTTTTAAAGAATCACCATATTGTTTTCCACAACAAAAGTAGCAATTTACAATTCTCCAAGAAATGCACAGAATTCTAATGTTTCCACATTCTCACCGCCTATTATTTTTTATTTATTTCTTGGTAGTGATAATCTTAATGGGTGTGAAATAGTGTCTCATTGTGGTTTTGGTCTGTATTTCTCTAATGATTAACGATATTAATCATTTTTTATGTGTTCACTGCTTATTGTATATTTTCTTTAAGGAAATATCTGTTCAAGTAACTCTTTTGATCATCTTTTCATTGGGTTATTTGTTTCTTGGGGTTGCATTGTAGGACTTCTTTATTATTCTGGATATCCATCCCTTAACTAAGAAATTTTTTCCTCCATTACATAGGATACCTGTTTAACTCTGTTGATAGTAACCTTTGATCCACAAAAGCTTTAATTTTAAAGTCCAACTAATCTATTTTTCTTTTGTTGTATATGCTTTTGGTGTCATATCTAAGAAATCATTGACAAATTCAATATCATGAAGCTTTCACCCTATGTTTTCTTCTGGGAGTTTTATAGCTTTAGCTCTTATATGTATGTCTTTGAACTATTTGGTTAATTGTTATAGAAGGAAAGCTTTCCATTGAGTGAGATGTTCACGAAAGGCTTTTAATATGGCCTTTATTATGTTGAGTTAGTTTTCTTCTGGTCTGAATTGGTTAATTGTTTTTATAATAAAAGGTGTTGAATGTTTTGGGGTATTATATATTTTAATTTCTCTGTTTCTCTGTAAATTAATACTGTTTGTAGTTGTTTTTAAAATTTGTTTTTTATTGATATCAGAGAGAAAGGGAGAGGGAAAAGAGAGATAGAAATATCAATGATGAGACAGAATCATTGATCGGCTGCCTCCTGCACACCCCCCTACTGGGGATGGAGCCAATAACTAGGGCATGTGCCCTGATCAGCAATCAAACCATGACCACCTAGTTCATATGTCAACGCTCAACCACTGAGCCAATGCCATCCAGGCTACTGGTTGTAGTTTTTTCTCTCTCCTTACCTTGATTAAATTAACTTGTATCACCATTTTAAGACACATCTGCTATTAAAACTCAACTTTCTATATTTTCTCATGTCCCCCTGAGGCTTCTCTCTGGGCTCCACAGTTCAGTCTCACACCAAAGGCATCTGGATGTGGTGTGTGCCTCACCCTAAGGAACCAAACTACACCCTAGTTCTGCTTGACACTGAGGGGCTGGGAGATGTAGAGAAGGTAACTATTGAAGGTTCAATTTGAGTACATCCCCTCACTTTTGGGTATTTTCTACACTATTTAATTTTTATTCAAATAAGAGCTTGAACTAAACCATACGTGTTTTTCTCATTTCTGTTTACATGTTATTGACCAAGTTTTTCTATCAGGGATGAAGAATATATAAAGCAGAATCCTAGAAGAGCATAGTGGTCATTAGATAGTATTTTAATTATTAACAAAAGGCTATAAGCTAATCCAGTTAATGCAGATTCCTAAAGGTACTATCTACAAACAAAATCAGCCATGAGTCCTATCCTACAGAAAACTTTAGTTAAGGATTAATGTTCAGAAGTCCTAAACTGTTGTTTAAATTTAAACTGCCATTAACACAGTGGCCTTAGCAAATTATTTCACTTCTTTTAACCTCGGCTTTATGATCTGTAAAACAATAGTATTAGGCAAATATAGACCAATGCAAAAGGTCTATTTTTGCCTAATACTATTGTTTTGACTATTTAAAAAGAATGGAAAGTGTGACATGAATAATAATGACTAGATAAAATAGCTATCAGTATTATTACTCTTACATAAGTCAATTTGCTATAAAAACATAGAGAAAATTAAGATATTAGAGTGCCCACCAATCTGAACTATTTCTTTTGCAATTATCTGCCAATGGTCATAAGAGGACCTGGTGAGAATACATGTCACCAAAAATACTAATCAGAAGACTATTCAAAGTCCAAGACCTACTAACAACCATTTTCATTTGGATTTGTTTTCCTTTTATAAGTCAATCTAAAAAGAGCCATTCGACTAAACAAGCATCCTTTTACTACTGCTGCTCTGGAAAATGCCATGAGAATAAATCATTATCCTGGCCCAAATGTGTTGATTTCCAGGGTGACAACCAAAATGACTCCTGGATCTTTGCCCTGGCAATACTGCTGAGCAGCACCTTTGTGTACAACAGCATGGGGACCATAAACCAGCAGGCCATGGACCAACTGCAGTATCCTTTTTGTGGTCCAGAACAGTATCAAGGTCAGAGGGAAGGCCTGTACTTAAAAACCAGCTCGCTGAATGTGAATCCTGGTGAATCAAGCACCAAAAGAGAACGTATAAAAAATAATTCAAGGGCAGCAAGAATTAACAATTGGGTTAGAAACAAAGCAAAAACAAAGTTTGGAATACGTGGAACTAATATGGCATGAGGGGCACCGTTTCCCTACATTGTTTTTCCTTAGTTTGCTACTCAGCTATGTGACAGAACTGACAGATAAAATAAGGGCAAAATCTTCACCTGAGGCAAATGAGGTTGAGGACTCCGCTGACTTTGTGAGCTTCTTCCCAGATTTTGTGTGGACACTGAGGGATTTTTCCTTAGAATTGGAAGTAAATGGGCAACCCATCTCAGCAGACGAGTACCTAAAGAATTCACTCAAACTCAAGCAAGGTAAAGTGGGCTTAGAACTGATTATTGGGAACCACAAGCCATTAGAAACCATCATTTTTTATGTTTCTATTTAGTGTTTTTACATGTATAGTTTTCTACTTCATAGCTGCCTAGTTCTAATAATTAATACTTGTTTAATATCTGAGATAATAGATTTTATTTTGAATCATCTTGTCCCCTATTCTAAGAACAAGTTTCTTTTTCTTTCACCTTTTCCTGCATTGTGACCAGATTGATTTTTATCTCCCTACTTAGGGCTTGTGATGCTGTAATTAACAAAAGAATATAGAGTAGAATGAGCATTTATTTAAAGAAATTAGATTAAACATAACAATGTGCTAGGCCAGGGGTTGGCAAACTATGGCTCACAGGCAAATGATGACCAATGCAGCCTGTCAGCTCTCGTACAAATAGTTTTACTAGGTGAATACTATGTAGATGGTCCATAGCTGCTTTCATGCTATAATAGCAGAATACTTGGGAAAGAAACCACTTGACCTCAAAGCCTAATATATTTACCATTTGACCAATTACAAAAAATGTTTCCAAGCCCCTATATTATACAAAGCCCTTTTTTTTTTTAAATCTTTCTACAGGTACCAGTCCTAAAGATGAAAAGTTTAACCTGCCCCGACTCTGTATCCGAAAGTTCTTCCCAAAGAAGAAATGCTTTATCTTTGATCAGCCCACCCATCGGAAGAAGCTACGCCAACTTGAGACAATGCATGATGATGAGCTGGACCCCGATTTCGTGCAACAAGCTGCTGACTTCTGTTCCTACATCTTTACCAATTCCAAAGTCAAAACTCTTGCAGGAGGAATCCAGGTCAATGGACCCCGTGAGTCCTCTTCCCAGTCATTACTCTTACTGTTAAGGCTAAAGGAAGGTGGAATAGCATCCGCCTAGTTTCAGACTGAAAAATGCAAATATACTACTATTTCTGTGGTACATTCTGGATGACACATTTCTAATAGATTTTATTAGACAGACTTTGTGGTTGAGAATTGATAGAAAAGGACAAATAAAAAAAGCTCTATTGCTTAAAATTGCCCTAATAACCTGGACCTGTACTATTCCATATAATAGCTACTAGACAAGTGTAGTAGCTACATATAACTAAACTTACATGTAGAATAATTAGAATTAAAGAATATTAACAGTTCTAATATTTGCAAATGTTACCACTGATAAAGATTTAATCTCCAACATCTACAAACAGCTTATACAACTAAATAAAAGGAAGATGAATGATCCAATTAAAAAATGGGCAGTGGACCTAAATAGAATATTTCCAAAAGAAGACAGAAGGAAGGCCAAAAGGCACATGAAAACATGCTCAAAGTCACTAATTATCCAATAGATGCAAATCAAAACAACAATGCGGTACCATCTCACACCTGTCAGAATGGCCAACATCAACAAATCAACAAACGGCAAGTGTTGGCGAAGTTGTGGAGAAAAAGGAACCCTCCTGAACTGCTGGTGGGAATGAAGACTGGTGAAACCATTGTGGAGAACAGTGTGGCGTTTCCTCAAAAAACTGAAAATGGAACTCCCATTTGACCCAGTAATCCCACTCCTAGGAATATATCCCAAGAAACTAGAAACACCAATCAGAAAGGATATATGCACCCCTATGTTCATAGCAGCACAATCTACAATAGCTAGAATCTGGAAACAGCCTAGGTGCCCGTCTGCAGATGATTGGATCAAAAAACTTTGGTACATCTATACAATGGAATACTATGCTGCCATAAAAAAGAAGGGATTCTCATCATTTGCAGAAACCCGGATAGAACTAGAGAACATCATGCTGAGTGAAATAAGCCAGTCAATGAAAGAGAAATACCACATGGCCTCACTAATTTATGGACATTAAAGAACATTATATACTGACAAACCAAAAGATAGATATAAAGACAGTAAAGCAACAAGCAGACTGTAAAATTACAGCGGGGAGTATAGGGAGATCTGGGGGAGATAAGAGATCAACCGAAGGACTTGCATACATGCATATAAGTACAACCAATGGACACAAAACTCTGGAGAGGGAGGGTATGTATGGGGGGGGGGCAATGTTAAAATATGTACACAGATAATAATTTCATTAAAAAAAATTTTAAAAAATCTAGAAAGCCAAAAAAAAAAAAAAAAAGAATACTAACAGTTCTAATTACATGTCTAGGGGTTACAATATTGGTTAGCAAATATAACACAGGACCATCATCACAGAAAGTACTTTTGGAAAATGTTCTTCCAGAATGAATAAAATGGAGGACTCCTTTTAAAATTTATTTGTAGTTTTTTAATCTTCACCCAAGGAAGTTTTCCCATGAATTTAAGAGAGAGAAACATCAATGTGAGAGGGAAACATTAATCAGTTGCCTCCTGCATGTGCACCAACTGGGATTGAACCTAGGTGTGTGCCCTGACCAAGAATCACATCCACAACTTTTTGGAGCATGGGACGATGCTCCAACCAACTGAGCCACCTGGCCAGGGCAGAGGAGTTCTTTTTAATTGTTTCACAAATACTCATTTTATAATTACTTACCATGGACCAGAACTAATAATAGAGACATGCATGAGAGGTAAATTTCCTGTCATAAAGGTGCTTAGGGGTAAAGCACATGCACTCAGTAAACACAGGTCTATGGGGCCTAAAACAGAGGTTTTTACCCTTTGATGTGGATCCATATCACCCAAGATCTTACCTGAGGAGGATTTAATTCAGTTCATCTGGAGCAGAGGCTGAGAGTCTGCATTTTTAACAAACTTCTAGGTGATGCTGAGGACAAATGAGTATTGAGACATTACCACCAGATGTAAAGAAGATGGACTGTTTTCTCACCTCACCTACAACAAATGTTATCTTTTGTTCTCTATTTGTAGGGCTGGAGACTCTGGTGATGACCTATATCAATGCCATCAGCAGTGGAGACCTGCCCTGCATGGAGAACGCAGTCCTGGCCTTGGCCCAGATAGAGAACTCGGCTGCAGTGAAAAAGGCCATTGCCCACTATGACCAGCAGATGGGGGAGAAGGTTGAACTGCCCACAGAAACCCTCCAAGAGCTCCTTGACCTGCACATGGCCAGTGAGAAAGAGGCCATCGAAGTCTTCATCAAGAATTCTTTCAAGGATATAGACAATTTATTTCAAAAGGATTTAGCGGTAATTTTTTTTCTTATGTTTATATGTATTAGGGCAGTGGTCATCAAATTGTTGCTCTCAAGCCACATGCAGCTCTTTGGCCTCTTGAGTGTGGTTCTTCCAGAAAATACCTCGTGCTGGCGGACAGAAACAGTGCCATTGAAGGAGTACCCTAATTAAGTGAATAACAATGTATCTACCTATATACTTTAAGTTTAAAATTTAGCTCTCAAAAGAAATTTCAATCGTTGTACCGTTGATGTTTGGCTCTGTTGACTAATGAGTTTGCTGACCACTGTTATAGCCAAAAGAAAAGAAAAAAAAAAAAAAAGATGTAGTCTTAGTTACATTGAGCAGGCTTATATTGAGTGACATTGATTCCATTTGCAATTGCTGTTCCAATCTGAAAGCAGAAGTTTCTTTCCAAAGGTGTATGTGTAGGAATAGAGAATCTAGTCCTGACCTATGTCAATGCCATCAGCAGTGGGGCCCTGCCCTGCATGAAGAATGCAGTCCTGGCCTCGGCCCAGATAGAGAACTCGGCTGCAGTGCAAAAGGCCGTGGCCCCCTATGACCCACAGATCAGTAGCATAAATGCTAACATAAAGCTAGCAATCTCTGCCATGAACTTCACCTCCAAGGAGAAAGGGACTTCAGTAGAAAGACAGGATCAGGAGAAAGGATGTGGTCCTGCAAAAGTGCCTGTAAGTTTTCGCAGGATCACAGACTGATTTTGGAGAAGCCTTTCCAAAAATCCTGAGGTTGAGCTAACATTTCCTCTGTATTCTTTCTACTTCCTATTTTCACATTAAAGGCCCAGCTAGAAAAAAGGCGGGATGACTTTTATAAAGAGAATATAAAAGCATCATCGGATCGCTGCTCAGCTTTACTTAAGGATATCTTCCATTCTTTAGAAGAAGATATAAAGCAGGGGGTTTATTCTAAACCAGGAGGATATCATCTCTTAATGCAGACTGTGAATGAGCTCAAGAAAAAGTATCTTCAGGAACCCAGGAAGGGAATACAGGTAACCAACATTTATCTGTCTCTCTGTTCCTTCCTTCAACTCCACACTTCCCTCGACCCAGTCTCCCTCAACCTCCTTACCTTGGATCTGCTCTCTCCATGATGGCTTCATCCTCACTCCATATGAAATCACAGCACCAACAGCTCAAAAAATAGAGCCTTCACATGAGAAGAGACACTCTGAATCTATATTTATACCAATTTCTTACAAAGAATTCTGCCTCGTTGGGTGCCAGGCCTGCCCAACCTGGAGCTTGTGCCAACCCAGTGAAAGGAGAACCTTGACCAGGACAAGGAACAGGGCCAAGTGAAGTGATTCCTACAAGAAAAGATGGTGGGCAAATAGGAATGAGCGCTTCCAGCGATTTCCTATCATTAATGCCTTTTTATCGATGTCTTAGAGTGAAGAAGTTCTTCAGACATACCTCATGTCCAAGGAATCTGTAATTGACGCAATTCTACAGACAGACCAGACTCTCACAGTAAAGGAAAAGGAGATTGAAGGTGAGGAGCAAGTCAAGAGACTAGATAGCCTCAACAGCTTTTAAAAGTTTAAATAATTTGGCTTGGAGAACCTGGGGTCCTTAAACTAAAGCCAGATGAACAAAGATGCCTACTACTAGCCTAAGTCAGGCTCAGGGGGCAAATGCAGTCAGCAGCAACAATGTCAGGTGAGTTCACAAAGAAGAAATAGCGAGGGGGTCACCCACATGAATTTGTCTTCTTCCTTTCCTCCTGGCAGTGCAACGTGTGAAAGCTGAATCTGCAGAGGCTGCAGCAAAAATGCTGGAAGAAATGCAACAGAAGAATCAGCAGATGATGGAGGAGAAAGAAAAGAGTTATCAGGAACATGTGAAACAACTGACTGAGAAGATGGAGCAGGAGAGGGCCCAATTAATGGCAGAGCAAGAGAGGACTATGGCTCTTAAACTTAAGGTATATAATGGTGTCACCTTGAGGTTTCTCTTTTTCTGTTTTCTGTCCACTCTCCCAGACTTGTTTGTGTGTCTATTAGAATAGGAAAACCCTAAGGATCTTGCTTGCCCACTCGTATCTTTCAAATTCTTTTTGTCTCCTTGATTTGAAGCCTGCGTACACCTGCTTATTAAAAATTTTTTATTATCCTTTATCTCAAATCCAGTCCTTTATCAGTAAACTACAGGACCAGTGCATGGATTCATGCAATGTTTTGGTCCCTTGGCCTGACCTGTGTTATCTCATAATTTAGGACCTGTCCGGGAATGTCAGAACAATGATTTTGGCCAAATCTAAACAGGCTAGACCAAGGCACCCCACCAGTGCACAAATCCATGCACCAGGCCTCTAGTATGTATATAAGATCTTTGCATAATCTCTTCTCAATCTCCCCTGTCCCCTCCTTCTTCTGAGATTCATCAGTCTGCTCCATGTTTCCATGCCTGTGCATTGAGCAGCTGCCCTATGATGGTCAGTGCATGTCATAGCTACCAGTCGAACAGTCAAATTGTTCAATGGTCATTTAGGCTTTTACATATATAGACAGGAAGCCCGGTGCACAAAATTTTGTGCATGGCTAGGGTCCCTCGGCTTAGCTGGCAATCAGGGCCAATCAGGGCCTCCCTCTGGCTGCCCCAGCAACAAACTTTCCCCAGTTTCCAGCTGCTGGATGGAGCTTTCCTTCCTCTGGCTCCCAACTTACAGCTGGGCTTCCACTGATGGTCAGCGCACATCATGATGAGTGTCTGAACTTCCAAGGGGACAATATGCATATTACCCTTTTATTATATGAGATTATTCAATCAATGATAGCTATTATATTTCAGGCATTGTAAATATATCTTATCTGTATCTCTTGCTGAATATTATTTGAAGCAAGAATTGCTGTTTCTTAGAAGAAACAGAGATTCAGAAAAGATGAGCTTTTACAGGGTCACACAGATCGGTAAGATATTGAACCACTTTCAGACTTAGAGGAATCTACAATCACTGTTTTTCTGTCACACCTGGTGTGACTTTGGTTCTCAAAGAACCTTTATGAGCAGAAAGACTCTTTGCCTCTCTCTCCTGTTTCTGCCACTCTTGCCTGTTTGTTATGCCCTACTCCTAGTTTGTGTAGTGAGTTTTATGCAGAAATTCAATGTGGACAGTTAGGGGCCTTGATGTCTTTATTTATATCCTGCTACTCTTGCCACCAAACTGTGGAGGCTTAAGTCAAATTCCCTGATCTAAGTTTATGGCACTTCCTTTGATTTTAAGAAATTTTATTTCTGTCATATGTATGTATATGAAAGTATGATTTTATATATATATATATATATATATATATATATATATATATGTGTGTGTGTGTGTGTGTGTGTGTGTGTACACACATATATATATGTATATGGGTCAATAAGATTTGAAAAGAACATAATTAAGATAAACATAGGTTGTAATAGAATTAAACTTATAACTTAAGTTTATCAAAATATTAAAAGGTATAAGCCAAAATATCTCTTATCTAAAGGAAGCTCAAGATAAGCAATTATGGAGCTAGGATGTCCAAGTGAAAGTATACTATACAATAAAAGCCTGATATGCAAATTTCCCCTCTATTGGGAGTTTGACCAGGAGTTCGACTGCTCACTGTGATGTGCACTGACCACCTTGGGGCAGTGAGGAACATGATGAGAGTCTGTGACTCAGAGCTGGCAGAGGGTGGCAGCGGAGATGCTGCTGGCCCTGATTGGCCCCAATGAGATTGGGACTGTGGCAGGATGGTGGACCAGGTAAATGGGCAGCGCCAGGCCAAGTTGAGTGTGAGCGGGGCCCCATAGCCCCACCAGTCCAGGTAGCGACCAATGCCACTGAGGTAGCCTGGTGGGGCCCGATGACTCAGAAGGAGGGGTTATGCAGAGGCCCAGGTGCTGCCCAGGACCCAGAGGTCAGCTGGGACCTGCCCTTCCACACCAGATCCTTTGCTTCAATTGCTGGCCAAGCCTTCACACCTGTGTTTGGATTCAATGCAGCACACCTCTTTTAATGAATATTTACGGTAGAGAAATTTTCAAGAAGAAATTAAATACTCAAAAAAAAAAACACCTATAAATGTGAAAACTAGCTAGAAGTTGAGATTTGCTTACTGCTGTGCTTTATTTACTCTTTATTTGTCCCTTTTTAGGAACAGGCCTTATTACTAAAGGAAGGATTCCAAAATGAGAGCAGACAACTTCAGAGAGAAATAGAGACGCTCAAGAATAACATGGCAAGAAGAAATAGGAATAAATGTACCATAAGCTAATGACCTAGGGAAAAGAGATTCCCTGGTCAACTCTACCCAAGGCAAAACTCAAGCAGTTGAAGAAACTTGAAAAATGTTACAACTTGAGAAAATGACCCTCTTTAAGTTGATAAAAGAAATCTAAAAAAAAATCCTTCAGTTAACATACATACTTAATGATAATAATTGGAATGCTTTGCCCTTAACTCAGGAATAAAGCAGGAATATGCAATCTCTCCTCTCCAGAAAACAGAATGATGAAGGCTTCCTACAATATGGCAAAAGAAAGAAAGAAAGAAGGGAAGGGAGGGATAGAGGGAGGGGGGGATAGAGGGAGGGAGGGAGGGAGGAAAGAAGCGGGGAAAAAAGGAAAGGAAAAAATAAAACTGCCTTTATTCTCACATGCAATGACTATGCACATAGATAAATCCCAGGGAATCTACAACAAAAAAGCCAAAAACAGCAACATAAACTCTTTAACAAAGTTGAAGATTTAAGGTCAATTCACAAAAATCCACTTTTAACTGTATTTTTATATAAAAGCAATAAAGTATTGGACAACAAATATTAAAAAAACAATATCATTTATAATAGTTGTTTTTAAAAAATGTAATAGTTAGGTCAAAATATAACTAAACAGAACCACAATCTTCTATTTCATTCTAAGACCATGATGTATGAATTCCCTTAGATTCAAACTCCCTTGTAGTTTTTATGATGTTACTTTTACTCATTGTAGAGAATAAGGTTCAAGAGCCTTATTTTTAGAGTTATCTTTGACCAAAGCATGTACCTATTATTTGTTAAGATTTGTTTAGCAATGAAAATATGTCAACTGGGTGGGTGGAGACAGGAAGGTATGGAGGGGGTCAATGGGAAAAAAGAAAGATAGCTGTAATATTAACAATAAAGATAAATATATACATCAACAGGAAGCTGGTGAATATTCTAATGAGATCCTCCCTATCACCTCCCCTAAATGCCCAGACTTTAAAACCCCTCAAAACAAAGGTCAAGCTTCCCTCCCAGGAGCATGCCCGCACCTGCCCTTCACCATCTTTCCCCACAGGCAGGCATCTCCTCATCTCTAAGGGAACCCACAAGGCTTGCAACTAAAGCAGCAACTGGGAGTAGCAGTTCATCCAGGGAAATTCCCTGAACCTGTTCCCTAGGCCCCCATTTCTCTGACTTCTTAGGGAACCAAATCAGCCCAGCCTGTGCTCATTTCCCCAGCCCTTTCTTATTCACTTCCCAGCTCTAATAAACATTCTCTAAAATTCACTTGCACTCATGTTGTGAAACTTTTCCTGCATGAAGTCAAGAACCCACACACTACCCACTACCGCCAGGCACTAGGCAGACGCACTCAGGGCCAGGTCTCCTTTCTGGTCACAATGTGACTTACATTCTGCCAAGCAGACTCACCACAGTGAGACTCAGATGCAGATGTGAGCCCCACAGAGATGCTCTTTTTCATGGGGCAGTTGATTTCTTAAAAACATGAAGGTGGGTGTTAATGTAAAAAAAACATTCAAGCCTGTAAAGAATTTTTATGAGTTTATTTGAGCCAAACTGTCAACAACTGCCAGGAAGCAATATCTCAATGGATTGGGATAGTGCTTTGGAGAATGGCAGTCTTACATCTATTTTTATACATTAAAATCAAAGGAGGGACATAGGTGAGTCACATGAAATCCACTGGTGATAGATTAGAGATGGGGAGAAAGCAAAGCCGGTGGGATGGGGGAGGGGGGTACGTGGGAGGTGGAAACGTCTGGGATTGGATAAGAAGTAAAATGATAAGACACATACTTAGGTGGTTACAGGAACAATTAACATTATAACAATGAAGGAATTGGGGGTATCTGTCCTGGTGACCAGACACATTAGGTTATGCCCCAAGGGATCTGGAAAAAGGGAATTATAAGTTATGCAGACATTTCAAGATATATTATTATAGATTCTAAAAGACAGATTCACTTAAGGTAAAGGTTGACCTTGTCAGTGAAGATACCGGCCTAGGTCATAACTACCCACTATAACCGATTTTAGTTAAACTTTAATTTCAGACCATCCTCTGTGGTTACTGGAGGTTCCTGAGTTTGCAAGACTGCCATGCAGGCCTTCCCTGAACTTGCCAGGTTAGCATGTAGCCCCTTATATCCACACAGGAGAGTCAGTCTCTCAGAGCTGACATTTATGGCATTTATGGAGTCCACATGGAAGGGCCTGTGGTATTTTCTCTGAAGAAGCCTTTATTGAATGTGTTGCATTGTTTCTTACTGAATAGCTATATAAGCAGGCTCCATCCCCATCTTCAGAATTAACTTTCACCTATAAGATCAAATAATCTCATCAAGTCCCCGAAAATGGTGAAAGAACAACAAATCATATTGGGAAAATAGATTATCCATACACAAAAGCATTAAGTTGGAACCTTAAGCCATATATAAAAATTAACTCAAAATATATTAAAGATATAAATTTAAAACTGAAAACTATAAAACTCCTAGAAGAAAACATAGGGAAAAGCTTCATGACATTGGATTTGGCAATTGCATTAGATACGACACCAAAAGTACAGGAAACCAAAGCAAAAATCCTACCTAATAAAAGAGCAATATGCAAACCATCACTCTGCCACACCAACAAGCCATGCCCACCAGCCAATCAGAACAAGTATGCAAATTTACCCAAACAAGATGGCTACGGCCGCAGAGAGCAGGAGGGAGGGTTGGGTTTCTTGGGCAACAGAGGAAGTCAAGTTTTCCACCTGTCAAGGCTACAAAGTTTCAATTATAGAAAGTAAACAAATCCAAACAGAAATGGCAGCAGCGGTGCGGCAGGCAGGAGGCTTGGCTCCACTCCAGGCTACAAAGTTTCAATTGTAGAAGGTAAATAAATTCTAGATACCAGAGCTTCCACTTAGGTCTCCAGGGGCATGTCTGGCCTGCAAACCACCACAGGCCCCTCAATCAGGCCGCCCCATGCCTCAAGACACATTAGGTTGTGCCCTAAGGAGTGTGGAAAAAGGTTATATTCCACCCTGATCCAGGACACCCTTCAGGGCAAATCAGCTAGCCCCCACCCCTGCACCAGGCCTCTATCCTATCTAAAAAAAAAAAAAAAATGTGATATGCAGATTGACCATCACTCCAACACACAAATGGCTGCCCCCATGTGGTCAAAGATCTTGCCCCCATGTGCACACAATTGGCCACCACAAGGTGGCTAGTGGGGGAGGGCAGTTGGGAGGCACCAGACCTGCAAGGAAAGGCAGTTGGGGGCAATCAACCCTGCAGGGGAGGGCAGTTAGGGGTGACCAGGCTGGCAGAGGAGGAAGTTTGGGGGAAATAGGCTGGCAGGGGAGCAGTTAGACATCAATCAGGATGACATGGGAGTGATTAGGGGTTGATCAGGCAGGCAGGCAGAAATGGTTAGGGACAATCAGGAAGGCGGGCAGGTGAGCAGTTGGGAGCCAGCATCTAGGGATTGTGAGAGAGATCCCAGATTGAACAGGGTGCAGGCTGGGCTGAGGAACCTCCCTTACCCCGCCCCCATGCACGAATTTTGTGCACCAGGCCTCTAGTAGACAAATAAGACCAGATCAGTGGAAACTGATTTGGCTCAGTGGATAGAGCATCTGCCTGTGGACTGAAAGGTCCCAGGTTTGATTCCGGTCAAGGGCACATACCTTGGTTGCGGGCACATCCACCATAGGAGGTGTGCAGGAAGCAGCTGGTCAATGATTCTCTCTCATCATCGATGTTTCTAACTCTATCCCTCTCTCTTCCTCTCTGTAAAAAATCAATAAAAAAAAAAAAGACCAGATCAAATTTTAAACCTTCTGTGCATCAAACGAAACTATTAACATAGTCAAAAAGCAACTCACAGAATGAGAGAAAATATTTAAAAATTACACATCTGATACCCAGAATATATAAAGAATTCGTAAAATTCAAAACAACTCAGTTTAAAAATAGTCAAAGGAGTTGAAGAGATATTTCTCCAAAGAAAATATACATATGAAAAAGTGCTCAATATTATTAATTAATACAGAAATAAAAATCAAATATCACCTCACACCTATTAGGATGGCCACTGTCCTTAAAGGAAAAAATAACAAATATTGGTAAGGATATGGAGTAATTAGTACTGTAAGTATGAAAAATAGTATAGCTGCTATGGAAAACTGCATGATAGCCGAAACCGGTTTGGCTCAATGGATAGAACGTGGGCCTGTGGACTGAAAGGTCCCAGGTTCGATTCCGGTCAAGGGCATGTACCTTGGTTGCGGGCATATCCCTGGTACAGGGTGTGCAACAGGCAGCTGATCAATGACTCTCTCTCATTGATGTTTCTAACTCTCTATCTCTCTCCTTTCCTCTCTGTACAAAATCAATAAAATATATATATTTTTTAAAGTCTTTAAAAAAAATTTTTTTAAAGATTCATGACAGATACCTTCACAGACACCAAAGAGCCCTGAGTCAGAGGGAGAGAGCTCTCCCCAACATCCATGCTTGTCATCTCTTAAAAGTGAATTTATATGAGAAAACTCCAGGTTGTTGCATTGTGATAAAGTAAATTTATTTATTTTTCTATGTATTTTTATTGATTTCAGAGAGAAAGGAAGAGATAGAGATATCAATGGTGAGAGAGAATCCTTGATTGGCTGTTTCCTGCATGTCCCCTACTGGGGATTGAGACCACAACCTGTGCATGTGCCCTTGACCAGAATTGAACCTGGGACCCTTCACTCTGCGGGCAGAAGCTCTATACACTGAGCCAACCAGCTAGGGCAAGACAATTTATTGAAGCATGCATATTTATTAAAGAAGTAAGGCAGGAAAATCATGTGACATTTATCTTTCTCCGACTGGCTTATTTCACTTAGCATAAAGCTCTCCAGTTCCATCCATGCTGTTACAAATGATAAGAGTTCCTTCTTTTTTATAGCAGTGTAGTATTCCATTGTGAAGATGTACCACCGTTTTTTTAATCCACTCATCTGCTGATGGGCACTTAGGCTGTTTCCAAACTTTAGCTATTGTAAATTGTGCTGCTATGAGCATAGCAATGCATATATCCTTTCTGATTGGTGTTTCCAATTCCTGGGATATATTCCTAGAAATGGAATGATTGGGTCAAATGGGAGTTCCATTTTTTTATTTTTTGAGGAAACTCCATACTGTTTCCCAAGGTGCTTGCACCAGTCTGCATTCACATCAGCAGTGCATGAGGGTTCCTTTTTCTCCACATCCTCGCCAACACTTGTTGTTTCTTGATTTGTTGATGATAGTCATTCTGGCAGGAGACATATGTAATTGCTGTTTTGATTTGCATCTTTTGGATAATTAGTGACTTTGACCATGTCTTCATATGTCTCTTGGCTTTCTTCATGTCCTCTGACTCCTTTTAACACACTGACTCATCATTTGAGGAAATCTCAAATCAATCATCAGGGCCTTGTGACTCAATGAACTGCTATATGTTAAGTCTGATCAAATAATTGAATTGATACCACCTATCCTGAGAACTGACCTTCAGCCCACTTCATAATGGAAATTCCAATTGCTTAGACCATTATCTCTTCCCTCTGTGCTGTCCCAGAATCTGGACCTGCCCAGAGAATTCTGCACCTGAAAAAAGCCTTCCTAGAGTCCTTTAAAAACCTCTGACTTCTATCTTTGGGTGCTGGCACCATTTGGGGGCTCAGCCTTTCTGGTATCCAGATGACCTAATTTATATAACCTACCTAATAAAAAGTAATATGCAAATTGATCATCACTTCAACAGACAAGATGGATGCCTCGATGTGGATACAAGATGGCTGCCTCTTGGGGAGCAGTTAGACATCAATCAAGCTGGCTTGGGAATGATTAGAGGGTGATCAGGCAGGCAGGAAGAAGTGGTTAGGGACAATCATGAAGTCAGGCAAGTGAGCAGTTGGGAGCCAGCAGTCCCAGATTGTGAGAGGTATGTCTGACTGCTCTGTTAGGCCCTATCCTTGATAGGGTCTAAACAAGCAATCAGACATCCCTCAAGGGGTCCCAGATTAGAGAGGGTGCAGGCTGGGCTGAAGGACACCACCCCCTCGTGCACAAATTTCATGCACTAGGCCTCTAGTTTATATATAAAAGCATAAGCAACCATTACCACCAGTCACTTAAATGTGCACTGAGCACCAGGGGGCAGAGGCTTAATGCAGGAGCTGCCCCCTGGTGACCAATGTGCTCCCATAGCCAACCTCCTGTGTCTGGCCAACCTCCCACAGTTCCTACATCAGGCCAGTAGACCTTGAGCAGCCCAGATCAGGACTGGGCAAAACAACCCCGGCAGCCCTGATTGCCAACCAGGCTGAGGGACCCCACCAATGCACGAATGCATGCATCAGGCCTATAGTAAATTCATAATTGTTTACCCCTTTTGGCCCCATGTGTTCCTCCTTCAGAGACCCTAACACTATAAACAAACCACTAGCTTTGACTACTGTGGTTCAGTTGGTCAGGTGTTGTCCTGTCCAACAAAAGGTTGCAGATTCAATTCGAGGTCAGTACACTTACCCAGGATGTATACTTGGTCCCTGGTCTGGGCATGTGAAAGGTTGTTTTGCTTTATGTCAATGTTTCTTTCTCTCTCCCTCTCCCTTCCTTTCTTCCTAAAAAATAAAAACAAACATAAACATTAAATATATTTAAATGACATTAACTTATGTGTACAATGCAAATAATATTTACATTATATGCATGTGCTGAAGAATAAATTGAACTTAGTTAAAAACACCTGTAAAGAGATTAGAACCAGAGCAGTGTTTAGTGATTGTGACAACAGGGACCCAGCACACGTGGGGTTTGGACTCACACACTGCACAGCAGAAGAAAATGGCAAACCATTGCTGTGTTTTTCTATTCATTTACCCCCTCTCTTCCTTTTTAATTTTACTGAGCTGAATAAAATGAAATTGAATACTTTTATGCAAATATTCAAGAAGAAACTTACCACACATTAAAACAAGACATGCTGATAACCATCGGTGACTAGAATGCACAAGTAGGAAATCAAATGTCAGAATAAATGGTCATTGATAAATTTGAACTTGGGGTCAGAAACAAACTAGGAAAAGAGCTCATGAAGTTCTGTAAATTTGAACTTGGGGTCAGAAACAAACTAGGAAAAGAGCTCAAGCAGTTTTTCCATCACAAATACGTGCTTCAAACAATCAAAAAGATAAGTGTCTACAAGGACATCAGCAGACAGCTGATATAGAAGGAAATGGACTTCGTAATTGGAAACAGAAGTTGTATTTCCTTTAAGAAATTACTCTCCTGAGTAATTTTTAAAAAGAAATATACAGTGAAATATTGAGACATTCTGTTCAGCATAGTAGCAATACTCGTTGGTAAAAACTGCTGTTTAAGTTTAACCCTGCTGTTTTGGCTTCTGTACTTATTTGCTTGCTAAAATAACAGAAAAATTATTTTGATTTTCTGAACTTAAGTTATTTGATTGAATACTCCATTGATTGTGATCTTATTGGTCTTAACACAGTCCTCTGCACCTAGAGATTAGGACAGCACAATTACTCTGAATTGCCTCAGTGGCTCTAGAAAATGTGTTTCCATTGTCTCAGTGGTCCCGAGACCCAAAACTATAATGAGTCTTTGTAGATATCTACCTTGCTCAATTTAGCTTCTGTAACTGCTTTTTGCTAAACAGGTTCCTCGTTCCAAACCTAAAGATGTATCGATACCTTTGTGATATTTGCCTATATAAGCATGATGTTTCCACCATTTTGGGACTGTGAGATTTGAAGCCATAACTCCCTCTCAGTTGCCGGCTTATTGATTACATGATTCATTAATTTGAGTATTTACTCACAGGGTACATCAAACATTTGGAGATCCCAGCCAGATCCACCACTAGCAGGCTCTGGTTCTGACCCCATGGAGCCTATCTCTCCGGGGTTGGTTGTGCAAACCTAGGGGTCTCTAGGGGGTGCTCAATCTGAGATGTTCCAGGGCCCCAGAGAACTTCCATTCAGATCCAGCAGGTGAACAGGGAACGTTGGCCTGTCCCTAAAAATTTTCTTGGAGTCATCTGGAAACTCTCCAGAAGGCAAGTTTTGGTTCTTGGGATCAGTCATTTGGGGATGAGGGGAGGAGCTGGATGCAGCCGAAACTTCCCCATCCTTAAAGTGCCCTGAGATATCAGAGGTCACTTTTGGTTTTTGGCTTTTTGTCTGTGGGCCCTGTGTGTCTTGTGTGTCATTTTCACTATTTTGATCAAAGTCTCTTCTAAAAACATTTCATGGTTCTATCCAGCCTCTTTAACTAATCGAAGGCTTAGATGAATGGATTACTGATCTAGCTTATCAAGAATCTTTAAGGGACTTCACCCCAGATAAGGTGACTCTATATTCTTTCCCCCTAATCTGTATACTGTCTCTCCCTGACTAAAGATCCCATTTCCCAGGTTAACCTGGATCTCTCCTCACAGCTCCAGGCAGGCAAAGCGGTGATTTTAACTTTTTTATTTTTCTCCTCCCTGAGCACTCACCACACACTCACCAGCAAACTGCAAACCCCTCCCCTCCTTCTGGCTATAACCTCTCCCAGAGCCACCTCTCCCACCAGCTGGAGCCAATCATTGTGGGAGGAGGACCCAGCTCTCAGAAGAGTCCCTTGGGCTACATGCTGAAGAATTT
Organism: Pipistrellus nathusii; assembly: GCA_963693515.1. NCBI lineage: Eukaryota > Metazoa > Chordata > Mammalia > Chiroptera > Vespertilionidae > Pipistrellus > Pipistrellus nathusii. The sequence continues at coordinate 63,052,739 of OY882859.1, read as the reverse complement.
TAAGGAAGAGTTTGTGGAAGGGGCTGACTATGGTGTTAAGCTTTATTCAATGGGAAGACTCAGAACACTGTGTGAGTCAGAGTGGCCTGCTTTTGGTGTGTGATGGCCAGAAACAGTCTCTTTTGATTCGTGCAACCTGGAATGCAGTTACTGGGAATGAAGGGGACCCTGGCCAGTTCCCATACATAGATCAGTGGCTGGCCCTAGTCCAGAATCCCCCATCCTGGTTTAAGAATTGTGCCTTGCAAATAGGGGCCCAAGTCTTAGTAGTGGGACCTAAGGCCAGTTCTAAGAAAATCCAGAAACACGAACCCCCTGCTCTGCTTCCCACTCCAGAGCCTCCAGTCCTTCCTCCACCAAAGTGCCATGCCAGAGCCAAAAGAGGACACTTCCCTTTCACTGCCCCACACCGAGACTAGCTGAGCCTATGGAAGCTCTGAAGGACTCCCACAAGAGGGAACAGTCTCCTCTGCCATCTTGGCCTTGAGAGAAGTGTCCAGCTGAGGGGATGGGGAAATGGGAGGGCACGCCTTTATGGTTATGTCCCATTCTCCAGGAGCACCTCTATAATCGGAAGGCATGAAACCCCCAGGTCTCCGAGAAGCCTCAGGCTTTAATTGATCTGCTTGAAACTGTTTTCCTCACCCACCAGCCAACCTGGGAGGATTGTCAGCAACTCCTGGCTACCCTCTTTACCTCAGAGGAACAAGACCAGATGCATTCAGAAGCCTGGAAGGCTGTTCTAGGGTCGCCTCACTTGAGGAAAACCTGGACCAGATTGAGGAAGTTTTTTCTTCCCTTCGCCCCCAAGAGGACCCCAACACCGATAGGGGAAAGGGCTTCCTTGGACAATTTTCACCACATTCTCTTAGGGAGCTTAAAAGCAGCGGCCAGAAAACCCATGAATCTCTCTAAAGTCAGTGAAGTTGTCCAGGGACCGCAGGAGTCACCTGCAGCTTTTCTGGGGCGTTTATGCAAGGCTTATCGAGTCTACACTCCCATTGACCCAGATGCCCTGCAGAACCTGAGAGCGATCAATGTGGCCTTGCAACACAGTAAGCCCCAGATATCAGAAATAAACTCCAAAACCTGGAAGGATTTGAAGGAATGAATGGGTCACAGTCAGTAGAAGTAGCCCAGGAGATCTTTAACCATAGAGACACCCTGGAGAAGAAGCAGGACAAGAGAATCTCAGAGGCAGTGGTAGCTGTGCAGGGAGAGACAGGCCACAAGGCTGTAGGCTGTAAGATGCTGTTGTTATCCTGGCCTGCTGTCTCTCTCTCAGTGCATCTGCCTCTTGTTGAGCCAGAGAGGGTGACCACATGTTGTTCCATGAAGTGAGACCGGGGCCATGTTCTTTTTTCAGGACTTACTAGTCCACTTGAGCCAAATGTCCTCTGCTGGCCTGTCATGAACTAGGTAAGAAATCCTGTATAGTCCATGTACTCTCCCATTTGCATAGCTTTCAGAAATTCCTTTTATGGTTGTGGAGTCACTGCTTTTTACTCAGGGCTTTCAGTTTCACATTACTCTAAAGCTTTTATTTCTAATTAAGAACTTTAGGACATCAGGACAGCCACATCACATCGCAGTTTAAATAAAAGCCCAACCATCCAGTGAGAGGCAGAGAAGTAACAAACCAACCTACACTGAGGGGGAAAAACAGGTAAGAACTTTATTTTCTCATCAAAGCAGCTTTCTCTCCACCTCTAAAGGACCTGTTCTCTGAGAATGTAGTCCAGGATAAGGCTGGGGCAAAGTGGGAAGGATTTACAAGGGTCAGTTCATTTTTCAAAGAACGATGAGCATGAAGGTAGGTTGCAGTCGAGCCCTTGTGTGACACATGGTGAGGTGCAGTCCCAGTGCATCCCTAAGTGTCAAAACTGTGCGTGGCGGAATTACACAGCAGCATACATGGGGCTATGTTCAGAGTTTAAAATGCATTACAATTGTTTTCCTTCTTGCCAACATTGTGTTGGCTGCAGACACAGTTAATTTCAGTCCATCCTTTGTGGTTACTTTAGGTCTCTGAGTTTGCAAGACTGCCATGTAGGCCTCCTGTATGCTTATCTTTCATGGAGTTTGCTCAATTCTGATATAACTGCAGCTGACACCCTGAAAGGGCTCCAGATGTGTTATTTTTTTGAGAAAGAAGCAAAGGTAATGAGATGCAGCTTAAACAGCCACCTGGCACTGTTAAAAAGAAGAACGAAAAACCTGAAACTTAGACTGAAAGATGAAGATTCACAAAACACCACCCATTTGGTCATATAGATGAGTTTTGTTTCAAAGTGGATTAATCATTGAAAAGTAACTCAGGTTCTGGTTGCCATATGTGAGGGAGGATGGGGCTGGATGAAAATGGGGAACAGATTAAGAAATACAAATTGGCAGTTACAAAACAGTCACAGGGATGTAAAGCAGAACCTAAGGAATATAGTCAATAATCTATATAATAAAAGGTAAGCAACCACTACAGAGTAATGACCAGAAAGACTAGTCACTAATCAGTGCACTGCCCACCAGGGAGCAGAGACTCAACTCAGGAGCTGCCCCCTTGTGGTCAATATGCTCCCTCAGCTGATCAACCTCTTGTAACCCCTCTCCTGGTCAGCTGGCCAACCTCTGCAGCCCATCCCCTCATCCGGACAACCTCCCGGGCTCCTCCCTCTAGCCAGCCATCTCCTTCAGCCCCTTCCCTCATCTGGCCGGCCCTCATCATTCCTGATCAGGTCTCGGTGAGATGCCACAATGAGCCCCAATTGTCAACCAAACCCAGGGACCCCACCTGTGCACCAATTTGAGTACCAAGCTTCTAGTAATGTAATAATTATGGATGTTAACATGTAGATACTAAATCCATAGAAACCCATAGAAGGATTTTTTTTTTTTACTTTTAATTTCTTTGTTGATTAAGGTATTACATATGTGTCCTTATCCCTCCATTACCCCCCAATTATGCCCTCACCCGCCTGTTGTCTGTGTCTATTGGTTAGGCTTATATGAATGCATACAAGTGCTTTTGTTGACCTCTCTCCTTTACCCCACCCTCCCCTACTTTGAAGGGATCCTTTTAAGGTATACAAATGTCTAACCACTATGTAGAACACTGAAACTCCCATAATATTGACTGTCAACTGTAACTGAAAAATAATGATCTTACCTAATAATAGACAAACATGGAAATTGACCATATCTCCTCTACACCAATCAGGAGTGATATGCAAACTAACCCCAAAAAGGCTGCCCCATTCCCAGTCTCTCAGGGCCTCTGGGCAGAGTGAGAAGACAGGGATGGAGTGGACAGAGGCAGCTCCCAGAGCATAAAGAGGTGGCTCTCTGAACAAAAAGAGGCGGCTCCAGGGCCTGAGCAGAAAGGGCCTGGACTAGGCTGGAAAGGTGGTGCCGGCAGCCAGGGAAAAGAAAGCCCATTCTAGCACGAATCTTCGTGCTTTGGGCTTCTAGTTTTTTAATAAAATAAAACAAACAATAGCCCGGTTCACTTGATCCGATTTCTTAGGACCAACTTCTTTCTTACGGCGTACATGCAGAATTTGGCCCCACTACTTTACTAAATGTTTGCTCTTAAAAGAACCTGCATTGCTAAAGTCAACATTTTGTTCACCTGACCTCTCTGTGCTCTCAAGCAGTTTTGTTCTTGCTTTCTGAAAACTGCCTCTGAATTCCATGGGTTGGCATGAACTTTACTCATCACCTACTTATCTGACAACCCTTTCTTTCTCTCCTTTCAGCTCTTCCTTTCACTTCCCTCCCCAGTTTATTTCCCTCCTATCTTCTTCCTGCTTCTGCTTCTCCTCTACCAAACAGAAAAACAAAAACCTATAAGTGTAGGGCTGGAAATATATTTTCATAAAACAAACTAGGCCCTTCACAAATAAGAAAAAGTTAAAGGAGTTTATCACCACCAAACCAGGATTACATGAAATGCTGAAGGGTATTCTTTAAGAAGAGGAAGAAGAAGAAAAGGTAAAGGTAAAAATTATGAACAACAAAAAGACATCAAATACATGCCTACCCACAAGTGAATCTAAAAATCAAGTGAATAAAAAATCTGAAGAACAAAATGATGAATATAATAGAATCAGGGACATAGAAAGAAAGTTAATTAACAATTGTCAGGGGGAAGGGGGTCTGAGGGGTATAGGAAGAGATTGGACAAAAATCTTGCATTCATGGATAAAGACAGTGGCAGTGGTGAGGGCATGAAGTGGGGTGGTGAGTCAGGTGGACGGGAGCTATGGGGGGGGGGAAGGGGGAAGGGGGAGAGGAACACCTGTAATAACCTGAACAATAAAGATTTATTTTTAAAAAAACCTAGGCTCTCCTGATCTTTTAACCCATATTTCAGTCTTTTGTTCCCTTACACCACACACATGTATCCACCAACATTATTTTTGGCAACAGTCAGAATTTGCAACCTTGCAGTTTTACCCCATCTTGCTTATATCCCCTCGCTTGCACAAGCCCATATCAAGGCTTTGGACAGGTCCCTAGTCATCTTTTTCATACAGTCATACATTTTTATAAAATTAGCAAATGTAAGTTATATTGGTTCCACTTCGAGAATAGCAGTATAAACAGTTCTGTGAAACCTGGCTTCTGCAAAATAAGCACAACTAGTAGAAAACACACACATTTCAAACCTGTGAAAACTGTTCTGCATGCTTTTGAACAGTAGTTAAAAGTGTAGACACTTAGATGAAGTTTGGATTGAATGATTGCAATGTGGGCATGTGCAGGAGGCAACCAATCCAAGTGTCTGTTTCAAGTTGATGTTTCTCTCTCTGTCTCTCCACCTTCCCTCCTACCCTTCCTAAAAATCAATATAAAAATATACTCCAATGAGGATGAATAACAACAAAATCTCTGAAAATTTGCCAAAGAGCATACATAAAATGACAAAGCATTTATTCCCAAAAGTCTTTATTCATAGCAGAATTAATTAACAAATAAATATTGAATTTCTTACATATGGCCAAGATGCAAACTACTCTCTAAATCTTATTCTATTTTATATTTCATGTCTAGCACATACATTTTTCATATATTTTTATTTATTTTAGAGTGAGGAAGGGAGACGGAAAGATGGAAACATCAATAATGAGTGCAAAACATTGATTGTCTGTTTCCTATGCTGCCCCTACTGGGGATCAAGCCTGCAACTCAGGCATGTACACTAACCAGGAATTGAACCCTGACCTCCTCGTTCATGGTCCCACACTCAACCACTGAGCCACGAGGCGGGTTCTAGTCTGAAAATTTTAATGAGAATCTAAAAAGAAAGTTTTCTATGGTAAATTAAAGATTTTGTTCATGAAAGTGGTTAAATACTGATGTCCTTGTCAAAACAATATTTTTTAATGACCTCCTTCAATTGCACTTCTATAACTTTCTAAAACAATACAAATCTTCCCCTCATCCATCTCAGTGTTGACACAGAACTTCTGATCATGTTGGGGAATTTTATAACTATCTTCTGGATCAAAATACCTGGTGAAAGTTTTAGATCTACTGAGAATGGAAGTTCTAATCCATCCCATCTCCTTGCTTGCAGATAAGGTGACACCCTGGACATGGCCTCAGACATGCACATGCCAGGCCCGGTGTGCCTCATTGAGAACACTGACACACAACTAGTGGTTAACCCAGAAGCTTTGAAGATCCTGTTTGCCATGCACAGCCTGTGGTGGTGGTGGCCATTGTGGGTCTCTACTGCACAGGCAAATCCTACCTGAGGAACAAGCTAGCTGGGCAAAAAAAAGGGTAAGGGGCACCAGATAAGCTCTGCCAGATCCCTTCTCTACACCCACACTCCCAGCTTTGAGTTCAATGTTACAGGAAGAACAAGGTAGAGATGGGGAAGAATATTGAAAGCGAGCTTTTAATCTATCTACTGCTGCCTTCTTCCCTTACTGTGTACTGAAAGAGTCAATGCAATGTCTCTTCCCACTTTCCTTAATTTTCCTTTTAAAAGCATAATTTGTATTCTTTTCCTAGAATTCTATGTGGGTATTTTTGTTTTTTGTCTTTTTAAGAATCACCGTATCATTTCCCAAAGCAACTCTAACATTTTACATTCTCCCAGAAATGCACAGGATTCTAATTTCTCCACATTCTTGCCAATACCTGTTATTTGGCTGTGTGTGTGGTGATTTTCTTGTTTGTTTGTTTTTATTGACTTCAGACAGAAAGAGAAATAGAAACATTAATAATGAGAGAGAATCATTGATTGTCTGCCTCCTGCATGCCCCACACTGGAGATCAAGCTCATAATCCAAGCTGGGAATAGAACCATGACCTCCTGGTGCATAAGTCCACACTCAACCATGAGCCACACTGGCCAGGTTGCTATTTTGTTTTGTTTTTTTTATAATGTTCATCCTAATGGGTGTGAAATAATATCTGATTATGGTTTTGATTTGTATTTCCCTGATAGCTAGTGCTGTTAATTATCTTGTTATATGTTTATTGGTTATTTGTATATTTTCTTTTTAAAAATTAATTTTATTGCTTAAAGTATTACAAAGAATAGTATATATGTTTCCTTTATTTCCCCATTGACCTTCCCCTGGCCTCTCCTACCACCCAGTATTTTGCGTCCATTGGTTATGCATATATGTATGCATACAGGTCCTTCAATTGATCTCTTACCTCCCACCCCCAACACTCCCCAGCCTTCACAATGTAGTTTGACAGTCTGTTCAAAGCCTCTCTGCCTCTGTATCTATTTTTGTTCATTAGTTTATAAAGTTCTTTATTATCCATAAATGAGCAAGATCATGTGGTATTTTTTTTTCATTGTCTGGCTTATTTCACTTAGTATAATGCTCTCTAGTACCATCCATGCTATTGCAAATGGTAAGAATTCCTTCCTTTTTACAGCAGCATAGTATTCCATTGTGTAGATGTGCTACAGTTTTCTAATCCACTCATCTGTTGGTGGGCACTTAGCCTTTTTCCAAATCTTAGCTATGATAAATTTTTCTGCTATGAATATAGGGGCACATGTATCCTTCCTGACTTGTGTTTCTGGTTTCTTGGGATATAGTCCTATTAGTGGGATTACTGGATCAAATGGGAGTTCCATTTTTAACTTTTTGAGGAAACTCAATAATGTCTTCCACACTGGCTGTACCAGTCTGCATTCCCACCAGCAGTGCACTAGGGTTCCTTTTTCTCCGCATCCTTGCCATCACTTACCAACTCAGCATTGGCGGGGATGAGAAATACTGGTGGTTTGCCTCTCCCAGTGACATACCTTAACCTGCTTGAAAGAGGGAAGAGGGGGCCGCATCTTGTTTACCACACTCACCAGGCACCAGCAATGGAGCTTTGGTCAAACTGAACTGTAAGAATAGAGTCATTCAATGAATTAGGCTGACTCAGCAAGCAAGCAGGAGGGAAGTTTATTAGAAGGAATGGGGGGATGGAGCCACAACAGGGGAAGGTTAGAACTCAGTCTCTGCTGTCCTTGGGGTTGAATTTTATGTGCAAAATCACAAGGGGCAGAGGCTGGGGATGTAATAACTGTTCTAATGTGATAAGATGGAGTCCGTTTACCTTCAACACAATTAGTGCTGCCCCTTTAGGCTGTGGGCTGAAAGCAGCTGTTGTTATCCTTGTCTTGCTGCCTCGCCCTCAGTGTGACTGCCTACTGTTGCACCAGATAGGATGACCACAGGTTGTCCCATGAAAGTCCTTTTTAGACTTTCTAGTTCACCTGTGCCAAATGTCCTTGGCTGGCCTGTCATGAACTAGTTACAAAATCCTACCCTCCCATTTTCAGAGCCTGCAGAAATTCCTTTCATGGTTGTTGAGTCACTGCATTCTATTTAGTGCTTTCAGTTTCACATTACTCTAAACCCTTAATTTCTAGTTATGAACTTTAGGAAGTCAGGACAGCCACGTCACATCAGAGTTTAAATAAAAGCCCAAACATCCCATCCAGTGAAAAGCAGAGAAGAAAAACCTCTGCAACCTACACTGAGGAGAAAGAAAAGGTAAGAATTATTCTCATTAAGGCAGCTTTCTCCCCACATCTACAGGAACTGTACGCTGAGAAATAAAGTCCAGAATAAGGTTGGGGCAGGGTAGGAGAGATTTATAAGCGTCAGTTCATTTTCCAAAAAACAATAAGCATGAAGATAAGGTTGAAGCAAAGCCTGTGTGGGGCAGACGATGAAATCCAAACCCATCGATATCATGTGGCAGCAATCCCTAAGCATTTCTACTGTGCTTGGAGGAATTAGACAGCAGCAGACATGGGGCTAAGCTCAGACTTTGAAATGCATTATGGTTGTCGTTCTTTTTGCCAACATTGTGTTGTCTGCAGACTCAGTTAAATCACCATTGTCTTTGATGGAACTTGTTCAATCTGCTCTGACTGCAGCTCACACACTGAAAGGGCTACAGATTTGTTATTTTCATGAGAAAGAAGCATAGAAAATGAGATGCAGCATAAACAGCCACCTGACACTGTTAAAAAAGAAAAACCTGAAACTCAGTCTAAAAGACGAAGATTCACAAAAACACTATAAATTTTAATCATATAGATGAGCTTTGTTTCACAGTGGATTACTCATTTAAAAGTAACCCAGGTTCTGGTTGCCAGATATGAGGGAGAATTGGGGCTGGGTGAAAATGGGAAAGGGATTAAGAAATACAAATTGGCAGTTATAAAACAGTCAAAGGGATGTAAAGTAAAGCCTAGAGAATATAGTCACTAATCTATAATAATTAAAGGGCAATATGCTAATTAGACCAGACATCATTCCAGACATCCTTCCTGATGGACAGAAGTCAGCTTGGGTCCTCAGTGCCTGTGGTGGCCTCAGGGAAGCCAGCTAGGGTCCTTGGTGCCTGCAGGTGGCCAGAGGACAGAAGCTCAGGTCTCAGGTGCCAGAGAGATGCTGGTACTAGCAGCTAGGGGAAGGAACACATTTACTCTTGCACACATTTTTGTTCATAGGGCATCTAGTCTATTATATATAATAAAAGCCTAAGCAACCATTACTTTGGAACAACCAGAATGACTGGTTGCTATGATGGGCACTGACCATGGGTGGGGAAGAAGTTCAATGCAGCATTTGCATCCTGGTGGTCAGTGTGTTCCCATAGCCAACCTCGTGCAACTGACCAACTTCCTGCCACCCTTTCCCCAGCCAGCCAGCCTCTGCAGCCCTTCTCACTCCCATCTGGCCAACCTCCCAGGCCCCTTCCCCTGGCTGGCCAATCTCCCTCAGCCCCTTACCCTGTCCAGCGGCCCTGATTAGAACACATCCAGACTCAGCAAGACACTCTGATGAGCCCCAATCACCGGCCAGACTGAGGAACCCCACCCATGCACAAATTTGTGCTCCAGGCCTCTAATAATGTAAAAATTATGTATGCTGACATGTAGATACTAGACCCACAGAAGGGAGCCTTTTAAGGTATACAAATGTCTAACTACTATGTAGTACACTGAAACTCATATAATATTGATTATCAACTGTAATTTAAAAAAAACAATTTTTTAAAATAAAATAAAATTTAAAAATAGCTTCAGTTTACTAGATGTAATTTCTTAGGGCCAACTTCTTTCTTATCCCTTGCAAGTAGAATTTGGCCCCACTACTTTATGTACTAAACTCTAAAATGTTTTCTCTTTAATGAACCTGCATTGCTAAAGCCAACATTTTGTTCACCTGACATTTCTGTGCTCTCAAGTAGAATTGCTCTTGCTTTCTGGAAACTGCCTCTGAATTCCTTGGCTTTGCATGAACTTTAGTCATCACCTACTTGTCTGTCAACCCTCTCTCTCTTCCCTTTCAGCTCTTCCTCTCCCTCTCCTCCCCAGTATTCTCCCTTCCTGTATGCTTCCTGCTTCTCCTTCTCCTCTACCAAATGGAAAAACAGAACAAAACAGAAAACCTACAAGTGTGTGACTGGAAATATATTTTCATCAAACAACCTAGGCTCTCCTGATTTTTTAATCCACATTTCATAGTCTTTTGTTACCTTACACCACACTCATGTACACACAAACATGGTTTTGGACAATATTCTCTATTTGCAGTTGTGCAGTCTTATCCCCTTTTAGTTGGAGGCTAATTTTTTGTGAAGCTAATGATTCACAAAAATTGTCCAAAGAGCATACATCAAATAATGAAACATTTATTCCCAAAAGTCTTTATTCATAGTATAATTAATTAACAAATAAATGTTAAATTAAATTAATAAATATTAAATAATATATTTAATATTATATATTTCATGTCTAGCAAATATTTTTATATATTTTTATTGATTTCTAGAGAGAGACAGAAAGGTGGAAACATCAATAATGAGAGAGAAATATTGATTTCTCTGCCTCTTATGCATCCCCTACTGGGGATCAAGCCTGAAACCTCAAGGTCCTGAAACTTCAAGACTTCCTGGTTCATGGGCCCATGCTCAACCACTGAGATACACCATGAAGGCTCTAGTATAAATATTTTATTGAGAATCTAAAAAGAAAGTTTTCGATGGTAGATAAAAGATTTTGTTCATGAAAGTGGTTAAATGCTTATGTCCTTGTCATTCCAATATTTTTTTAATGACCCAGTTCAATTGCATTTCTGTAACTTTCTAAAATAACACAAATCTTCCCCTCATCCATCTCACTGTTGACCAGTTCTTCTGGCCATGTTGGGGAATTTCATAACTATCTTCTGAATCAAAATACCTGGTGAAAGTTTTAGATCTACTGAGAATGGAAGTTCTAATCCATCCCATCTCCTTGCTTGCAGATAAGGTGACACCCTGGACATGGCCTCAGACATGCACATGCCAGGCCCGGTGTGCCTCATTGAGAACACTGACACACAACTAGTGGTTAACCCAGAAGCTTTGAAGATCCTGTCTGCCATTACACAGCCTGTGGTGGTGGTGGCCATTGTGGGTCCCTACCGCACAGGCAAATCCTACCTGATGAACAAGCTGGCTGGGCAGAAAAAAGGTGAGGGGCATCAGCTAAGCTCTGCCAGATCCCTTCTCTACACCCACACTCCCAGCTTTGAATTCAGTGTTACAGGAAGAGCAAGGTAGAGATGTGGAGGTATATTGAAAGTGAGGTTTTAATCTATAGTTATCCTCTTATCTTTACTATGATCTGAAAGAGTCAATTCCTTGTCTCTTCCCACTTTCCTTAATTTTCCTTTTAAAAGCACAATTTGTATTCTTTTCCTGGAAATCTGTTTAATTGTTTAAAGATTCACCGAATCATTTCCAACATCTCTACCATTTACATTTTTCCCAGATATGCACTGGATTCTAATTTGTCCAAATTCTTGCCAAAACTTGTTATTTAGCTCTGTGTGTGTGGTGTTTTTTGTTGTTGTTTGTTTTTATTGACTTCAGACATGATGAGAGATATATAGAAACATTAATAATGAGAGAGAAACATTGTCTGCCACCTGAAAGCCCCACACTGGGGATCAAGCTCACAACCCAAGCTGAGAATTGAACCATGAATTCCCGGTTCATAGGTCCACTCTTAACCACAGGCCACAAGCGAGGCTGTTATTTATTTTTTTGATAGTGATCATCCTAATGGTATCAAATGCTATCTCTTTGTGGTTTTGATTTGGAAATCCCTGATAGCTAGTGATATTTATTATCTTCTATGTGATTATTGGTTTTTGTATTTTTCTTTAAAGAAATGTCTGTTCAAATCCTTTGCTCACTTTTTCATTATCTTGTTTGTTTTCTGGGGTTGCATTGCAGGACCTTTTTTATATATTCTGGATATTAATCCCTTAACTAAGGAGTATTTCCCCCCATTCCATAGGATATCTATGAAACTCTGTTGATAGTATCCTTTGACCCACAAAAGTTTTAATTTTGAATCCAACTTATCTATTTTTCTTTTGTTGTTTATGCTTTTGGTGTCATATCTAAGAAATCATTCTAAATTTGATATTATGAAATTTCCCCCCTATGTTTTCTTCTATGAAATTTATAGTTTTAGCTCTTATTTATATGTCTTTGAACTCTTTTGGTTAATTTTGTAGGAGGAAAATCTTTCTCTCTTACACCATAGAGTGTGATGCTGGCTGAAGAATTTTCATATATAACTTTTATTATGTTGAGTTAGTTTTCTTTTACTCCTAATTGGTTAATGGTTCTATAATAAAAATGTGTTGAATGTTTTTATGTTCTGGATATTTGAATTTCCCTGTTTCTCTGTAGTTTTTTTTTATTATTATTATTAATGTACTAGAGGCCCAGTGAATGAAATTTGTTTATGGTAGGGTAGGGTGTCCTTCAGCCCAGCCTACACCCTCTCCAATCTGGGACACCTCAAGAGATGTCCAATCCTACTGGGATCGGGCCTAAACAAGCAGTTGGACATTCCTTTTACAATCCAGGACTGCTGACTCCCAACTGCTCGCCTGCATCCCTTCCTGGTTGCTACTAACCGCTTCTGCCTGCCAGACTGAGACACTCCCTAACCACTCCCCTGCCAGCCTGATTGATGCCTAAGTGCTCTCCTGCCAGCCTGTTTGCCTTTACCTTCCCTCTCCTGCAGTCCTGGTCTCCCTTCAACTGCTCTCCCCTGTAGGCCTGGGTCCCTCCTAACTGCCCTTCCCTACAGGCCTGGTCGCCCTCAACTTCCCTCCTCTGCCAGCCTGACAACACTAACTGCCCTCCCCTGCAGGCTTGCTGGCCCAAAACTGCCCTCCCTTGCAGGCCTGGTCCCTCCCAACTGTCCTTCCCTGCTGGCCATTTTGTGTCCACATAGGAGCAGCCATCCTGTGTGTTGGAGTGATGATGATCAATCTGCATATTACTGTTTTATTACATAGAATAGAGGCCTGGTGCATGGGTGGGGGCCAGCTGGCATGCCTTAAAGGGTGTCCTGGATAAGGGTGGGGGTTCCCTTGGGGCATGGGATAGCCTAGGCTAGGGGCCTGTGGTGGTTTGCAGACTGGCCATGCTCCCTAGTGACCCTAGTGGAGGCGTGGTATCTGGGGTTTATTTATCTTCTACAACTGAAACTTTGTAGTTTCTAGGGGAGCCAAGCCTTCTGCTTGCTCTGTGGCAGCAGCCATTTCTGTTGAAACTTGTGTATCTCCTATAATTGAAACTTTGTAGCCTGAAGCCAAGGCCTGGGCTGGCCAGGGTGTGTTGAAAGCTTGACTTCCTACATCATTGGAGGCAAACCTAGCCTCCTGCTCTTATACCTGCATGGTTTCCACCATTTTTGTTTGAATTTATGTATATTCTATCATTGTAACTTTGTAGCCTTGAGTGGAAGAATAGGCCAGCAAGAGCAGATGGAAAGCTTGGCGTCCTCCATCGCTGGGGAAACCCAAGCCTCCCTCCTGCTCTCTGTGGCCATAGCTATCTTGGTCGGGTTTATTTGCATATCTGCTTCTGATTGCCCGGTGGGCATGGCTTGTGAGAATGGCTTCTGAGTATAGTGTAGTGATGGTTAATTTGCATATTACTCTTATATTAGATAAGATTTTTATTGATTTCAGAGAAGAAAAAAGAGGGAGAGAGAGTTAGAAACATCAGTGATTAAGAGAGAATCATTGATCGGCTCCCTTCTGCACACCCCACACTAAGGATGGAGTCAATAACAAGGCATGTACTTTCCCTCTTAATGGAACCATGACATCCTGGTTCTTAGGTCGACACTCAACCTCTGAGACATGCCAGACAAGCCACTGTTTATAGTCTCTCCTTACCTTGATTATGTTCACATTTATTTTCATTTTAAGACACATCTGCTATGAAAACTCAACTCCCTCTCTCTCCTATCCCCTGAAGGCTTCTCTCTGGGCTCCACGGTTCAGTCTCACACCAAAGGCATCTGGATGTTGTGTGTGCCTCACCCTAAGAAACCAGACTACACCCTAGTTCTGCTTGACACTGAGGGGCTGGGAAATGTAGAGAAGGTAAGCATTGAAGATTTAGTTTGGACACAATCCCCTCATTTCTGGGTATTGTCTACACTATTTAATATTTTTACTTCTCTTTTTTTAAATTTTATTATTTTAATTTTTATTCAAATAAGAGCTGGCACTAAACCATATGTGTGTGTTTTTTTCATTTCTGTTTACATGCTAAGAGACCAAGTTTTGCAATCAGAAATAATAAAAATATAAGGCAGAATCCTAGAAGAGCATAGTGGTCATTAGATAGTATTATAATTATTAACAAGAGGCTATAAGTTAAATCAGTTAACACAGATGCATAAAGGTACTACAAACAAAATCAGCTATGAGTTCTGTCCTACAGAGAACTTTAATTAAGGATTAATGTTCAGAAGACCTAAACTGTTGTGGGGAAGTAAACGCTGTCATTAACACATTGGCCTTAGCAAATTATTACACTTCTTTTAACTTCAGCTTTCTGATCTGTAAAAGTAATGTAAACAGTCTATATTTGCCTCATAGTACTGTTTTGACTATTTGATAAGAATGGAAAGTGTTAGGTGAATAATAATGACTAGATATAATAGATATAAGTATTATTACTCTTACATAAGTCAATTTTAGTGTAAAAACATAGAGAAAACCAAATTACATTTAAGTCTTTAGAGTGCCCACCAATCTGAACTATTTCTTTTGCAATTATCTGCCAATGGTCATAAAAGGTCTTAGTGAGAATATGTGTAACCAAAAGTACTAATCAGAAGAGTATTCAAAGTCCAAGACCTTCTAACAATCATTTTCTTTTGGATTTGTTTCCCTCTTATAAGTCATTAATCTAAAAAAAAGCCACTGTACTAAATGAGTATACATTTACTATTGCTGATCCAGAAAGTGCCATGAGAATAAAACATTATCCTGGCCCAAATGTGTTCTGATTTCCAGAATAGCAACAAAAGTGACTCCTGGATCTTTGCCCTGGCAATACTGCTGAGCAGCACCTTTGTGTACAACAGCATGGGGACCATAAACCAGCAAGCCATGGACCAACTGTAGTATCCTTTTTGTGATGCAGAACAGCATCAAAATCAGAGGGTAGGTGCCAAGAACAAATTCCAGCTTGTAATAATTACAAGAGTTTTGCCAAAAGGTTGGTGAAGCTTGGGTGGCTCAACAATGGCTGAGCCACATATGTAGTTTACCTGTTGGAAACAGCAAAGGCACTTCCCTCAAACATGAATAGGATTACCGTTAACTGCCAGACAGCTCAGGATATTTTATTATAAACACCAGAACAGCTGTAGGCTATTCCCCAAACTGACAAGGCTTCTCTACCCGTAGATACCACACTCTTGAAGTGTATTATCTCCACCTTGCCTTGGGACAAATTGTGTTAAATAAAAGCTGGATCCTTAGTGAAGGAGGAGTCTTCAGTTCCCTTTAGCTGAAACTCCTGTGACCTCCAATGCCTTTCAAAAATATCTTTTATCATCTTTGGACTCCTCTTGAATCTACAAGCAGCCCTTTTCTCCAGAATGTTGAACCTTTTGTAAGGCTGGTAAAAGAACCCGAGGAGGAAGCCCTGTACTTAAAAGCCAGCTCCCAGAATGTGAATCCTGGTGAATCAAGCACAATAAGAGAAAGTATAAAAAATAACTCAAGGGCAGGAAGAAATAACACTTGAGTTAGAAACAAAGCAAAAACAAAGGTTTGGAATATGTGGGACTAATATGGCATGAGAAGCACTGTTCATTTACACCATTTTCCTTAGTTTGCTACTCAGCTATGTGACAGAGCTGACAGATAAGATAAGGGCAAAATCTTTACCTGATGCAAATGAGGATGAAGACTCAGCTGACTTTGTGAGCTTCTTTCCAGATTTTGTGTGGACACTGAGGGATTTTCCCCTAGATTTGGAAGTAGATGGGCAACCCATCTCAGCAGACGAGTTCCTGCAGAATTTACTCAAACTCAAGCAAGGTAAAGTGGGCTTAGAACTGATTATTGGGAACCACAAGCCATGAGAAACCATCATCTTTTATTTTTCTAATAGTGTTTTTACATGTATAGTTTTCTACTTCTCAGCTGCCAAATTCTAATAATTAATTTTGAATTATCTTCTCCCCTGTTCTAAGAAAAGTTTCTCTTTTTTTCACCTTTCATGTACTGTGATCATTTTGATTTTTATCTCCCTGCTTAGGGCTTGTGATGCTGTAATTAGCCAAAGAATATGGAATGGAATGGGCATTTATTTAAAGAAAATAGATTAAAGCATAACAATGTGCAAGGCCAGGGGTTGGCAAACTATAGCCCACAGGCAAATGATGGGCAAGGCAGCCCGTCAACTCTCGTACAAATAGGTTTTACTGGGTGAATACTATTAGATGGTCCATGGCTGCTTTCATGCTATATAGCAGAATTGAATTCTTAGAAAATACATGACCTGCAATGTCTAATATATATACTATTTGGACATTTACAGAAAAATTTTCCAAGCCCCTATATTAAACAAAGCCCTTTTTTATCTTTCTACAGGTACCAGTCCTAAAGATGAAAAGTTTAACCTGCCCCGACTCTGTATCCGAAAGTTCTTCCCAAAGAAGAAATGTTTTATCTTTGATCGGCCCACTCATCGGAAGAAGCTACGCCAACTTGAGACAATGCATGATGATGAGCTGGACCCTGATTTCGTGCAACAAGCTACTAACTTCTGTTCCTACATCTTTACCAATTCCAAAGTCAAAACTCTTTCAGGAAACATCCAGGTCAATGGACCCCGTGAGTCTTCTTCCCAGTCATTACTCTCACTGTTAAGGCTAAAGGAAGGTGGAATAGCATCCGCCTAGTTTCAGACTTGAAAAATGCAAATATACTATTATTGCTGTGGTACATTCTGGATGACACATTTCTAATAGATTTTATTAGACAGATTTTGTGGGTGAGAATTGATAGAAAAAGACAAATTAAAAAGATCTATTGCTTAAAATTTCCCTAATAACTTGGACCTGTACTATTCCATATAATAGCTACTAGACAAGTGTAGTAGCTTCATATAACTAAACTTACATGTAGAATAATTAGAATTAAAAAAAAATTAAGTATTCTGATTAGATGTCTAGGGGTTGCATTATTGGTCAGCACATATAGCACAGGACCATCATCACAGAAAGTACTTTTGGAAAATGTTCCTCCAGAATGAAAAAAATGGAGGACTCCTTTTTAAATTTATTTTTAGTTTTTTAATCGTCAGCCAAGGAAGTTTTCCCATGAATTTAAGAGAGAGAAACATCAATGTGAGAGAGAATCACTAATCAGTTACCTCCTGCATGCGCCCCAACTGGGATTGAACCTAGGTGTGTGCCCTGACCAAGAATCACATCCACAACCTTTTGGAGCATGGGACAATGCTCCAACCAACTGAGCCACCTGGCCAGGGCAGAGGAGTTCTTTTTAATTGTTTCACAAATATTCATTTTATAAATACTTACCATGGACCAGAACTGATGACAGAGACATGAATGAGAGGTACATTTCCTGTCATAAAGGTGCTTAGGGGTAAATCACATGCCCTCAATAAACACAGATCTATGGTGCCAAGAACAGAGTTTATCATCCTTTGATGTGGATCCATATCACCCAAGATCTCGCCTGAGGAAGATTTAATTCATTTCATCTGGAACAGAGGCTGAGAGTCTGCATTTTTAACAAACTTCTAGGGGATGCTGAGGACATCGATGCTGTGAGCCAAATGAGTGTTGAGAGATATCACCAGATTTATGGATGATGAACAGTTTCCTCACCCCACCTACAACAAATGTTATCCTTTGTTCTCTATTTGTAGGGCTGGAGACTCTGGTGATGACCTATGTCGATGCCATCAGCAGTGGGGACCTGCCCTGCATGGAGAACGCAGTCCTGGCCTTGGCCCAGATAGAGAACTCAGCTGCAGTGAAAAAGGCCATTGCCCACTATGACCAGCAGATGGGGGAGAAGGTTGAACTGCCCACAGAAACCCTCCAAGAGCTCCTGGATCTGCACATGGCCAGTGGGAAAGAGGCCAATGAAGTCTTCATGAAGAATTCCTTCAAGGATGTAGACCATTTATTTCTAAAGGAATTAGAGGTAATTTTTTTTCTTATGTTATATGTATTAGGGCAGTGGTTGGCAAACCGTGGCCCTTGAGCCACATGCAGCTCTTTGGCCCCTTGAGTGTGGCTCTTCCACAAAACACCACAGCCTGGGCAAGTCTATTATGAAGAAGTGGTGTTAGAAAGACTTTAAATTTAAAAAATTTAACTCTCAAAAAAAAGTTGAATAGTTGTACTTTTGATATTTCTCTCTGTTGACTAATGAGTTTGCTGACCACTATTATAACCAAAAGAAAAAAAATATGTAGTCTTAGTTATATTGAGCAGGCTTACATTGAGTCACATTTTTTCCATTTGCAATTGCTGTTCCAATCTGAAAGCAGAAGTTTCTTTCCAAAGGTGTAGGTATAGGAATATAGAACCTAGTCCAGACCTATGTCAATGCCATCAGCAGTGGGGACCTACTCTGCATGGAGAATGCAGTCCTGGCCTCGGACCAGATAGAGAACTTAGCTGCAGTGCAAAGTTTAAAAGAACTAAGCTGCAGTGCAAAAGGCCGTGGCCCCCTATGACCTGCAGATCAGTAGCATAAATGCTAACATAAAGCTAGCAATCTCTGCCATGAAATTCACCTCCAAGGAGAAAGGAACTTCAGTAGAAAGACAGGATCAGGAGAAAGGATGTGGTCCTGCAAAGGTGCCTGTAAGTTTTTGCAGGATCACAGACTGGTTTTGGAGAAGCCTTTCCAAAAATCCTGAGGTTGAGCTAACATTTCCTCTGTACTCTTTCTACTTCCTATTTTCACATTAAAGGCCCAGCTAGAAAAAAGGCGGGATGACTTTTATAAAGAGAATATAAAAGCATCATCGGATCGCTGCTCAGCTTTACTTAAGGATATCTTCCATTCTTTAGAAGAAGATATAAAGCAGGGGGTTTATTCTAAACCAGGAGGATATCATCTCTTAATGCAGACTGTGAATGAGCTCAAGAAAAAGTATCTTCAGGAACCCAGGAAGGGAATACAGGTAACCAACATTTATCTGTCTCTCTGTTCCTTCCTCCAACTCCACACTTCCCTCGACCCAGTCTCCCTCAACCTCCTTACCTTGGATCTGCTCTCTCCATGATGGCTTCATCCTCACTCCATATGAAATCACAGCACCAACAGCTCAAAAAATAGAGCCTTCACATGAGAAGAGACACTCTGTATCTATATTTATACCAATTTCTTACAAAGGATTCTGCTTCATCGGGTACCAGGGTTGGCCAACCTGGAGAATATGCCCAACCAGTGACAGGGGCACCTTGACTAGCAAAAGGAACAGGGCCAAGTGAAGTGATTCCTACAAGAAAAGATGGTGGGCAAATAGGAATAAGCGCTTGCAGCGATTTCCTATCACTAATGCCATTTTATCGATGTCTTAGAGTGAAGAAGTTCTTCAAACATACCTCAAGTCCAAGGAGTCTGTGATTGATGCAATTCTACAGACAGACCAGACTCTCACAGAAAAGGAAAAGGAGATCGAAGGTGAGGAGCAAGTCAAGAGACTAGATAGCCTCAGCAGCTTTTAAAAGTTTAAATAATTTGGCTTGGAGAACCTCGGGTCCTTAAACTAAAGCCAGATGAGCAAAGATGCCTACTACTAGCCAAAGTTAGTCTCAGTGGGCAAATGCAGTCAGCAGCAATGTCAGGTGAGTGCACAAAGAAGAAAAAGCGAGGTGGTCACCCACATGAATTTGTCTTTTTCCTTTCCTCCTGGCAGTGAACCGTGTGAAAGCTGAATTTGCAGAGGCTGCAGCAAAAATGCTGGAGGAAATTCAAAAGAAGAATCAGCAGATGATGGAGGAGAGCAAAAAGTGTTCTCAGGAACATGTGAAGCAACTGATTGAGAAGATGGAGCAGGAGAGGGCCCAATTAAAGGCGGAGCAGAGTAGGGCTGTGGCTACAATTCTACAGACAGACCAGACTCTCACAGAAAAGGAAAAGGAGATCGAAGGTGAGGAGCAAGTCAAGAGACTAGATAGCTTCAGCAGCTTTTAAAAGTTTAAATAATTTGGCTTGGAGAACCTGGGGTCCTTAAACAAAAGCCAGATGAGCAAACATGCCTACCACTAGCCTTAGTCAGTTTCCTTGGGCAAATGCAGTCAGCAGCAACAATGTCAGGTGAGTTCACAAAGAAGAAAAAGCGAGGTGGTCACCCACATGAATTTGTCTTCTTCCTTTGCTCCTGGCAGTGCAACGTGTGAAAGCTGAATCTGCAGAGGCTGCAACAAAAATGCTGGAGGAAATGCAAAAGGAGAATCAGCAGATGATGGAGGAGAGCAAAAAGAGTTTTCAGGAACATGTGAAACAACTGGTTGAGAAGATGGAGCAGGAGATGGCACAATTAATGGCAGAGCTAAAGAGGGCTATGGCTACAATTCCACAGACAGACCAAACTCTCACAGAAAAGGAAAAGGAGATAGAAGGTGAGGAGCAAATCAAGAGAATAGATAGCCTCAACAGCTTTTAAACGTTTAAATAATTTGGCTTAGAGAACCTGGGGTCCTTAAACAAAAGCCAGATGAGCAAAGATGCCTACTACTAGCCAAAGTCAGGCTCAGTGGGCAAATGCACTCAGCAGCAACAATGTCAGATGAGTTCACAAAGAAGAAACAGAGAGGTGGTCACCCACATGAATTTGTCTTCTTCCTTTCTTCTTGGCAGCGCAACGTGTGAAAGCTGAATCTGCAGAGGCTGTAGCAAAAATGCTGGAGGAAATGCAAAAGGAGAATCAGCAGATGATGGAGGAGAAAGAAAAGAGTTTTCAGGAATATGTGAAACAACTGACTGAGAAGATGGAGCAGGAGATGGCCCAATTAATGGCAGAGCAAAGAAGGGCTATGGCTACAATTCTACAGACAGACCAGACTCTCACAGTAAAAGAAAAGGAGATTGAAGGTGAGGAGCAATTTAAGAGACTAGATAGCCTCAGCAGCTTTTAAAAGTTTAAATAGTTTGGCTTGGAGAACCTGGGGTCCTTAAACAAAAGCCAGATGAGCAAAGATGCCTACTACTAGCCAAAGTCAGGCTCAGTGGGCAAATGCACTCAGCAGCAACAATGTCAGTTGAGTTCACAAAGAAGAAACAGCGAGGGGGTCACCCACATGAATTTGTCTTCTTCCTTTCCTCCTGGTAGTTCAACCTGTGAAAGCTGAATCTGCAGAGGCTGCAGCAAAAATTCTGGAGGAAATGCAAAAGAAGAATCAGCAGATGATGGAGGAGAAAGAAAAGAGTTATCAGGAACATGTGAAACAACTGATTGACAAGATGGAGCAGAAGAGGGCCCAATTAATGGCAGAGCAAGAGAAGACTGTGGCTCTTAAACTTAAGGTATATAATGATATCACCTTGAGGTGTCTCTTTTCTGTTTTGTGTCCACTCTCCCTGACTTGTTTGTGTGTCTATTAGAATAGAAAAACCCTAAGGTTCTTGCTTGCCCACTTACATCTTTCAAACTCTGTCTCCCTGATTTGGAGCCTGCCTGCATCTGGTTATTTAACAAAATTTATTATCCTTTATCTAAAATCCAGTCCTTTATCAGTAAACGACAGGTCCAGTGCATGGATTCATGCAATGTTTCGGTCTCTCAGCCTGACCTGCACCATCTCGCAATTTATGACGTGTCAGGAAATGTCAGAACAATGATTTTGGCCAAATCCCAACAGGCCAGGCCAAGGCACCTCACCAGTGCACAAATTCATGCACCGGGCCTCTAATATGTATATAAGATCTTTGCTTAATCTCTTCTCAATCTCCCATGTCTCCTCTTTTTTCTGAGATTCATCAGTCTGCTCTAAGTTTCCATGCCTGTGCATTGAGAGGCTGCCCTCTGATGGTCAGTGCATGTCATAGCTACCAGTCGAACAGTCAAATTGTTCAATGGTCATTTAGGCTTTTACATATATAGACAGGAGGCCCGGTGCACAAAATTTTGTGTATGGCTAGGGTCCCTCAGCCTAGCTGGCAATCAGGGCCAATCAGGACCTTCCTCTGGCTGTCACAGCAAGAAACTTTCCCCAGTTTCCAGCTGCTGGCTGGAGCTTTTCCTCCTCTGGCTGCCAGCTTACAGCTGGGGCTTCCTCTGGTGGTCAGCGCACATCATGGTGAGTGTCCGAACTTCCAAGGGGACAATATGCATATTACCCTATTATTATATAAGATTATTCAATTAATGGTAGCTATTATATTTCAGGCATTGTAAATATATCTTATCTGTATCTCTTGCTGAATATTATTTGAAGTAAGAATTGCTGTTTCTTAGAAGAAACAGAGGTTCAGAAAAGATGAGCTTTTACAGGGTCACACAGATCGGTAAGATATCTGAACCACTTTCAGACTTAGAGGAATCTACAATCACTGTTTTTCTGTCACACCTGGTGTGACTTTAGTTCTCAGAGAATCTTTATGAGCAGAAAGACTCTTTGCCTCTCACTCCTGTGTCTGCCACTCCTGCCTGTTTGCTATGCCCTACTCCTAGTTTGTGTAGTGAGTTTTCTGCAGAAATCCAGTATGGACAGTTAGGGGCCTTGATGTCCTTATTTGTATCCTGCTACTCTTGCCACCAAGCTGTGGAGGATTAAATCAAATTCCTTGATCTAGGATTCAGGCACTTCCTTTGATTTTGAGAAGTTTTATTTTTATCATGTGTATGTATGATTTTATATGTGTGTGTGTGTGTGTGTGTGTGTGTGTGTGTGTGTGTGTATAAGAGTCTATAAGATTTGAAAAGAAACATAATTAAGATTGCCCACATAGGTTGTATACAATTAATGGGACTTATAATTTAATTTTATCAAAATATCAAAAGGTATAAACCAAAATATCTCTTACCTAAAGGAGGTTCAAGATAAGCAATCATGGAGCTAGGATGTCCAAGTGAAAGTATCCTATATAATAAAAGCCTGATATGCAAATTGTCCCCTCTATTGGGAGTTTGACCAGGAGTCCGACTGCTCACTATGATGTGCACTGACCACCTTGGGGCAGTGAGGAACATGGCAGGCATCTGTGACCCAGAGCTGGCAGAGGGTGGCAGTGGAGGTGCTGCTGGTCCTGATTGGCCCCAATGAGATTGGGACTGCGGCAGGATGGTGGACCAGGTAAGTGGGCAGTGCCAGGCCAAGTTGAGTGTGAGCGGGGCCCCATCACCACACCAGTCCAGGTAGTGTAACCAGTGGCACTGAGGTAGCCTGGTGGGGCTTGATGACTCAGAAGGAGGGGTTATGCAGAGGCCCAGATGCTGCCCAGGACCCAGAGACCAGCTGGGACCTGCCCTTCCACACCAGATCCTTTGCTTCAATGGCCGGCCAAGCCTAGGAACCAATCGCACCTGCGCTTGGATTCCATGCACCACACCTCTTTGAATGAATATTTATAATAAAGAAAATTTCAAGAAGAAATTAAATACTCAAAAAAAAAAAAGAAGAACTATGAATGTGGAAACTAGCTAGAAGTTGAGATTTGCTTACAGCTGTGCTTTATTTACTCTTTATTTGTCCCTTTTTAGGAACAGGCTTTCTTACTAAAGGAAGGATTCCAAAATAATAGCAGACAACTTCAGAGAGAAATAGATAATCTCAAGAAAAAAATGGCAATACCACCACCGAACGATTGTGCCATAAACTAATGACCTAAGGGAAAGAGCTTGTCGGGTCACTCTACCAAGGCATAACTCAAGCAGTTGAAGAAACTTGAAAAATGTCACAACTTGAGAAAATGACCCCCTTTAAGCTAATAAAAGAAATCCACAAAAAAAAAATCCTTCACCTAACATACATACTTATTGATAATAAATGGAATGCTTTGCCCCTAACTCAGAAATAAAGCAAGAATGTCTAGTCTCTCCTCTCCAGAAAACAGCATAATGAAGGCTTCCTACAATATGGCAAAAGAAAGAAAGAAGGGAAGAAAGGAAGAGAAAGAGGAAAGGAGGGAGGGAGGGAGAAGGAAAGGAAAAAATAAAACTGCCTTCATTCTCACACGCAATGATTATGCAGATAGCTAAATCACAGAAAATCTACAACAAAAAAGCCAAAAACAGCAACATAAACTCTTGGCACAAATATGTGAGTTTAACAAGGTTCTAAGATTCAAGGTCAATTCACAAAAATGCACTTTCAACTATATTTTTATATAAAAGCAATAAAGTAGTGGACACCAAAAATTAAAAAACAATACCATTTACAATAGCTGTTTTTTGAAAATGGAATAGTTAGCTGAAACTGGTTTCGCTCAGGGGACAGAGCTTCGGCTTACAGAATGAGAGGTCCCAGAAACGATTCTGGTCAAGGGCATGTACCTTGGTTGCTGGCATATACCCAGTAGGGGGTGTGCAAGAGGCAGCTGATCCATGATTCTCTCTCATAGATGTTTCTAACTCTCTATCCCTCTCTCTTCCTCCCTGTAAAAAAATCAACTAAAAATATATTTTTTAAATGTTACAAAAAAGGAAAGAAAATGGAATAGTTAGGTTGAAATATAACTAAAGATGCCCACAATCTTCTTTTTTTTAATTTTTAAAAAATATATTTTATGGATTTTTTACAGAGAGGAAGGGAAAGAGATAGAGAGCTAAAATGTCAATGAGAGAGAAACATCGACCAGCTGCCTCTTGCACACCCCCCACCAGGGATACGCCAGCAACCAAGGTACATGCCCTTGACAGGAATCAAACCCGGGATCTTTCAGCCCACAGGCTGATGCTCTACCACTGAGCCAAACCAGTTTCGGCACACCCACAATCTTCTATCTTCATTCTAAGACCAAGAGATTATGGGATCGATCATGATGTATGAATTTCCTTAGATTCCAACTCCCTTGTAGTTTTTATGATGTTACTTTTATTCATTGTAGAGAAGAAGATTCAAGACCCTTATTTTTAGAATGATCTCTGACAAAACTATATACCTATTATTTGTTAAGATTTGTTTAGCAATAAAAATATGTCAACTGTGGGGGACAGAAAGGTATGGGGGGTCAGTGGGGAAAAAGGGGGATAGCTGTAGTACTAACAATAAAGATATATGGTGTGTGGTAGGCTTTTATCCAACAGAAAGGAAAAAATAAAAAATATAGCTCAGAACTCAGTGCCACATAATATTCCTACTACACACATACACACTCACACACACATCCTACCCTTCCCACTCACTGTCAGTTCTATGACAAACAGGATTTCATTGAACACAAGACAGGAAGACTAACTCAGAGTTCTTTTCCTCAAAACTATGTTCAAAACAGAGTCCCTAGGGAGTTAGATGAGGCTTCATGAAAAGCATCCATTGCATAGGCTACAGGGATTATTCATTTAAAAAACATTGGTTGAGTACCTATCACATATTCTGCCAAGGAGTGGGTATATAGTTGAATCCCTCTCTTAAGGAGTTCATAGTCTAGAGGTGAAGACAGAGATTACATATTACAGAAAATTAAGTGTCCACGAAATTGAGGGGAGAGGATTTCTCATTTAGGAAGAAGATGATCTAATCGCTCTACCCCAAGATATCTCAAATGGCTCCTTAGTATGTCTTAACCATATTTCCCTTATCCATCTATTAATCAAAAAAAAATCCAATCTGGGAGAGAGAGATAGAAGGAGAGAGAGCACCTATCACCTGGCCCCAAAAAACCTATTTTATTAACTGTGTCTCCCTTGGAGTTATTGGTAAAGAAATGAAGAGAGCAATGGGTTCCTTCTAGTGGCCAATATTATTATTACTCTTCACAGTATTTTATCACTACCTTTTATCACCAGAGTTTATAGTTTGTCTCCTCCACTAGAATACAAGTGGGCAGGAACATTACCTATTTTGTTTATCATGAACTCAACCATGTAGAAAGGCTCCAGGCATATAGTAAATCACACAATAAAAATTTTTAAACACATGAGTGAACAACCTAATGAATAGTTTATCATCCCAGCACCATTCCTGATGCTTTTCCCTAAAAGTTTAACATTTGATTGTTTAATATCATATTGAAGATTATAGGAATTCTATGGTTATTTAAATTCATGTACTATTTAGAGTACAGTCTTCTCCCTCTCCCTCTCTGTTTCCATAAAGGATTTCATCATTATTCCTTCTTCATAGACCTAGAGAACCTAGTGTTGATTTATGTTCCTGCCATTGCTCTGGGGATCTAGCTGACAGAAAACAGGTAGTGCTGACCAGCAGCAGTGCTGAGAGGACACTGCACCCTAGGACAAATTGAAGGAGCAAAGGGCAGTCCCCACTGAAACCCTCCAGGAGCTGAGAGCCTGCACAAAGCCTGTAAGAGAGAGGCCTCTAAAAGCTTTAGAGCTCCATCCTGCATGTGAACCAGGAATTCCAGAGGTGAAGCCACACTGAGAGGAAACATACCCTTCCTTAAAAGGGCAATTCCTACCAGGTGCTGTCAGGGATTCTCACTTGTGCAGTGACATGTTTAAACACTATTAACCGAAAGTGACACAGTGAGTCCACACCTTTTTAAAAATTGTTCAAAGGGCCCTACCCAGTTTGGCTCTCTCAGGGGATAGAGCATTGGCCTGTGGACTCAAGGGTACCATGTTTGATTCTGGTAAAGGGCACACCCAGTAGTGTGCAGTAGGCAGCTGATCCATGTTTCTCTCTCATTGATGTTTCTAACTCTCTAACCCTCTCCCTTTCTCTCTGTAAAAAATCAATAAAATGTGTTTTTAAAAAATTAATATAAAAATTGTTCAGAGACTGTAAAAAAAATTCTCACTGATCAAGTAACCACTTCTAATATTAAGTTGCTATAAATCCAGCCAAATTTGCATGTGGATAGACAGACAGGAAGGAAGGCAAATAGATACATAGATAGATAGTTATCCTGGGCAGCCTTTCTGTGGGTAAATGTACAATGTCTACTATGATATTTAAAATATGTCCTGTTTGTACAGCTATTCTTACCTGGCTGGAAAACATCAATTTACTTTCATAATACATACAAAAACAAAACAAAACAAAAAACTTGCATTTAAAATAATGATATGAAGAGAGAAACTAAGATGGCAGCCTAGGTAAGCATCTAAGCTGCTGCTTCACATAACAATTTCAAAACAACAACTAAAAGACAGAATGGATATCATCCAAAACTACAGGAAAGCTGGCGGAGTGGGAAATCTGCAACTAGAAAGAAGGAGAGAGGCTCACAGATCGAATTGGAAGCTGCAAAGTGCTGAGGTAGGGAGATGCTTGTGTGCAGAGAGGAAGGGCAGCTGAATGCCTGGCTGGTGGGAGAGGAAAGAAAGACCCTGATTGCACTGAACCCTTTCCAATAGTACTGAACCCCAATCCCGGTCAAAATACTGTGGAACCAGGCTCATATGGGTGGAGTCTGGACTGTAGAGAAAGGAACCTGAAGACTCAGAGACTGGGAGACTCGGGAAGCCAGGAGCCACAGCAGGCAGGGTCTACAGTAACCTGCAAGGGAGTGTGCACAGAGAGGTCTGACTGCGGAAGTTGCTCAGCCTCTCCATAATGGAAGGAGACAGAAGGTCCAAACTACAGAGACCCAACCCAATTCCAGGTGAGCCCCTTGGGCACCCATGCTCTTGCACAGGAATCTGTACAGTCAGGCGGAAACTCAGGGGAGCCATGGAAGTCAGAGGTCAGGCAGAAACTCAGGCGAGTGCACAAGAGCAGGACTGACAGAAAGCCAAAGACTGTCAGCTCAGCCCTGAGACTCCGCCCCATCCAAGCTGAGCACAGAGGCTTTTGCAATTTTGCAAGTCTGATCCTATAAGACTGTCTCCAATAGAGAAGGTATCCCGGAGTAGACATAAATGATACTCACATCCAATAGGCCTGGAGGTCAATTCCTCCCAGTGATACCAACAACAATCAAATCTTAATTACAAAAAGGCTGTTCAAGCAGTCCACAAATGGGAGCACCAAGAGTGTCTACCTCAGGTAACTGGGGAGACTGACTCACTGGGCCATATAGGATATGAAATACACAAAGAGATCCTACCAACTCTGGGAAGCAGTGAAAATGCTGAGACAAGAAAATAGATCTCAAACAAAAGAGATGGAGAACAAAAGATTGGATATAGAGTTCAAAACGACGGTTATAAGGTTTTTTTAAGAATTTCCTAGAAAGGGCCAACAAATTTAATGAGATCCAACTAGAAATTAAACATAAACTGACTGAAATAATAAATATTATACAGAGATTCAACAGCAGACTGGAGGAACACAAGAAACAAGTCAAAGATTTTTAATACAAAGAGCCAAAGGACACTCTTCTGGAGAAGCGAGAAGAAAAGAATCCAGAAAGTTGAAGACAGTGTAAGGAGCCTCTGGGACAACTTCAAGCAAACCAACATCAGAATTATGGGGGTCCAGAAGAGAGAGTACAAGATACTGAAAACATATTTGAAGAAATAATGTCAGAAAACTTCCCCCACCTGGTGAAAGAAATAGACTTACAAGTCCAGGAAGCGCACAGAACCCCAAACAAAAGGAATCCAAAGAGGACCACACCAAGACACATCATAATTAAAATGCCAAGGGCAAAAGACAAAGAGAGAATCTTTCAAGCAGCAAGAGAAAAGCAGTTGGTTACCTATACAGGAGCACACATACGACTATCAGCTGATTTCTCAACAGAAACTATGCAGGCCAGAAGGGAATGGCAAGAAATATTCAAAGGGATAAATAGCGAGAATCTACAACCAAGATTACTGTATCCAGCAAAGTTATCATTCAGATTTAAAGGGCACATAAAGAGCTTCACAGATAAGAAAAAGCTAAAGGAGTTCATCACCACCAAACCAGTACTATATGAAATGCTGAAAGGTATAATTTAAGAAGAGGAAGAAGAAGAAAAAAAGATAAAAATTATGATCAACAAATACATATATATCAACAAGTGAATCTAAAAATCAAGTGAATTAAAAATCAGAGGAACAGAATAAACTGGTGAATATAATAGAATCAGGGGCAAAGAAAGGGAGTGGATTGATTATTATCATGGGGATACGGGTAGGGGGGGTGCAGGAAGTGACTGGATTAAAATTGTACACCTATGGAAGAGGGCAATGGGGAAGGGGGAGGTAAGGGGAGAGGATGGGGCAGGAACCGGGTGGAAGGGAGCTATGGAACGGAGGGGGGGGGGGGAAACAATTGTAATAATTTGAGCAATAAAGGTTTATTTTTAAAAAATAAATAATAAAATAAAATAATGATATGAGGTTGAAAATGGACATAACTCTTTTTTGATAAATATAATTGTATATACTTAATAGGTGAAATATGATTTTATTTTTATTATTTGTAAATGTTTTTATTGATTTTTAGAGAGAGAAGAGAAAGTGGTAGAGAGATAGAAACATCAATAATAGAGATACATAGATCCGCTGCCTACTGGGGATCAAGCTCATAACTCAGACATGTAGATTCAACAGGAATCAATCTGATGACACCTTGGTTCATGAATTGTTTTGGGGGAAGTTGGTGGGGTGATAAAATTTTCTCATTTATTATAGTGATAGTTAGACAAATATATATAAATCCATTAAATTGTACCTTTTGAATCTGTGAATTATATGGCATATGAGCTCTATACCCATAAACCTGTCTGGTTGAGTTTTTTTAAGGTTATATAGCCTTCACTCATGTGGTGGTGGGTGCTTTAGTCAATCTTGTAATCTTCTGAGGCCTCATTTTTTCTCTCTAAGACTTTTTCTTCTTAATCTATCTCCAGTTTCTAACTACTATTCATTATTATGTACAGCAGCATAGGTGACCAATCAAGTGACTAGTCCATTATTTCAAACCGGGATTTTCCTACATTTGTATATTCAAAAACCCTTTCATATATTCTGCTGAGCAAAAGTCATCTTCTAGGTACCATCACTATAGAAAACCTTCCCAAGTTAGCATACCCCTGCATGCACAATATAAGTCTCATCCATGAAGTCCGTGGTGGGTCCAATCAGTATCTATGATGAACTGAGCAAAAGGAATGGGATGAGTTCTATATGAAAATTTTATTTGCCCGTGAAAACCCCTTTCAGAACCGTGTCTGTTCTAATAGAATCAGTGTATCTACTTAATCAGATACATTACTTTTCCTCCAAAGCCAATGGATTAAGAGATGACTTACATACTATAAGAAACTATCTTTCTTACCTTCATTCCTCTTCCCCCCCCAAATTATTCTGTCAACATGCATTTGATAATGGGACTTTAAATTATGGCAGGCTAAATATGTGAAAAACCTTCCCCCTTACAAAACATCTATAAATGCCAAAAAATATATATATATATATTGCTAATGTTTTGAACTATATCAGTGTGTTTGAGAAGAAAATCATGGTAGTACCTGGAAGCTGACGCTGTGACCATTCTGAAGCAAGTGCCCATCTTTGACTCTTAATGACCATAAGAAGAGCATAGGAGGAAGTCTTGGTGCTGAGATTGGTAGGTTTCCTAATTGGAAACATAGAATTAATTGGCAATCTTCCCAGGAAAGGATAGGCTAATAAGTATTTGTTTACAACATAGGAAAAATTACCTGTTGACCTGCATTAGAATCTTACCTAATAAAAGAGTAATAGGCAGAT
Organism: Pipistrellus nathusii; assembly: GCA_963693515.1. Taxonomy (NCBI): domain Eukaryota; kingdom Metazoa; phylum Chordata; class Mammalia; order Chiroptera; family Vespertilionidae; genus Pipistrellus; species Pipistrellus nathusii. Next base: position 63,022,112 of record OY882859.1, on the reverse strand, counting down.
TGACCATCATTCTAGCACACAAGATGGCTGTGTCATGTCGTCAAAAATTCTGGCCCTATATGGACACAAGATGGCCACTACAAGATGGCCAGCAGAAGAGAGCAGTTGGGAGGGCAGTTGGGGCCATCAGGCCAAGCAGGGGAGGGCAGTTAGGGGTGACCAGGCCAGCAGAGGAGGGAAGTTGGAGGCAAATGGGCCTGCAGGGAAGGGCATTTGGCAGGGAACCAGACCTGCAGGGGAGGATAGTTAGGGATGACCAGGCCTACAGAGGAGGGCAGTTAGGGGCCAACAGGCTGGCAGGGGAGCAGTTAGGCATCAAGCAGGCTGGTAGGGGAGTGGTTAGGGTGTGATCAGGCTGGCAGGCAGAAGCAGTCACGGGCAATCTTACTGGGATCCTGCCTAAGCAGGCACTTGGACATCCCTCGAAGGGTCCCAGATTGTAGAGGGTGCAGGCTGGACTGAGGGCACCCCCCAACCACCATGCATAAATTTCATACACCAGACCTCTAAATTTAAAAATAAAACCTTTCCCTTACCTGAGTGTTGAATTGAACTTACCTACATTACACGTTTGGTCTCAGAAACTACTTAAAATGAGCCATCATTGATGGGTGCCCAGAACATCTGGCAGCAGCAATTCCTTTTTGGAAAGCTGTGTTCCACTTGGAATCAGAAGATTCCCACACAACAGTCCAGAGAATCCTGGGGCCAAACCGCATACTCAAAAAAGGGTGCAATCACACAAGCAAGAGATACAAAGTAACAGACAAATGGCATAAAGACCCACTAGGATCAGACACTGTAATTTTGAGCTCAGGTGATAAGATAAAATGATTATACTGTTTAATAATATAAGAAATAATATTTCAAAAACAAGATATCATAAAATACAATAAAGCAGATTTTGAAAATAAAAATGTTTTAAGCAGAAAAGATTTTTCTTGAATGGATAATATAATTAATCTTTTTTCAAGATAATAATAACCTTCATGGTTATAATTATCATCTTAATTGTTGACGACTAACTATCACGTGCCCACTTAAGTAAACGATGTGTCAGAGGAGGGAAAATGGCAGCAGAATAGACAGACATATCCCAAGCCTTGTCCTGGAGCGGATAGAACAGTCAGCTATATCAAACAATATCCACCCGAATTGGTGAAGTGGACACAGCTGGTGAGACAATCCACAGCCAGGAAGGGCTGAGGATGATGGTACAACCACGGTTCTGGTCTGTAGAGAACTATGAGACATCAGAGCCCAGAGGATAAGAGGGAAAATGTTCAGTACTGAGGCAGCGGCACTTGGGACAAGCATAGAGTCTGACTGTGGAAAGGAGGTGCGTAGGTCTGCTGGTGGCAGGGGATTCTAGATCAGAGTGCACTGTCAGAGGGGGCATTCCGGACAGCTGCCCAGAGCATGCTGTGCCTGGAAGAGAGTGACTGGCAGAGGCCCAGCTCTTCCCCTCTCTGTGGTCTTTGCTTTCCTTCTCTGAACCTAGTTCATAGGACCTTTTGGATAAGGACACTCGCCCGTGGGTGAGGTGCAGGCTTGTGGAGTCTGGGGAGAGAAGAGGGTCCAGGAGAGAGGTGGCCACAAGTCTGGCACTGATTCATACTGGACGCACAGGATCTGGGCAGCCATTTTCCCCTGAAAAGATAGCCCCTCCCTGCAGTCTCCAGGCAACCAAGACAGCCACACCCAGAATACACCTTGAATGGTACAAAGGATAAAAAAAAAATTTTTAAATCTAAATAGTCCCTGAGAATCCACAGGGTCTTGCCTAAAGAAAGGCCTTCAGTCCTAGCAATAGAAAATTGAGAGACTGAAGATAGCATGGAAGAGTGGGTTCTTAAACCAGCCAAAGGAAAAATACTTCACTTTTTCATTTTTTAAAAATTTTATTATTATTATGTTATCTCTTTGTTTTTTTATTTTATTTTTTATTTTGTTTCTTTATTGTCTATTTCTTTTTGTATTATTTTTCTATCATTCTAATTTATTTTAATACCATTTTCTTTTTACAGAGATCCCAAACAATCAAACAATGCAGGAGAGTTTGGAGATTGACTTTATTCACTATGGTGGGCTTCGAGAAAATGAATTCAAATTCTAAGCAAGGCTACAAGTAGAACTTCCCTTTTTATTAAAGAGCCAGCCCTGTGTGCACTTAGTGGTTTTCTCAGTGTTGGCCTTGAAAACAACCCAGTTCTATCCAAGTAAAAAATGCACCTGGCATGGCATTGAAATTATGGCCATATCTAGTCTCTGGCCTACAAGGTCATACAGTTAAATTTATCTTCATCATTATTCAAACAGGCTAAGGCAGGCTAGAAAGCAAAGTTATTTTTTTTTTTTTTTTTTTAGAATAAGAGGCCATCTAAGAAAAAACAGCAAAAATTCCAAACAGCAGGGGTGTTTGTTTTTTTGTTTGTTTATTTTTACAAAATAGGGGTTTTCTTTCTTTTTCTTTTTTTTCAAACTAGGGGTTTTCCTTCTCATTCCCAGTATGTAGGTCCATTGCCCACTTTTTAATTGGATCATTCATCTTTCTTTTATTTATTTGTATAAGCTGTCTGTAGATGTTAGAGATAAAACCTTTATCAGTGATAACATTCGCAAATATGTTCTCCCATACAGTGGGCTTTCTTGTTGTTTTGTTGATGGTTTCTTTTGCTGTAAAAATGTTTTTTATTTTGATGTAGTCCCATTTGTTTATTTTCTCTTTAACTTCCATTGCCCTAGGGGCAGTATCAGTGAAGAAGTTCTTTTTGCATATGTCAGAGATTTTGCTACCTCTGGATGCCTCCAGTATTTTTATGGTTTCCCGTCTTATGTTTAAGTCCTGTACCCATTTTGAATTTATTTTTGTGTATGGTGTAAGTTGGTGATCTAGTTTCATTTTTTTGCAAGTGTCTGTCCAATTTTCCCAACACCATTTATTGAAGAGACTGTCTTGATGCCATTGTATGTTCATACCTCCTTGTCAAATATTAATTGAGTATAGATGTTTGGGTCCATATTCGGATTCTCTACTCTATTCCACTGATCTATATGTCTGTTCTTGTGCCAATACCAGGCTGTTTTGAAAACAGTGGCTTTGTAATACAGCTTGAAATCCGGTATTGAGATTCCTCTACTTTACTCTTCTTTCTCAGGATTGCTGTGGCTATTCAGGGTCTTTTTTTGTTCCAGATGAATTTTTGGAGAGTTCTTTCTAGGTCTGTGAAGTATGCCATTGGTATTTTAATGGGGAGTGCATTGAACTTATAAATTGCTTTGGGAAGTATGGACATTTTGATGATGTTGATTGTACCAATCCAAGAACATAGTATGTTTTTCCATCTGTTTACATCTTCCTCTATCTCTTTTTTCAGTGTCATGAAGTTTTCCTCATATAGGTCTTTTATCTCCTTAGTTAAGTTTATTCCTAGGTATCTCAGTTTTTTTGGTGTGATGGTAAATGGGATTGCTCTTTTAGTCTCTGTTTCTGTAAGTTCACTGTTGGTATATAGAAATGCCATAGATTTGTTGGCGTTAATTTTGTATTCTGCTACATTGACAAATTCATTTATTAAATCAATTAGTTTTTGATGGAGTCTTTTGGGTTTTGATGTACAATATCATGTCATCTGCAAATAAGGATAACTTTACTTCTTCTTTTCCAGTTTGAATGCCTTTTATTTCTTCTTGGTGTCTAATTGCAATGGCTAGTACTTCCAGTACTATGTCAAATAGGAGTGGTGAGAGTGGGTAACCCTGTCTTTCTCCTGTTCTTAGAAGGAATGGTTTTAGTTTTTGCCCATTGAGTACCATGTTTTCTGTGGGTTTATCATATATAGCTTTTATTATGTTTAGCTATGATCCTTCTATTCCCACCTTGTTGAGAGTTTTAATCAGGAAAGGGTGTTTCATTTTATCAAAAGCTTTTTCTGCAACGATTGATATGACTATATGATTTTTATCTCTCAATTTGTTTATGCGATGTATCACGTTTACTGATTTGCAGATATTGTACCATCCTTGCATTCCTGGAATAAATCCTACTTCATCATGGTGTATGATCTTTCTGATGTACTGCTGGAGGCGATTTTCTAGAATTTTTATTGTAGTTAATTTCCAGTTTTATGCCACTATGATCTGAGAAGATGCTTGATATGACTTCTATCTTCTTGAATTTGAAGAGACTTTGCCTATGTCCCAACATGTGGTCTATCTTTGAAAATGACCCATGTGCATTTGAGAAGAATGTATATTCTGTGGCTTTGGGGTGGAATGTTCTGAAGATGTTGATTAATTTTATCTGGTCTAGTGCGTCATTTAGGATTGATGTTTCTTTGCTGATTTTTTGTTTAGATGATTTGTCCAAAGGTGACAGTGGAGTATTAAAATCTCCTACTATGATTGTATTGCTATTAATCTCTCCTTTAATGTCCTCCACCAGGTTTTTTTTTTAATGTATTTGGGTACTCCTGCATTGGATGCATATATGTTTACCAGGGTTATTTCTGCTTTTTGGATTGCTCCCTTTAGTATTATGAAGTGGCCTTCATTATCTCTTATGTCCTACACTTTGAAATCTAATTTGTCAGCTATAAGTATTGCTACCCCAGCTTTTTTTTAATTTCCATTCACCTGGAAAACATTTTTCTATCCCTTCACCCTCAGTTTGTGTGAGTCTTTTTTTCTGAAATGGGTTTCTTGTAGACAGCAGATATATGGGTATTGTTTTCTTATCCAATCTGTTACCCTATGTCTTTTTTTTAATATATTTTATTGATTTTTTACAGAGAGGAAGAGAGAGGGAGAGAGAGTTAGAAACATCGATGAGAGAGAAACATTGACCAGCTGCCTCTTGCACACCCCCTACCGGCTACCGGAGATGTGCCCGCAACCAATGTACATGCCCTTGACTGGAATCGAACCTGGGACCTTTCAGTCCACTGACCGACGTTCTACTGCTGAGCCAAACCGGTTTTGACTACCCTATGTCTTTTGATTGGAGTGTTTAATCCATTTACATTTAAAGTTATTATTGATAGGTACTTATTTGATGCCATTTTTATGTTCCATTTTATACCCCTGTGTTCCTTCTTTGCTTCCTATTTCTTTATTTTTACAGTAGACTCTTTAGTATTTCTTCATTGCTGGTTTGGTGAGATAAATTCCCTTAGACTTTTTTTGTCTGTGAAGCTCCTGATTTTACCTTCAATGTTGATTGATAGCCTTGCTGGGTACAGTATTCTTGGATTCAGACTCTTCCTTTGCATGACTTTGTATACTTCATTCCATTCCCTTCTGGCCTGATGAGTTTCTGTTGAGAAATCAGTTGCTAATCTGATGGGGGTCCCTTTATATGTAATTTTCTGTCTCTCTCTGGCTGCTTTTAAGATTCATACTTTGTCATTGGTGTTTGCCAATTTAATTATAATGTGCCTTGGTGTCAGTCCTTGGGGATTTATTTTGCTTGGAACTCTGCGAGCATCTTGGATTTGTGTGGGTTTTCTCTATCTCAGGAAAGTTTTCTGTCATTATTTCTTGAAATACGTTTTCCATGTCTTCCTCAGTTTCCTTTCCTTCTGGAACCCCTATTATTCTAATATTATTTTGTTTTGTATTGTCCCAAATTCCCTGTAGGCTCTCCTCCTGCTTTTTAATTTTTTTTTTTTCTAGAAGCTGCTCTAATTGGGTATTTTTTTCCATCTTGTCTTCTAGCTCACTGATGTGGTCCTCTGCTTCTTCTAGTCTACTCTTGATGCTTTCTATTGAGTTCTTCATAGTAGCAATGTCATTTTTAATTTCTTCTTGGTTCATCTTCATTTCCTCTTGGTTCTTATTCATTTTCTCTTGGTTCTTACTCATATTGTCAAATTTCTCTTCCATTCTTTTTAGCCATCTTATGATCATTACTCTGAATTCATGCTCTGGTAAGTTGGTTGCCTCTAATTCATTTACTTTCTTTTCTGGTGATGCCTGCTTTTCTTCCATGTGCAGGCTATTTCTTTGTCTCGCCATGGTGTCTCTTTTCAGGATGTCTGATTATGTAGTTCTCTTTCTCTTGTGTTGATTTAAAGGCACAAAATACAACACTACCAAATACAACACAAGAGGCACTGAACAGGAATGTATTCGTAATATTAATAACTTCTAATAAAGGTTATTAGAGAAAGGCAAATTAGGGGATAGGAGAGAAAGAAGAACAGAAATAGAAGAAGAAGAAGAAGAAGAAGAAGAAGAAGAAGAAGAAGAAGAAGAAGAAGAAGAAATAAAGAGATAGAAAAAAATGAAAATAAAATTAAATAATGTAGTGTCAAAATGAAATTGAGAAACAGGAAAAAGAAGAGAGAGAGAGAGAGAAAGAGAGAGAGAGAGAGAGAGAGAGAGAGAGAGAGAGAGAGAGAGAAAGAAGAAGAAGAAGAAGAAGAAGAAGAAGAAGAAGAAGAAGAAGAAGAAGACTAAGAGAGAAAAAGGGGAACAAACCATATATATATGTGGAGACAATTCCAATAGAAAAACCACTAATCCCAGCAAATGCCAGCAAGAATACTTGGAGATTAATACAAACTACAATACCCACTAATATCAAACAAGGCTAGGATAAACAGAAATAAAAACAAAACAAAAACAAAGCAATTAAAAAATACTAAGCAACAATAACAACAAAAGAATAAGCATATAAATCTCACTAAAAAGCATAAAAATTCAATATAATCAACATTCATGCAAAGAACAACAAAAGAACAGAGAGGAAAACAGTTTTTATATTTTAATAGTTAATATAGGGAAGAGAGTGGTATTTATGCACTTGGAGCAGGGGTTTAGAAATTAGGTACAAAGCAGGGTGAGAATTTTAGCAGGGTGTATACAGAAAGAGTAGGGAAAAACTAAAGCAGGAAAGGGTTGAGATAAACAGGAGACAAAAAGGGGAAAGGTTAGTAAAAGAGTGATGGTGTAAAGGTCGAGTTGGGATAGGGTTGAACAATGCTATAGTAGAGATGAAAATAGAATGAAGAAAACTAATTCCAATGTAAAATAAAGAGAAAATAAAATGGTACTTAAAAAAAAAAGGAAACAAAAAAATGCAAAATAGCAGTAGTAATAATGATGATTGAAACTAAAAAATGTAATAATTGAAAATGTAAAATCAAGTGAGGAAAAAGAAAAAAATAGTTTCTTAAGTAAAAGATGTAAAAAATGAAAAAAATAAAAGATGTAAAAAATGAAAATAAAATAAAAAATAGAAAAATTAGCATTAAAAAATGTGCAGTAGTGGTCATTCACTTCCTCTGTTATTCTATTTGGCACACCTGTTTCTCAGTCCAGACAGTATTGCAGTTCCCTGTGTTCCACTGCACCTGTTTTATAAGCTAGTCCTTAATTTTAAGTAGGCTATTTCTTAGTTATTTGTGTCTGTTTATTTTTGATTAATTAAAAGTAATAATAATTTTTTAAAAAGTCAGTGTGTAATTCAGTCCCTAGGTGGCAGTGCTTCTGGATTGACTTCCCCGTCTTTTTGGCTGCTCTAGCCTTCTTTCTCTATGGCACTCTCTATGGTTTGTCGAGGTAGGCTGCCTCGGTGCTGACTCTCAGATGGTCTCTTCCTGCTCTGATCCCCTGTTTCAAAAAAGGCAATTTCCCCCTGCAGTCTCCCAGGATATGCCAAACTGGGCAGTCCTTCCATAGTACTCAGAAGCAAGGGGGTGAAGGGGACCAGGTGCAGGATGGGTCTGCGCCAAGGTGTCCAGATGTTCCACTTTTGGCGGGACAGTCCTGATTCTTAACAATTTGTCCCGCGTCCCTTGGCATTTTACAAACGCCCCGATTTTGGGGAAGATCATACCAAACCCAGTACTGGGTCTTGCAGTGTGCAATTCTCTCTGCAGCCGCTGCCTCTTTCAGAGCTGCTGCAGCCACTGCCGCCACAGCAGGGACCCAGATCCTTCATGGTATCCCCTGCAAACTCTGACTTTTCTGTGGGTGATTGAAGAACTCCTTTGAATCCATGTGTTTGCGCTGATTGGGGCATCACAGACAGCTGTTCGGTGGTCTCCACTGTTGTGGGTTTTTCAGGCCTCAGATAAGATCTTCTTTTCTTTGTAAGATGGAGGGGTTTTCCCTCTGAGCCCATAGCTCCGGGAGAGGTCTCCACCACGGTGCTTGGTCAGGAAATCCTGTCCAGCAGACCTCTACCTTCTCTTAGAATTCTGCTACCTCTTAGCTTGCCAACTAACATTCCCCAAGCGACTCTCAGGCGCTTCTTCTATCTGCTCTGGGACGAGGCTCAAAACAGGTCCATCTGTTTGGCCGCCATTTAAGTGTTATAAGGAGAGGCATTATCTGGACTGCTCTTTGTGTTGGATACGGTGTGTTACCGGGACAGGCAATGATTGATTGTTGGGGGCTATGTCTATTGCAGAGGCTAGGTAAACCAGACTGTAGGTCCCAGTCCACTTGGCAGGTACAGAGATAGATATTGGTGCCACAGAGGAAGAAAATTCCCTGGGTCTCTAAACAGAAGGTATTCTCGATGGTAAAGAGGTATGTGAGCTTGCTACTCTCCTGTTCCCAGACAAAGAGAGTTCCTGCCAAGGTTGCCCCTATAAGAGGCTGAAAGGGGCCTCGAGGGTTATTGTCTGTGGCCCCAGAGGCAGTATTTTCAAAGAAAATAAATTTTCTGTCAGTCTCCACCCAAAATTTAGAGTGTGTGAGCCCATGGGAAGGGAGTTGATGGCATGAGGCCTGTCTCATGATGGCATGAGTCCTGCCATGGGTGAAACCTTGAGCAGGTGCAGGGTCGGCCTGAGCAGAGGTGTCAGTGGTTGGGAATGCCACTGAAATGGTGGGCCCTGCTGAAAATTGAACAGGGTTCCGAAAAGGAGCTGTTTGGGTGACGACATAGTTAATCCAATTAGAGGCTGGTTTTAGGTTGAGAGTAAAATTACAAAGACTTTGATCAAAGTGTCCCAAAGCACCTCCTCCAGGGAGCTCCCTTCTGATGCAACGGGATGAGTGAAATGCTAAGGCAGTGTTCATGGTTACCAGTCATAAGGTGGGAACTTTGTTGGATCGGTGTGGTACCATATCATTTAAATAAGTTTGGAGTAGCTGGACAGCCCTGGCTGTAAGGGTCCCTTTTATAATGTCTGTGATTTTAAAGTTATAAAGTTCATTGAGTTGCATAAGTTGGAATGGAGGTCCTCCATATATTTTATAATGGAAGGACAGACTAGAATCAGACCATGTGTGCAGGGAGGCAGGGAGGTGGGGGCTTGTAGATGAGAGGGGAAGACAGAGCCAGCACTCCCTGGCTAGGGCTGGATTGGTCTGATTTAAGAGGGAAAGGGTAAGGTTAAGTATTTTGTAGAGATAGTGAGGACTTAGGAAGCTCTTAAGGGGCAGAGTGTAGACCTGTGAGTGGTTAAGATTAAGAGAGTTCAGTAACAGTGAAAGAATTAGCCTTAGCTTCATTGTGTTCCTTTGCTGTATAGGAAGCAATAATTTTATGGTGCCTCTTTGTTCCAGCAAAGGCAGAAGAGCTCTCCTCCTGGGATTAGCCTCGCGTTCTGGCGGCACTCATAAAAAGACAAAATGAGAATTATTAGAAAGATAAAAACAATAATTATCCAGAGATACCAGAGCATTTTCAATTTCAGAGAAGATAAGAAAGATTAGCGTGAGGAAGAATTCAGCAGGGCATTTCTGAATCCCTTGGAGCAGGTTGATCAGCCAGGTCTGTTGTTTTCTTGAAGGTGATCTGCAGGGGGTGTTTCTGGTCAGAGGTCACCTTCCACTCAGGCTGGATGTCACTCGGTTGGTGGGCTGCTTTCACCTGAGAGTGGTGAATCCTGCAACCTTGAGAGGTATGGGGAGTGGTTAGTATGACTGGAAAAGGTCCCTTCCAAATTGGCTTAAGGAGTTCTTTTTTCCAGTCTTTTACCCAAACCTGGTTTCCGGTTTATAAGGATGTACAGCTGTTCCTAGAGAGATGGATAGTCGGTCAATAACCCATCTGTGGATCTCAAAGACAGTTTTTCCAAGTCCTTATAGTTGCTTCTGGATTTCTAAGCTTTCTATTTCCCCCAAATCTCCCTTTGGCTGAATTAAGGGATGGTGTCTACCATATAGAATTTCAAAGGGAATGAAACCTACCCTAGTCCTCAGGGCACAGCATACCACAGGAATGCAAGAGGCAAGATATCTATCCAGGGTAAAGTTGTCTCTTGGCATAGCTTAGTCATAGCCTACCTTAGAGTCTGGTTCATGCTTTTTACTTTCCCTGAACTCTGAGGCCTGTAAGCTGTATGTAGGTTCCATCTAATCCCTAAAGCCTTAGCTACCTGATGTACTATTTCTGCTACATAGGCTGGGCCATTATCAGACCCTATGGTCAGAGGCATTCCATACCTTGGAATTATGTCCTTTAGCAATGCCTTAGTGACCTCTCTCACCTTTTCAGTGTGAGTGGGATATGCCTCGACCAAGCCTGAAACAAGGACTAGTAGGTATTTATTTCCTCTGCTAGGCCCTACTTCTGTAAAGTCTACTTCTAAGTCCTCAAAAGGAGCTTTCCCACAGTGCTGAACTCCTATAAGTCCCACACAGGATCCTGTTTGACATAATTCTGTGCACAGAGGAGGCATCACTGAGAGACTAAAGCACACAAGGAGGGAAGGCGGGCAATTAGGTAATATCTGCCTAACAAAGCTTCTGGAGCAGTCTTCCCTAAGTGAGTAAGTTCATGCTGCTGGAGGACTACCTTATGTGCTAACTGTTCTGGGGCATAGACCCTATGATCTGGGAGCATCCACCAACCTTCTTTTGTTCTTTTGCCCCCTTCTTGCTGAGCCCATTCCTCCTCCTGCGGAGCGTACTTTGGAGATTCAGGTAATTTGGGGGCCAACATGACCCATGCTGGTGCTGTTTGTCCTTTGGCAGCCTGCTTTACTGCAGTATCAGCACGATGGTTTCCTTCTAACACTGACTCTTCCCCTTTCTGGTGACCTTTGCAATCTTTGACAGCTATTGCTTTAGGCTCCCAAACTGCTTCTAGTAGCTTTAAAATCTCATTTTGATTTTTGATTCCTTTTCCTCCTGCCGTCAGGAGCCCCCCTTTCTTTGTATATAGCCCCATGAATATGCAGGGTAGCGAAGGCATAGCGTAAATCAGTGTAGATGTTGGCACGCTTATCCTTACTGAGTTCCAAGGCTCTGGCAAGGGCCCAAAGTTCTGCTCTTTGCGCTAACCATCCTTCAGGCAGGACCTGTGCTTCAATTGTCTCAAAGTTTGATACTACTGCATATCCAGCTCATCGTTTTCCTTCATCTAAGAAGCTGCTGCCATCTGTGAATAATACCAAGTCCGGGTTTGGCAGGGGCCTACCTATTAGATCCGGCCGGCTAGACTAAACCTCCTCTAGGACTTCCAGGCAATCATGTTCAGGGCTCCCCTCAGCAACGGGTAGAAAGTGGCAGGATTAAGAGTTCTTACTGCTTCTAATAGTACCCGCGGATTCTCACTTAACAACCCTTGGTCTTGAGTCATCCAAGCAGGAGTTAGCTTCCATTAGAGTAATAACAGAATGAAGTACCTTTACATTTAAGTTTTGTCCCAGGGTAAGCTTATCTGCTTCTTTGACTAATAATGCGTGGCTGCAAGGGCCCTGAGACTGGGGAGCCACGGGAGGCAACAGGGTCAATCTGCTTGGAGAGATAGGCTACTGGTCTTTGCCAAAGTCCAAATTCCTGGCTTAGAACTCCTAGGGCTACCCCATTGTTTACATGGACTAAGATTAAAGCCCCCTGTCACATCTGGTAACCCAAGTGCTAGGGCCTCAGTAAACTTTGCCTTTATGCTGATGAAGGCTTTCTCCTGCTGGGGCGCATACAATGGGTGCTTTCTCTTCCCCTTTTAAAGCTTCATAGAGGGGCATGGTCAAATCTGAAAACCCTCCAGATTCCACAGAACCCTGCTGCTCCCAGCATTTCTCAAATCTGCCGCCCCGCCCAGGGCTAGGGACTGGGATGGCACATACTGCCTGCTTTCTTCAGTCCCTGGTCTTCCTTTCCCTCAGGTGATTCAGAAGCCTAGATACTTGGCTTCCTTCTGACAAACCTGTGCCTTTTTCTTGGACACTCTATAACTTGTTTCAGTTAATAGTCTCAGGAGGACTTGTGTCCCTTCCCAGCACTGAGCTCATTGTGGAACTGGCTAGTAGGAGGTCATCTACATACTGGAGTAGAACACACCCTGGGAACTTAGATAAATCAGATGCTAGTGCTCCACTAAAGAGAGTAGGGGAGTTTTTAAATCCTTGTGGAAGTCTGATCCAGGTGAACTGCTCCTTGGCTCCCGTATTTGGGTTTTCCCACTCAAAAGCAAAAAGCGGCTGGCTGATAGGGGCTAATTGGAGGCAGAAAAAGGCATCTTGCAGATCTAGGCATGTAAACCATTCCGCTTCTGATGGAATAAGTCCTAGAAGTGTGTAGGGGTTTGGCAGTGTCACATGAAAGGTTATAACAGCCTCATTAACAGCCCCTAAATCCTGTACTAGGTGGTAGTCATTAGTCCCAGGCTTTTTGACAGGCAAGAAGAGTATTCCATGGTGATTGGCATCTTTTAAAGAGCCCCCACTGAAGTAGCTGGTCTAAGTAGACCTGAATTGCTAGGCGTGCCTCCCTTGGAATTGGATACTGTCCAATTTTGACAGGTTGTGCCTCAGGCTTTAAGTCAATTAGTATCGGGGCATAATCTTTGGCCAGGCCAGGGGGATTTCCTTCTGCCCAGCCAAATGGGAATTATTCCTCTAATTCAGGCTCTAAAGGTGAGGCCTTTGACTGAGGGTCATAAAGTCTCCGTTCTTCCTCCCGTGGCACTGCTAAGGACAGGATCATTGGAGAAGTCTCCTCACTTAGGTGAAGCTGTGCTGAGCCATTTGGAGCAAAAGTGATTTCTGCCCACATTTTGGCTAAAAGGTCTCTACCCATCAGAGGTTCTAGACAGTCTGGCAAGTACAGGAATTCATGAATTACTCGGTGGTTGCCAAGTTGGCATCAGCAAGGCCAGCAGAATGGTCTATAGGTCTGGTCCCTAGTAGCTCCAATAATGGTGACCTCCTTCCCTGAGAGAGGTGCTACTTTCTGTGTGACTACTGAGTACTCTGCTCCCATATCAACCATAAAGTCCACAGTCTGGCCTCCAATTTTCATTGTGACCATGGGTTCATGGGGACTCAGCTTTAAAGAGCTTGGTCTATCCTAGTCAAAGTCGGCTGCTGCCAGCCCAATAAGATTTGCTTCAGGTGATTCTGATTGATAGCAACTGGGTGGAAAAGGGGACCCTAATTTCTTGCTCTGCCATTTGGGACATTCATTCTTCCAGTGCCCTTACAATAGGCACACTGGTCCAGTCTCAGACTTGCTCTCCCTTTCCCTTTTGATCTATCATCTTGCTTCCCTTTTTTGGGCTGTCTGGGGGCCCAAATCTCTGAACGCCGCTGCTATTACATTGGCCTTTCTTTGCATTCTCTTTTCTTCCTCCTTTTTCGCTGTCCTGTCTTGGTTGATGAAAACCATGTTGGCAATCTCTAGCAGTTCAATAGCATTTTTTCCTGCAAACCCTTCCAGCTTCTGTAATTTTCTCCTGATATCAGGCTGGGCTTGGTCTACAAAAGCAGCATTTACCATGGTTTGAGTGTCCGGGGCCTCAAGGTTAAAGAGAGTATAGATTTGCTATGCCTCACACAGTCTCTGATAGAAAGCTGCTGGACTTTCATCAGGCTTCTGGAAAACCTCAGAGATTTTAGCCATATTGGTGGACTTCTTGGCTCCGGCCCTGACCCCCTGGAGGAAAGCCAGCTGATATCTTTCTAGTCTGGTCTTTTCGTCTTCTGAGTTCAGGGACCAATTAGATTCATCATTGGGGAGGGTCTCCCTTGCCTATCTGTCTGTGTCTAATATCCCTGCCAGGGCCTGGGTCTGGAGCCACTTCCAAGCCTCTGTCATTACTCTCATGAGCTCCTCAGTGTTAAAGAATGCAAAAAGGAGCTGCTTGCAGTCCACCCAAATGGCTTCTGGATCTGGAAGATCATTTCTAGATCTATCATGGCCCGAGGTTTTTCAGAATAATCTGGGGTGTGTTGCTTCCAATTCAGAATGTCACTTGTGGTAAAGGGTTGATAATAATAGACCAGCCTTCCTTCCTGTAAGGTCTTCACCAAGCACTTGGGCACCCTGAATCTCCCTGAGAGGCATCTGATGTGTTAGCTGTTGTTTGGGCCCTTGATCGGCTGAACGCAAGGGCCGCCCAACTGGCTCTGGAGAGGGAGGACAGACACTTCTGGACCTGTCGACAGATCATAAAGTAGGGGCCCCATCAGTTCAGCCCACTTCAAGTGAGTGGAAGGGGGAGCTTGATCACCTCCCCGGAAGCCGTATGGCTTCCTCAGGCAAATTAATCGGGAATTGGGTGGATTGTTGTTTAAACTCTGAGTGAATGTCTGGTGAAAGTGTGTGAATGTCTGGTAAGAGAGGGCCTGCCCTCTCTTATCCTTTGTGTGGCTCCACGACTTCGGTTACGAAGTCCGAGTGGGCCCCAATCTGCGGTTCTGCAACTCGTCATATGGCATAACGGTGACTCACCTCCACGTGACCAAATGATGACCAGGTCCTGGGCTGAGCTCTGGGAGTGCCCAGAGTCCCCAGTTTAATTCTGCTAAATCAGCAGAGCAGCGCCTCCCGGAGGCCTGTCCAATGCCCCTGGGCCCCAAATCCGGTCCACTCACCAGAGGCTAAAAAGCCAAGCCTCTGGGTTGGTTTTCCGGGGCAATGCACCAAATTATGTTACAGAGATCCCAAATAATCAAACAATGCAGGAGAGTTTGAAGATTCACTTTATTCACCATGGTGGGCTTAGAGAAAAAGAATTCAAATTCTAAGCAAGGCTATAAGTAGAACTTCCCTTTTTATTAAAGAGCCAGCCCTATGTGCACTTAGTGGTTTTCTCAATGCTGGCCTTGAAAACAACACAGTTCTATCCCATTAAAAAATGCACCTGGCATGGCATTGAAATTATGGGCATATTTAGTCTCTGGCCTATAATGTCACACAGCTAAGTTTATCTTCATCATTATTCAAACAGGTTAAAGCAGGCTAGAAAGCAAAGTTATTTTTTTAGAATAAGAGGCCATCTAAAAAAAACAGCAGAAAATTCCAAGCAGCAGGGGTTTTGTTTTGTTTTATATATATATATATAATAGGGGTTTTCCTTCTCATCATTACATCACTTTTTTGTAAATGTATTATTATTATTATTATTATTATTATTATTATTATTTTCCTAACTTTCTTATTGTTTTTTAATTTAATAAATCTTTATTGTTCAGGTTATTACAGTTGTTCCTCTTTTTCCCTCCCATAGCTCCTCTCCACCTGGTTTCCATCCCACCCACTTCCCTTACCTCCCCCCATTGTCCTCATCCATAGGTATATGATTTTTGTCCAGTCTCTTCCTGCACCACTCACACCCTTTTCCCACTTAGAGTTGTCAGTCCACTTCCTTTCTATGCTCCTGATTCTATTATATTCACCAGTTTATTCTGTTCATCATATTTTTAATTCACTTGATTTTTAGATTCACTTGTTGATATGTATTTTTTGTTCATAATTTTTAGCTTTATCTTTTTCTTCTTCTTCCTCCTTTTAGAGAATATCTTTCAACATTTCATATAATACTGGTTTGGTAATGATGAACTCCTTTAGCTTTTTCTTTTTTTAAATATATTTTATTGATTTTTTACAGAGAGGAAGGGAGAGAGATAGAGAGCTAGAAACGTCAATGAGAGAGAAACATCAACCAGCTGCCTCTTGCACACCCCATACTGGGGATGTCCCCCCAACCAATGTACATGCCCTTCACCGGAATTGAACCTGGGACGCTTCAGTCACCAGACCAACGCTCTATCCATTGAGCCAAACCGGTTTTGGAACCTTTGCTTTTTCTTATCTGTGAAGCTTTTTAGCTGACCTTTGATTCTGAATGTCAGCTTAGGTGTGTAAAGTACTCTTGGTTATAGGTTCTTACTATTCATCACTTTGAATATTTCTTCCCACTCCCATCCAGCCTGCATAATTTCTATTGAGAAATCAGCTGACAATTGTATGGGTGCTCCCTTGTAGGTAACTAACTGATTTTTTCTTGCTGCTTTTAAGATTCTTTCTTTGTCTTTTGCTCTTGGAATTTTAATTATGATATGTCTTGGTGTGGTCCTCTTTGGATTTCTTTTGTTTGGGGTTCTGTGCGCTTCTTGGACTTGCAAGTCTATTTCTTTCACCAGGTTGGAGAATTTTTCAGTCATTATTTTCAGCATCTTGCTCTCTCTCTTCTTCTGGCATCCCCATAATTCTGATGTTGGTATGCTTGAAGTTGTCCCAGAGGTTTCTTACACTACCTTCAAATTTTTGGATTCTCTTTTCTTTTAGCTATTCCAGTTGAGTGATTTTTGTTTCTTTGTATTTCAAATCTTTCACTTGATTCTTGTGTTCCTCTAGTTTGCTGTTGGGTGTCTGAATAATATTTTTTATTTCAGTCAGTGTATGTATAATTTCTAGTTGGTCCTTTTCCATATCCTCGAGGGTCTCACTAAATTTATTGGCCTTTTCTATGAAATTCTTGAAAAACCTTAAAACCATAGTTTTGAACTCTATCTCCAGTTGTTTGTTTTCCTCCATTTCTTTTGTTTGTGATCTGTTTTTTTGTCTCCACATTTTCAGTTTGCCTGAGTTGGTAGGGTAGCTTTGTGTGTTTGGTGTTCTATATGGGCTGGTGGCTCGGCTTCCTCCGTTACCTGAGGTGGACATTTTTGGTGCACTTCTTTGTGGACTGTGTGTATAGCCTTGTTGTAGTTGAGTCTTGATTGTTGTTGGTATCAGTGGGAGGAGTTGACCTCCAGGCCAATTGGCTGTGAGGATCAGCTGCGTCTATGCCAAAAGAAAGCCTTATTTGGCTAGGCTTGCAAAATTGCAAAAGCCTCTGTGCTCAGCTTGGATGGGGTGGAGTTTCATGGTGGAGTCTACAGCCTTGGCTTCCCATCAGCCCTACCCTATAAGGTTCCTGGGTCTCAGTGTCCCTTGGTACTCATTGCAAGCACCTCTGAGAGAAAGGCACCCTCGAGTTTCGCCTGCTGCCAGACAGTCTCTCCCCCAATGAATCTGAATTCCCAGATTCTCACCCAGAACTGGGGTTCAGTGCAGTCAGAGCTGGGGTTCAGTGCAATCCAGAGCTTTTGTCTCCTTCCCGCTAGGGTAATCCAGTGGCACAGTCAACAATCCATCCTCTGCATGCATTCACATGAGCACCTCTGGAGCTCTGCCTTTCACTGCTCCTCTGAGTTTCTGTCTTACAGCCAGATTCCCTCCATATAAACCCGGGTTCCCAGGGTCTTACCAAGAATTGGGGTTCAGTGCAGTCCAGAGCTTTTATCGCCTTCCCACTAAAGAATGCCAGGCACTCAGCT
Organism: Pipistrellus nathusii; assembly: GCA_963693515.1. Taxonomy (NCBI): domain Eukaryota; kingdom Metazoa; phylum Chordata; class Mammalia; order Chiroptera; family Vespertilionidae; genus Pipistrellus; species Pipistrellus nathusii. The sequence continues at coordinate 63,004,602 of OY882859.1, read as the reverse complement.
GCCCCATCCTCTCCAGCTCTGTTCTCTTCGCACACACCCGTGTCTTCATACCTCAGGCTTTTACAGCTCCTCAATTTTCCTTGTGGTTTTCTCTTTCCTTCAAGTTGTAGAATTTCCAGTCAGTCAGCTTTCCTGTGGTTCTGGATGATGTTTGTTTTGTCTTTTAGTTGTATTTTTGAAATTGTTGTGCGAGACTGCAATTTAGGCATTTACCTAAGCTGCCATCTTTGTTTCTCCTCCTACCTTTCTTCTTATCACCCTTTCTACTTCCTCCATACTGAACTATAGTCACAAATACTCATCCAATACCTAACCTTACTTTCTGTATATAAGATTCTGCCCTATTCTCTTTACTGGGTATTTGGTGTTTGTTTTGATTTATCTGTTTGTTCTCTGGTATTTTCTCATATATTTTTTTCCTTTTTATTCCTGTTATATTTTTCCTTTTTCTTCTTTCTATTTTCTCTCATACCAATTTTTCTCTCTTAAATATCATCTTTGCTCAATTTTCTCTCCTCTAATTCTCATTTCTCTGGTGGTCACTTATATTGACATCATTGGTATCATGAGTACATTTGTGTTTTTTTACCTTTGTGTTGTATCTTGTCAACGTGAATTTTTTCTTGTCCGGTAATGTGCTAGAGAGCAAGTCACATAACCAGACACCTGGAGAGGAGACTCCATCCATGAATATGTCAATAACACTCTAGACCAAACTACAGGGGCAGGAAGAAGGCAGAAGTTAGATGAGAGCAAGAGTGAGTAAAGGAACAAAAGAGTAATGTGTGGTCATGTGGTGTGTGTGTGTGTGTGTGTGTGTGTATGTGACTGAGATACTGCAGGCTAACCAGGCTCAACTAACTAGGCAGCGTCTGCTACCACTGCAAACAGTCCCAGAGCAGCTGGTTCTTCCTCAGAGGTCTTGCCTTTTTGAAAGGGAGAGCTGTGGCCGAAGCAGGTTTGGCTCAGTGGTAGAGCGTCGGTCTGTGGACTGAAAGGTACCAGGTTCGATTCCAGTCAAGGGCATGGACCTTGTTGCGGGCACATCCCCTATAGGGGGTGTGCAAGAGGCAGCTGGTAGATGTTTCTCTCTCATCAACGTTTCTAACTCTCTATCTCTCTCCTTTCCTCTCTGTTAAAAATCAATAAAATATATTTAAAATGAAAGGGAGAGCTGTGGTGACTGGGAGCCCAGCCTCATCTCCACCAGGGGGGCCTCAGATAACATCTGGGACTCTACAGCCACCCCTGCCAGGGACCTGCTGCCTTGGCTGTGGTCCCACAGTCACAGAGACTCCAGCAACCCTGGGCATAGGCTCCTGTGAGTTCCAAGGCATGCTCCCTCTAACCAGCCCAATGCTTTAGCCCAGGGCACTGCTACCATGCGAGCAGCAGCCACATGAGAGCCCTTGCCAATCCAAGGAGCAGAAGCCCTGCAAACAACGTGCCCCTATCTGAGAAGCAGCAGCTGTACAAGCAGCTTGCCACCATTAACCAGAGGAGCCACTTCCAACTGAGGAGCAGCCACTGCCATGACCACACAAGGAGCAGCTACCAACCAAGGAGTCACTGCCACTTAAGGAGCAGCCCCTGCATGACACAATACCTAGATCCTCAGAGAGAGATAAAAATGGGTATACAAGGAAACCTCCCAAGAAAGAAAAGCAGCTAAGTAAAACAAAGGTATGCAATATGTCATAAACAGAATTCAGAATAAGAGTCATACAGTTCATAAACTGGATGGATGAAAAAATCAACAACTTATGTAAGAATCAAGGGAAAATAAAGAGTGATATAGCTGCAATAAAAAACACCAGGGAAAGTTTCAATACTAGATTAGGAGAAGCGAAGGACCAAATTAGCAAATTAGAAAACAGGGAAGCAAAACACACCCAAACTGAACTGTAATTGGAGGAAAAAAATAAAAGACAGAAGGAGAGCCTAGGGAACTTTGGGACAACATGAAATGAAGCAACATACAAATAATAGGGATGCCAGAATGACTGTTGGCTGTGCCTCAGGATTGCCTGGCAGGAAGGAGACAGGGGCTCCAGTCTGCTTTGAATGCCACCTCCAACTCCACTTCCAACTGAACTGAACCCCAATACCGGGCTCATTGGGGGAGGAACAAGTATTAGAAAACCTATTTAAAGAAATAATCTCAGGAATCTTCCCTGATATGGAAAAGAAAAAATTCATACAAACACCAAGAGTCCCAAACAAGATGAACCTGAAAAGACCCCCACCAAGGCACCTGCTAATTACAATGGAAAACGTTCAGAACTAAGAGAGAATCTTAAATGCTGCAAGAGAGAAACAGAAAGTTACTTATAAAGGATCTCCCATTAGACTATCAAATGATTTCTCAATAGAAACACATCAGGCCAGAAAAGAATGTATGGAAATTTAAAAGTAATGCAAAGCAAAGGACTGAATCCAAGAATACTCTATTCAGCAAGGCTTTCATTCAAAATGAAGGTGAAATAAGAAGTTTCAGAGACAAAAAATAAATCTAAGGGAGTTTATCACTACCAAGGCATCAATGCTAGAAATTCTAAAAAGCCTGGTGTAAAAAGAAGGGAAAAAAAGAGGGGGAAAGGGGGGGAGGACATACACAGGCACAAAAAAATAAAAATGGCGAGGTAACACCTAGCCGCAGCCGCACACAACAATTTCAATAAAATACAACTAAAATATAAAATGGACATTACCCAGAACGACAGGAAAGTCGACTGACTGGAAATTCTACAACGAGAATCAAGGAGGAAACCAGAAGGAAGCGTGGAGGAGCTGGAAAAGCCCAAGGTACGGAGACGCGCGGCGCGGAGAGGACAGAGCCGGAGAGGAGGGAGGCTGAGTGCCTGGCGGGCGTTCCCTAGCAGGAAGGAGATAAAACTCCGACTGTGCTGGGCCCCATTCTGACTGCTCTGAACCCAAGCCTAGGCCAGACCCTGGGGACCCAGGCTCACACAGAGGGAGCCGGGCTGAAAGGCGGAACCCGGGGAAGCTGTGAAAGGGGGTCCCAGTGGTGCACACAGTGCGCGCAGAGAAGGGACTGTTGGCTGTGCCTCAGGATTGCCTGGCAGGAAGGAGACAGGGGCTCCAGTCTGCTTTGAATGCCACCTCCAACTCCACTTCCAACTGAACTGAACCCCAATACCGGGCTCATTGGGGGAGAGCATTGACTGTTTGGCAGCAGGCGAAAATCGAGGGCACCTTTCTCTCAGAGGCGCCGGCAGCGAGCACTGAAGGACCCGCATAGGGCGGGGCTGACGGAAGCCAAGGCTGCAGGCTCCACCCTGAAACTCCGCCCCATCTGTAGCTGCAAAATGCGACAATGAAATAGATCACAAACGAAAGAAATGGAGGACAAAAAGCGGCTGGATATAGAGTTCAAATCTACGCTTATAAGGTTTTTCAAGAATTTCCTAGAAAAGATGGATAAGACCTATGAGGATATGAAAAGAGATCAACTAGAATTAATAAGGAGTCATCAAGAAATGATAAGGGATCAACAAGAAATAAAGAATACATTGTCTGAAATAAAAAATATTTTACAGAGTCCTAAAAACAGAAGGGAAGATCGCAAGAATCAAGTCAAAGATTTGGAACATAAAAAGCCAGAAGACACCCCTCCACAGAAGCTAGAAGGCAAGAGAATCCAGAAAATTGAAGATAATGTAAGAAACCTCTGGGACAACTTCAAGAGAACCAACATCAGAATTATGGGGGTCCCAGAAGATGAGAGAGAGCAAGATATCGAAAACATACTGAAAGTAATAGTGACAGAAAACTTCCCCCGCCTGGGGAAAGAATTAGACTTACAAGTCCAGGAAGTGCACAGAACTCCAAACAAAAGGAATCCAAAGAGGACCACACCAAGACAAATCATAATTAAAATTCCAAGAGCAAAAGACAAAGAGAGAATATTAAAAGAAGCAAGAGCAAAGAAGGTAGTTACCTATAAAGGAGCACCTATACTATTGTCAGCTGACTTCTCAACAGAAACCATGCAGGCCAGACGGGAATGGCAAGAAATATTCAAGGTGATGAATAGTAAGAACCTACAGCCAAAGATAATCTATCCAGCAAAGCTATCACTCAGAATCGAAGGTCAGATAAAGAGCTTCACTAATAAAAAAAAGCTAAAGGAGTTCATCAACACCAAACCACAATTATATGAATTGCTGAAGGGGGTTCTTTCAGAAGAGAAAGTAAATAAAGATAAAAATTATGAACAACAAATATGTAACTATCAACAAGTGAATCTAAAAAACAAGGAAATTAAAAAAAAATCTGATGAACAATAGTAACTGTTGAATATAATAGAATCAGAGGTATGGAAGGGGAGTGAACTGACGATTCTTGGGGAAAAGGGGAGAGGGGGGCGTGAAAGAGACTGAACATAAACTGTGCACCTATGGATGAGGACAATGGGGAGTGGGGAAAGGGCAGAGGGTGGGGTGGGAACCTGGTGGAGGAGAGCAATGGTGGGGGGGGGGGGGGAACCTTTGTAATAATATGAACAATAAAAACTTATTTAAAAAAATAAAAAATAAAAAGAAGTACCTGGAAAAAAAAAAAAAAAGAAATAGAATGTATCCAAATTAGAAAAGAAGTTGTAAAACTGTCATTATTTACAGATGACATGATACTGTACATAAAAAAAAAACATCTAAAAACTCTATCAAAAAAGTATTAGACTTAAATGAATTTGGCAATGTAGCAGGATACAAAATTAATGCCAAGAAATCTACAGCATTTCTATACACCAATACTGAACTTACAGAAAGAGAGACTAAAAAAACAATCTCATTTATCATTGAACCAAAAAAATTAAAATACCTAGGAATAAACTTAACTAAGGCAGTAAAAGACCAGTACTCAGAAAACTACAAGATATAAACAGATGGAAGAACATACCCTGTTAATGGATTGATAAAATCAGCATAATTTAAAAAACTACGCAAAGCAATCTAAAGATTCTTCTGGAGGCTAATTCCAGCAGGTCATAAATGCAAGAATTTCATCAAAAGGTTGATGAACCTTGGGGTTTCAGCTGGGCTGAAGATCTGTATGTTATTACCTGTTGCCAGACAGCAGTTACCCCAACCTGTTAATTATATATAATCTGCTTTGCTATAGGGGAAATGTGGGAATAAAAAGCCCTGGGTACTGAGATTTGAGGGGCTTAGTTACTAAAGCTAAGCTTTCCCTCGCTCCCCCAAAGTGCCTCCCAAATTTATATTTCATATCTAATTTATGTCATAACCCCTAATCCAGATTCCTAACCCTTCTAGATGTGGATAAGACCCCAGCAGATTCCATGCATTCCCCTTAAAATACTAATGGTATATTTTACAGACCTAGAAAGAACTCTCCAAAAATTCATCTGGAATAAAAAAAATGACCCCTAATAGCTGCAACAATTCTGAGAAAGGAGAACGAAATAGGTGAGATCTCAATACCAGATATCAAGCTGTATTACAAAGACACTGTTCTCAAAACAGCCAGTACTGGCACAACACACATATAGATCAATGGAATATAATTGAGAACCCAGAAATCAACCCAAACAGCTATGCTCAATTCATATCTGACAAAGGAGGCAAGAATATACAATGGAGTCCAGACAGCCTCTTCAATAAATGGTGTTGGGAAAATTGGACAGATACATGCAAAAAAATGAAACTAGACCACCAACTTACACCATACACAAAAATAAATGCAAAATGGACAAAGGGCTTAAACATAAGATGGGAAGCCATAAATATACTAGAGAAATCCACAGGTAGCAAAATTTCAGACATATGCCAAAGCAATTTCTTCAACAATACAGCCCCTAGGGTAATGGAAAATAAAGAGAAAATAAACAAATGGGACTACCTCAAGATTAAAAGCTTTTGCACAGCAGAAAATATCATCAACAAAAAGACAAAAAAGCCCAATGCATGGGAGAACATATTTGCCAATGTTATCACAGATAATGGTTTAATATCCAACATTTACAGGGAACTCGTGCAACTTAACAAAAGGAAGATAAAGAACCCAATGAAAAATGGGCAACTGACCTTAATAGATACTTTTTGAAAGAGGATATAAGGAAGGCCAAGAGACATATGAAAACGTGTTCAAAGTCACTAATCATCCGAGAGATGTAAATCAAAACAATGCGGTACCATCTCACACCTGTCAGAATGGCTATCATCAACAAATCAACAAACGACAAGTGCTGGTGAAGATACGGAGAAAAAGAAACCTTTGTACACTGCTGGTGGGACTGCAGACTGGTGCAGCCACTGTGGAAAACAGTATGGAGTTTTCTCAAAATACTAAAAATGGAACTCTCATTTGACCCAGTGATCCTACTTCCAGGAATATATCCCAAGAAACTAGAAACACCAATTAGAAAGGACATATACACCCCTATGTTCATTGCAGCACAATTTACAATAGCCGAGATTTGGAAACAGCCTAAGTGACCACCAGCTGATGAGTGGATTTAAAATTGTGGTAAATCTACATTTCAGTGAAAAAAAAAAAAAAAGGCGCTCTTACTATTTGCAACAGCATGGATGGAACTGGAGAGCATTAAGCTTAGCGAAATAAGCCAGTCAGAAAAAGATAAATATCACATGATCTCACTCAGGAGGGTGGGGGTAAGGGAAAGAGATCAACCAAAAGACTTGTACGCATGCATATAAGCCTATCAAATGGACACAGACACCAGGGGCAAGAGGACATGATTGGGATTGGGGGGCAATGGGGCTACAATGACACATATGTAAGACTTTAATCAGTACAGAAAAAATAAATTTTAAAAAGAAGTATGTGTCCATCATTTTACTTTTTATTCAATCCCAGAGGTTTTCCCACTTTGCTTTTTCCCACCTCCTTAATCTATCACACTGGATTTCATGTAATCCATTATGTCTCTTCCTTTGATGGTAATGTATAAAACAAGGTGAAAAACTCCATTCTCTGGAGCATTATCCCAATACATTGAAATTCTTCCTGGCAATTGTTAACAGCTTGGCTCAAATAAAGTCACAAAAATTATTTACAGGTTTGAATGTTTTTAAGTTAATAAAATCATATGCCTTTAATGCAGTTCAAAACTCACTGGTGGCCCTGCTAGTGTGGATCAATGGTTGAATATCAACCTATGAACCAGAGGTCGAAGTTCAGTCAGGGCACATGCCCGGGTTGCCAGCTCCATCTCTAGTAGGAAGTGTGCAGGAGGCATCTGATTAATGATTCTCTCTCGTCATTAATGTTTCTATCTCTCTCTCCTTCTGCTTTCCTTTATGAGGAAATACAATAACAAAACATTTTTTAAAATCACCTGTGGAGATCCATCATTAAATTTTCAAAAGCGTCTGTTTATTTTTTTAAACTTGAATGCATAGATATGGTTATATAATAGTTGTTGATTGCACATTCTAGTGTCCTCATTGTTTTGTTTTTGTATTAAGGTGCTACAATAAAGAGCCCACTAGGAATGCTTAAAATGAAAGAAATAATTGACTCTCTGGGAGATAAAGGATAAATCCATATTAGACAACAGATCAGCAGACATATGACAGACCAGATGTCTCCTGGTTGGAATATTTACATATTTAAAGAAAAAAAGAGGCCACACAGAAGAGGCATCAGTTGACCATGTAGATGCAAGAAGAGAAGCCATATCCTGGGCAAATGGTAACAATTATGGATTTTAAAAAGGACCCTAGTCTTTGGACTAGAAGTTATCGCCCACTGACAAGGTTGACCCTTAGCTTTTGAGCCAAGGAGCCCTCAAGTCTTCTGATCTGAATACAAAGTCTAACTCTACTGAGACATGAACAATTAAGTATTCTCACCTGTTGCCATTAAACATTCAGTTCATCTAACTACCTTGTTTTGATTTCATGCTCACCAAGAAATCTGTTTCCTTTCTGTTTTTGGTCCTTGTCACTGTAATATCTGACAATAGTCAATAAAACAAACTTTGATTATCTTTACTGCATGGCCACATAGGTTGGTCACTGGGAGCCAATGTTCCAACCCTGTTGACTCAAACCTTCACAGTTTTGTAAAGTATATTTCTTAGTGCATATAAATAAATTGATTCTTTTTGGTAAATAAAAAAGTAAAATTAAATAAAAAGCAAAAAAGGTTTTTCTTGAATGGTTAATACAATTAACCTTGAGAGTTAAGTCAAAAAATAACATAATTCTGGAAAAAGCAATTGAGAAGATAGTTCTGAATAAACTATCAAATATGTAACATAACAAGACAAATATATGGCAATTTAGAAAATCCATTCCAAAGAAAAAGCAAGAGGTACAATATTCAAGGAAATGATAACTGGAACTTTACAGAATTAACAAATGATGTGGTTATTTGGCTTAAAAAGTTACTATGAATCCTGAGCAAAACAAATGAAAAGTTTATTCCTAGATACATCATACTGAAACAAAGACAACAAATGATGTCAAAAGCAGGCAGAGACAAATGATACGTTCTTTAAAAAGCAGGGATTCATAATTAATGAAGTGTTCAACAAAACAAGGTCAGAATATTTTTGAAATGTTGGGGAAAAAATAGCTGTTAACCTAGATTTTATAATCAAAATAAACCAAAGAAGTACCTATCAATAATAACTTTAAATAGTAAATGGATTAAATGCACAAATCAAAAGACATAGGGTAGCTGGATGAATAAGAAAAATGACCCATATATCTGCTGTCTACAGGAAACTTACCTCAGAACAAAGGACTCACACAGACTGATGGTGAAGGGATGGAAAAAGGTTTTCCAGGTGAATGTAAAAAAATAAAAGCTTGGGTAGCAATACTTATATCTGACAAATTTGACCTTAGAGTAAAAGTCATAGCAAGAGATAAGGAAGGCCACTTCATATTAATAATACTAAAGGGAGCAATTCAACAAGAAATTATAACTCTTGTAAACACAGACATTCAATATAGGAGCGCCTATATACAGAAGGGAAAAAAAGGAAAAAAAAAAAAAAAACTTCTGGGAGAGATTGATAACAATACAGTCATAGTAGGAAATTTTAATACCCACTAACACCAATGGACAAATCCTCTAAACAAAAATTCAGCAAATAAACATCAATCCTAAATGACTCACTAGATCAGATGACATTAATTGACATCTTCAGAACATTTCGCCACAAAGCCACAGTCTTCTCAAGTGCACATGGGTCATTCTCATAGGTAGACCACATATTGGGGCATAGGCAAAGTCTCTTCAAATTCAAGAAGATAGAAATCATATCAAGCATTCTTCTCAGATCACAATGGAATAAAAATAGAAATCAACAACAAGAAAAACAATAAAAAACATCAAACACCTGGAGGCTAACTAGCATGCTATTAAACAATGACTAAGTTCCCAAAGATACCAAAGAGGGAGGGGCGGGGGGGAGCATCATGGCAACAAATGACAATGACAATGAAAACACAATAATCCAAAATCTGTGGGACAGATTGAAAGCAGTCTTGAGAGGGAAGTTTATAGCTCTACAGAACTATTTCAAAGAAGAGAAAAAATGGTAATAAATTATCTAACCCTATTACTCAAAGTGTTAGAAAGCGAGCAACAAGAAAACTTAAGCAGAAGGAAGGAAATAATAAGGATCAGAGCAGAGATAAATGGCATAGAGACCAAAAGATCAATGAAACCAAGAGTTGGTTCTTTGAAAGGATAAACAAGATTGATGAACCTCTAGCCAGGCTCACCAAGAAGCAAAGAGGGAGGAACCAAATAAACAAAATCAGAAGTGAAAGAGGCAAAGTAACAACTGATCCAACAGAAATACAAATGATTATGAAGAAATACTATAAACAAATCTATTCCAAAAAATAGACAACCAAGATGAAATGAACATAATCTTAGAAAAATGCAAGCTCCAAAAATTCAATCAAGAAGAATCAAAAAACCTGAATAAGCTGATAACTATCAAAGAAATTGAAGCAGTAATCAAATAGCTTTGAGCAAACAAAAGCCTGGCCCAAATGCCTTTACAGGGAAGTTCTACCAAGAAGAACTAAAACATATCCTCCTCAGACTATTCCAAAAAATTCTAGAGGAAGGCACACTTTCAAGCTTATTCTCTGAAGCCAGAATTACACTAATCCCAAAACCAGATAAAGACACCACAAAACTACAGGCCAATATCCTTGATGAACATAGATGCTAAAATCTTCAACAAAATTCTAGCAAATCAAATTTAGCATTATATTAGAAAGATCATACAACCTGAACAAGTGGGATTTATTTCAGGGATGCAATATCCACAAATCAATAAATGTGATACATCACATAAACAAACTGAAAGACAAAAATCACATAATCATATCAATTGATGCAGAAAAAGCATTTGACAAAATCCAGCACCCTTTCTGATATATAAAAAAAGGCTCACAGCAAAGTGGAAATAGAGGCATCATACCTCAAGATAATAAAAGCCTTATATGACAAACCTGCAGCCAACATCATACTCAATGGACAAAAACTAAACTCATTTCTCCTAAGAACAAGAACAAGACAGGGATATCACTTTCACCACTCCTGTTTGATATAGTACTGGAAGTACTAGCCAGAGAGATCAGATAAGAAGAATAAATAAAAGGCATCCAAATTAGAAAAGAGGATGTAAAACTGTCCTTATTCACTGATGACATGATACTTTACATAGAAACCCCCCCCCCCCCAAAAAAAATACTAGACCTAATAAATGAATTCAGCAATGTAGAAGGATACAAAATTAACACCCAGAAATTTATGCCCTTTTTATACATCAATAATGAACTCACAGAAGTAGAAATGAAGAAAACAATCCTATTTGCCATTGCACACACAAAAAAATTAAGATACCTAGGAATAAACTTAAGGGCGTAAAAGACCTGTACTCAGAAAACTACAGGACATTGAAAACAGAGATAGAAGACATAAACAAATGGAAGAACATACCATGTTCATGGATTGATAGAATCAACATCATTAAAATGTCCATAGTTCCCAAGGCAATCTACAAATTCAATGCCATTCCCATTAAAATACCAGTGGCATATTTCAAAAATCTGGAACAAACTCTCCAAAAGTTCATCTGGAATTTTAAAAAGACCCTGAGTAGACAGAGCAATCCTGAGAAAGAAGAACAAAGTTGGAGGGATCACATTAACAGATATCAAGCTATAGTATCAAGCCACAGTTCTCATAACTGTCTGGAACTGGCACAAAAACAGACATGTAGACCAATGGAACAGAAAAGAGAACCCAGAAATCGATCCAAGCCATTATGCTCAATTAATATTTGACAAAGGTTCTAAGATCATCACCCTGAGACACTTTTCCTGTGGAGTAGAAGAGTATTCCCGACCAGGTGCCTGGGCTTTCATAGTATGAGTGACCTAATAGACAGGAAACTCTGAGACCCTAATGCTCCTCTAGGTTACAGGGAGTGAAGAGAAAAAGGGGGAGGAGGTAAGTTGGATCTGAAGGCCTACTGCAGGGTGGGAGGTGAAGAGATCCCCAGGGGTCTCAGCAGGGTTCAAGAGGGAACTACTGGCCAATTAACCCAGAACTGCACCACTGAGCAAAGTCAGGAAGTTAACCTGGGTCCAGCTTCCGCTGTCCACTGCTTCCCTAAAATGTTCAGAATATGGTCTGGGGATCATCTGCATTCCCATTCGCCCCTTCCATGTTTCGGCACCAGAATGAAAGATCAGTTGGGAGCTGAAAATCAGGTATTATAGGCTTTATTTGGAGAAAGACCTGCCAGGATATCATGCAAGGGAAGTGCAGCAACCCATACAGAGGTAAGCACTCCTTTTGAGGGGAGGAATAGGAAGGTTAGGGGCTTATGATACTTTTCACATGCTGATTGATGGCTTAATGTATGGTCCATAAAAGGTACACTAGAGGCCCAGTGCATGAAATTTGTGCATGAGGGTGCGTGTCCCTCAGCCCAGCCTGCAAACTCTCCAATCTGGGACTCCTCGAGGGATGTCCGAGTGCCCATTTAGGCTGATCTTGGTAGGATTGGGCCTAAACGGGCAGTCGGACATCCCTCTCACAATCCATGACTACTAGTTCCCAACTGCTTGCCTGCTTATCATTCTGATTTCCCCTAATTGCCTGCCTGGTTGATTGAGGCCTAACTGCTCCCCTGCCAGCCTGGACACCCCTGACTGCCCTTCCATCCAGGCATGATTGCCCAAAACTTCTCTCCCCTGCTGGTCTAATCACTCACAACTGCCCTCCCTTGTAGGCCTGGTCTCTTCCAAATGCCCCCCCCTGCCATCTTGTGGTAGCCATCTGTGTCCACATGGAGGCAGTCATCTTGTGTATTGGAGTGATGGTCAATTTGCATATTTCTCTTTTATTAGAGAGAACACAGACCTGGTGCATGGGTCAGAGCCAGCTAGTTTGCCCTGCAGGGTGTCCCAGCTCAGGGTGGGGGTTCCGTTGGGGTCTGGGGTAGCCTGGGCGAGGGGTCTGTGGGGTTTGGCAGGCCAGCCATGTTCCCCGATGACCCAAGTGGAGGCCCTGGTATCTGGGATTTATTTATCTTCTATAATTGAAACTATGTAGCCTTGAGCAGAGGCCAAGGCAGGCCAGGACTGTGGAAGCTTAGTTTCCCCCATCACCTGGGACAACTTAAGCCTTTTGCTTTCTCCAGCTTAGTGACTGCTGCCATTTTTGTTGATATTTATTTATTTTCTATAATTGTGACTTTGTAGCCTTGAGTGGAGACCAGGGCCAGCCAGGGTGTGTGCAAAGCTTGGCTTCCTGCATTGCCAGGGAAACCCAAGCCCTCCAGCTCACTCTGTGGCTGCAGTCATTTTGGTTGGGTTAATTTGCATACTCATTTCTGATTAGCTGGTGGCATGGTTTGTGGGTTTGGTGGAGGTATGGTCATTTTCATATTACTCTTTTACTAGATAGGATAGTTAGGCACTCAGGTACTTAGGAACAAGGGCTTAGGGTATTTGGCAGGTGCTGATTGGTGGCTTAATGTATAGTCCATATAAGGTACATGGTTAGGCACTCAGGTATTTCCGGGCTGCAGGTTACATCATGCTCCACCGACCGGGTTAGGGAAGGGAGGATCCATTATGAACAACTTAAGAAATCCTATAAATATGCATACACCCTCCTATTTGCAAAGCTTTCAGAAATTCCTTTTATGGTTGTTGAATCACTGCTTTTTACTCAGTGCTTTCAATTTCACTTTACTCTAAAGCTTTTTATCTCCAATGAAGAACGTTTAAGAAGTCAGAACAGCCACATCACATCAGAATTTAAATAAAAGCCCAACCATCCAGTGAAAGGCAAGAAGTAACAAACTACTCCAACCTATACTGAGGAGAAAAAAACAGGTAAGAATTTTATTTTCTCATCAAAGAAGCTTTCTCTCCACATGTAAAGGTTCTGTACTCTGAGAAATGAAGTTCAGGATAAGGTTGGGGCAGGGTGGGAGGGATTTTATAAAGGACAGTTCATTTTCCAAAGAACACGAACATAAAAATAAGTTGCAGCAGAGCCCATGTGGGACAGGTGGTGAGGTGCAATCCCAACGCACCCCTAAGAGTCGCTACTGTGCCTGGAGGAATTAGGCAGCAGCAGACACTGGGCTAAACTCAGAGTTTGAAATGCATTACAATTGTCTTTCTTTTGGCCAACAATTGCGTTATCTTCAGACACAGTTAAATCACCACTGTCTTTGATGGAACTTGCTCAGTCTGCTCTGACTGCAGCTCACACACTGAAAGGGCTACAGATATGTTATTTTCATGAGAAAGAAGCATAGAAAATGAGATGCAGTGTAAACAGCCACCTGACACTGTTAAAAAAGAAGAAAAACCTAAATCTCAGACTGAAAGACGAAGATTCACAAAAACAGCATAAATTTTAATCATATAGATGAGCATTGTTTCACAATGGATTACTCATTTAAAAGTAACTCAGGTTCTAGCCAAAACCGGTTTGGCTCAGTGGTAGAGTGTTGGTCTGCGGACTGAAAGGTCCCAGGTTCGATTCCGGTCAGGGGCATGTATGTTGGTTGTGGGCACATCCCCAGAAGGGGATGTGCAAGAGGCAGCTGGTTGATGTTTCTCTCTCATCGACGTTTCTAGCTCTCTATCTCTCTCCCTTCCTCTCTGTAAAAAATCAATAAAATATATATAAAAAAAATAAAAAATAAAAGTAACTCAGGTTCTGGTTGCCAGATGTGAGGGAGGATGGGGGCTGGGTGACAATGGGAAAGGGATTAAGAAATACAAATTGGCAGTTATGAAACAGTCACAGGATGTAAAGCAGAGCCTAGGGAATATAGTCAATAATCTATATTATAAAAGCTAAGCAACCATCACAGTGGAATGACCAGAAACACTGGTTGCTATGATGTGCACTGCCCACCAGGGAGCAGAGGCTCAATGCAGGAGCTGCCACCTATTGATCAGTGTGCTCCCACAGCCAACCTCCTGCAGCTAACCAACCTCCTGTGGTCCCTACTCTGGCCAGCTGGTCAACCTCTGCAGCCCTTCCCCACCCCCCATCTGGCCAACATCCAGAGCCCCACCCACTGGCCAATCACCCATGGCCCCTTCCCCTAGCTTGCCAGCCACAACCAGAAGCAATCAGGACATGGCAAGACCTCCAATGAGCCCTGATAGCCAACCAGGCAGAGGGACCCCACCTGTGCACAAATTTGTGCGCCAGGCCTCTAGTACTGTAATAATTATGTATGCTGACATATAGGTACTAGGCCCATAGAAGGGGTCCGTTTAAGGTATACAAATGTCTAACTACTATGAAGTACACTAAACTCATATAATATTGTCAACTGTAATTGAAATATAACAATTTTTTAAATAAAATAAACAATAGCTCCTGTTCACTATATCCAATTTCTCAGGGCCAACTTATTTCTTACCTCTTGACAGTAGAGTTTGGCCCCACGACTTTATTAAAAGGTTTTCTCTTTAATGAACCTGCATTGCTAAAGCCAACATTTTGTTCACCTGACATCTCTGTGCTCTCAAGCAGGATTGCTCTTGCTTTCTGGAAACTGCCTCTGAATTCCTTGGCTTTGCATGAACTTTACTCATCATTTACTTGTCTGACAACCCTCTCTCTCTTCCCTTTCAGCTCTCCCTCTCCTTCTCATCCCCAGTATTCTCCTCTCCTGTCTTCTTCCTGCTTCTCCTTCTCCTCTACCAAATGGAAAAATAGAACAAAACAAAAAACCTACAATTGTATGACTGGAAATATTTTCATTGAACAACCAAGGCTCTCCTGATCTGCCTCCTGATCTTTTAATCCACATTTCATAGTCTTTTGTTCCTGTACACCACACCCATGTACACACAAACACGGTATTTGGCAATATTCAGTATTTGAAGTTATACAGTCTTACATTCATTTAGTTGAGGCTAATTTTTTTGTGAAGCTAATTAGGTTGAATCATAGAGCCCCTTGCTTTCACAAGCCCATATCAAGGCTTTGGGTAGGTCCTTAGTCATGTTTTTCATATAGACATACATTTTTATAAAATATGTAAATGTATGTTATATTGGTTCAACTTTCATAATACCAGTATAACCAGTTCTGTGAACCTTCATTTCTGCAAAATAAGCACAACTAGTAGAAAAAAACACATATTTCAAACCTGTGAAAATGCCCTGCTTGTTTTTGAATAGTACTTAAGAGTGTCAAACCTTGGATAAAGAGTGGATTGAATGGTTGCATTTGGGGCATGTTTCTGTTTCACACTGATGTTTCTCTCTGACTATCCCGGCTCCCTTCCACTCTCCCTAAAAAATCAATGGAAAAATATCCTCCAGTGAGGATTACCAACAAAAAAAAAAATCTGTGGAAATTGTCCAAAGATCATACATCAAATGACAAAACATTTGTTCCCAAAGTTTTTATTCATAGCAGAATGGATTAACAAATAAATATTATTTTTTTTACATATGACCAGGATGTAAACTATACTCTAAACCCTATTCTATTTTATATTTAATGTCTAGCAAATAAATTTTAATACATTTTTATTGATTATAGAGAAAAAAAGTCAGATGAAGAGATGGAAACATCAATTATGAGATAGAAACTTTGATTGGCTGCCTCCTATACATCCCCTACTGGGGAAAGACTACAACCCAGGCGTGTACCCTGACCAGGAATTGAACCCAGACCTCCTCTTTCATGGGCCCATCCTCAACCACTAAGCCATACCAGTCAGGCTCTAGTCTAAAAATTTTAATGAGAATCTAAAAAGAAAGTTCTCTATGGCAAATTAAAGATTTTTTTCATGAAATGGTTAAATGTTGATGTCCTTGTCATACAAATATTTTTTAATGTACTCCTTCAATTGCACTTCTGTAACTTTCTAAAATAATACAAATCTTCCCCTTATCCATCTCAGTGTAGACACAGAACTTCTGGCCATGTTGGGGAATTTTATGACTCCATTTTCTGAATGCAAAATAACCTGGTGAAAGTTCTTGATCTACTTAGAATGGAAGTTCTAATCCATCCCATCTCCTTGCTTGCAGATAAGGTGATACCCTGGACATGGCCTCAGACATGCACATGCCAGGCCCGGTGTGCCTCATTGAGAACACTGACACACAACTAGTGGTTAAACCAGAAGCTTTGAAGATCCTGTCTGCCATTACACAACCTGTTGTGGTGGTGGCCATTGTGGGTCTCTACCGCACAGGCAAATCCTACCTGATGAACAAGCTGGCTGGGCAGAAAAAAGGTGAGGGGCACCAGCTAAGCTCTGTCAGATCCCTTTTCTCCACCCACACTCCCAGCTTTGAGTATGGTGTTTCAGGAAGAGTAAGATAGAGATGGGGAGGGATATTGAAAGATAACTTTTAATCCACAGTTATCCTCTTATCTTTACTATGATCTGAAAGAATCAACTCACTGTCTCTTCTCACTTTCCTTATTTTACCTTTTAAAAGCATAATTTCTATTTTTTTCCTAGAATTTTATGTTTAAAATTTTTTTTAAAGAATCACCATATCATTTCCCACAGCAACTCTACCATTTTATGTTTCTCTCAGAAATGCACAGAATTCTAATTTCTTCCCATCCTGGCCAAAACCTCTTATTTTCCTGCGTGTGTGGTGATTTTTGTTGTTTGTTTATTTGTTTTTATTGACTTCAGACAGAGAGATAGAAACATTAATAATGAGAAAAAATCATTGATTGCCTCCTGCATGCCCCACAATGAGGATCAAGCTTGCAACCGAGGCTGGGAATCAAACCATGACCTCCCAGTTGATAGGTTCACACTCAACCACAAGCGACCCTGGCCAAGTTGTTATTTCTTTTTTTATATATAGTGATCATCCTAATGGGTGTGAAATAGTACCTCATTGTGGGTTTGATTTGTATTTCCCTGACAGCAAGTGCTGAAATTATCTTCTTATGTGTACATTGGTTATTTGTATATTTTCTTTAAGGAAATGTCTGTTCAAGTCCTTGGCTCACTTTTTAATTGACTTGTTTTCTGGGGCTGCATTGCAGGACTTCTTTATATATTCTGGATATCAATCCCTTATCTAAGAAATATTTTTCTTCATACCTTAGAATAGCTTTGAAACTCTGTTGATTGTATCCTTTGATCCACAAAATGTTCATTTTGAATCCAACTTATTTACTTTTATTTTGTTGTTTATGCTTTTGGTGTCATATCCAAGAAATCATTCCAAATTCAACATTATGATGTTTTCCCACTATGTTTTCTCCTATGAGGTTTACAGTTTTAGCCATTACATATACGTCTTTGAACTGTTTTGGTTAATATTGCAAAAGGAAACCTTTCTATCTTGCACCATTGAGTGTGATACTGGCTGAAGGATTTTCATATAAGGATTTTATTATGTCTAGTTAGTTTTCTTCTAGTCCTAATTTGTTAATGTCTTTATAATAATGTTTTGAATGTTTTTATGTATTGGATATTTGATTTTCCCTGTTTCTCTGTAAAATCAATACTGATTGCAGTTTTTTTAATGTATTTTTCCTGATTTCAGAGAATAGAGGGAGAAAGAGTTAGAAACATCAGTGATAACAGAATCATTGATCAGCTGCCTCGTGCACACCCACACTAGGGATGGAGCCCATAAACAGGGCATGTGCCATGCTCCATAATCAAACCATGACCTCCTGGTTCTTAGTTCAACACTCAACTTCTGAGCCACGCCAGCCAGGCTACTCGTTGTAGTCTCTTCTTACCTTGATTATGTTCACATTTATCTCCATTTTGAGACACATCTGCTATGAAAACTCAATTCCCTCCCTCTCCTGTCCCCCTGAAGGCTTCTCTCTGGGCTCCACGGTTCAGTCTCACACCAAAGGCATCTGGATGTGGTGTGTGCCTCACCCTAAGAAACCAAACTACACCCTAGTTCTGCTTGACACTAAGGGACTGGGAGATGAAGAGAAAGTAAGTATTAAAGATTCACTTTGGAGACAATCCCCTCATTTCTGGGTATTGTCTACACTATATAATTTTTTTCTTTTTAAAAATTTTATTATTATTATTATTATTATTATGTTAATTTTTATTCAAATAAAAGCTGTCACTGAACCATATGTATGTTTTATCATTTTTGTTTATGTGCTAAGAGACCAAGTTTTGCAATCAGGGATCATGAAAATATAAAGCAGGTCGGAACCGGTTTGGCTCAATGGATAGAGCATCGGCTTGGGGACTGAAGGGTCCCGGGTTTGATTCCGGTCAAGGGCATGTACCTTGGTTGTGGGCATATCCCCATAGGGGTTGTGCAAGAGGCAGCTGATCGATGACTCTCTCTCATCGATATTTCTAACTCTCTATCTCTCTCCCTTTCTCACTGTATAAAAATCAATAAAATATATTTTAAAAAAAGAAAATATAAAGCAGAACCCTAGAAGACCATAGTGGTCATTACATAGTATTTTAATTATTAACAAAAGGCTGTAAGCTAAGACAGTTAACACAGATGCATAACGGTACAAAATCAGTCATGAGTCATATCCTGTAGAGAACATTAGTTAAGGATGAAAATTTGGAATTCCTAATCTGTTGTTTAAATTTAAACTGTCATTAACACAGTGGCCTTAGCAAATTATTTCACTTCTTTTAACCTCAGCTTACTGGTCTGTAAAACCAATGAAAACGGTCTATATTTGCCTCATAGCATTGTTTTGACTACTTAATAAGAATGGAAATGTTAGGTGAATAATAATGACTAGATAAAATAGCCATCAGTATTATTACTCTAACATAAGTCAATTTTGCTATAAAAATATGGAAAAAAATAAATTACATCTAAAGCATTAGAGTGCCCACCAATCTGGACTATTTGTTTTCCAATTATCTGCCAGTGGTCATAAGAGGACCTGGTGAGAATACATGTCACCAAAAATACTAATCAGAAGAGTATTCAAAGTCCAAGTCCTACTAACAACTATTTTCCTTTGGATTTGTTTTCCTCTTATAAGTCATTAATCTAAAAAGAGCCACTGGACTAAATGAGCATCCGTTTACTTTTTGTAGTGGTAAGTGCCATGAAAATAACTCATAATCCTGGCCCAAATTTGTTCTGATTTCCAGGGTGACAACCAAAATGACTCCTGGATCTTTGCCCTGGCAATACTGCTGAGCAGCACCTTTGTGTACAACAGCATGGGGACCATAAACCAGCAAGCTATGGATGAACTGCAGTATCCTTTCTGTGGTCCAGAACAGCATCAACATCAGAGGGGAGGCCTGTACTTAAAAACTAGTTCTATGAATGTGAATCCTGGTGAATCAAGCATCAAAAGAGAATGTATAAAAAGTAATTCAAGGGCAGCAAGAATTAACACTTGGGCTAGAAACAAAGCCAAAACAAAGGTTTGGAATACGTGGGACTAATATGGCATGAGGGGCACTGTTTCCCTACAATGTTTTCCCTTAGTTTGCTACTCAGCTATGTGACAGAGCTAACAGATAAAATAAGGGCAAAATCTTCACCTGAGGCAAATGAGGTTGAGGACTCCGCTGACTTTGTGAGCTTCTTTCCAGATTTTGTGTGGATGCTGAGAGATATTTCCCTAAAATTGGAAGAACTAGATGGGCAACCCACCTCAGCAGATGAGTACCTGCAGAATTCACTCAAACTCAAGGAAGGTAAAGGGGACTGAGAACTGATTATTGGGAACCACAAGCCATTAGAAACC
This sequence comes from Pipistrellus nathusii, assembly GCA_963693515.1. Taxonomy (NCBI): domain Eukaryota; kingdom Metazoa; phylum Chordata; class Mammalia; order Chiroptera; family Vespertilionidae; genus Pipistrellus; species Pipistrellus nathusii. Next base: position 62,984,361 of record OY882859.1, on the reverse strand, counting down.
ATCATCTTTTATTTTTCTATTTAGTGTTTTTACATGTATAGTTTTCTTCTTCTTAGCTGCCTAGTTCTTAGAACTAATGCGTGTTTAATATCTAAGTTAATAGATTTGATTTTGAATTATCTTCTCCCCTGTTCTAAGAACAAGTATCTTTTTCTTTCACCTTTCCCTGTACTGTGATCAGATTGATTTTTATCTCCCTGCTTAGGGTTTGTGATGCTGTAATTAGCCAAAGAATATGGAATGGAATAGGCATTTATTTAAAGAAAATAGATTAAAGCATAAAAATGCACTAAGCCAAGGGTTGACAAACTATGACCCACAGGCAAATGATGGCCAATGCAGTCTGTCAGCTATCATATAAATAGGTTTTACTGAGTAAATACTGTGTAGATGATCCAGGGCTGCTTTCATGCTATAGTAGCAGAATTGAATACTTGGAAAAGAAACCACCTGACCTGCAAAGCCTAATGTATTTATAATTTGACCATTTGCTGGAAAAGTTTCCAAGCCCCTATATTAAGCAAAGCCCTGTTTTGTCTTTCTCCAGGTACCAGTCCTAAAGATGAAAAGTTTAACCTGTTCCGACTTTGTATTCGAAAGTTCTTCCCAAAGAGGAAATGCTTTATCTTTGATCGGCCCACCCATTGGAAGAAGCTAGGCCAACTTGAGACAATGCATGATGATGAGCTGGACCCTAAATTTGTGCAACAAGCTGCTGACTTCTGTTCCTACATCTTTACCAATTCCAAAGTCAAAACTCTTTCAGGAGACATCCAGGTCAATGGATCCCGTGAGTCCACTTCTGGGTCATTACTCTCACTGTTAAGACTAAAGGAAGGTGGAATAGCATCCACCTGGTTTGAACTTTGAAAAGTGCAAATCCACTACTACTAGAGGCCCGGTGTATGAAATTTGTGCACTTAGGGAGTTCCCTCAGCAGTCCAGGAGCCCTTAAAGGATGTCAGGACATCCTTAGCACTCCCATGGAGAAGGGAGAGGCTCCTGCAGCCCCACTGCTGCTGTGCTTGCCTGCCCTGAGCCTGGATTCCGATTGAACAGCACTCCCCCTGTGGCAGCACATTGACCACCAGAGGGCAGCTCCTGCATTGAGTGTCTGCTCCCTGATGGTCAATGCCTGTCATAGCAACCAAGTTCTAGTTGACATACATATTACCCTTATATAATATTATACAGAATTAATGTGGTACATTCTAGAAGATACACATTTCTAATAGATTTTTATGAATCAGATTTCATGGGTGAGAAAAGATAAAAAATGACAAATAAAAAACTCTATTGCTTAAAATTATCCTAATAAACTGGACTTGTACTATACCATATAATAGCTATTAGAAAAGCAAAGTTGCTACATTTATCTAAAATTAAATGTAAATTAATTAAAATTAAATAAATTTAGAAATTCTGATTACGTGTACAGTGGCTGTAATATTAGATAGCATATATAGTAGAAGTTTAGCAGAAGACTATCATGACAGAAATATCTCTTGGACTGTGTTTTGCTAGAATAAATAAAATTTAGGACTCGTTTTTAAATTTATTTTGAGATTTTTTAATCCTTATCCAATAATATATTTTTTCACTAATTTTAGAGAGAGAGAAACACCAATTTGAGAGAGAAACATTAACCAGTTGCCTCCTGCATACACCCGAACTGGGGCGCAAACCCACAGCCTAGGTTTGTGCCCTGACCAGGAATCAAACCCACATTTTGGTGCTTGGGACAATGCTCCAACCAACTGAGCCACCTGGCCAGGGCAGAGGAGTGCTTTTTAATTGTTTCACAGATATTGATTTTATAAATGCTTACCATGGACCAGAACTGATGATAGAGACATAATTGAGAGGTATATTTCCTATCCTAATGGTGCTTAGGGGTAAAGCACATCCACTCAATAAACTTAGGTCTATGGTGCCAAGAACAGAGGCCCTCACCCTTTGATATGGATCCATCTCACCCAAGATCTTGCCAGAGGAGGATTTAATTCAGTTCATCTGGAACAGAGGCTGAGAGTCTGCATTTTTAACAAACTTCTAGGGGATGCTGAGGATATTGATGCTGTGAGCCAAATGAGTGTTGAGAGATATCACCAGATTTATGGATGATGGACTGTTTCCTCACCTCACCTACAACAAATGTCATCTTTTGTTCTCTATTTGTAGGGCTGGAGACTCTGGTGATGACCTATGTCAATGCCATCAGCAGTGGAGACCTGCCCTGCATGGAGAACGCAGTCCTGGCCTTGGCCCAGATAGAGAACTCGGCTGCAGTGAAAAAGGCCATTGCCCACTATGACCAGCAGATGGGGGAGAAGGTTGAACTGCCCACAGAAACCCTCCAAGAGCTCCTGGACCTGCACATGGCCAGTGAGAAAGAGGCCATTGAAATCTTCATGAAGAATTCCTTCAAGGATGTAAACCATTTATTTCAAAAGGAATTAGCGGTAATTTTTTTTTTCAAATATGTTTTGTTGATTTTTACAGAGAGGAAGGGAGAGAGATAGAGAATTAGAAAGGTCAATGAGAGAGAAGCATCGATCAGCTGCCTCCTGCACACCCCCACTGGGAATGTGCCTGCAACCAAGGTACACACCCTCAGCCAAAATCGATCCTGGGACCCTTCAGTCCACAGGCCAATGCTCTATCTTCTGAGCCAAACCAGTTTCTTATGTTTATACAGATTAGAGTCTCAGAAAGGAAAGTACTGTTAGAAAATAAGATGGGTATTTACTACAAGAGAAGGAATTCCTTCTAGATTTCAAAATGACAAAAAAAAAAAAAAAAAAAAAAACACTATTTGTTATTATTATAGTAAAATAACCAAATTTTATTATGGTTGACACAAAGTTTTGCACATTTTTTTCTTTTCATGCAGAAACTAATACTTCTCATAATTTAGTTAAGCACATGCAGATAATAATTAGAGCTTCTCATCAAGTTACAAGCTTGTTGGAACCAGACAGATTTGATATTATAGCCAAAAGTAAAGAAAGATACAGTCCTAATTACCTTGAGTAGACTTACATTTTGCCTCATTTCTTCCATATGCATTCGTTGGTCCAATTTGAAAGAAGTTTCTTTCTAAAGGTGTATGTGTAGGACCGGAGAACCTAGTCCTAATCTGTCATGCCATCATCAGTGGGGCCCCACCTTGCATGTAAAACACAGTCCTGGCCTAGACCCAGATAGAGAATTCGGCTGCAGTGCAAAAGGCCATGGCCCCCTATGATCGGCAGATGGGTAACATAAATGCTAACAAAAAGCTAGCAATCTCTGCCATGAACTTCACCTCCAAGGAGAAAGGGACTTCAGTAGAAAGACAGTGTCAGGAGGAAGGATGTGCTCCTGTGAGGTGCCTGTAACTTTTACAGGGATCACAGACTGTTTTTTAAGAAGCCTTTACAAAAATCCTAAGGTCAAGCTAACCTTTTCTTAAAACTCTTTCTACTTCCTACTTTCATATTAAAGGCCCAGCTACAAAAAAGGCGTAATGACTTTTATAAAGAGAATATGAAAGCATCATCGGATCGCTGCTCAGCTTTACTTAAGGATATCTTCCATTCTTTAGAAGAAGATATAAAGCAGGAGGCTTTTACTAAACCAGGAGGATATCATCTCTTAATTCAGACTGTGCATAAGCTGAAAAAAAAGTATCATCAGGAACCCAGGAAGGGAATACAGGTAACCAGCATTTCTCTGTCTCTCTGTTCTTCCCCTCAACCCCACGCTTCCCTTCCTGCCAGTCTCCCTCCACCTCCTTTCCTTAAATCTTCTCTCTCCTTGATGGCTTCATTCCTCACTCCATATGAGACCACAGCACCAACAGCTCCAAAAAGAGACCCCTCATTCAGAGAACAGGGACTCTCAATCTATATTTATATCAATCTCTTACAAAGGATTCTGCTCCATAGGGTGTCAGGCTTGGCCAACCTGGAGCATGTGCCCAACCTGTGACAGGGACACCTTGACCAGCACACAAACCAGGGTCAAGCGAAGCAATTCCTACAGGAAAAGATGGTGGGCAAATAGGAATAAGCGCTTCCAGCAATTTCCTATCACTAATGCTGTTTTCTCTGGGTCCTAGAGTAAAGAGGTCCTTCAGACATACCTGAGGTCTAAGGAGTCTGTGACTGAAGACATTCTACAGACAGACAAGACTCTCACAAAAACGGAAAAGCTGACTGAAGGTGAAGAGAAAGTCAAGGAACTAGATAGCCTCAGCAGCAGTGGTTTTCAACCTTCCTAATGGCCATGACCCTTTAATATAGTTCCTCGGGTTGTGGTGATCCCCAACCATAAAATTATTTTCATTGCTACTTCATAACTGTAATTTTGCTATTGTTATGAATTGTTATGTAAATACCTGTGTTTTCTGATGGTCTTAGGTGACCCCTGTCAAAGGGTACTTCAACCCCTAAAGTTTCAAGACTCACAGGTTGAGAACAGATGTTCATCGGTTATTTAAAAGTTTAAATAATTTGGCTTGGAGAACCTGGGGTCCTTAAACAAAAGCCAAAGGAGCAAAGATGCCTACTACTAGCCAAAGTCAGGCTCAGTGGGCAAATGCACTCAGCAGCAACAATGTCAGGTGAGTTCACCAAGGCGGTCACCCACATGAATTTGTCTTCTTCCTTTCCTCCTGGCAGTGCAACGTGTGAAAGCTGAATCTGCAGAGGCTGCAGCAAAAATGCTGGAGGAAATGCAAAATAAGAATCAGCAGATGTTGGAGGAGGAAGAAAAGAGTTATCAGGAACATGTGAAACAACTGACTGAGAAGATGGAGCAGGAGAGGGTCCAATTAATGGCAGAGCAAAAGGAAGCTCTGGCTCTTAAACTTCAGGTATGTAATGGCATCACCTTGAGGTTTCTCTTTTTCTGTTTTCTTGACCTGTTTGTGTGCCTGTTAGAACATGAAACCTGGAAGTGTCTTGCTTGCCCTTTTATACCTTTCAATCCCTGCCTGTCTGCCTTACTGAGTGCCTGCCTATGTCTGGTTCTTAAAGATTTTTTATTTTCCTTTAGAACCAGTCCTTTATCAGTACACTAGAGGCCCAGTGAATGTATTCATGCACTAGTAGAGTCTCTCAGCCATTTTGTAATTCCTGACCCCTCAGGGGATGTCGGACCTCCGATTTTAGCCAGATCCCCACAGGCCAGGCTGAGGAATCCCACCAGTGCACAAATCCATGCACTGGGCTTCTAGTATGCTTATAATATCTTTGGTTAATCTCTTCCCAGCCTTTGCCCTCCCCCCTTCCCTCAGAGATTAATCAGTCTGTTCCATGTTTCCATACCTGTGCATTGAGTGTCTGCTCTTTGGTGGTCAGCATGCATCATAGCTATCTGTCGAACAGTGGAACACTTAGGCTTTTATATATATATATATATAGACTAGAAGCCCAGTGCATGAAATTTGTACCTGGGGATGCCCACCCTGCACCCTCTCACAATCCAGGACTGCTGGCTCCCAACTACTCACTTCTGCTGCCAGCCTGATTACTTCCTAACCACATCCCTGCCCTCCTGATTGCCCCTAACTGCCCAGCCCTGCAGGCCTGATCACACCTAACTGCCCTCCATTGCAGGCCTGGTCCCCCCCAACTGCTCTCCCCTGCAGACCTGAGTTCCCCCCAACTGCCCTTCCCTGCAGGTCCAGTCACCCCCAACTTCCCTCCTCTGGCCTGGTCACCCCTAATTGCCCTCCCCTGCAGGCTTGATCACCTCCAACTGTGCTCTCTTGCAGTCCTGGTCCCTCCCAACTTCCCTCTCCTGCTAGCCTGATTGCCCACAACTGACCTCTCTTGCAGACCTGGTCCCTCCCAACTGCCCTCCCCTGCTGGCCATCTTGTGTTGGCCATGTTGTGTCCACATGGGGCAGTCATCTTGTGTATTGGAGTGATGGTCAATTTGCATATTACTCTTTTATTAGGATAGAGGCCTAGTACATGGGAGGCCTAGTAATAATTTGTATATTACTCTTTTCTTCAGCTTGTTTTCACTGAAGAGTGTCCTGGATCAGGGTGGAGGTTCCCTTGGAGCATGGGGTGACCTGGGTGAGGGGCCTGTGCTGATTTGCTGGCTGGCCATGCCCCCAGTGATTCAAGTGGAGGCCCTGGTATCTGGGATTTAGTTATCTTCTATAATTGAAACTTTGTAGTCTTGAGCAGAGGCCAGGACAGGGCATGAAAGCTTGGTTTCATCCATTGCTGGGGAAACCCAACCCTCCTGCTCTCTCCAGCTCCATGGCTGCTGCCATTTTTGTTGGGATTTATTTATCTTTTATAATTCAAACTTTGTAGTCTTGAGCAGAAGCCAAGGCAAGCCAGGAAACTTGGCTTCCTCCATCACCAGGGGCAACCCAAGCCTCCTGCTCTCTCCAGTTTTGTGGCTGCTGCCACTTTTGTTGGGATTTATTTATCTTCTTTAATTGAAACTTTGTAGCGTTGAGTGAAGTCCAGGGCCAGATAGGGTGTGCAGGAAGCTTGGCTTCCTCCATTGCCTTGGAAACCCAAGCCTCCTGCTGGCTTCATGGCTGTAGCCATCTTGGTTGGGTTAATTTTTATTCTAAATCCTGATTGGCTGGTGGGCGTGGCTTGTGAGTGGAACAGAGGTATGGTCAATTTGAATATTATTCTTTTCTTAAATAGGACTAAAAGCCCAGTGTACAAAACTTTGTGTTCAGGTAGGGTCCCTAGGCCTGGCCAAAATCAGGGCCAATCAGGGTCTTCCTTCTGGTTGAGAGCACAGAACTTTCCCTGGTTACCTCCTGTTAACAGGGCCCATCCTTTGTTCCATGCCACCCCCGGTGGTCAGTGCACATCATAGTGAGCAGTCGAACTCCCAAGGGGACAATTTGCATATTAGCCTTTTATTATATAGGATTCTGCAATTAATGGTAGCTATTATCTTCTAGGCATTATAAATATATCTTATCTGTATCTCTTGCTTAATATTATATGAAGCAAGAATTGCTGTGTACCTATACCTTAGGAGAAGAAACAAAGGTAAAAAAAGATGAGCTTGTACAGGGTCACACAGATCGGTAAGATATCTGAACCACCTTCAAACTTGAGGAATCTATAATCACTGTTTTTCTGTCACACCTGGTATGAGTATAATTTCGGTTCTAAGAGAATCTATATGAGCAGAAAGATTCCGTGCCTCTCACACCTGTGTCTGCCACTCCTGAATGTTTGCTATGCCCTACTCCTAGTTTGTGTAGTGAGTTTTCTGTAGAAATCCAGTATGGACAGTTAGGGGCTTTGAGGTCCTTACTTATATCCTGCTACTCTTGCCCCAAGCTGTGGAGGCTTAAATCAAATTCCCTGATGTAGGATTCAGGCACTTTCTTTGATTTTGAGAATTTTTTATTTCTGTCATGTCTGTGTGTGTGTGTGTGTGTGTGTGTGTGTGTGTATAAGAGTCTATAAGATTTGAAAAGAAACATAATTAAGGTTGCCCAGATAGATTGTATAGAATTAATGGAACTTATAATTTAAGTTTATCAATATATTAGAACAACAGTTCTCAACCTTTGGGTAACGACCCCTTTGAGGGTTGAACAACCCTTTCACAGGGGTCGCCTAAGACCATCGGAAAACACAGATATTTACATAATGATTCATAAAGGTACCAAAATTACAGTTATGAAGTAGCAATGAAAATAATTTTATGGTTGGGGGTCACCACAACATGAAGAACTGTATTAAAGGGTCACAGCATTAGGAAGGTTGAGAACCACTGTATTAGAAGGTATACGTTAAAAATCTCTCTTAGCTAAAGGAAGCTCAAGATAAGCAGTCATGGAGCTAGGATGCCCAAGTGAAAGTATCCTATATACTAAAAGCCTGATATGCAAATTGTCCCCTCTATTGGGAGTTTGACCAGGAGTTCGACTGCTCACTATGATGTGCACTGACCACCATGGGGCAGTGTGGAACATGGCGGGCATCTGTGACCCAGAGCTGGCAGTGGGTGGCAGTGGAGGTGCTGCCAGCCCTTATTGGCCCCAATGAGATTGGGACTGCGGCAGGATGGTGGACCAGGTAAGTGGGCAGCGCCAGGCCAAGTTGAGTGTGAGCAGGGCCCCATCACCCCACCAGTCCAGGTAGTGTGACCAATGGCACTGAGGTAGCCTGGTGGGGCCTGATGACTCAGAAGGAGGGGTTATGCAGAGGCCCAGATGCTGCCCAGGACCCAGAGGCCAGCTGGGACCTGCCCTTCCACACCAGATCCTTTGCTTCAATGGCCGGCCAAGCCTAGGAACCAACCACACCTGCGCTTGGATTCCGTGCCCCACGCCTCTTTTAATGAATATTTATGGTAGAGAAAATGTCAAGAAGAAATTAAATACTCAAAAAAAAAAAAAAAAAAGAACTATGAATGTGGAAACTAGCTAGAAGTTGATATTTGCTTATTGCTATGCTTTATTTACTCTTTATTTGTTCCTTTTTAGGAACAGCTCTTGTTACTAAAGGAAGGATTCCAAAATGAGAGCAGACAACTAAAGAGAGAAATAGACAATCTCAAGAAAAGAATAGCAAGACCACCACCGGACCCTTGTATCATAAGCTAATGACCAAAGGAAAAGATATTCCCTGATCACTCTGCCCAAGGCATAACTCAAGCAGTTTTAGAATCCGGAAAACTGTCACAACTTGAGAAAATGTGACCTTCTTTAAGCTGATAAAAGAAATCTAAAAATAAATAAATAAATAAATAAATAAATAACCCTTCAGTTAACATACATACTTAATAATAATTTTTTTAAATCAATCTTTATTGTTCATATTATTACAAAGGTTCCTCATTTCTTCCCCCCTTCACCAGGTCCCCACCCCACCCTCTGCCCCTTCAATATCCCCCATTGTCCTCATCCATAGGTGCAGTTTATGTTCAGTCTCTTCTTCCCTCCCTTTCCCCAATAGTAAATCCCTTTTCAGATAGTAAATCAGTTACTTAGCATTTTCTCATATCAATAATACCTCCACATGCCCAATGATACACTTCACACAAAAGACATTTCCCAATAGGTCCACCAGCCTCATCCAGGCCCCACCCAAGGCACTCACAGATCAACACCCCAGCCCTAAACTAACTCAACACATCCAGATCTAAGCCTTCATCACTTGATTCAGCAGACCCTCAAGTTCCCACGAAAGTTTCCAGCCATGTCTGAGAAGCAGCCATGGGGCAGGGGCAGGCAAGGAGCGAGCTGTTCCGGGCCTGGCTGCTCAGGGCTCTGGTTCATTCCACAACCAGCTGCTCCGGGTCTGGTCACTGCCGCTCCCGACCTAGTTGCTCTGGACTTGGCTGCTGCTGCTCCGGGCCTGGCCGCTCCCAGCCTGGCAGCCGCTGCTCCGGGCCTGGCCGCACCCGAACCGCCTGCTCCCCCGGGCCTGGCCGCTCCCAGCCTGGCAGCCGCTGCTCCGGGCCTGGCCGCACCCGACCCGCCTGCTCCTCCGGGCCTGGCCGCTCCCAGCCTGGCAGCCGCTGCTCCGGGCCTGGCCGCTCCTGACCCGCCTGCTCCCCTGGGCCTGGCCGCTCCCAGCCTGGCAGCCGCTGCTCCGGGCCTGGCCGCACCCGACCCGCCTGCACCCCCGGGCCTGGCCGCTCCCAGCCTGGCAGCCGCTGCTCCGGGCCTGGCCGCACCCGACCCGCCTGCTCCCCCGGGCCTGGCCGCACCCGACCTGGCTGCTCTGGGCCCGGCTGCTCCGGGCCCGGCTGCTCCAAGCCTGGCCACTCCCGACCTGGATGCTCTGGGCTTGGCTACTGCTGTTCTGGGTCTGGCTGCTCCCACCCCGGCTACTCTGGGCCCGGCTTCTCCGGGCCCGGCCACTCCGGGTCTGGGTGTTCCTGGACTGGCCACCCTGGGCTTGGCCGCCTCCGCCTCATGCCTGGCTGCCACTGCCCCAGGTCTGGCTACTCCAGTGCTGGCTGTTGATGCTCTGGTTCTGGCTGCTGTTGTTCTGGGGCCTGGCCGTTGCTGCTCCGGGCCTGGCTGCCACTGCCTTGTGCCTGGCCACTCTAGGCCTGGCCGCCACTGTTCCAACATTCTGTCCTTTTTTTTTTCTTTTTTCTTTTTAAAACACATTTATGTTGCAATGTTGGCTGGTGAGTTGAGTTCTGATTTAGTCTTTGATTTTTCAAGATCTTCTTTGTATTCTTTCTTAAGTAATTTTACTATTTTTTGCTCTCACTTGATTTCTTCACATTGAGAACTTCTTTGGTTTCTTCCTCCTTGTCCTGGGAGCTCAGCAGGTTGGCCTGTGGCACCCCTTTGTTCTCCGCGGGCTCCTGCGCTGCTTCAGCCTGTTGCCAGGACAGCGCCGCCCAGGAAGCAGCCCCCGGCCTTGGCTCCATTGCCCGAGCTCAGTGGTCAAAGGCTCAGGGGCACCCACGCCCCCAGGGGCCCCGTGACCCACCTCCTTGCTGGTGCCCGGTTGGCTGGAGTCCGGCAGGGGCTTCTGCTCCCCTCCGAGTTCCCCCAGCCTAGATCTTTTTTTTTCTCCTTCCCGCTAGGGAAGTCCAGCATCAGAGTCAACAGACTGTCCTCTGCGCGCAGTGTGCGCGAGTCCCGGGGGCCCGGCCTTTCGCCGCTCTCCCCGGACTCCACCTCACAGCCCCGTCTCCCTCTGCCTGAGCCTGGGTCCCCAGGGATTGGCCCAGAACTGGGGTTCGGAGCAGTCCGGACTGAGGCTCAGCGCCGCCGGAGGCCTTGTTTCTTCCTGCTAGGGTAACCCAGCATCAGAGTCAACATTCAGTCCTCTGCGCACATTGTGCGCGACTCCCGGGGCCCTGCTTTTCGCCGTTTTCCGCCTCACAGCCCCGTCTCCTCCCACCGGGGCCTGGGTCCCCAGGGTCTGGCCCATAACTGGGGCTCAGCGCTGCCGGTTCGGGGGGGCTCAGCGCTGCCAGTTCGGGGGTTCAGCCCAGGCTGGGGGTTTTATTTCCTTCCTGCTAGGGAAGGAAAGGCAGCACCCAGCCCTCTCCTCCTCTCCGGCTGCTACCTCTCCATGCGGCGTGCGGGCGGGCGCGCAGCATGTCTCCGTACCTTAGGCTTTTTTTCAGCTCCTCTGATTTTCCTTCTGGTTTTCTCTTTCCTTCTTGTAGAATTTTCAGTCAGTCGACTACCTGTAGCTCTGGGCAATGTCCACTCTACATTTTAGTTGTATTCCATTGAAATTGTTGTGTGCTGCCGCGGTTAGATGTCTACCTGAGCAGCCATCTTGGATCTTGTCCATACTTAATAATAATTTTTTTAAAAAACCAACAATGATTTGTCCCTAACACAGGAATAAAGCAAGAATGTGCAGTTTCTCAACTCCTATTAAACAGTATAATAAAAGGCTTCCTACAATATGGTAAAAGGAAGAAGAAGAAGAAGAAGAAGAAGAAGAAGAAGAAGAAGAAGGAGGAGGAGGAGGAGGAGGAGGAGGAGGAGGAGGAGGAGGAGGAGGAGGAGGAGGAGGAGGAGGAGAAGAGAGAGAGAGAGAAAGAGAGAGAGAGAGAGAGAGAGAGAGAGAGAGAGAGAGAGAGAGAAGGAAGGGATGAAAGAAGGAAGGGAGGAAGGAAGGAAGGAAGGAAGGAAGGAAGGAAGGAAGGAAGGAAGGAAGGAAGGAAGGAAGGAAGGGAAAGGAAAGTAGGAAGAAAGGATAAGAAAGGATAAAATAAAACTGCTCTGTTTTTACACACTATGATTATTCACATAGAAAAATCCCAGGGAATCTTCAACAATAAAAGGAAAACAACAACAACAACAAAAACTCTTGGCACAAATATGTGAGTTTAACAAGGTTGTAACATTCAAGGTCAATTCACAAAAATCCACATAACAACTGTATTTTTATATAAAAGCGATGGACTATTGGAAACCAAAAATTAAAAAACAATACCAGTTACAATAGGTGTTTTTTGAAAATGGAATACTTAGGTAGAAATATAACTAAACACACATGAACTTCTATGCTTCTATCTTCATTCTAAGAACAATAGATTATGGCATCGATCATGATGTGTGAATATCCTTAGATTCCAACTCCCTTGTAGTTTTTATGATTTTACTTTTACTCATTGTAGAGGAGAAGGTTCAAGACCCATATTTTTAGAGTTATCCCTGACAAAAGCATGTGCCTATTATTTGTTAAGATTCGCTTAGCACTAAAAATATGTCAATTGTAGGGGGCAGGAGGGTATGGGGGGTCAACGGGGGAAAAAAGGGATAACTATAATATTATCAACAATAAAGAGAAAATAAATAAATAAATAAATAAATAAATAAATAAATAAATGTGTGTGTGTGTGTGTGTGTGTGTGTGTACACACACTAGCAGCCCAGTGCACGAACTTGGTACACGGGGGAGGAGGTGTCCCTCAGCCAGGCCTGCACCCTCTCCAATCTGGGACCCCTCAAAGGATGTATGTCCTACTGCCAATTTACAGGGATCAGGCCTAAACTGGCAGTCAGACATCCCTCTCACAATCTGGGACTGCTAGTTCCTAACCGCTCACCTGCCTACCTGCCTGACTGCCCCTAACCACTCTGCCTGCCTGTCTGCCTGCTCGCCACCAAATACCCCTCACCAGCCTGATCACCCCAACTGCCCCTTGTGCCAGTGTGCTCGCCCCCAACTACCCCCCCCCCCGCTGGCCTACTTATGCCCATCTTCCCTCCCCACTGGTCTGCTCGCCCCAAACTGCTCCCCTGCTGACCTGCTCACTCCAAACTGCCCACCCTCGCTGTCCTGATCATCCCCAACTGACTCCCACTGATGGCCTGCTTGCCCCCAAGTGCCCCACCCCTAGCCTGATCATGCCCAACGGCCCCCTCCCACCAGCCTGATCACCCAAAACTGCCATCCCATCTTGTGCCTGATAACCCACAACTGCCCTCCCCTATTGGTCTCTAACCTCAGCTCCGCCACCATGGCTTTGTACAGAAGAATGTCTGGAAGGTCTCCTGGAAGGTCTCCCAGTCTAATTAGCATATTGCCCTTTTATTCATATAGATAGAGGCCTAGTGTACAGGTGGGGAGCCAGCTGGTTTGCCCTGAAGGGTGTCCCAGATCAGGGTGGAAGTTCCCTTGGGGTGTGAGGTGGCCTGGGTGAGGGCCAAGTGGTGGTTTGCAGTCTGGCCATGCCCTCATGGTTGGGGGGTTTCTGCTGGGGGGGGCGTGGCCAGCCAGGCTGAGGGGCTGAGGGGTGTTTTCAGTCTTGCCACACCCTCTTCAATGTGAGGGTCCCCACTGGGGTGCCTGACCAGCCTGGGTGAAGGGCTGCTGGCTGTTTGAAGGCTGGCCAAGGTCACCCCATGGGGTATGGCAAGCCTGGGTTAGGTGCTGAGGGCCATTTTCAGGCTGGCCACATCCCCCTGGTGATCCAGGCCCCCAGCCACTTGTTCAGCAGCAGCCAGGAAGCTTAGCTTTCTCCATCACCAGGGGAAACCCAAGCCTCCTACTTGCTCCAGTTCCATGGATGCTGCCATCTTTGTTGGGTTAATTTGCATACTTGCTCCTGATTGGCTGGTGGATGTAGCAGAGGGATGGTCAATTTTCATGTTTCTCTTTTATTAGTGTGATATATCTTTTATCCAAAGAGAAAGAGGAAAAAATATGGCTCAGAACTTAGTGCCACATAATATGCCTACTACACACACACACAAACACACACACACACACATACACACACACACACACACATACACACACACCCTATCCTTCCCACTCACTATGAGTTCTATGACAGACAGGATTTCATAGAACTCAAGACAGGAAAACTTACTCAAAGTTCTTTTCCCCAAAAACTATGTTCTACACGGAGTTTCTAGGGAGTTAGATGCTTTTCAAGACATTGCTTAGGCTACAGGGTTCATTGGTTAAGTACTTATCACATTCTGCCAAGGAGGGGGAATATAGTTGTACTATCTCTCTTAAGGAGCTCATAGTCTAGTGGTGAAGACAGAAATTAAATAATATAAAAAACTAAAGACCCAAGAGATGGAGGGGAGAGGATTTCTGATTTAGGAAGGAATTGATCTAATCCCTCTACCCCAAGATATCTCAGATGGCTCCTTATTATGTCTTAACTATATTTCTCTTATCAGTCAATTAATGGAAAAAAGAAATCCAATTTGAAAGGGAGAGATAGAAAGAGAGACAGCATCTATCATCTGGCTTAAAAAAAAACCTACTTAGTTAATAGTGTGTCATGCTCAGTGTCTCTCATGGAGTTGATTGGTAAAGAAATGAAGAAAGCAATGGGTTCCATCTAGTGGCCAACATTATTATTACTCTTCACAGTACTTTATCACTACCCGTGTTTCCCCGAAAATAAGACATCCTCCGAAAATAAGACCTAGCGCAACTTTGGGAGAAAAAATTAATATAAGACATGTCTTATTTTGGGGGAAACAGGGTATCTTTTTTTTAAATATATATTTTATTGATTTTTCACAGAGAGGAAGATAGAGGGATAGAGTTAGAAACATCGATGAGAGAGAATCATCGATCAGCTGCCTCTTGCACACCCCCTACTGGGGATGTGCCCGCAACCAAGGTACATGCCCTTGCACGGAATCGAACCCAGACCTTTCAGTCCGCAGGCCAACGCTCTATCCACTGAGCCAAACTGGTCCCGGCTCAGGGTATCTTTTATCATCAATTTGTTCATGTTTATTGTTTGTCTCTCCCACTAGGATACAAGTGGGCAAGAACATTATCTATTTTGTTTATCACGGACTCATCTATCTAGAAGGGCTCTTGGCACCTATAATAAAAACTTTTAAACACACGAGTGAACAACTTAGTGAATAGTTTATCATCCCAGCACCATTCCTCATGTTTTTCCCTGAAAGTTTAACATTTGATTGTTTAATATCATATTGAAGATTATAGGAATTCTATAGTTATTTAAATTCATGTACTATTTAGAGTACAGACTTCTCCCTCTCCCTCTCTGTTTCCATAAAGGATTTCATCATTATTCCTTCTTCATAGACCTAGAGAACCTAGTGTTGATTTATGTTCCTGCCATTGCTCTGGAGATCTAGCTGACAGAAAGCATATTGTGCTGACTAGCAGCAGTGCCAAGAGGACACTACCCCCTAAGACAAATAGAGGGAGCAAAGGGCAGTCCCCTGAAACCCTCCAGTAGCTGAGAGCCTGCACAAAGCCTGAAAGAGAGAGGCCTCTAAAAGCTTTAGAGCTCCATCCTGCGTGTGAACCAGGAATTCAGGAGGCAATGCCACACTGAGAGAGGAAACATACCCTTCCTTAAAAGGGCAATTCCTACCAGGTGCTGTCAGGGATTCTCCCTTGTGCAGTGATGAATTCAAACACTATTAACCAGAAGCCACACACTGAGTCCACACCTTTTAAAAAAAAAAATTGTTCAGAGAGCCCTACCCTGTTTGGCTTGGAGGATAGAGCATCAGCCTGCAGACTTAAGGGTTCCAGGTTCGATTCTAGTCAAGGGTATGTACCTTGGTTGCAGGCACATACCCAGTAGGGTGTGTGCAGGAGGCAGCTAATTGATGTTTCTTTCTCGTTGATGTTTCTAACTCTATCCATCTCCTTTCCTCTCTGTAAAAAATCAATAAATTATATTTTAAATAATAAAAATTGTTCAGATACTGTGAAAAATTTCTCACTGACTCAAGTAACCACTGCTAATATTAAATTGCTGTAAATCCAGCCAAATGCACATGTGGATAGACAGACAGGAAGGCACGCAGATAGATGCATAGTTACCCTGGGCAGCCTTTCTGTGGGTAAATGTACAATATCTGTTATGATATTTGAAATACATAATGTTTGTACAGCTATTCTTACCTGGCTGGAAAACATCAATTTACTTTCATAATACATACCAAAAAAAATATTGCATTTAAAATAATGGACATAACTCTTTTTAGATAAATATAATTGTACATATTTACTATGTAAAATGTGATTTTATCTCTTATTTTTTAAATGTTTTTTTATTTATTTTTAGAGAAAGAAGAAAGAGAGAGATAGAATTATCAGTAACAGAGAAACATAGATTGGCTGCCTATAGGGGACTTGAGCCCACAACCCAGACATAAGCCATCATCCAGGATCTATATGATGACCTCCTGGTTCATAAGTCATTGCTCACTGAGCCACACCAGCAAATGCAATGATTTTATATATATACTAGAGGTCCAGTGCATGGATTGGTGCACTGTTAGGTTCCATCAGTTTGGCCTATGCCCTCTCATAATCCGGGACCCTTGGGGGATGTTGAAGAGCTGGTTTCATTCCAATCCTTGTAGGCCAGACAGAGGGACCCCATCAGTATACGATCGATTGGGGCAAGGGAAAGACCGTGGGAGGGCTCCAGAGTGTTTGGCCTGTCTCCCCCAGTCCTGATCGGCCTGACCCCAGCAGCAAGCTAACCTACCAGTTGGAGAGTCTTCCCCCTGGTGGTCAGTGCACGTCATAGTGACTGGTCGAATGGTCGGACACTTAGCATTTTAGGCTTTTATTATATAGGACATATTGTGGAACAACTACCAAGACAATATAATTACCACATCCATTGCCTCATGTATTTCACAGTTAATGATATGTGTGTGTGTGTGTGTGTGTGTGTGTGTGAGGGAGGGGGGTTACCAGTGGAAATGGGGTATCCCTTTCCCCACTGAGTGCTAGGGGTGCAGTTCTTATGATATCTTGAGAAAAATAATTTTCTGGGACTCATAAAAAGGATAATTTTTATTTGCTTGGAATTACATCCCTGGGTTTCCCAAGTCCCATTTCCCTTAGTCCAGTCTGGCAAGAAGGGCAGCTGGGGCTTCAGTAGAGCTAGAAGCAAAGCCAGTGTCCAGAGCTTCCATTTCATACTGGAGCCAGGTCCAGTTCATCAAGCTAGTTTCAGTCCATTTAGTCCAGTGGTCGGCAAACTCATTAGTCAACAGAGCCAAATATCAACAGTACAACAATTGGCATTTCTTTTGAGAGCCAAATTTTTTATACTTAAACTACATAGGTAGATACATTATTATTAACTTAATTAGGGTACTCAAGGGGCCAAAGAGCCGCATGTGGCTCTTGAGCCACAGTTTGCCGACCAGGGCATTAGTCCATTGTGTGTGGGTCCACATGGCCCAGGGTCCAGGTGAATATAGGGGAGCCAAGAGAGTTCACCCCTACAGCAAGAGTTCCCAAAGAGCCAAAGTGTAAGTGCACAAGACAGCAAACTCCTTTGTTCAAGGGCATTAAATATTTCAAATCTTCCTTTGCTTGCAGTGACCATGTGCCCAAGTGTGACCTGTTCCCAAGTGTGACTGACAGTAAGCACCTTTATGAGGCCTCCCAACTCCACAGGGCATGAGTCCATCTCCCCCCTATCCAGAACCTTCCCCCAGTGATCTGTGGGGAATGGACCAGTGGCTCCCTGGGATATGGAAGCTGAAGCTTCCTGGCAAAGTGACATGCCTAGAATATTTAGTCTTCCCTTTGCTCCTTTCCTGTTATTAATAATTAGGTTAATTACAACAGGTGTGTGTGTGTGTGTGTGTGGTGAGAATGCTTAAGATCTACTCCCAGTAACTTCCAAGATCATAACTCTTTAATGCAAGAATGTAAAATGGAAAATTCCTTAGGAACTTCTAACTTGAACTTGTTTTTTTTGTTTTTTTGTTTTTTTGTTTTTCCCCTAGTACTTCTAAGTATAGCTCTAAGGTTATAAGATAAAGAAAAAAAATCTTAGTACCCAGAAGTGACAGCTACCTCTTGAGAAGCACCCTATATAATAAAGAGCTAATATGCAAATGGATGTCACATCCTCACACCATCATGGGAACCAGCTAGGACAAATGAGCTCGCGAGAGAGGAATGGGGACCAGTCAGGCTGCGGCCCGGGAGAGGGACAAGCCGCCCACCCCACGGATTTGGGCACCTACAGTTGTAGCTCCAGGTGAAGCTGCCTGCCCACAGCCCTCTGTGGCTGCAGCTGGCCCAGTCTCTGTGTGCCTGCAGCTGGACAGAAGGAGGGAATCCTGCTCTCAGGTGCGGTGCAAGGCAGAGGCGGTTAGGGGCAATCAGGCAGTCAGGCAGGCGAACAGTTAGGAGCCAGCAGTCCCAGATTGCGAGAGGCAGTCAGACATCCCCTGAGGGGTCCTGGATTGGAGAGGGTGCAGGCCAGGTTAAGGGGACTCCCTCTCCCCCAATGCACAAATTTCATGCACCAGGCCTCTAGTTTCCAGAAAATGAGGCATTGCGGGTATCTTCTACCCTGATCTTCTTCTGTCATTATTGTTACCTGGAAGGCTCATTTAAAAGTAAAGTGGGACACCTTTGATAAGCGAAGACTAAACCATCCAAGCCATACCATGACTGCACATCAGAAAACACACATAAATAAGTTAAACAAAATTGATTTTCTCTCTCATGTAAATACTAGTATAGTCCAGGGCTGGAGTGGTGGTTCCTTGATGTTAGGGCTCAGGCTTCTTCTCTCCCATCCTGCTGCTCTTCCATCTTCAACCTGCAGATTCTACCTGTGGTCCAAGGGGGCTGTAGCCATCATGTCTGCACTCAGACTATCAGGGAAACCACAAACCAAGGGAGTGATCAAGGCACACTCTACCCCTTTAAGACATTTCTTGGAAGCTGCACATCCAGTGTCCACTGATGTCCCATTGGCTAGAATTTCATCTTATGGCCAATGCAATTACTATAATGAATTTTTTCTACCAAGCACCCATGTACTCAGCTGAAATTTGGAAGGTCTGCTATTATAAAACAAGAGAATACTAAATATTGGGGAATAACCAACAGTCCCCTCCTAAAGATTCTCTTTCCCTTAATTCTTAAGAAATGATTTTATAGTATTTACTAAGAAACAAGCACAGCTCTCAGTTTTTCCAGGTCTATGAAATCATCTAATAGCGCATAAGTAAGATTCTAATATCCACATTTTATAGCTGAGGAAATTGAAGCACAGAAAATGAAGAAACTTGTACAAAGCTACGCAGCTAGAAAAATGCAGAACTGGGATTTGAACCGGACAGTTTGGCTTACCCCCTATACTATACTGTTTTCTTTCTGCTATACTTCAAAATATCTTTAGTCTTTTGTATGAGGCAATTGAAAAGGCTTTATCTATGTAAGGGAGATACTGTCTTCTTATTCAGAACACAAATCAACAGAAAATATAAGGAAAATACACCTACTAGCTATTAATTCTAGGGAGTCACTTATATTTCTCATTAAACACCAACATGAGTATAAAAAATAACACAAGGCTTGGCTCATGAAAAAAAAAAAAGTATTCAAATGCCCAGCATTTAGTCATTACATCATTTAATGAATATGTGTGTAAATCAAGTATGTCAAACCTGCAGCCCACAACGAATACTCATTAACAATTATCCATTTATTTCATTCAGCATTTCTCTATCGAAATAAATCTACATTCCTATGAAAATTGAAGCTTTCACAGTTTTTTTGTTTTTTTGCAACCCACATAAACTTAACCTTGTTTATTTGGCCCTTGTTAGCCTTTGAGTTTGACATGCTTGGTGTAAACCAATAACAATAAGATGACAAATCAACCACATTTAGATTCTCTCTCTACTTAAGCCCCACTAAAATAACAGTAAGGAGATTCTTTTAAACCCCGTGAGAAAGCAAACAAAAAAAGGAATGACAGTTATAAAGCAAATGGGCAGGTGGTATCTGACAGCCTATTAAAATAAGCAGAATCCTAGGACATTCATAAAGAAAGCCAAAAAAGCAACTCGATTTACCCACAAAGAACTCTCCAAAGGCTCAGGATTAAATACAAGAGAATCATTTAAAGGCCTTTCCGTTCAATAAACACATCGCCAGATCCCCATTCCTGGTCTGCCACCAATAGCCCCACCAATTAATCCCCTTTCACATTGGCAGGAGATTGAAAGTTTATACTCCATCCAGGGTAAACAGACAGTATCTGAACTAGGAGAACTCTGTGATAAAGACTAACTGAAACTTGAGGCAAATATAATCAATCAGGAGAGTGTGTAGGAGAAGTTAAGGCTTATGGAAGTTCTCACAGCTACCTTAATCTGGAGAGCTCTGCACAGGAGGAGCCCACAAGAAGAACTCTATGTTTATAGCAAACCTATATGGACCTAACCTCTCCTTCCTTCACTCCCTTTCCCCCTTTTATAAATGCCCCTGCGTTGTGGCATGCAGGCTAGAGTGTGCACATGGCTTGCCATGTTTGCTTGCATCAGATTACAACCCTCTCTTTTTCCTGAATAAATTCTTCTTGGTGACAAAACATCTAGCCCATATTATTTTTCAGTTGACACCAGATATAGCTGATAGTGGAGAGCAGGTGCTGAAACAGAGGGAATAAGTGAATGTCAGTACAATAATGAATACTGAGATCTTTAGCCTTTTTCCCCTCCACTCCCTCCACCTAGTGCCCCCCCCAACTTCAACTCTCGCTCTAACAACCTCCAAACAGATCTTCCTGCTTCTACTCTTGCCTACCCTCAGTCTTACCTCCAAGGCAGCTAGACTTCCTTTTTTAAATTTAATTAAAATCACATGATTCCTCTGCTTAAGATTGCCCAGGGGCCGCTTCAGAGTAAAATCTAAACTCCTTTCTATGGTCTACAGACCTGGCCCCTGCCTTTCTCTCCACCCTAATCTGGAGAACTTTCCCCCATATTACTATGCTTTGGACATACTGGTCTCTCATTCCTTGAACATGCCAGTTTGTTCCCTTTTAAGGGCCTTTTCAACTATTATTTTCGTTTCCAGAAACATTTTTTGCAAGTTTGCTTCTTCATCCTTCAATTCTGGGTTTAAATATCAGCTCCTCAAAAGCAAAGTCTGAGCTGACCATGCTACACAAACTATCTGCTGTCTTCACCCTTCACTGCTTCTTCCAGAGCTCTTATCAACCTCTGAAGTCATCCTACATAAATAAATGCCTAATATGCTAAGTGCCTGGTCATCCGGTAGGTCATTCAACTAATCAAAGTTAATGCTATGCTAAACACTCAACCACTCGCTATGACATGCACTGACCACCAGGGGGAAGATGCTCTGGCCAGTAGGTTAGCTTGCTTCTGGTGTCTGGCTGATAGGGACTGATCAAGATGGGCTGGACATGCCCTGGAGCCTTTCTGCGGTCCCTCCCGGGCTGGTCAACCTCTGTGTCCCTCCCCGGCCCTGATCATGCACCAGTGGGGTCCCTTAGCCTGGCCTATGCCCTCTCACAATTCAGGTTGAAGGACACCCTTCCCCAGCCCAAGTGCACAAATTTTGTGCACTGTGCCTCTAGTTGTATATATTTTGTTTTCTATTGTTTCTCCCTTAATAAGGTTTAAGACAACACACTTTCTCAGCCTCATTTTCCCCAGTGGCCTCAGCACCTATGTACTCAAGTAACATTCATTCAATGTAAGAAAAAGAAAAGCAGCAGCTGCTATGGGGACTGAACTGTCACCCCTATGGCTTCAGTATTGTTAGGAACTAGCCATGGCATGTCCCTGTAAAACATCAGGATGGAACGCCAGTATCAAAGTCACTGTCATCCTGAGGAAGTGAGACAGCAGACAAGAGTCCCTGATAATCTTGCCCAAACACAGATAAAAGCAGTTACTCTGCAACTACACAAATACCAAACTCCGCCCTCTCCCAGCTAGTAAAACTGTTGCTGCTTTATCAATTACAGTTTTAGCTTTGCAGTTTCCCTCTCTTCTGCATAAGCTGTATGATGCCAGTGTTAGAATTACCCCACATCTTGGCAGCACCCAAAACAGAATGAATCTCCATTTCCTCAAATCCTCCCCCCAAATCACCTAATGCAAGCCCAAACCCTGCAAATAAGTCATTCTTAATTCTGTTATTAACATGACCTACCTTTGCCCACCTTGTGTGTTCTCCCTCGTTGCAACGACTAATAAACCCAACTTTCTGATTACAGGTGTGTTCCTGGTGGCCTCTTTATAAGGAAATATAAAGAAAACAAATATATTTGTATTGATTTCAGAAAGGAATAGAAAGGGAGAGAGAGAGAAAGAAACATCCGTGATGAGAATCATTGGTAAGCTGCCTCCTGCACACCCCGTGATGAGAATCATTGGTAAGCTGCCTCCCCCCCCCCCCCCCCCCCCCCACACACACACACACACACACATACTGGCGATCCAGCCCGCAGCTGAGGCCCGTGCTGGAATGGACCTGGACTAGAACCAGCAACCTTGTGGTGTACAGGGCGACTCCCAACCGAGTCACACTGGCCGGGCCACCTTCGGCATTATTCTAACTACAACCCCTCCCCTCGCCCAAACCCTGCGGCCTCCAGTTTGCCCTTTCCCCTTTCTTCCAAACTAACCCGGGTTCCGTACCCGCCGCGACCCGATCTGTCACACACATCCAATTGGAGGACGGGGTGGGAATGCCGTGCCCAATCCCCGGCCTCCTCGAAGTCCCGCCCCGCCCCACCCCTTTCCCTCGGCTGGCCTCCATCCCGCAGAACTCAGCAGGCCCCGCACCTCCACCTGCCCAGTCCCCCAGTCCCGTCCCTGACCCCCGCTGTGGGGCTCAGAGCCAATCGCGCCCTGAGTCCCATCACGGCGTCCAGATGCGCCCTCCTCCTCCAGCCCCCGTGCTCCCTCCAGCTCCGCACTCTTCCCGCCTCCCTGCCCGTGCCGGTCCAATGTAGTCCGGTCCGGGATCCCGGCCGCCCCTCGGCCAATCCGCACTCCATTCCCTCGGGGAGGTCCCGGCCCAGGTTTCGCCCCGACCTCCCAATCCGTCCACCAGGCCCTCGGAGCTCAGGCGGGACTCAGACCCAGGTGGCAGGGCCGTACAGTGAAGGAGGTAAGTGGGTCGCGAGGGGAGCACCCTGATACGGGGTGAAGGTTGCGGTCGGGGCGGGCGGAGTCGTGGAAAGCCGCTCCCCCCCCCCCCCCCCCCCCCCGCCCCGGACCGTAGGGTGCTGAGCGCCCGGCAGGGCAGGGAGGGAGGAAGAGCCGGTCTGGATTTCCTTGAAGACTCTGACTTGCCCTCCTGAGCCGGCAGACCTCAGGGAGGCGGCAAACGGTCCCCGCTGGATTTAACAGTTTCCTTTGGAAAGGGAATGGCACCGAGGTTGATTGGCCTTCTAGGGTGGGACCCTGGATCCCCGGTCATCGATTGCCCTTTGTGTTCTTGGTGTTACAGTTTGGGTTATTTTGAAAACAGCGTGGCAAGAGTAACACCGACTTGTTTATCCATAGTCGGATTTTTTTTTTTTTTTAAGAAAACAAAGGCAGGTAACCTGACATATAAGTGAACCTAAGGTTTGTAGTTAAAAGAGCCAGTCCAATCTGTTGCTTTTGCAACCCGAGCAGCTCAAGCAGGAGGAGCCCCACACCCAGGACGGAAATCATTGCTCCACCTCCTAACACCTGGGCTCTCCCCAGGCAAGAATTGGGGCTGCTTGCTCAGGTCCACCCCAGGCACCACTGGTGCAGGTCAATCATTGGAAAGTGTTTTCTCACCTTGTGCTAAAATTTAATTCCTGTTACTTCACACGAGTCAGCTATACTTCTTCCCCCTGGAGAAATTTATAATTACACGAACCCCATTTTCACAGAACAGCTTTTCAGCAATTTCACGGTCACATCTCCTAAGTATTGTGCCACCTAAATATAGCTTTTTTTTTTTTTCCACTCATGCTCCAGTGCCATGACTTTGAGGCTTGTTGTTCCCACTGTACTAAACCAGTCAGTACCTCGTTCACCTCCTAGATGCCTCTGCTGTGTCACTGCCCCTTATAATCGTTCTGGACCGCGGGCTGACATGAAGTGCAGATGATCTTTCCTTTTGGTCAGACTCTTACTAGTAGCACTAGCCCTTTTTTGTAGTCTCTCACATTAAACCTTCCTTGCACTTTCAATTAACCTGAATGTTCTGGAGTTTGTCAAAGGAACTAAATCTCTTCCTACCTCTCTCCCCCATACATAGAGTGGTGGTTGTAAGTCATCATTTGGATCTAAAGTCAGAGCTTCAGTCTTCACAATTCATTTTGACTACCTTGCTTACATTTTAGCTCTGGATTGTACCCCCAACAATTCACCAGGTCACCCTCAAATCTGCCATGCATATTTTCTGAATCCTCATTGTAAACAATCTACTCCAGTGATAATAGTTTAATTTTCTATTGGTCATGCATATGAATATGCCATAATCAGGTTTCCTAGATCACCCTTATTCACAGGTCCCTGTTGTTGTTGTTTTTGTTGTTGTTGTTGTTTCCCCACAAAACATTGTTCTAAAGGAGAAACTAGAAAAATAGAGTGGAAATATTGTATAGAATTAAAGGCCATATGTTTTTTCTCTCTCACTTTTCAATGATATCCAATTTTATTTGTTTGTTTGTTTGTTTACCTTATTGCTGAATATACATTTGGAATGTTAATTACATTAGAAAAGTGCTGCTTAAAATGTGTTTATTTAAAATGCAGGAAAAGCCTAGACCGGTTTGGCTCAATGGATAGAGCGTCGGCTTGGGGACAGAAGGGTCCCGGGTTCGACTCCGGTCAAGGGCATGTACCTTGGTTGCAGGCATATCCCCAGTAGGGGGTGTGCAAGAGGCAGCTGATCGATGACTGTCTCTCATCGATGTCTCTATCTCTCTCCCTTCCTCTCTGTACAAAATCAATAAAATATATTTAAAAATAAAATAAAATGCAGGAAAAAATAGCTGTAGAGATTCTGAATCAGTACCTGTCCGTCTGCTTAGGCTTCTCTGGAAGCATTTTTTAAATCTATTGCCCACTGCCCTCACAATTCCTTCCACAATGAGATAACCTAGTGAGAAGGAAAGAGAGCCCAGGTGTGAGTATTGAGGAATTCTGTCCTTTAATGACAGGTTAGGGAGAGGTAGGAGGAAAATGAGGAGTTGTCATATATCCAAAGCTAAGGGAACAGGGTGTTTCTGGGAGGAGACCCGGCTGACCCGCTGTATGTAAAGCTACAGAGAGTTCAAGGAAAGTGAGACTCACAGAATGCCAACTGGGTTCACAATATGGAGGTCAACATTGACCAGAGCAAGAGCTGTCTCTATGGTGTAAAGGGTACAAAAGACACACTTATCCTCCTACTGAGGAGTATAGATTAAGGAAAGGGAACAGCTGATAAAATATCTTTTTTAAGTTTTGCTTTTGTGATCACCCTTCTTGCCTCTGCTGTTTTTCATTTGCCTTTAGCGCCAAATAATCATTATGCTTAGTGGTATATTTTGGGCTGGCATATTCTTTATCTATAAAATATAGTAGAATTGCTAGAGAAAGTTCAGGTTCAATTTGAGATTAATAAACATGAGCTTGTGGTGAAACCAATCCTATGCTGTGTGACTTTCCAGCAGTCCACAGCTTCATGGACCATAGGAAAAACAGACACTGCAGTTGAGTTCATCCAGAGCTAGTATTTTACAGACATGGGGTAGGATATTGTCAAGAACATCACCGAAATGGAACTGGCATCTAAATTGGGGGGGAAAGGAAGGCAAGGGCCGATTGGGCAAAGGAAAGGCAGCCTCCTAGAGATCTTGATAATATTGAAGAAGAAGAAGAAGAAGAAGAAGAAGAAGAAGAAGAAGGAGGAGGAGGAGGAGGAGGAGGAGGAGGAGGAGGAGGAGGAGGGGGAGGAGAATAGTTGGGATAATTAAGAAAATTAAAGGACAGGTGGTTTTAGTCAAAGAGCAGAAATCTTCAATTATTTTGGGACTAGAGGCCCAATGCACAAAATTCATGCAAGAGTAGGCCTTCCTTCCCCTGGCTTCCGGCACCGGCTTCCCTCTGGCACCTGGGACCAGGGCGTCCCTCACAGCCCTGGCTTCATCCCTTCGTCCGGAAGGTCATCCGGGAGGACAGCGGTATAATTAGCATATTACACTTTTATTATTATAGATTAGACCAGGTTGAGGTAATGGTAAAGTGCAGGGTATGACTATAGGAGAGACTGACTAAGGTGGGATGAAGGAGAAGAGCAATGAACATGGGAATATCAGTTGTTGGATGGGTCATCTTTGAAGACATTGAAATTACCTGGGTGATCTCAGGTCTTAGCGATGAGAAGAAAACTGAATTCTTAGTGACAAAATCCTTACTGAATGACTGGGAGCTAACAGCAAGTCAGGAGATAACATCCGTAAGGACATGAGGGGAGTAACTGTCTAGCAGTGATAAAATGGGCCAAAAGAAAGAGGTGGGTGGAGCATATAAGAACAAAAGCCAACACTGAAGAATATAGAAGTGGTACCTTTGGGGGAAACAAGATTTGAGTTAAAGCAAGGGGGTGCAGGGGACACTCTGAGAACACAAAGATGTAAGGGAATTGAATGATTATGATGCAGCTATTCCAGAAGATACAGTGGGAGGTTTGGCAGGTGGAAGAGAAATGAAGAGCTGGGTCATTTGCCAGAGCAGTTCATTTCATTGTGGAGGTCATGTGCTGTCAAAGACAGACCAAGGAGAAGATGTGGGAATTAGGCCTTGGGATTTCCAGATGAAACGGGTGGATTTAGTGTCAACTCCCTTAGGAGAATAGGGTACTGAGGCCTGGTGACTGGAGGGCATGGCTCACCAACCTGGGGTGAAGTTTCCTAAGAGATACAGTCTAAGCTCATGCATGGCCAGCCAGTAACTTCATTTATTCATCTGTTTTAAAATAACAAGGCTCTGTAGGGGGGGAGGGGGGGAAGCAATGTTAAAATATGTACACAGATAATAATTTAATTTTAAAAAATTAAAATAAAATAATAAAATAAAATAAAATAACAAGGCTCAATAAGAGTCAGTGACTTGTCTGAAGATAGAAAACTTTTTTTATCAGGAGTAAGGAGTAAGGTATCCTGATTCCTAGTCCTGTTTTCCCCATTTTATCTAAAGAAGGTAGAAGAGGTTTCCTTCATTTGTCTACTTGCAAGAAAGCATTTTGCTTAACACCAAAGAAATTAGGCTGAATTTAAATAGATGTTTATTTGCTGAAAAAAAAAAATTGTTCTAAATCAAATAACTCCATGATAATGAATAAAGACTGCTCAGTATAGTTCCTATTATTTGGTAATTTTCCTTAAAACTATCCCTACTGCCTAATTCAGTTAATGTTTTACTTCTGAACCCAACAATTAGTGACACAAGAATAGACATTTCTTATTTAAAAAAAAAAAACCTGGCCTTGAACTTGAAAGACATAAAACATAAGGAATAATTTGTTGCTTTATGAAAGGAATCAATATTTTATAACAGACTTATAAATAATCCACTTAAATCATTAATTTATTATGTGATTTATGTATTCATTCAGTCATTTAATACTTTTATTTATCAAATGCCAGAGAATACAGTGGTGAGTTAAATATGCCTGCTCATGGAATTTCTGTTTTAAATTTGTGAATAGGTGAGTGAGTGGCCAGCCACACAAACAAACAAACAAACAAAAAAGTGCTTTGCTGAGAATTAAAATAGGCTGATGTGATAAAGAATGGCTAAGAAGCTGTCATTTAAGCTGAGATTTTAATCACAGGCTCAGGATTTTATATTTCACTTTTTAAGAAACATCCATTTACACTTGAATGGCTACACCTTTTGATAGCCTAAGGGCAAGTTTACATGTAAACAAGTTTGCTCTCAATTCCCAGGGCAGAAAAAAAAAAAGGTTTAAAATTATTAGATTTTAAATTTTATTCTTAGAAGTGTAAAAGTTTATTAATTAAAAAAAAAGGAGATTGAAAACCCTGATAAACAATAATAGCTGTTCATTGTAGTAGAGTCGGTGATATGGGAGGGGAGTGGACTGACTGTTCTCGGGGAAAGGGAGGGAGGAAGAGACTGAACATAAACTGTGCACCTATGGATGAGGACAATGGAGGGTGGGGAAGGGGCGGAGGGACGGGTGGGAACCTGGTGGAAGGGAGAAGAAATGAGAAACCTTTGTAATATTATGAACAATAAAGATTGATTTAAAAAAAAAAAAGAAACATCCAATGATATTTCATTTTTCTTTTTATATAGAAAGTTTTCTGTAGCCTTAACATTTGGTAACAAAGAGATTCATAGCTAGCTTCAGTGGACCCTTTGAGTTCTTAGAACCCATCTCTTTTTTAAAGTTTGATCAGAGATAGAGGAAATGCCATCCCCTAATACAAAATTCACAGGGCAAAAATCTCATGAGAAGTGTCTGTTTGCCTGAGTGTGGCAGCATAACAACAGAACTTCATATTGCTTTGATCTACCTATCCATGATGGATAATGATTTCCATACAGGTAGAGAAGTAATTCAGAATGCATGTCAGTTATGTAACTGGAACCTATTGAAATGACTTGCTCGTTACAGAATTGTTGAGGGAAGTACCAATCTGAGAAAATAATCTGATTCATTCGTACATTTATATTTACCAGGAACTGATAATTCTTTTCAAGCAACTTTCTACATAACTTTCTAAAGTTTTTAGAAACTGTACTATTACAGATTGTGCTTTCGCTAGTGACTGTTACCTAGACAATTTGAAATAGTTTTTAGATTGAGAAATTCTGTACTTTCACTACTAGTAATGGAACTTTTACTTAATGCTCTTCACTAAGTTAGAGCCTTCTTTTTTTGAATTCACAATATCCTTACAGATGTCTAGATTAAAATAATATATGCATAAATTTATAAAAAAGGGTTTTAATTAGAAATGATTGTAGTGGTAAGAGATTTATCATAGAGAAGAAAAACACTATCATAATATTTTTATATATATTTTATATGAGCTATGGTCTATCAGCTAGCTATAGCTATCTGATAGCAATGTAAGTATCATATATTCACTCCCTTTAAAACTTTTTCTTTCATTCTGTAGCATGTTTTTGGCTCAGAGGAGACTTTGCTCCCTTGGCAGTAGAGCTAAATTCCTGAAGACGATTTACTCTTCAAAAACCTCCAGACTCTCCACTTCTGCTGTAGGTATTGCTTACAGATAAATTATTGTACATACTCCATGAGGTCAAAAAAAGTACAACTTGTCAAGTTTTTTTTTTTGTTTGTTTGTTTGTTTGTTGTTTTTTTTGTTGTTTTTTTTTTTGTGTGTGTGTGTGTGTGTGTTTGGAAACACATTCGCTGAGCTACTGCTTGCTTGTCTATATATCAGGCATAGTATTGGCCCTTGGGGATTCATGATCTCATTTTATCTTTACAGAATTAAGTTATGAATTGTTGCATTCCTATCTTAAAATGAAAAAGTGGAGGCTTAGAGAGGTTTAGTAACTTGCCGAAGGTCACATAGCTTGTAAGTGTCATAACCAAGATGCCATACTCACCCTTGTCTGGCTCTCGAACTCTAAAGGGGGGCTCTGTATACTCAAGAGAGGATGTTATAGTGACTATAAGTACAGGCCTTGTGACTTCAAGATTACAGGAAATATGGCAGATTGAGGACCAGGTTATATGACATCATGGAAAAGCAAACAGATCTATCTTTTGTTACTACCATGACTGTCATAACCGAGGATAGACAACTGAGCCAGTTTCTTCAACAAGTCAGTGGCATGAGAAAAAGGGGTGTTTTGGAAGGACTGCAGTGAGATGAAAAGAGGCTTAAGAACCACAAGCACCACGTGTTGACCATTTTTAGGGACTCAATTCATTCAATCAAAATGTAAAAAGGTATTTTTAAAGATAATCGGAGAAATAAGAGTATGTATTAGGTATTAGATGATACTGAGGAATTATTGTTAATTGGGTGTGATAATGACATTGAAGTTATATAAGAAACTGTCAATATTTTTTTAGAGATACATGCCCAGTATAGATGGGTGAAATGAATTAAGGTCTAACATTTGCTTTAATATCACCCAGCAATAAAAATTAAAAAGGGAAAAGATGAAGCCAATTAGGCAAAATCTTGACAATTATTCTGGGTAACGTATATGTGTGTTTTAAATTATGTTGAATTATAAAATTGTCATTTTGCAGGTCAAAAATGGATAAATATTGGCAGTTCCATATTGTTCAAGCTAATAACAATCTCAACTTTTATGTAAGATTGAAATTTCATTAAAACCATCATCAACTTCTCCCTTTATGTGTAACTACTATGATTGTCTTGGGTTCTATCTCTCATCTTTGTTATCACCATGGCTTCTTAGTTCAAGCCCTCTATGCAAAGGTTAAAGTCCAAGAAGTGGTAGCATTACTCAGGGTGGTCAGATTAAGGCAGGTGTTAAATTAAGGCTGGGTGTGCAGTTATCTGCAGAGCTCAATTAGAATTGGCATACCCAGGACCCATCCTGAGCGAATCTCACTCTGTAAGTCTGGAGTATATTTTGAAAAAATTTCTCAGGTGATTCAAATGTACATCCCAAGTCACAATCAATGAAATGCTTTATTCACATTTGTAGGTTATCTGGGATAGAATTCAGCCCTTTCCCTCTTTAACAATAACATCAGAAAGGTCGCTACATTTCATCAGCACCTTTGCAGTTGAAATAGTCACACAGATAGTGCTGGCCTGTGTAGCTCAGTTGGTTGGAGCATAGTCCCACGCACCAAAGTCTTTCAGATTCAATTATGGGTCAGGACACATATCCAGGTTTTGGCTTCAATCACCTGTCAGGGTGCGAACAGAAGGCAGAACGATGTCATTCATATTCTCCCTTTCCTCTCCTCCCCTCCCCTCCCCTCTCCTCCCCTCTCCTCCCCTCCCCTCCCCTCTCCTCCCCTCCCCTCCCCTCCCCTCCCCTCCCCTCCCCTCCCCTCCCCTCCCCTCCCCTCCCCTCCCCTCCCCTCCCCTCTCCTCTCCTCTCCTCTCCTCTCCTCTCCTCTCCTCTCCTCTCCTCTCCTCTCCTCTCCTCCCCTCTTCTCTCCTCTCCTCTCCTCCCCTCTTCTCTCCTCTCTTCTCCTCTCCTTCCTTTTCCTCTTCTCCTCTCCCACTTTCCCCCATTTCCTCTCTCTCTAAAATCAATTTTTAAAAAATAATCAGTGTTCTTCCTGCTATTAAGCAAATGAAAAAGCAGACTGATCAGTGTTATAGAGTAGTAGTGATAAGTTTAAGTCAAGAACTACTTACCAGCCTGACTACTTACTTTCTTTAAATCTGTTTTTACTAGAAAATCCTCTTTATCCACACCATTAATATCATTGAAAGCTTACTTTAGCCCTGGCCGGTAGTTCCAGCTCAGTTGGTTAGAACCTCATCCACATGCACCATGGTTGTGGGTTGATCTCTGGTCAGGGCACATACAAGAATCAACCAATGAATGCATAAATAAGTGCAACAACAAATTGACCTATCTCTCTCTCTCTCTTTCTCATCAATTTTAAGTAAATAATATTTTAGGTGTTAAGGGGAAAAATTACTGCTGTCTAGTAAGAAAAGAACCAAGTTGAGCCCAGGATGAAAATCACTATCTGCCCCGTTTGGAAGATCACATTTGTACTATCTTCTGGTGCCAGAAAGCCAAAGAACTAACTATAGATGAGAGAGAGAGATGGATGGATGGATGGATGGATGGATGGATGGATGGATGGATGGATGGATGGATGGATGGGAAGAAAGAAGGAAGGAAGAAATATTTGTTCTTGAGAGGTCTCATGGAGCACCAATGCCTGGGACCTAACAGTGTCACCCTTTATTAGACCAGTCTTCATTTAAGGTTTAGAGCTTGGCTAGGCTGTGAGGGGTTCTGCATAGGCTTCCTCCATATCTAGCTTCATGTCTCTTCTGGGTGTAAGTGCCCAGTAGAAATTACCTGTCTCTGTCTTAAGTCCAGATTGCCACGAATTGCCCTGATTGGTTTAACCTGCCTCTGTCACATGGAGATGGGAAAGCAAATGTTTGGTAAATAAATATTTGCTGGGTTGTATTAACAGTGGGATACAGACAGGACTTTAATCAAAGCCTGCTAAGTTCCTCCCCGTCTACCACATTTACTTTATATTAAACTATAGTTATTTATGATATTTCCCTTCCTGGAGCAGGTCCTCTGTCTAAATTCTTTTATGCAGTTTGGGAGGAAGTCAAAGGTTTTTCCTGTCTTTCTTTTCTTAAAAAGAACCTGAATCAATATCCCAAAGCCATATTTGGGGGTGGCTAACTCTGCCTCCTCTCAACTCAGTTTCCTATATTCCCACTGTGTATTCACCTACTCTATCAGCTGGCAGGCAGGCTTAAGGCAAACCTTGTTCTCAATCAGTTTGTTTCTCTAAAGTTTCTGATGATGGTGATTTTCAGAAAAAGGCAAAATCATGTCTCATGCAAATGTAGAAATTAGCATGTATTAAATATTATTTTACATATGAATTGCAAGAGAACAAAGCAGAAGTTATAATCAGTTCCAAGGGCAAGTCAAAAGCAAAAAAAAATTTATGTAATAAAGAAATTGAAAAAAAATAAATAAAAATAAAAAAATAATAATAAAAGAAATTGAATTGCAAATGAAGGCAAAACCGGTTTTCCACAGGTTGGGGGGAAGTCAGCCAAAACTCTTGAACCTGAGTTTGCATGCCTACCAATTACTCTCAATTTGCAAGGGTGCAAATATCTCAAAGCCCAATTCTTGTCCACTAGCATCTGTACTACTTCCACTGCATAGTTTTCCATTAAAGCATATTTTTTTTCTACAACATATTATCTCTTCGAGGGAATCCATATTCCTCTTTCACTCATTTGTTTAGTCAACAGATAACAAAGAGCTATAACATGAAGCACAAGTAATTATAAAATAAAGCAATTAAGTAAGTGTTACTTAAATGTCCCAGTTAAATGTGTGTGCCTTTGAGTTCATTATAATTGGATTTTCCCCTTGCTTGTCTTAAGTCTACTGCCCTACTTTGCATTTCCACATCAGTTTTCAGTTCTTCCACGATTACACAAACATTCTGTTATTTTCCTATGCCATCTAGTGGCAGAAGAATGCAATTGTCTGTTTTATAATGAGTAGTCCTACCTTGGAAAACATCCAAAATCTGAGATAAGTTGATTCGTCTGCTGGCTTGAGGAGCATTTTGTCCAAAAGGAGAAAGAAGACATGATTTCAGAAAACCCTGGCTACTCTTTTTAAATTTTTTAACTTTTACTAGGCTATTTTTTAGAGCATTACAGGTTCAGAGCAAAATTGAACAAACACTATAGAGTGCTGGTATATGTCCCTGAATCCTGACATATATAGCTTCCCCCATTCTCAATATCTGCGACCAACATTGACATATTATTGTCACTCTATGTCTATAGTTTTCACCTTTGGTATAGAACATTCTAAGGGTTTTGACAAATGTACAATGACATGAATCCACTACCCTGGTAGCTTTTTATTTTATTTCTAGAGACACGGCATGAATTTGTGCACCAGTGTGATACCTCATCCTAGCCTGTGGGATCGGGCTGAAATGGGCTCTTTGATTTCACTCGAGGAGTCCCAGATTGGAGAGGGTGCATTCTGGGCTGAGGGACACCCCACCCGCCCGTGCTTGAATTTCATGCACTGGGCCATTAGTATATGTACTTAATATAAAATTTCATAAAAGTAAGTCAAAAGTTATTATCTTTGGTTAGTTTAGATTGAACTAAATGACTATAATATTGAACATATATGTCATCTTTCTTGTGCCAATTAATACTTATGTTACAACTAGAGGCCCAGTGCACGAAATTCATGCACTCAGGGTGGAGCATTCCTCAGCCCAATCTGTGCCCTCTCCCAGTCTGGAAGCCCTCAAGGGATGTCTGACTGCCAACGAGGCAGGAGAGGCTCCTGCCACCACCACTTTGCTCACCAGTTGTGAGCCTGGCTCAGGGCTTATGGCTGAGTGGCACTCTCCCTATGGCAAGGGTCTGCAACCTTTAAGATATAAAGAGCCACTTGGACCTGTTTCCAAAGGAAAAAAACAAACCTGGGAGCCACAAGACCATTGCGACATTTAAAACAAATCTAACACTGCATATATTGTTTCTTACCTTAATGCTATATACTGGATCGTGCAGTTAGCTGTCAATCTGAAGAAAAAAAGGACTTTTTCACTTAACAATGTAAAATATATTTTTGCAAATTAATAGCTAATTAAAATATTTAATTTACCTGGTTAATGGGATTTTTGCTCCTGAACCTCAGTGCATAGTGTCAGCACATCAGGGCTGTAAGACGTTACCTTCATTTTCACACAGGCTTGCAAGTTGTCAGAGCCGCAGTAAAGCTTCAAAAGAGCCGCATGCGGCTCTGGAGCCGTAGGTTGCCGACACCTGCCCTATGGGAATGCGTTGACCAACGGGGCAGCTCCTGCATTGAGTATCTGCCCCCTAGTAGTCAGGCACATCATAGTGCACAATTTGCATATTAGCCTTGTATTATATAGGATATCCTATCTAATAAAATAGTAATATGCAAATTAACCATCACTCCAACACACAAGATGGCTGCCCCCATGTGATCAAAGATAGCTGCCCCCATGCAGACACAAGATGGCCACCACAAGATGGCTGGCAGGGGAAGGCAGTTGTGGGTCATCAGGCCAGCAAGGGAGGGCAGTTGGGAGGGAGCAGGCATAAAAGGAAGGGCAGTTGGGGGGGACCATCCCTGCAGGAGAGGGCAGTTGGGAAGGACCCATGCCTTCAGGGGAGGGCAATTGGGAGAAACCAAGCCTACAGAAGAGGGCAGATGTGGGGAACCAGGCTATCAAAGGAGAGCCATTAGGGGTGACCGGGTTGGCAGGGGAGGGCAGTTTGGGGGGACCAGGTGTGGAGGGGTTGGACCAGGCCTAAGGGGAGGACAGTTGGGGGTCACCAGACCAGCAAGGGAGGGCAGTTAGGGGTAACCAGGCCTGTAGGGGAGGGCAGTTGGGGGTGACCAGGTTGGCAGGAGAGGGCAGTTAGGGGCAATCGGTCTGGTAGGGGTGCAGTTAGGCATTGATCAGTCTGGCAGGGGAGAGGTTAGGGGGTGATCAGGCTGGCAGGCAGAAGCAGTTAGAGGCAACCAGGCAGGCTGACAGGCAGGCAAGTGGTTGGGAGCCAGCAATCCTGGATTGTGAGAAGGATTTCCGACTGCCCTCAAGGGGTCCCAGATTGGAGAAGGTACAGGCTTGGTTGAGGGACACACCCCCACCCCTGTGCATGAATTTTGTGCACTGGGCCTCTAGTTTATAATAATAAAAGTATAATATGCCAATTAGACCAGACTTCCTTCCGGATGACCTTCCAGACAAAGCTGGGGCTGTGAGGGAAGCGAGTGCCAGCAACTGAGGGAAGGAAGGCCTACTCTTGCACTGGCTTTCCTCTGGCACCCAGGACCCGGGCTTTGCTCTAACCACCAGCAGGCACCTGGAACCCGGACTGGCTCCCCTGCAGCTACCCACAGGTGCCCAGAATCCAGGCTTTGCTCCAGCTCCGGCTTGGTCAAGAAGGACAGAAGTAAGTCCAGAATGACTTCTGGGAAGTCTAATTAGCATATTACCCTTTTGTTAGTATAAATAGGGCATTCACCATCAATATCAAATTTTAAAACTAAAGGAAACAGAGCAGACACCATATAATTAAGTGCACAGTAGATTCACACAACCTGCAATTGCAAAACACTGGGAAGAACAAATATCCCAAGAATAGGAAAGTGAACAAGCAAAGTGAGATACATGATCCACCTGAAATATTCCCTACCAGTTCAAAGTAAAAATTTTATGACTAAGAAAATTCATAAAACATTTATGAATGTTTTTAAGAGAAAAGCAAAATATTTTTTTAAGTGATTACAACTGTAAACATCTAATTCTTAGAGCTAAAAGGTCATAGATGATTTGGCTACCTCAGCAGCCAGGCACCACATTAAAGGGCTGCCCATTATGCAGATGCTCACTTTCTGCTCTGGCCCAGCCTTGAAGTACTTGAATCCATCTGTTTCTCACTTCTGATTATTACCTTCAGGTCACCAGCCATTAACTGTGTTGTTTCTGTTTCTGGCTTTTACTTGCACTCTTTCTCTTTCTTTTTTTCTTTTTTTTTTTTTTTAAATCGTGAGTAGGGCTCAGCCGGCAGTGACAGATCTCAATGGTTGAGATCGACCTAAGAACCAGGAGGCCACAGTTTTTTTTGAGTGTGTGATTTTTAA
The DNA here is from genome assembly GCA_963693515.1 of Pipistrellus nathusii. Classification (NCBI taxonomy): domain Eukaryota; kingdom Metazoa; phylum Chordata; class Mammalia; order Chiroptera; family Vespertilionidae; genus Pipistrellus; species Pipistrellus nathusii. The sequence continues at coordinate 62,948,258 of OY882859.1, read as the reverse complement.
AAAATATATATATTTTATTGATTTTGTACAGAGAAAGATAGAGAGTTAGAAACATCGATGAGAGTCATCAATCAGCTGCCTCTTGCACACCCCCTACTGGGGATATGCCCGCAACCAAGGTACATGCCCTTGACCAGAATCAAACCCGGGACCCTTCAGTCCCCAAGCCGACGCTCTATCCATTGAGCCAAACCGGTCTCGGCTCTTTCTCTTTCTTACACTTGACTCATGACCCACGCTTCATAGAGATCAACAGTCTTGATTTCCAAGGCTTCAACCCATTCGTTGAGAAGTCTTTGTACATCTGTTCAATCTCACCTAAATTCATCAACTCTAACGGGCAGAGTCTTAAAATATATATAATTGAAACCTATGTGTGCTCAGGTCCTATAAGAATGGGTAATAATTTTTCCTTCTTTCCAGACTTTCCTTGTTCTAGCACCATTGCTGTAAACAGTTCAAGACTTAGTAACAATAACCTTAGTCTCATATCTGCCAAGAGTGGCATCTAGTGGTGATTTCATAGAGCTACATTTTTTAGCCTAAAAGAAAAAGGCTTATTATTTCACTGGAAGTTTGTATTTATAACGCAGTAGAACAGTATATGTATACCAGGTATTAGTCTGCCTGGGAGCAGAATCCACTTTATAGAATTAGCTAATCCATAAATTATACAGGCTCTATAGATGTGTCATTTTACAGGTGGGGGCTCATAATTAATTTCCCATAGAATTCCAGGTTTATTTTAATTTTCTAAAACTATTTACTGTGGAAAGTAATCCTAGACTGTGAGTATTTACACCTATTGCTAGGTTTTTTTGCCTTTGGACATTGTGGGACGTCTTACACATTTTCATCACTGTATTAGTTTCCTTGGGATGTCTAAGCAAAGTCTCAGGCTAAGTGGCTTAAGCCGCAGAAATGTATTACCTCACTGTTTTAAGGATAGAAGTCCAAGATCATGGTGTTGGCAGGGTTGGTTCTTTCTGAGGAATGTGAGGAAGAATCTGTTCCATGCCTCTTCTCTAGCTTCGGGTGGTTTGCTGGCAATCTTTGGCTTCCCTTGACTTTCACACACACCACTTCGTTCTTCACTTTCATCTTCATGTGGCATTCTCCCTGGATGTCAGTCTGTCTCCATATTTACCCTTTCTGTAAGGACATTCGTCACACTGAATTTAGAGTCTATTCTAATGACCTCATAACAGCTGCAAAGGCCCTCGGGTTTGACTCAATGAATAGAGTGCCAGCCTGCGAACAGAAAGGTCCCAGTCTCAATTTCGGTCAAAGGCACATGCCCAGGTTGTGGGCTCAGTTCCCATGGGGAGCTTGCAGGAGGCAGCCGATCAATGATTCTCTCTCATCATGGATGTTTCTATCTCTCTCCCTCTTCCTTCCTCTCTGAAATCAATAAAAATGTATTTTTTTTTTTTTAAAAAAACTGCAATGAGCCAATTTCCATATAAGGTGTTGACTTTAATACCATATAAATTTTGCAGGAGACACAATTCAACCCATAACAACCACCGATATCCTTATACCTCCAGAATTCATTTTTGCTATGTTGGTGTCAGGGTTAGTCATGAAACCACTTTGACGAATAAAATGTGAGTAAAGCAATGTGTGTATGTCTAAATAAAAACTTTAAGGAATTTTTTTCCTCTGCTATGAAATGCAGTATGGCAGAGAGAGGCTATTTCATCAGCCTATGTCACAGGGTGACAGTGACCTGGAACAGAGCAGCAGCTGACCTTTAGTGTATGTGTAACATGAAAAATAAAATCGCCCTAGCCACTTTCACTCAGTGGATAGAGCATCAGCCTGCACATGCCCAAGTTGTGGGCTCAGTCTCCAGTAGGAGGCATGCTGGAGGCAGCCAATCAATGATTCTCTTTCATCATTGATGTTTCTATCTCTTTCCCTTTCCCTGACTGAAATCAATAAAAATATATTAAAAAAAAAAAGAAAAAGAAAAAATTGCTATGAGAAATGTCTGAAATTTTAAAAAAATAATAAGAAAGAAAGAAAGAAATCTTTATGTTTTTAAGCCACCACAATCTTGGGATCATTTGTTACTGAAGCATAAATTAACTTGAGCTGACTATCACAATAAGTACCTAACTTAAGCTAAGTGTGTGGGTTTTTTCATTCATTCATTAGCTATTTGTTCAAAACTTTCTGTGATAGGCATAGTACTATATGTTGGGTACTGTAACAGTTAATTTTATGTCAAATTAGCTAGGCCATGGCACCCAGAGATTTGTTCCAACACCAGTTTAGCTGTCTCTGTGAAGGCATTTTTTTTCTGATGAGATTAACATTTAAATCAATAGACTTTAAAGCAAATTGCCTTCCATAATGGGGTGAACCTGATCCAGTTAGTTGAAGGCCTCAAAAGACAAAACCCTGAGGCTCCTCCCTCCCCAAGAAGAGGGAATTCTACCTGCAGGTCCCCTTCAGACAAAAGCTGCAGCATCAACTCTTTCTTGGGGCTCCAGCTTTCAGGGTTGTTCTGCAGATTTTGAACTTGCCAACCCCCACAAATTACATGCGCCAATTCCTTAATATAAATCACTATATATATATATATATATATATATATATATATATATATATATATATGCACACACACACACACAGACATCCTATTGATTCTGTTTCCCTAGAGCAGCGGTTCTCAACCTGTGGGTCAAGACCCCTTTAGGGGGGTCAAACGGCCCTTTCACAGGAGTCGCCTAAGACCATAGAAAACACAGATATTTACATAATGATTCCTAACAGTAGCAAAATTACAGTTATGAAGTAGCCATGAAAATAATTTTATGGTTGGGGGTCACCACAACATGAGGAACTGTATTAAAGGTTCACTGCATTAGGAAGATTGAGAACCACTGCTCTAGAGAAACGTGGTTGATACAGACAACTGTCAGTGAACAAACTAGCAACAGCTCTTTCTCATAGAGCTTACAGTCTAAGAAAGTATACAGACGAGTACACAGAAATAATAGTGTTTTTGTAGTAAATGCTGGAAAGTACTCCGTTTAATAGGAGCACATAGGAGGAGTGTCTAACTTTGACTTGGGGAATCATAAAGGCTTTCTGGAGACAATAAAGTCTAACTTGGGAACTGAAGGTGGCGATGGAATGGGAGTTAGCTAAGGGCAGAGCGAAGGTGCTGGGGACCAGGGATTAGACTGAGTATAGAACATGTATTCTCAACAGGGATCTTATTGCCCCAAAGGAAGAGAAAATTGGTGCTTGGCAGGTGAAACAAACCTTAGCTATTACAACGTTTTGTGGCCATGCAAAGCTCAACTCTGTGACAAAATTTTATTCCTTAATATTTAATGGGGGAGCAGGAGAGGTGATTAGAACAAATATCTAAACTGTCTCCTTCAGGAGGCACTTATGAAAAAGACCGTAAGAAACATTGGTATAGAAAGACCAATCTGGGTAGAAAAATGATCACCTGTGGATCTATGGAAGTGAGAGAGAACATACAATATTTGAAATATTGGAATGGTTAAGGCATAGAGTTGAGAAGGAGAGGACTCAGGGAGAGTAGTGAGTGGAGGCCGTTGTAGCCACAAATTTTAAAGAAAAGTCAATGTGAAAGTGCATTTTCCCTCACTTACCTAAATGGTTTAAGTAAAACTGTGTCAAAATTATCTACTGCAGAACTGTGCTGACTTTTTAATATATGAATCTGTATTCTGTGTTTATAGCCACTGAATGAATTACTAAGTTTTAAACATTTTTTCGAGATGGCAAAGGACAATTGTTAAACTATCCTTTTCTCTCTATCATTCTGGGACTTCTTATTTTATAATTATAGCCTCTAGAATGCCATCGTGTGCATGTGGGTACTTAATCATGATGCTCCTCTGAAGGCACATTAACCTCTGGAGAATTTGCATCTGATTTACTTCACTGGAGTTTCAAAGATTAAAAATAAGAGAGTGAAAAGGTACTTTTCTTGGCTCCATTATTGGGAATAGAATGAGAACAATGGTCTATTTAATAACCATTATCATTATCTTCCCCACAGATTGAAATAAAATTACTTTAATATTCTATTAGGATAATCTTTGCAAATATGCTGCCAATCATTTTTTTTTTTATTTCCAGCAGCTTGTTAACAATGAACTCAAAGCTAATTCAATGCTTTTGAGAGATAGTATAAACTTAATTCTAGGATCTAAAGAGCTAAAAAAATATTATGCTGTACCATAATTTTAACTTTGAGTATTTTTCTTTTTTTTTAAGGGGCCTCTGGTGAGTTATTATCTGTTTTTTAATTTTGAATATTTTTCTGTGACATTCCTAACCTGCTCAATGTTAAATAGAACTAATTTGATGTCTAATATAACTTTTTTTCTTATTTTTGTATTGATTTGAGAGAGAAAGTAACATTGATGTGAGAGAGAAACATTGATCGGTTGCCTCCCTCACACTCCCGGACTAGGGATGGAACGTGAATCCTGGGTATGTACCCTGACCTGGAATTGAACCCATCACCTTTTGGTGCTCAGGACGACATTCCAACCAACTGAGCCACACTGCCAGCATTCTAATATAATCTTTTAAAGAAGCAGCATTCTTATAATATCTTTAAAAGGCCGGTTTACAAAAAAGACAATACACGGAAATAGTTCTGAGTATGTGTTCTGGAATCAGCCTGCCTGGGTTCAGATCCTGAGTTGCATCTGTTTCTGTTTAAATGTGATTAGTTTTATAAACTTGGGCAGATGTGTAAACTTCTGTGATCTTATCCTCTCTGTACCTCACTTTCCTCACATGTAAATTATGGATACTAATAGAATCATTACATAGAGTTGTTGTGAATTTTACATGAGGTAATTATGTAAAAACAGAACAGTGCCTGGTACATACACAGTCAATTACATTAGTTGCTATTATTATTTTGTGAAACTACTGATTAAGTAGTTTTTTTTTTCTTAAATAAATTTTTATTGTTCATATTATTACAAATGTTCCTTCCCCCCCCTTCCCACCCCACCCTCTGCCTTTTCCCCACCCCCATTGTCCTCATCCATAGGTGCACAGTTTATGTCCAGTCTCTTCCCACATCCCCCTCTCCCCTTTTCCCCAAGAATCATCAGTTCACTCCCCTTCCATACCTCTGATTCTATTAATATTGTTCCTCAGATTTTTTTTTTTAATTTCCTTGGTTTTTAGATTCACTTGTTGATAGTTACGTATTTGTTGTTCATAATTTTTATCTTTATTTACTTTCTCTTCTGAAAGAACCCCCTTCAGCAATTCATATAATTCTGGTTTGGTGGTGATGAACTCCTTTAGCTTTTTTTTATTAGTGAAGCTCTTTATCTGACCTTCGAATCTGAGTGATAGCTTTGCTGGATAGATTATCTTTGGCTGTAGGTTCTTACTATTCATCACCTTGAATATTTCTTGCCATTCCCGTCTGGCCTGCATGGTTTCTGTTGAGAAATCAGCTGACAATCGTATAGGTGCTCCTTTATAGGTGACTATCTGCTTAGCTCTTGCTTCTTTTAATATTCTCTCTTTGTCTTTTGCTCTTGGAATCTTAATTATGATTTGTCTTGGTGTGGTCCTCTTTGGATTCCTTTTATTTGGAGTTCTGTGTGCTTCCTGGACTTGTAAGTCCAATTCTTTCCCCAGGTGGGGGAAGTTTTCTGTCACTATTTCTTTCAGTATGTTTTCGATATCTTGCTCTCTCTCATCTTCTGGGACCCCCATAATTCTGATGTTGGATCATTTGAAGTTGTCCCAGAGGTTTCATACATCATCTTCAATTTTCTGTATTCTCTTGCCTTCTAGCTTCTGCGGAGGAGTGTCTTCTGGCTCTTTATGTTCCAGATCTTTGACTTGATTCTTGCGATCTTCTATTCTGTTTTTAGGACTCTGTATAATATTTTTTATTTCAGACAATGTATTCTTTATTTCTTGTTGATCCCTTTTCATATCCTCATAAGTCTCATTTATTTTATCAGCCTTTTCTAGGAAACTCTTGAAAAACCTTATAAGTGTAGTTTTGAACTCTATATCCAGTCGCTTTTTGTCCTCCATTTCTTTCATTTGTGATCTATTTGGTTTAGGCATTTTCGCAGGCAGCTTTCCTGATGGGGCGGGGTTTCAGGGTGGAGCCTACAGCTTTGGCTTCCGTCAGCCCCGCCCTATGCGATTCCTGAGACTCAGGGTCCTTCAGTTCTCCTTGCAAGCGCCTCTGAGAGAAAGGCGCCCTCGATTTTCGCCTGCTGCCAAACAGTCTAGTCTCTCCCCCAATGGGCCCGAACTGGGGTTCAGTTCAGTTGGAAGTGGAGTTGGAGGTGGCCTTCAGAGCAGACTGGAGCCCCTGTCTCCTTCCCGCCAGGCACTCCTGCGGTACAGCCGGCCGTCCCTTCTCTGCGCGGCGCCGCCGGGACCTCCTTTTGCCTCTTCCCCGGGTTCCGCCTTTCAGCCCGGCTCCCTCTGTGTGAGCCTGGGTCCCCGGGGTCTGGCCTAGGCTTGGGTTCAGAGCAGTCGGGGGCCCAGCACAGTCGGAGTTTTATCTCCTTCCCACCAGGGAACGCCCTCCAGGCACTCCGCCTCCCTCCTCTCCGGCTCTGTCCTCTCCGCGCGCCGTGTGTCTCCGTACCTTGGGCTTTTCCAGCTCCTCCGCGCTTCCTTCTGGTTTTCTCCTTGCTTCTTGTTGTAGAATTTCCATTCAGTCGACTTTCCTGTAGTTCTGGGTAATGTCCATTTTATATTTTAGTTGTATTTTATTGAAATTGTTGCATGCGGCTGCGGCTAGGTGCCTACCCGAGCAGCCATCTTTGATTAAGTAGTTTTAAAACCATGTGTTGAGTGCTTCTTGTGTGTCATAGGAGAAACTCAACTTGTGAAACTGTTAGTACATCTTACCTAAAATAAACCTCAGACTCAAGATATTTTTTAAACTGACTTTATTATTATCATTATTCTCTTTAGTACATTTCAGGCCTTTAAGTTGTTTTATTTTTTAGGAAAGGATACTTTGGTTCTTGTGGAAGATTATAGACATCTAAAATGTGTAAGAAAAAGCACTTCTTAGGACAGCAAGCGGGAGATGAACTCCTCTTTGGAATTTTTTTGTTGGAGTCTAGCATTTATATTTATGGTATTGTCTTTTCTAGGTTGACAATTGGGTAAAGAGTTACCCATGAACTTCTAGCATTTTTAAATTCTGATTAAAGAAATGTAAACACCTTTTTAATATTTATACCTTTCAGAAAATGTCTTCGAAATTTAAAAATGCAAAACGAATTGAAGGCCTTGATAGTAATGTGTGGTGAGTACCTTAGAATCAACAATAATACTTTGGTGAGTTTTTTTTATTTTCTACCCATTTTTCTATCCCCACTTGGGAATTTTTAGCCTTGTCTCAATAAACAAATGAATAAATCAACTTATTTTAATTCATCCATTAAGTGGAAATGGAAGGAAGTTAATGATCCATATAAATGTGCCAAGCCTTGTGCCAGGTACTGGAAATAGGCGGAGAAAAAACAAATTTGGTTGCTACCCTCTTGGAACTTAGCTTCTAATCCATGAACTTTTCTTATTAACTCAAGTCTCTAGCAATTAATAAGAGAACCTAGCAGGGCTGATTTGATTGAGAAGAATATCTATATGATTAAAGTATGTGTATCATGGAATTGAGGTTTATAAGAAACATTATGTTTTTTTGTTCAGCTATCTTTTTATTAAATGAAGTCATTTTGTAGATGATAACATTTTTGTTGAGAACTCATTTTTTAAACATCTAAAACAGGTCTGATTTTTCAGTTTTATAATAAGATTATGAGGTATAAAAAATTGACTCTGTAATTATAGTGGTTATTAATATTAGTATTTTTTATTTTATTATTTTTTATTACCTCCTATTGCCTCCCCACACTCATGCCCTCACCCCCCTGGTATATGTGTCCATTGGTTAGGCTTATATGCATGCATACAAGTCCTTTGGTTGATCTCTAATATTAGTATTTTTTATTTTAGGATTGAATTTACCAAGTTGGCTGCAGACCCTTCTGTTGTGAATCTTGGCCAAGGCCTTCCAGATATATCCCCTCCTCTGTATGTGAAGGAAGAATTATCAAAGATTGCAGCAGTTGATAGCCTGAATCAGTATACACGGGGCTTTGTAAGTACAGGAGGACCGAGTGAGGTGTGAGCTTGTAATTTATATTGTATTGTGTATGAGCAGACATCTATGTAATTAGCCTTCTGGGACCAACTGTCCCAACCCAATAACCAAGGAACCCCTCCCTTTCCCTTGTCTGCTAGGATGAGCTGTCCCCTACTTCCAGTTCCTCCTCGGTCCTGCTTGGCCCTTCCTTCCTCTGCTGTTGTTGGAGAACAGTCCTGTGGCAACAAGGGAGGGAGAGAGTATTCTTGAGACATGTGTTTCTTTCCCATTACCACCTATGCAGCCTCAGCACTGGCCTCTTAATTATCCTCTAATTCCAACACAGACTTTCTTCTACTCTACCACAGCCCAACCCTCATCCTTCTGTGTTTAAATGCCCAAGATAACCAGAGATTTCCTAGAATGTAAAAAAAAAAAAAAAAAAAAAAAATCAGCTACCACAACATACTAAGTGAATTTTGCAATGTTGCAAGACATAAGGTCAATATACAGAAATCAATTATATTTATATACATAAAAAATGAACAGTTGGAAATTAAAATTTCTTACATACCATTTATAATAGCATCCAAAACCATGAAATATTTAGAATTGAATTTTTAAAATGTAAAATCTGTACACTGAAAACTTTACTACATATCTGAAAAAAATTAAATAATACCTAAATAAATGATGTTCATGAATTAAAAGACTAAATATTGCTCTGGCTGGGTGGCTCAAGTGGTTGGAGCATTGTCCCATATATCAAAAGGTTATGTGTTCAATCCGAGAGGCAACCCATTGCTTTTTCTCTCACACATTGATCTCTCTCTCTCTCTCTCTCTCTCTCTCTCTCTCTTCTTCCCCCCTCCTTCCTTTCTCACTAAAACCAATAAACATCCTTGGGCAACAATTTTTTTAAAAAAAGACTAAATATTGTCAAAATGATAATTCAATCTAAATTGATTCATAGCAGAGTTTATCAAGCTATGACCAATGGCTGAATCTGATGCACTCCTGACTTTTTAAATAAAGGTTATTAGAACATAGCCATGCCCATTCATTTAGGTATCTTCCAGTTTTTGTAGACATATATGAGTGCATATGAGTGCATGCTTTTATCTTGGTATATGCACTGAGTATGGTGTTGCACTGTCATCAGGCTGAGGACATCAGTCACCTCTGGGGAAGGGAAGGAAATGATATTGAGGAGAAATCATAATTTTTCTTTACATATCTTTGCCTAGTTTAATTATTATAAGAAGCATGAATTATTTTTGTAATTAAAAATGTTTAAAAAAAAAACAAAACACAGACCCTTATCTTTTTAAAAATATGTATTTTATTAATTTTTTATAGAGAGGAAGGGAGAGGGATAGAGTTAGAAACATCGATGAGAGAGAAACATTGATCAGCTGCCTCCTACACACCCCCTACTGGGGATGTGCTCGCAACCAAGGTACATGCCCTTGACTAGAATCGAACCGGGACTCTTCAGTCTGCAGGCCGACGCTCTGACCCTTATCATCTTAAGAAAAGAATGGTAATTGATTTCAAATCATGCTTTGCTAAAATTTTTTAGACCTGGTATTAAAAGGAAATTTTGGATTTGAGAATGGTGACAAACCGCCGAAACCAGTTTGGCTCAGTGGTAGAGCGTTGGTCTGCGGACTGAAAGGTCCCAGGTTCGATTCTGGTCAAGGGCATGTACACTGGTTGCGGGCACATCCCCGGTAGGGGGTGTGCAAGAGGCAGCTGGTCGATGTTTCTCTCTCATCGACGTTTCTAGCTCTCTATCTCTCTCCCTTCCTCTCTGTAAAAATCAATAAAATATATTTTTTTTAAAAAAGAGAGAATGATGACAAACTTCTCTTGCTCTTTCCACAATTCCTGTCTATTTTTTTAGCTTGAATTTATGTCGTCTTTTTCTCTCGTTATTGTTTTTTACTTTACGGACTATGTTCTATTACCTCCTCTTATTAATTATACCCAGTTTCTCTAATATTATAATACCTTCTAATTTCAAAGCTATAGCTTTGTTTTTATTGATTTTAACACAGTGAGGGTATGGGGCATACTAGTCAATATTCTGAAAGGAATGAATGCAACTTTGACCAAAAAAAATGACTCCTTTTCTTCATATGAACTGGGGTGGACAACTTACAAGGAACCTTAGGCCTCTTTATCTCACAAGCCTGGGGTGTATCCAGCCAGCCTCCCTCTTCTCCTGCATTCTGACCCAGTTTATCCCTCTGGAGCCCAGGTGCTTTCCAAGCAAAGCCATGTTTCCTACACTTGGACACTCTCACAGGTGACAGAAAACCAGGTGGTTCCCCTAAAGCAAAAAGAGGAAGTAATGCTGGATAGAAAAAAATAAATATTGACTTTGGTACCTAATAAGACAAAAGGGGTAATAAGAGGGGGAAGAAAGAAGGAGAGAAGGGAACAGGTCATAGAAGAGAAGATGGAGGAGGAGCTAAGAAGTCGGGCCTCCTCATGTCTCAGACTTGGTACATTTACAGTCCTCTCAGTCTTCATGTTCAAGTTGTTCTTCTAGGTAACACTCCCTCTTGGCTCTCAATGGGAATAAGGTTCCACTTCCTCACATGTGTTGCCAACACGAACGTGCATTTTTTTTGGTGAATTTCTTTCCTCTCACCTTAGTCCATTGGTTGGAATAACCTGTTCTGCTGCAACTTGGAAGAACAGAATCCTGGGATGAGATATAGTTAATGCTGGTTCCTGGCTGATTTTAACTAGGAAAAAATATCCAACTCTATTCAATATGATTTAATTACTGTTAAAAATAGTCATTAAATGTGATCTAATTACTATCAAAATGTATTGTCAAAAAATATTTGGTGTTGAAATCAATTTTTAATCAAAGCAAATAATTTTAAATTCCGTGTTCCAAAATCAATAATTTAATAGGAAGTTTTTAATCATTAGCAAGTCTTCCTGGTGATTCATGTAGGAACCCTCTGATCATAGGGGGGAAAAATTTTTTTTTTAATATATTTTATTGATTTTGTACAGAAAGGAAGGGAGAGAGATAGAGAGTCAGAAACATCGATGAGAGAGTCATCGATCAGCTGCCTCTTGCCCACCCCCTACTGGGGATATGCCCGTAACCAAGGTACATGCCCCCGATCGGAATCAAACCAGGACCCTTTAGTCCCCAACCCAATGCTCTATCCATTGAGCCAAACCGGTCTCTGCGGGGAAAAAATTTTTAATTAACTGCCAATTAAAAAATATTCTTTGGATAATTATAAAAACCCAGATATTTTTTAAAAATTCAATTTAGAGCCAAATTATTTCAAAGAAGTAGTTATCATAATTAAAGTTTTTTTCTTCAACAGGGTCATCCACCACTTGTGAAAGCTCTGTCCTGCTTATATGAAAAGTTGTATCAAAAGCAGATCGATCCAAATAAAGAAATCCTTGTGACAGTAGGAGCATATGGCTCTCTCTTTAATACCATTCAAGGATTAATTGATGAGGGAGATGAAGTAAGTATTAACATTACCATATTACCCAATTCATCATTATTATTTGTCCTACCTTTGAATCTTTTACTTGTTTTATGCTATTTTTTTTTATTATTTTTGAAGTATAATGCATATGCAGTAAAGTTCAAAATCTTGAATATACAGCTCAATAAATTTTTACATATGTTTATGTGTGTATCTCCATGTGACCACAAACCAGAAGAAGATATAATACATTTCCAGCACCCTTTTGCCCCTTCCTAGTCTATATTCTCCCAGAGATACCCACTCTTCTGTCTTCTATCACCTGCTCTTTAACTGGATATAATACCATCATATAGTATATACTCTTGAATCTGGCTTCTTTCATTTTGTCTGTGAGATTCATCCATTTTGTTGCATGTATTTTATCCTTATTTTTAATGCTTATTTAGATAAAGGCAGGTGGAAGAGGCCAGAAATGATGGGGAAAATTAATCTTAGTTTGCACTGCTAAAATAACCTTTCATCTCAACTTAATCAGCACCTAAAATAGTGAGCGCCCAGCCCAGCTGGTGTTGCTCAGTGGATTGAGCATCATCCCATGTACCAAGAGGTTACTGCTTTTATCCCTGGTCAGGGCACATGCCCAGGTTGCAGACTCAATCCCCAGTAGAGGCATGCAGAAGGCAGCCAGTCAGAGTCTCTCTCTCTCTATCTATCTATCTCTATCTTAATCTCTCCCTTTCCCTTCCTCTCTCTCTAAAAAAAAAGAAAAAAATATATAAATAAAGACATTTTAAAAAAATTGCTCAATAATTATTCTTTAAAGAGGGAGGGAAATTAGTCCCATTGTAAACATGAAGCAATCACAGTGAAGAGCGTCAAGTACATTCATTCAGTTCTGCCTTCCTTCCTCCAAATGTAGTTTCCTTTTCTAAGCTCTCACTATGTTTCTCACCAGGGTTACAAAGATAGGTCATCTTAGTCCCTGAGAATTTCACAGACTAATTAAAAACTTGTTCCTGGTTCATTTCTTTGTCCTCCTAACACCTAACAGCACATTGTATAGTAGGTACACAATGTGCATTGAATGACTAGGACAAACAAAGGGCCTTTAGCATGTAAGGCCCTTTTATTCCAAAGAGAAAGGCCTTGAACAGGTATTTCATGTCATCGGAAATACAAACAGTTTTAAAAAGTGAATTTAGAATAGTAATTAGAACCATTTACTCAAAAAATGTTAAATGAGACAGCTTACTATTAACTTGTGGAATTATAAATTGCTCTTGCCCGATTTTTCAAAAGCAGTTGCTATATATGGAAAGTACCATAAAGATGCTTATACTCTTTACTCTAGCAATCATCTAAATTTATTCAACAGACTCTCTAAAAATAGACAAACTGCACATACTCACAAATAGACATAACATTGTTATTTATACAAGCAAACAATAAGAAAATTACTCTAGAACTCAATAGGCTCTCAAATAGCCATTAAAACAATATTAAAACTATAATTATATGAAATTTTTGTGAAATATTGCTAGGTTTAAAAAAGATAGGAAGAACTTTTGAACGTATATAATGCTTACAAATTATGTGTTCAAACTCTTCTTTTAGAAAAGCAAAGGGTCAGGATGCTAGAGTCAGGCTGGCAGGTTGTGGGAGGGATCCTGACTGGGCTGAAATCCAGCCCCTGAGTGATGGAAAGAGAGCAGGCAGGGGCAAGGGGTCCAGGAGTATACATACCAGGGACTAGGACAAAACGACAGAATCCAGATATGTCACCTGGCAGGGGAAATGTGGAATCAGACAATTACAATAGCATCTTAACTGGTCTCCCTGTATTCACTCTTTGTTTCTGGATGCTTTTGAGGGAAGGGAAAATCTTTACTTTCAAGATAATACTTAGAAATTAGTACTGCACCACCGAGAGCATCGCAGTGTTCTCTTTCTTTATAGTCTGGCTTCTGCCACCATCCGACATTTTATCTCCTAACTTGAAATTTAAATAAACTCCCAGTATTTTTGGATGGAACATTCCTTTGAGAATGTGATGAGAGTTGTGGTCCCTTTCCCCTCAAAAAATCTACTTATGCTCCTATAAAACTGCATGCAATTCCCAGGTCCCCGTGCGGCTCCAGTGAAGGCTCCCGATGAGTTTATCCCCACGGTCTCTTCCATTCAGACATTAGCTTCATGCTGCATCTCAGCTTATAGTATGGTGCCTCTCACACAGCAGTTACACGGTATTTGTTAAATGAGTCAATGATTGATAGGATGTATTCTTATTTGGGTGTATTTCAGGTCATAATAATCGTGCCTTTCTATGACTGCTATGAGCCCATGGTGAAAATGGTTGGAGCAACCCCTGTTTATATTTCTTTAAGATCTGTAAGTTCGCCAATACCATTCACATGCCTTAAGAAGTTTGAAAAGACCAATTACTTTGTCACCGATAAAGTTCCTACTTTGATTACATTTGGGGATTTACTGTATCATCTCTACTCTGACTGAAGTTAACAACTGGTGTTCAGGGGGGAACTTTTATTAATTTATCATGTGTTTGCCATGTGTTTCTGTTTGTGTTAGCATCCACATTGTATGTAATATTACCTTTTGTGGTCAATCAGCTCCCCCACTGATGGAGCATAACCAGATTAGAGACCGTTCTGACTCACTTTTCTAGCACTGCTCCCCAGTGACTGGCAGTGCAGGGCAAAGCTGGGTGCTCAATAAATGCTTGTTGAATTCTTTATCTCTATCATATAGAATCATTGTCTTTAAAAAAAAAAAAAAAACCTTTTTAAAATAAGTAATATACTAAGGTGAATCACAGACTCTTCTGCTAGTCTTAGTAGTATGAGACATGATAACCATAGTTGTCTCTGGCTCCTTTGAAGGACTGTGGGCACTGTAATAGCTGTTAATGTGGACAGAGTCCACTTTTTCTGTTTCACAGTGTGAGACAAGTCCTTGGGCTCTTAAGGCAGAACGAAAGCTTAGTTATTTCTGTTTATTTTCTTGGTTAGTCATTTATTCAATTACATTTCCCACCCCTTTCTCTGACTTTTTTTTCTTTAATTAGGTTATTTATTTGTAAGACAGCAAACATGAATTAATTGAATTAAATCACATCTTCATTCTTCATGCCTAGAAACCTGTTGATGGGAGAAAATGGTCTAGTTCTGACTGGACCTTGGATCCCAAAGAACTGGCAAGTAAATTCAACTCCAAAACCAAAGCTATTATACTAAATACTCCACATAACCCCATTGGCAAAGTAAGTGAGTCTTTGATCTCTTTATACAGTCTTCTGATCCCTCGTTTTCTCACACAGTGAAGAATAACTGCTCTGCACTTGTTCCCTTTAATATGCATAGGTGTACACCAAAGAAGAACTCCAGCTAATTGCTGACCTTTGCATCAAATACGACACACTCTGCATCAGTGATGAGGTTTATGAATGGCTTGTGTATTCTGGAAATAAGCATTTAAAAATAGGTACTGATCTTTATGTAGAGTTACAAACCTCAATGTGTGTGGGCATGTGTGCAACAACCGATTGGGATGGATCCCAGAACAGCTTTAACATCATCTTTGTAGTGGGTGTTGTACAAGTACTTACACAAGAGATTTGAATAAGTGGTACTTGAGTGAGTTAATGAGAAGATGGAAGGACAGACAGTGCAATACTTAAGGGGAGAGATTTTAGATCACACTAGAAACACTATGAAACCAGAGAAGCAATACTGGTATAGCCGAGGCTTTTTATCAAGAATCCAGCTCTAACTTGGTACATAAGACATAGGAGTTTACTTGTTCCTGAACTGGACAGTCTCTGCCAAGCAAATTGCCAAGTCAAAGGAAGAAATTATAGGAACAGTGAGCTAGTGCTGCTTGGCCCTTGCCTTGGACTTTGCCACTATGACTAGGCCATCTCACAAAGGCCATGGTGTCTTCTGGGGCAGTGGTCGGCAAAAAAGGCTCTTTGGCCTCTTGAGTTTTTAGCAAAGGCCAGCTTAAAAGTACCCCAATCCTATCTAATAAAAGAGTGATATGCAAATTAACCACCACTCTGTTATACCCACAAAGACACGCCTGCCAGCCAATCAGGAGTGAGTATGCAAATTAACCCAACCAAGATGGCTGCTGCCACAGAGAGAGCAGGAGGGAGGCTTGGGTTTCTCCGGCAATGGAGGAAGCCAAGCTTTCTGCACACCCTGGCCAGCCTAGGCCTCTACTCCACGCTACAACGTTTCAATTATAGAAGGCAAATCCCAATGAAAATGGCAGTAGCCACGGAGCTAGAGAGAGCAAGAGGCTTGGGTTTCCCCTGGCAGTGGAGGAAGCCAAGTTTCTGTAACCCTGGCCTGCCTTGGCCTCCCCTGCTCAAGGCTACAAAGTTTCAATTATAGAAAATAAATAAATCCCAACAGAAATGGCTTCATCCATGGAGCAAGCAGGAAGCTTGGCTCCACTCCAGGCTACAAAGTTTCAATTATAGAAGATAAATAAATCCCAGATGCCTCTGCTTGAGTCGCCAGGGGGCATGGCCAGCCTGCAAACCACCACAGGCCCCTCGCCCAGGCCACCCCACACCCCAAAGGAAACCCCACCCTGATTCAGGACACCCTTCAGCTGGCCCCTACCCATGCACCAGGCCTCTATCCCAGTGGTTGACAAACTGCAGCTCTCAAGCCACATGCAGCTCTTTGGCCCCTTAAGTTTGTGGCTCGCAAGCCACAGTTTGCCAATCACTGCTCTAAGGTATCAGTCAAATCATTGTCCTAACGCAGTGGTTGACAAACCGCAGCTCAAGAGCCACAAACTCAAGGGTTCAAAGAGCCACATGTGGCTCGCAAGCCACACTTTGCCGACCACCGCTCTATCACATCTAATAAAAGAGTAATATGCAGATTGACCATCACTCCAACACACAAGATAGCTGCCCCCATGTGGTCAAAGATCCTGCCCCCTGTTGACACAAGATGGCCACCACTAGATGGCCAGCAGGGGAGGGCAGTTGGGAGGGACTAGGCCTGCAAGGGATGGCAGTTGGGGGCGATTAAACCTGCAGGGAAGGGCATTTAGAGGTAACCAGGCTGGCAGAGGAGGAAAGTGGGGGTGACTGGGCCTGCAGGGAAGGGCTGTTGAGGGGGACCAGGCCTGCAGGGGAGGGGAGTTAGGGGTGACTAGGTTTGCAGGGGAGGGCAGTTAGGGGCAAACAGGCTGGCAGGGGAGCAGTTAGGCATCAATCAAGCTGGCAGGGGAGTGGTTAGGGGGTGATAAGGCTGGCAGGCAAAAGTGGTTAAGGGCAATCAGGAAGGAAGGCAAGTGAGCAGTTGGGAGCCAGCAGTCCTGGATTGTGAGAGGGATGTCCTACTGCATGTTTAGTCCTGGATTGTGAGAAGGGTCCCAGATTGGAGAGGGTGCAGGCTGGGCTGAGGGACAACCCCCCCCCCCCCAATGCATGAATTTCATGCACAGGGCCCCTAGTTAAGTTAATAACAATGTACCTACCTATATAGTTTAAGTTTAAAAAATTTGGCTCTCAAAAGAAATTTCAATCATTGTACTATTGATATTTGTCTTTGTTGACTAAAGAGTTTGCCGACCACTGTTCTGGGGTAACCCAAATTTTTATGAACTCTTTGCACTTGCCCTTCCTATGTATGAAAACACTTTTCCCTCCGAAGTACACAGAGTTCAGTCTCTCACCTCCCTCAGGTCTCTATTCAAGGGTCAATTTTTTGGGCCACAGTTACACCTCTACTCCCAGTACTTTGTCTTTTGTCTTTTTTCTGTTCTGTTTTGATTTTTCCTCCATAGCAAATACCAGGATCTATGTGTTTTACTTCTACAAGAAGGAAGGGATTTCTGTTTGTTTGGGTGTCTGAATCTTCCATTCCCAGTATAGGGTCTTGCACATGGTAGACAATCAGAAATTAGTTGTTGAATAAATGAATAGGAGGTATGAACAGGTTGAAGGAAGGATAACTAAAATCACTATGGTAGAAACCAATAATTAAAAAGTATACTTATATATAAATATGTATTTCCAGCATTATAATCACCCCTACGGTGCATTACAAACTGCTGTAGAGATAGAGGGGAAAGCAAATGTTTGTGGGGCTCAACAAAGGATGGAAGTAGGAAGAACATCCCTACCAGATAAACTTACAGTTCTGTGGCAAAAAAGGCATGAAAGATCAAGATAAACTTAAGAAAGATCAGTGGTTTCTAAGGATTTGTTATAGTGACTGGCAGGTATGACAGTGGGAAAATAGGGTGATTCTGAGGGACCTTATATATGAAAATAGAGTAAACTGTTGAGGAGTGTAAAAATAAAACTGTCTTTCAAAATGAGAGACAACAAGCATTTACTGAGATGAATAAGAATAGCTATTCTGGAATCATTAATTCAGGCGAAAGCCCCAATAAAGTTCTATTAGGAGACAAAGGCAATGGGCATTGATGAGAAAGGGAAGGGGAGTTCTTACATCAGCAGAAGAAAGGCATTCCTATTGGTACACACAGCATGTTAATTTTAACCAGCAATGTTCATTTTCAGTAGTCATTAGTCCAGTAGCCTTAATAACTAATTCCTCATTATCTTTGAAAACAGTTCTTTGGGACACACGTTTGCTTAAGCCCAGCCCAAAGGTTATTTTGTCCTGTTTTTACCATTCCAAAACTTTTGAGGCATGAGACATGCAAGGCAGTTCCTCTGACAAGGCAACTATGGCTCCATTTTAAAATGGCTCCATTTATATGTATTATTGTTTATAGGTCAGTGGTTCTGAAACTTACGTCAGTGGTAGAACACCTTGAAGCCACAATGTCTGTATCATGAAATAGTGATATATTGCATTCCACCCCTGAAACTAGAAGCAATTTTCCTGGCAGAAATTAAATAATTAGAGTTCAATGTAAAAATCATGGAATAAAAATTCTGTGCATATTTTTTCATAACAAAGAGCTATTGAAATAAACACGTTTGAGGTTTTCTGATATTGGCATTAATATTCATTTAGTAAATGCTCATTTGTTTCACAATTGGTAGCACTCACTATTAGATAAATGCTAGCATTTATCTTAAGTGCTTCATACAATTTTGTTGAGGAAAACCTAGTTGATTTTTTTTTTTAAGTTCTACACATTAATTTGATCACCAGAGAGAGTACCAGGGAGCACACTTTGAGAACTACTGCAAAAGGTGTGGCAAGGCAGGGGAACCGATTACATGATTGGATTTGTTTTAAAAAGGTAAGAACCAGCTGCGAGTGAGGATCATCAGTCAGTCAGAGGCCCTGGTAGTGGAGATGACAAACGCATACTGTTTAGAAGGGGAAACTCCACAGCACAGAGTATAACGTTAAAATGTGGGAAGGGAACAAGCAAGAATGATTCTGAGATCTGCAGCCTGGACCACTCAGCAGGGATGAGGCCCTGCATTGAAGATGGACATGGAGACGGGAGAACAGATCTGTGGGGAGGAGTTGAACCAAGGAAATTCCTGCTACTCATGCTTAAGTTTTACTAAGTTTTAGTGTCTATAAGACACAAATGTCTGAAGGCAAGTGAAATTATAGGCCTGCTGATCAGGATCAAATTAGGAGGTAGAATGTTAAATATAGAAAGCCAAAAGCAAACTGTGATTCTGTGTCAAAATTGCATCAGAGTTCACCTTCACCTGTCTTGTTGCTGACCTCTGTTTTGGGCCATGTGAACTATTCCAGCCAATGTGGACAATTAACTTTTGGGTAGATACTTTTAGATTAATTTTTATTAAATTGGTATTTAATTATTTTATGTTAAATGATTTCAAGTTTATTTGATTGATTTAAAATAAGTATTTTAAATAAAATGATTCTGTTTAATTAATTAGATTATTTTGTTAAAGTTACTAAGTTTTGTTTAGATTAAGCAGACAGGGAAAGGTATCTGCATAATGAATAAATATCTATACTAATAAAAGGGTAATATGCTAATTAGACTGGGTCAACCAGACATCCAACTTCCTTCTAGACAAAGCCATGGTGGTGAGGGCCAAGGCAAAGGCAGTTAGGGGTGATCAGGCCGGCAGTCTAGGGCAGTTGGAGGTGACCAGGCCAGCAGGGGAGGGCAGTTGGGGGCATTAGGCAGGCAGGCAGGTGAGTGGTTAGGAGCCAGTGGTCTTGGATTGGAAAGGGTGCAGGCTCACATGCATTGGACTTAAACTGGCAGTCAGACATCCCCTAAGGGGTCTTGGATTGGAGAGGGTGCAGGCTGGGATGAGGTACATGAATTTCATGCACTGGGCCTCTAGTAATTTTATATTCATCCTAAACCATGTTCATGTCTATGTGAGAATGACTCAAAGCTTTAGTGTTTTAGTTAACTTCATTTAGCAATATTGTCTCAAAGATTACTTGAAATCATTTTAAAACCTGTGTTATATTTACACCTTATGTTATTTGAGAAGCCCTTCGTGGTAACATTGTATTATTTGCTAGAGATAATAAGACATATCTAATATTATTGTTTTAATAATATTATTTGCTAGAGATAACAAGACATATATTTTTAACTCAGATTTTTTTAGTTGTTACAACAGCCCATAAAGTTAAACCATGGAAAAAATGAATTCACTGTTTCATTATTTAGAGAGTAATTCGGTTGCATGAAAACTTATTCTATCAAATACAGTGGCCTTTGTTACATGAAAGATACAAAATGGCTATTCCATCAATTTTCAGAGTGCAATAGTAGCTCTTTGATATAACACAGTAAGGCTCTGTAGCCACACATCATGAGATTAGCATCCTCTTCATGGCACAGAGACCATTATCCTGGTGTGGTGCTCTTCATCGCGCCTCTAACCTTTATCTGACTTCCATTGAAGCCCAAGTTGCCTGTGAGTAACTGTTACAGCTGCTGTGGCTTCCTTAAGGATCACGCGTCCTAAATGCGAGGTGCAAAGACCAGTTGCCTTTCAGACGTAACTGCAAGCTAAACTCACTGATACCGGATATAGTTTTTTAAATCATCAGATCTGCAAAGACTTATTTTTTATTTTTTGCCTCTGGTTACTATAGTCACACTCAGTGCTGTGGTCATCTGTTTACATTAACTTCGGTGGCTCCCAAATCTCTGAGATTGAGAGGACATGAACATCTAGATGTTTTTAAATTACTTAGGGCTTCTTTTATTGAAAGAGTGGATTTTATCCCAATTGGATCAGACTCTTGATTCAAATGATATCTCCAGGTTTCTGTAAAAAATACATTTCAGTCAACAAAAGAAACCTCTCTTATGGAAGAGATAGGATAATACCCTGATATTTGTATCCTAACCTATTAAGATTTGGGAAATCAGTGTAAAATTATTTGTAAGCTATTTATCTGATCAGCTTACATCCACTTTTTTATGGCTAACATAGGCACCAACAAATTAGCTTTCCTTTGAAATACTAAATTAGATTTGATATTGTGTATGAAACCTACATTTGACAGGAGTACTCTTTAATTTCTGTCATATGTAACTTACAGTGAAAACATATTAGGATTGTGTTTATTTCTCTGAATAATTTTTTTTCAAAGATTTTATCTAAATATTGTTACTAATAGGCCTTTCTGATTTTGGATATGTATTATTACATAAGGAGAGTGGTACTCTGCATTATGCGTAGTTTAGATTTGCTCTGGTCCAATAGGAGGTGGCACATGTGTCATGGTATTCTTTGAAATACTGTGGAAGTCTAGAACTGTCTCAGAACTCAGAACTTGAAGGGCTATAATTGTTTATGTACAATATTAGGATATTCCTTCTTCTAATGGACTCTGAATATTTATTTATCTTTACGTTTTTGTTATACTCCACAAAGAATACAATTATACTTTTCTGACTTACATTGTTTTCCTATCTTTACAAATACTGGCAGGTGTTTCATGATAGACTGAAACTATGTATACATTCATTTTGGAAATTTCTTTAGCTACTTTACATTTTAGTAAGCTTGAGAAGATTACTTTAAGAAAACAGCTTAGCCCTAACTGGTTTGGTTCAGTGTCAGTCTGCAGACCTGAAGGGTCCCGGATGCAATTCCAGCAAGGGCACATGCCCCCCCCCCCTTGTGGGCTCAATTCCCAGTAGGGGGCATACAAGAGACAGCTGATCAATAATTCTCTCATTATTGATTATTTCCATCTCTCTCTCACTCTTCATTCCTTTCTATATATGTTTCTAGCTCTCCTTCTTCTTTCCTCTCTGAAATCAATAAAAATATATTTTTTAATAAAAAGAAAATGAGCAGAAGAGAGGTGAGCTAAACAACAGCCAGGAGTACAACCAAAATGGGCTATGGAATGATTATATTATACTAACACACAGCTACTCTTAACGCTGGGTGCCACAGCTTGTGTGACCAATATACCAAACCAGCCTAGAACACTGCCTACTGGCATTTCTGCCACTCCAGCCCCTGGCAATAATTTTGCTACTTTATTTTTTTAATATATTTTATTGATATTTTACAGAGAGGAAGGGAAAGAGATAGAGAGCTAGAAACATCGATAAGAGAGAAACATCCACCAGCTGTCTCATGCACGCCCCCTACTGGGGATGTGCCCGCAGCCAATGTACATGCCCCTGATCAGAATCGAACCTGGGACCTTTCAGTCAACAGACCGCTCTACCACTGAGCCGAACTGGTTTTGGCTAATTTTGCTACTTTAAATGAATCAATCTATTACATATTATTTTGCTGTGATATAATGTTTTCAAGCATTGTAACATTTTCAACTGTGTTTGAGTTAAAGTTACTTTGTCTTTAAAAAAGCCTATTGAAAGCCTATAACAATACTGACTGTACTATGATAACATTTATATTTTTATATTATACAAAATATAGATTGATTGGAAAGCAATCATTTAACTTTTTTTTTTTCCTCTTCAGCCACTTTTCCAGGTATGTGGGAGAGAACAATAACCATAGGAAGTGCTGGAAAGACTTTCAGTGTAACTGGCTGGAAGGTAAGATGAGGAATTTAATTGCTTAACAATAGGCATGTACTTTATATCTTGTAGATTTTTGTGTGTTTTAAATGAACATATATTTAGTTTATACATTTTTATATTTACTGATTATTTGCTTATAATTTACTCATTCAGCCTTCATTTTGGCCTTTGTTTTCTTTGGGATCTAATAATTTCTTTTAAGTAAGAAAACATAGGTAATTATTTTATAAGTAACCAACTAATGACACATTTTTCTTTGCAAAGAATGTTCAGATTGCTGCCTATTCAAATAAAAGGAGAACAAATGCTAATAGCAATATTTTGGCACTTATATTATGTGCTGGCTTCTTGATGCTTTATATGTGCATATTCCTTTCATTCTCATAACCACATTATGAGGTACATATAATCTATTTCCATTTTAAAGACAATAAAACTAAAAGCACAGAGAAGTTGAGGGACTTGCCTAAGGTTACACGGCTAATAAATTCAAGTCAGGGCTTGCAAACTGACTTCCAAATGTATGCACTTAGCCACTGCACTCTGAGGCACAACAATTTATCCAGTCGAAACTTGATTATCTTCAAATCTCACATCTCCTAACCATGGCTGAGAGGCCAGGGACTAGATACAGATGGGGTGGGGGGAAGAGAAGTATATCTGGGCATGAAAGGCCAACACAAAGGATCCTTGTGATGATAAGTTATTTTATATTTTGACTGTGTCAATGGCAGTATTCTATTGGCAAGATGTCACCATTGGGTAAAACTAGGTCAAGAGTAGAAGGAATTTATATTCTTTCTTACAACTGCATATTAATCTACAATTATCTCAAAATAAAAAAGTAATTAAAACAAAAACAGATGCCTGCAAAACCAAATAGTGGAAGAATCCCGTAGGCCCTCATTCATAGTTACTTTAATCTATATGTAGTTCAAACAAGCTTTGGTACAATAGTTTAGACCTGCAGAATATCAGAAGCAGCAAACTAGAAGAGAAAAAGATAATAATGATTGCAGGGACTATTTACCTTCTGAGAGCAGAGCTTAGTAACTCCATTTGGAAACTTTTACACAAAAAGAAGTGTTGAACTGATTCTAAAGCTGAGTTACTTTCATAGTGTGAACAATTTTGAATTGAATATATTTAATAATTGCATTAAGCTTATCTACTTTATTAGATTTGATACATACAATTAGATTGATTTTTTTGAAATTTGGTTTTCTCTGTTCCTTTTCCAGCTTGGCTGGTCCATTGGTCCATATCATTTAATTAAACATTTACAGACAGTTCAACAAAACAGCCTCTATACCTGTGCAACTCCTTTACAGGTAGGTGTTATGGTAACTCGGGGTTGAGGCACGGTCTTTCAGTGAAGGTGTTACCTTTACGTTGTGTGTTTGATTGGCCTTAGTTATCTCCTTCGTGTCCTCTTTGAGCAGGGCTTCTGGTATAAAGCTGTTGAAGTGATCGAGGAGAGAGACAGCAGTGGACTGAACCAATATAGGGACGATAGAAGTGGTGAAAAGGGGTTGGTTCTGAATATATTTTGAAGGTAAATGCCGATGGATCACACGTGGGTTGTAAGAGAGAGGAGTCCAGTATAATTCTAGTTAGGAGAGAGGTTTATGTCTCCTGAGCTTTGAATTTTCTAGGGCAATCTCTCCTGCTATAGGGGAATGAATACGTTGCTAAGGAAAAGGAAGATTCGGCTAAGAATCCAGAACACCTTTTTTAGAACCATCTTATTCTCCATTTCAGCAAAGTGGCTTGATTTTTTTTCCCCCATGCCTTCAGACAAACATGTTTGGAAACTGGCCCAAGTTTCTCGCAGAACCACAGATTCTTAGGCTGAAGCAACCTATCCTTATTTATCCAAGTTCTGTTTGTTTTTTAGTACTGGGGAATGATTATTTTTTTTCCTGCTGAATTCTTTTGGCAGGAGGTCTTCTCTGTGATTTAACCCTTCTCTGTCTCTCTATCATCTCTTGCCACCTACCCTCAATGGCACTAGACTTCTCTCAGCTCTTCTGGAATAACAAATCACATCCTGTAATCGTTTCTGTCTCTTCTCTCTCCCTGCCCTCATCAATACACATTGATTGGAAGCTTCATAAAGGCAAGGACCATGTTTATCTTGTTTATCATTTCAGCCCCAGCATTCATCACAATACCAATTTTAACAAAGCTCAGGTAATTTACTGAGTAATTCCACGTGCCCTTTAGTTCTTGATATTGCTTGTGATTAATTTCCTTAAAAGTTGGCCACTTTGCTCTGCCCTTCTATCTCTTAACTATCCCAAGTTCTTGCTTAGTTGCTTGGATCTCCTGGTTGGCTCTGAGAACCAATATTTCTACGTCGTCCCAGTTCACACTTGCCCACCACGCTTTGGCCCTCCTGCATGGCTAGGTCCATGTTCTTTATGCATGCCCTGAGTCAGACGTGTGTACCTGGTCCTGACCTATTGCCTTTCAGGCACCTGCTAATGGCGTTGGCTTTTCTCTGGGCCCAATTTCTCCCCTGTGTCTGACTTTCCTGAAGAAGGGTAGGGAAGCCACTCACATGCCCAAGAAACTTGTTTCTAACCCCACTGGCCTTAGACCACTTTGGGGGGTGCGCATGATTAGGACAGGGACTCGCACACCTCTGAGAAATAACACAGCAGGTTGGTTTTCATTTCCGCTTCGTCCTCCAAGGAAATAGGAAAGGCTGGCTAGTCCGTCATTTCTCCAGTCTTTCAGGCGCGGGTCTAACAAGTCATTCTACAGCTCACCTCAATGGAAAATAACATGTCTTTTCATTTCCAGGTGTCATCTTTACATAATGTCTCTTTCAATTAGGGGATTTCATGACTTATTCTCAGTTCTTCACATTAGACTCAATCATTTACGTGTAACTGATTCTTCCAGTAATCAGTAGAGTTTAATATAGGCTCACAGGAATTCAGCTATAATTCTCTGAATGACTTTTTGCCAATAACATTGTTACTCAGTCTTTATTTATTAAACTCAGTAATAAGTAACGTTACCATATTTCCTTTTCACATTTTTTAATCTTAACGTACAGGAAGCCTTGGCTCAAGCCTTTTGGATTGATATGAAGCGCATGGATGACCCAGAGTGTTACTTTAATTCTTTGCCAAAAGAGTTGGAAGCAAAAAGAGATAGGATGGCACATCTACTTGAAAATGTTGGCCTAAAACCTGTAGTTCCTGATGGAGGCTACTTCATCATTGCTGACGTGTCTTTGTTAGGTTTGTAAAGGTTTTCATAATTTCAAATATATAGAAATGTATGTGTGACTTTATATCAGAATTACAGAGAAAAGATTGGTGTCGAAGCCCTATCATCATTTTATCTTTGAAAAAATGACTTTCACAATGTCAGTGTTTTCTACAGTCATGTGAACTTTTAGGTCCTTGACCTTACATGTGACTGGTTTTACGTGATTATGGAGCCAGTTGTTGTAAGTGTTCTCTTAAACATAGAATTTGCTGTCATCTGGTCTGGTGTGTAACATAAAACACTGAAATCAAGTATGTAACCTGTGCTCCTTTGAGTAACATTTTAGTTTCCATTTTTACTTGAGAAAAATAAGATTTCTAAACTGTCGATGCCATCAGGATTATTTGCCACATTAGAATATACTGAAATGAAGTAAAGAAGGAAAATAATATTAATTGAGGTCCTATTACATGCCTGGGACTTTCAAACATGCTTTTGAAGAAGCATTCAGCTCCATGTTTAAAGACACGAAGACTTAGAAAGTTTTAACTAACTTGTCTGAATTCACACGGTTAGATTCCCAATAACTTGTTTCTGAAAGTATTATATGAAGCTATTGTAATCCTGACATGCCATACAAATAGGAAGTTAGAAGCATGATAACATTTTTCTTCAAAAAAAAACTATAATATTAATACTAAACTTAATAAAGCATAATTTATTCAGACAAAAATTATAACTATTTTAAATATGTAGTTTTAAATGTTTTAAGGCTCTATTACAATGAAGCTATATGCCACTGAACTTGAAAACCTTTTGTATATACCAAATTTTATAAATTTGCCAGGTTCTTAAGCTCCTATACTCTGAGGTTCTGAGATCACTTTTCTTTTATTTGGTCTAAATGTGCAACTCATTTCATGAAATGATAAAAAGAAATAGCACAGTTTTCACTAATTATATTTTCACTTTAAATTAGAAAGCCACAAAATATTAAACAAGAATTAGTTTATTGAAAAGAAATTAATTTATACTTTATCTGCTCTCCAAAAGAGTTTGAATTAACTCAGATTAAAAGTATTTCATTTACTATCCAACCTAAAAGGTCAACAGATCTGACTTTGAATTCTAGTTATGCCAAGTGCTGGCCATGGCAGTTGAGTATGTTATTAACTGTATCTAAGCTGCAACTTCCTCATTCATAAAAAGGGGATAAAAGTGATACCTTCCTTGTAGGGTTATGGGAAGGAAGATTTCCTAAGATTCTGCATCAAAAGACCAATGCCTGGCATAAAAGTTGATATTATTATTATTGCTGAGTGATCTGGGTTTTGCAACCCAGATTGTAATTGGTATTATTAACTCAAGACCAAACTTTGCAGCAGCAAATGGAATTAGTTACATAACTGTTGAATAAAAGGAAGCCCAACAACTTTTTAGATGAGAATAATTCTTTCCTGAAACCAAACTTTTTGAGATAGTAAATCCTAAAAAGAATTTAACACATTGTGATATTGAACATCAAAAGGACAATGATGCAACTTTTGCTTGTATATTTTGCATTAAACTCTTAAACAGTTTCCCATTCTATATTTAGTCAATTAGTCCTGCATAAAATACTAGTTTAAGTCTTAGATCTTGAACTAGTGTGGTTGTAATAAGAACAGAAAGGATTTTGGTTAGAAAACTTTTTGTAATGATGGAAAAAAGAAAACTTTCTTTTTCATTGTCCTCCTTCACTTGTGGGGGGAAATGTAATGTCTCTAAGACTCTTCTATTAATATATATGAAGACAAGTTTCTTTTATTTTACTCGTTCATCTTTGCTCAGATTAATTTGAATGTAAAAATTCTTCCATGTACTAGAGGCAGTTCCACCATATACTAAAGACAACAACACTCATTTGATAGTAGCTTGAAAATAAAAACAACCATAAAGTACTTGAACATAGTAATGACTTCCCTTTAAAATTCATAGCAATCACTAACTGGTTAATATTTTTGTGCATTTATGATATAGTAGGTATTATCCTAAGAGCCTTACAAATGTTGTTAGAGAGTGGGAATTTTTGAGTACTACTGAGGCCGTGGACTATGCCCCAGATAGAGTTGTCAGTGCTGACACCAGGCCAGGCCTTGAGATACGGTCTCATGGCCCCTTCCCAGCACAGAACACTGTCAGCTTTCTGAAGAACAGGATGACCCTGTAAATAACATGGTCATCAATGGCATGATCCTGATGTTGCTTAGAAAAACTGTTTTGTCTTGGGTTGCTTGTTCTGCAAAAACAGGGTGTGGTAAATAGGCTTAAAAGCGATTCTACACAAAGAGTCGCTGCTGCTTTCTGGACTTCCTGCATGGAGAAAGGCAGAGCAGTCACCGGCTAATAAAGGCTCCCTCAATTTTAATTTGTTCTGGACTCCAGTGGTCATTCACTCACCTTTGCTCCACAACAATGTCATATTCTCACTAAAGACCAATGAGATTGGTGCTATTATATCCTCATTGATATGTGAGAAAAATGAAATAGAGAATCAAGAAATTTCCTGAAGTTAATCAACTAATAAGTAGCAGAGCTGGGCTCTGAAACCTGAGATCCATGCCCTCACCAAGGAACTGTGGTGTTTTTTTTTTTCTGCCATACTAAGCAGCTCTCTAGACATTGACCTTCATCCTAGAACTAAAAATGGAAACATTTGATTAGAAGATAAGATGACAAGTAGAAGATTATTACAGTTGTTTTAGTGGGATAGTAAGGTCCAAAATTATTGAAGAGATAATGGGAATACAAAAACCAATTTTGATTTTCATAGATTACATAAATACCCAAATGCTATTATAATATGGTTCTTTAGTAAATATTTTTAGTTTATTTGAGGAAATATTTTTAGTAAATATTTTTAGTTTATTTGAGGAATTCTGACTTAAGTTTTCAAAAGAAATAGATTCTAGGTTTCTAATAACTATCAAATATTTAGAATTATATTTATTCCCTTCTTTCCTTTTAAGCGCTACAGCAATGAATTCCTCTTTTCTAAGCTTTACTAGAACAAGTAGTACAGCTAGTATCAATTGCAGTTAATTAATATCCTCCTTTACTTCCTCCTATTGCTATAGGTCATCACTCCTTTCTCTGGGTTACCTTTGAATACAATACTATTGTATACTTATCACATGGAGTTTTCACATAATT
Organism: Pipistrellus nathusii; assembly: GCA_963693515.1. Lineage (NCBI taxonomy): Eukaryota > Metazoa > Chordata > Mammalia > Chiroptera > Vespertilionidae > Pipistrellus > Pipistrellus nathusii. The sequence continues at coordinate 62,919,215 of OY882859.1, read as the reverse complement.
TACAGTTAGACTTAACTTTTCAAAGTGACCTTTTTTGTTAGAGCCAAAAATGAACTAACTACATATACATATATATGAAACACTTGATTACATATATATATGTGAAATACTTAACTACATACAATGAAATAATTAACTACATATACATATATGTGAAATACTTGAAATAGTAATTTAATTTCCTCATCTATAAAGTGAAGATTATAGCTAACTCTTAGAATTGTAAGACAAATAAATGAGAGAATTATCAAACATGCTTAGCAAATAGTAAATGCTCAATAAGTGGTAGCATATATTATTAGCATTATTATATGAGATTGTTATGATCTTGAAAGCACAGGGGAGATTAGAAATAAAAATCATTAAGTAAAAACATATTAGGATTTTTTTTTTAAATATAAGTGAAACTTTCTTCAATGTCAAGGTTTTTACACCATTAAGTGAAGAGACCCAGTAGTATTCAGTGAGGAGAAACAAAGAAAGGAAACTGTCTCAATCTGTTTTGAACAATAAATTATAAAATTTCAATGATTATAGTCATCATCAAAATAGCTTTCTGCCATTCAAAATGATCTAAGAGTACAAATCAATGAAATTGAAACAATATGAAATATAAATTGCTGAAGCTAAATGCCAGAGAAATATCTAGCCCAGACCTTAAAGCAAGATTGGAGCAAGACATAAGAATAGGAATACATATTTTCCCCAAATTTAACATTTTTTTAAAACATAATGTGAGTAAGAAAGAGATAAACAATAGAAGATATCACTTGGAAGATCAACACAGATATTTTTCCCTTTACAATCCTATATAATAAAAGGGTAATATGCAAATGGACTTTAACAGCAGAACGATCACTCAACCAGTCACTATGAGGTGCACTGATCACCTCTTAGTCCCTTTCCCCAGCCACAAGGCTCCCATCACCGAATGGCAAATGAGGAGCCAAGGGTGGGAGGTTGGGGACACGGGCAGCGCCAGGCCAAGGCCCCGCCCCAACAGTCACGCCACACACAGAGGGCAACCCGTGATGGGGTTGGAGCTGGCCAATCGGGGGAAACAACTGACCTCTCAGTCCCTCTCCCTGGCCAGCAGGCTCCCATCACCCAATGGCGAACAGGGAACCAGGGTGGGTGGCAGGGATGGCTGCAGGTAGCCCGGGAAGATGGCCCTGATTGCAGGCCAGGCCTAGGGACCATACCCACGCATGAATTTCATGCACTGGGCCTGTAGTGAATAATATTAGCCTACTCATTCAACAAATACGCTTTTTATTGCTTATATGCTAGACACTAACCTAGGATTTAGGGATAATGGTAGATTGTAATACAGACACTTTTCCTTTGCCAATGCTTTTTGCTGGCATAAATGTTATGATGAATATAAATTTAGATGCTATTTTCTTAATAATGATCACAAACTTTTATATTATTTCTAGGTGGAAAGGCAATACTTCTTTTCTTCCCCTTTCTACTCTCTTCCAGGGCTAAGGGGTGTATGCACAAATATGATCAATCAAATGCAATTTGAGTACTGCCTTAGAGTATAGTTAAAGCTAATCTGTGGCATCTCGCTTTCCACTCCATCATGTGCAATATGAGACTTTAGCAGATTTTGTGAATATCTCACAAGAAAAATTTGAATTTAGCAGGCTTAAATTAAATACATGTTGGCTCAGGTGTAATACATAGGTTATCTAATTTTCATTGTTTTAGATGCAGACCTTTCTGATATGAAGAACAGCAATGAACCTTATGACTATAAATTTGTGAAATGGATGACTAAAAATAAGGTAAAAGTTATTGGCCTTTGCAATATCATGCTGTATTTTATAGTTAATTTATGAAGGAGACCTGCTGACATGCTTTGAACAATGTTAACTATAGTTTTATTACATGATATTCCACAAGTGCCTATTTGGAGAATTTTTTAATCTCTTTTTTCCCTGAAATTGTTATGAATACTTAGAAGTATCAATTTTTTCTAATGTTTAGGATTAATTTGCGAAATGTAACTAGTTTTCTTATTTTATTTCCTGTTTATTTTTTAGAAACTCTCAGCCATCCCAGTTTCAGCATTCTGTAACAAAGAGACCAAATCACAATTTGAGAAGTTTGTGCGATTTTGCTTTATTAAAGTAAGTTTTCTGTTCTACTAAAAAAAAAAAAATACTTATAATGTCTTTCCTTTTTATATATAAATCACCATTTTTTTTCTTTCTAGACATGATGTACTTATAGAGCAATTTTTAAATTTTGTCTAGTTGCAATTAATTGCGTACCAGAATAAGTGTCGAGTTTAAACATAATCAGACTTCTTTCCATATAACATTACAATAGCTAGCATGCAATCAAAACTTTCTAAACATGTGGAGACTCAAAAAATGATGACCCTTAATAAAGGAAATAAAGCAGTCAATAGAAATATATCTCAAGGTGACCCAGATAGAGAAAGTAGTAGACAAGGATTTTTAAGCATATATTATAAGTAAGCAGATTTTATAAGTA